>JAPQKQ010000008.1:0-600000 GCA_028974045.1 Penicillium cf. viridicatum | reverse complement strand
TGCATACAGGGTGTTCTCGAGAATTTAAGATAATCCTAACTTTTAAGTGTGCCAGTTACCATTGGCCAAGGAATGATGAACACTTTTCGAAGTATTACGGTAGTTATATTAGGATTAGTATGTCAATGTAGTAATTAATCACATTGGTTCTACTAATGCAAGATTTATTTATGACTTTTTGGGTCTTACTATATAGCTACGGTATTTCTTTCTGGCTAGAAAGTGAAAGAGAATACTTATGAAGACACCACTAAGATACTATAAGGACACCGCGAGGATATGACGAGGATACAACGAGGATACTACGAAGATGCTACGAGGACACGACGAGAAGACGACGAACACAACGAAGACATGACGAAGATACAACGAGGATACTACGAGAATACGACCAGCTCACCGCGAGAATAGGACGAAGATTCGACGAAGATATGACGAAGATACGAGGAAGACACGATGAGAATACTAGGACACCGACAGCACACTAGTATGTAGAACACATAATAAAACCGAGGAGACAAGCCCTATGATATCACAACACCCACAAGCGCCCCCAAAAGAACAATCGGTACCACAAAGGAGCAGCAGAGACCGAGGAAAGACTTCTCAGAGCTAAGTTCATCTTCAACCTCCATTCGTAGGTACGATATTCCCTTCTCTGTGGTGAGAAGTTTGGTGTCTCTGGGATGATATATCGGGGAATTAAAAAGATGAGCAATAGGTACCCAATTGTTGACAATGGCCAAAAAGCACAAGTGCAGCAACGGCGGCCAAGCAATTGTAGTAAGCAGTTTAGGAATTGCCGGTCCATCTCCGGAGACAGCCACCCAGGCAGAAAAAACCATGGCTCCAATAGTCGAAATAAAAAGACAAATGTTCAACAAAGCACCACTTTGAAGAGTATCTCTGTATGCCTTTTCGAATGACGAGATGGATGTGGCGTTTTCATTCGAATTGGCGGTGCTTCCAGTAACAAAAGACCCCTTTGGCTTGCTTCCAAGTAAGTGGAATCGTACAATGGCATATAAATGGGCTATTAAAGAAATATGTTAGGATCAAGCTTCACGTTCCATCAGAGATGTGGAAATTTTCGATCAAACTTACCGGCAGCAAGCCAACTATTTTCCGCGTGTGCAAATGGCACAAATGGAACACCCGCGTGTGCACTTCGAGCCCAATCATATGCCCATGTAGATGCAACATGCGCAATGCCCAAAACAAGCTGGATCTTGACTTCCAACGACGATCCAGCAGGAATAAACCCACCATCAGAGACAAGAAGAAAAGGCAGAGCAACAAATCCAATTGAATAGGTCACAAGACCTGCCATGATAGACAGTCCTCCAAGGGCAATATCCCAACGCATATTCTCTGGAATTGCCTTATTGACAGAAGGGAACAACACAGAAATCTGCTGAGAGTGTCCAATGTGCCATCGATTCCGCTGTTTGAGATGCCCAGCAAGAGAGGTAGGAACGAGACCGAATTGCAAAACCTCTTGTACCTGCATCGTGCGCTTCCCCAGCCCTCGTAAGATCAACGACAGCTGCCAATCCTCCGAGAAAGAATAGGTCGGATATCCACCTGCGTCGAGAATCGCGTCACGACGGAAGACTGCGCCTGATCCCGCGTCCAGTGCATGGCCGAGAAGATCGAGTTCCGTATTCTCACACGTGTAGAAGTAAGCCCGCGACTGGGAGAGGGGATCACCACGGGGTAGATTATCGAAATATTGTCGCGTGGTCAGCAATGCTGCCTCCGGGTCCGCGAGTAGATGGGGCAGCGTTGCGCGTAGAAACTCCGGCATCAAGATGGAGTCGGCGTCGACGACTGTGCAGAACTCTGGCGGGTCTTCAGTTTGTAAGGAAAACAGGGCGTAGTTGAGGTTGCCTGCTTTGGCAAAGGATTTCCCGGATTGCTTGCCGCGGGTGTGATAGGACAGGTGATTCCATTGCGTGGTGAGCCTCATAATCGCGTCGCGCAGGTCAATTGATCCCCCGTCGTCCAGAAGCCGGACTCGAAACCGCGAAGCTGGGTAGTCTAAAGCACATGCTGCTCGGACTGTGTCTAAGATGATTTCGACTGGCTCTCCGCAGCATGTTACTAATACATCAACTCTGGGCAGGTTCTCATTGCTGCGTAGTCTCTTGCGGGGTGTCCGGTGTGGGGGCTTTGTTGTTGCGGCTAAGGACAGGCGTTGGTGGTTCAGGGATATGTCTAACTGGATCAGCGGCTGCTCGGTGTTCTTTATTGGAAGACAACTTACGACCAAATAGACCCTCAACGCCAAGCATTATCCACATCTTCCATGTTCGGTCCAGAGTTGTCAAGGTGAAAACCAACCGCACTGCAAAGTAGATGTAGGTGGTCCATATTGCTGCTTGCGCTATACGGCGGAGATATTCCCGGTATTTCTGCGCAAACAGGGTACGATCATTGGGGGAAAGTTCCTCAACGTTATAGACATTGTCATGAAACATTGAAGCGAAATTTGTGCCGTTGAATTGTGTGATTGTGGTTCTGTTGCATATTCCAAGGTTATATATATGGTTGTCAAGAATACCGCGAAACAAGTTGTCTTTGATTTTTCACGGATTTCTCCTAGGCTTTAAAAGAAAAACTTTCCATCTAAAAATTAAGGGGTATGAATGCATTCAGGGCTATCTACAAGCCCCATTTTCTTCTAGAACTTACTGTGTCTATTTATACTATCTACCTGAGGACTATTGCTGCCGAGAACCAATCAGTGCGCGCCATGGTATGAACGTTAAAGTGGATCCACCTCCTCGGCATCCGATTGGATCCCTATTCTATGAAATCTAAGATGGCATCTGGTGACTTTCGACAAGTTGACACTATGGATATGTTGTCTAAGGCAATAATGGTGGTCTAGCTCGTTCGGCTTTCTCCTGGCTTTCAGTAATGCGCATAGAAAATCAACAAAAGAAAGCGAGTAGAAAGGCCCAAGACTGCCTGCCACAAGTGATAAACGTACGGCTGATCACGGAAAAAGGAAAGATAGAGCCAATGATCCGAGTAGTACATAGCCTAGCGGTTTCTTTTTGTGGTGAGAATTGTGTGAATCAGAATTGCGTCCTTAGGTACCGCACGATAGGCTTCCAAATTCCGATGTGATGCGATCGACGATCCCCTGCGGAGAGATGGCATCCAGCGATAACGACTCGATATCGCGGACCTAGGGTCGCGTCATCTTAGAATCCTAGCCGCACTTGACTTTGTCGACGAGAGCATCCACCTGACGAATATCTCTTCGATGATGAAAGTCTCTCTCTTCAATGTAGTCACGAATTCTCCATTTAAGCGTTCAAAGATATGGTTCTAAGGGGGATTTGTTGCAAGTCCGTCGACGGTATTTTCTCAAGTCTCAACTGATCGAATGTACATTCGCCTTATCAATGTGGACAGCATCCCGGGCAATGACCCAGCGCATTTTGAGCCGCTGCACATGCCTCTTAGAGTACCGAGGGTCCGTATTTCCTAGGCATACATGATTGAGGAAATTAGATTTATCTTGATGGGGAAAATACACTGCTGCCAGATCGGTGAAAGCTGGCCAAAATACCCCGAGCGCTGAAGCCGTCCATTGTACAGGAGCTACAAAGCTATTTACAGCAATAGCGACAAATCGAGGGATCATTTTTCGGGAATGTCGATAGCGGCCCATGCTAGGAGATCATTTTCCAACATCCCTGGGAGAACAAAGTCTACAACTATGGGCCATTTGCTTCCCGTAAAGACTTCAATGAGGCTATGAAAAAGTCTAGGCGCAATCTAACGCTCGAGACAGATACAGATATTCTCTTTGCAGAAGAACTCCTCGTGTCTGGAACCAACCAAGAAGAAGTCAAAATACTTACTCATGGCGACCTGGACCAGTCTAACATCATGATTCAAGACGGGAAAATCACTGGGATCATTGACTGGGGTGCTGCAGGGTATAGCATGCCGGAGAGGGAGTACATACCTCGCGTTACGATAGCCAGCGCTCGATTTAGAGTGGCGAGAACTCTCTACGTCTATCCTACTGCCAGATGAATATGAGTATTGGAAGAATATCAACCGTCAAATGATGCTATATATATGTATCTAATTGTGGAGTCATCCTGTCATATCCACAGCACTATCACTTGATAGTGCCGGGAAAATAAGCTTAAATTCTGAAAGTTTGAACCATCCGGACTTGCCTTGGACCTCCCGGGGCCTGTCAGAGATATTACATAAGAATTCCATCTGCCGAGCATGAGTGCCCAGGTGGATCCCGAGATCGGGTCCTAATTCAACCGTGTGGATCTCATTCGGCGACTTTTCATGTTTTTTTACAGGACCATTTTGCTTCACATCCTTACAAATGGACCCATGTGTCAAAAGTGGGAGTATTCCAAGGCGGAATGTAAAGTCCGGTGGATATTTCGTGATTTATTTGCCTCCAAATCAGATGATTAATGCCTATTCGAAAATTTGGATGATAAATCAATCCTCAACTTTCCCACTGTAGATCATCAGTACATAAATCAAGCCACCCCTGCCCCTACAATATGGAATTAACCACACATATAATAATATTTATACCTGAAAACCATCAAAATGACCTGGCCCGACGTCTCCGCTAAGCCCGCCGAGGGCATCTCATACTACACCCCTGCCCAGAGCCCCCCGGCAGGCACAGCTCGCACTCCCCAAACGAGCGGAAAGCCCATTCCCAAGCTGTTCAAGCCTCTCACCGTCAGAGGCGTGACTTTCCAAAATCGCCTGGGTGTACGCAATTCTCTCCAATCCCTTGCATGCTCATACGGCTAACAATAACCCTCCAGATGGCGCCCATGTGCCAATACAGTGCCGATGATGGCCACATGACTGCCTGGCACATGGCGCATTACGGCGCCATTGCCCAGCGCGGACCTGGACAAATTATCATCGAAGCAACCGGTGTTGTCCCCGAGGGCCGCATCACCCCCGGCTGCGTGGGTCTCTGGAAGGACTCGCAGATCGCGCCTCTTAAGCAGGTCGTTGATTTTGCGCACAGCCAGGGCCAGAAAATCGGTATCCAGCTCGCACACGCCGGCCGCAAGGCGTCGACCGTGCCACCTTGGCTTGGCGGCGTTGTCGCGAACAACTCTGTCGGCGGTTGGACCGATAACATTAAGGCTCCCAGCGCCATTCCCTTCACCGAGGGCGATCCTATCCCCATTGCTATGACCCAGGATGATATCGCTGAGGTCAAGACTGCCTGGGTTGCGGCTGTTAAGCGTGCCATCGCTGCTGGTTGTGATTTCATCGAGATCCACAACGCCCACGGATACCTCCTCTCCTCGTTCCTTAGCCCCTCTTCCAACCAGCGCACCGATAACTACGGTGGTAGCTTCGAGAACCGCATTCGTCTGTCCTTGGAAATCGCTCAGTTGACCCGTGACACTGTCGGTGACGATGTTCCCGTCTTCCTGCGTGTGTCTGCTACCGACTGGCTTGAGAACAGCCTCCCCGCTGAGAAGGGCTGGAAGCTTGAGGACACGGTTGAGTTCGCTCGTGCGCTTGCTGCGCAGGGTGCTGTCGATCTTATCGATATCAGTACCGGTGGTGTGCATGCTGCTCAGAAGATCACCTCCGGTGCTGGTTTCCAGGTTCCTTTTGCTGCTGCTGTCAAGAAGGCTGTTGGTGATAAGCTGCTTGTTGCTGCTGTTGGTATGATCAACAACGGAAACCTGGGAGAGAAGATTTTGAACGAGGATGATCTTGATGTTATTCTTGTTGGTCGTGCCTTCCAGCGCGATACCGGTCTCGCTTGGCAGTTTGCTAAGGACTTGGATGTTGAGATTGCTATGGCTGCGCAGATTCGTTGGGGTTTCACCAGCTTCCGCAATGCTTCCGAGTATATTCAGCCAAACTCTATGAAGGCTTGCATTTTTGATTAGATTTAGATATACCAACTGTTCACCGACTTGCGGTTGGCTTGCATTGCATTATATAGACTTCTTTTTAGTCAATGAGAACAACGAGAATTGATATGCCATTTATGCTTGAGGCCTATGATTGACAAGTACGAGAATGATCAGTATGGACAATGAAATTCAGAAATGTGACGCATGTTGGCTTCAGTTCCCTCGAGATTTTCCTTGTCATTTCTTTTTTTTTTTTTTTTTCATGCCGCCTGTTGGTCGTCTCCATACATTCGACTACAGGAAAGGTAACGAATTCGGTAAGCGAGCTGGCCACCCCACCATAACATATTAATTTAAATGCATCTATCTCAACCAAAACTCCATTAAATTAAATCTAGTAAAATACATCATCTCTCTGGACACCTATTGATTTTATGTCCTGTATTCCTGCACCCACTACAACGTTGTGGGACCCGTACAGATGAATCTAAACCCGGCGATGCAGGCCGACGCCCGGGGGGGGTAGGTGTTCGAAGCCGTATATTAAGCTTCAAAAGGACTCGATCAGGTACAAATGGTACTAAACCAGCTGTTACGAAGCTATTCTTAATAGTCTCCGATTTGAAGGCTTTAATTCGTGCAGAAGGATAGGCTTCAAGGAAGTCCAATTTGTCAATATGATTGATCCCGTTCCGCATCTTGATTTCAACCATCCAACTATATGATCGTTTTAATACCGCAAAACAACCAATATCTAAAGGTTGTAAAAGATAAGATAAATATACTAGTATATAGATTGGTATCACCTTATTTTGCTCGTAAATTTCGTCAAATTTAGGTATTAAATAACTACTATAGCCGTTAAGAATTAAAAGCCGGTATATCCCCTTTATACGTAAAGTACTAGGAATAAATAGCTTCTTAAGCTATCGAAGGCCTATTTCATCCGAAGTCCAACTATTAGGACTTACTTCGAAGCGCTAATCCTCCGAAAGGCTATCAAACTATGATTTAATAAAGACTTTACCTTTAAAAATCATATATAGCGGAAGCGCCTATCTAGAAGCATTTATATATTCAACCACTATCACCTATTCACGATTTCTAGGTTATAAGAGTGATCGCCGACCGTAGTATTCGCTTTGTATAATAACCTTTGTAGTTGTAGTCAATCCTATTACAAAGCCAGTCTCGTCAAAGTTGTAAATATTATTAGGGTGGATTCCAAATTAAACAATTGTCTTTTAAACCAAATTAAACCACTCCCTAATGATTTTAGGATCTTCACATTTCGCGCGCTCGTAATTATATCGTTTCGATAATCGGGAGGAGAGGAGAGGATATCGTTTAACAAAATTGTATACCCATTTTTCGCCGACCGAAAGTACCGGGGTAGTTCCACGCTTTTAAAGAAGAAGATCCGCCATTTCTCGTACTATAGAGGGCCGGGGAGCTGCTCCACGTGTATCCAGAGAGAGAATCCATTTTTGAAGCGATTTCTCCTCAATTTCAGTCAATTTACATGAATTAGCGCGAGAAATCGCGCGATGTTATATACCATTGAGCCGGGTAGAAAGGGTGGATCTTGGAACGTTAAAACGGCGCGCCACTTCACGAAGTGAAGAGATTTCTTCATTTTTAAAAGCCTGGATAACTAATAAAATCCTACCCTCTTGCTCAGCTAAATTGCTAGAGCATCGAGAACGAATTGGTGGCATAGTAGGTGGTTGAATTGACTAAGTGCTAATTGATGGACGCGTTTTTTGTGGGGTGGCCAGCTCGCTTACCGAATATGTTAATCGAATTATCCTAGATAGTAAATGCGAGTTTCCAATATCAGTGGCCCCTCTTAGGTGGCTTAGACATCAAAGGAATAAGAACTGCTTTGGAGACAGTCACGTATTCCATTGAGAAACATGGGAGTTCAGAGAGCGGTATCGAACCCAGGTGAGAAATTATTCAAATAAAAATTGCGCAGTACTTGGATTTTACTACTCTCAGTCAAACTTAACATCTGAAGAGTACATTGAGTAGAATGATTGAAATAGAAAACATGTTGATTAAATTTAACTATTCTAAGAACGAGCTAGAGCTGTGATGGGGGGGGGTTTCAAATTGGAAACATGGTAAAGAGTGTTCTGTCTCGCTGAGACCTGATGACGTTCGGAGCTCCAATTATATGACCCCTTCAGCGTACATCGAAAACCAGTTATGGTTCTCAACGGACGCTGAAGGGGCCATAGAACTACAGATCCGAACAATCACCAGGGTCGTCACCGAGGTGAGGTGAACGTGATTCACCATCCAGAAAGCAGCCATGGCCTCAACCAAAATAAATCCCCCTGGGAGAGCCCAGGGGTTATAAAAAAAAACCGAGACGTCACTACCTCACCGAACACCGACCCGAAAGTCGCGACTCCTCCAGGGATGTCTAGTTCAGCATATCCGCCACGTACCCGCCAGGCTTTCAGCAAACGGTTGCGACCCGTGATGCATCGGCCCGTGCTAGAAGGATTTCTCACACGCTTCCTGGAGCGCTGGACTCGGATCCAAGTCCAGAAAAGTTCCAGGTTTCCACATGGTATTACCCGCGGGTGTAAACCTTGACTTGCACCGTGCTCGCATGGGCATCGGAAAACAATGATTATGTTTCGCAAGCGGTTCCATAAGGAGCCATTGCGGCTGTTCCTCTGGCATATCAACGCTGCTATTCCAAAGCGAAAGAGAAATGTTGAGCATTGCTTCAACTTGAGATCGGATTGTTCGGCACAAAGAACATCCTCAACAGATGTCAGCATGTTTGAACCAGGATGGGAACTGGTCCTATCCATACATTCCATCATACAGTCCGGCTGGAAATCCCGCTACCCTCCCAAAGGGGTTTTCGGGTTTTGCCAGTCAGACTGCAGAAGTCGTAGCGATGGCCTCACAATCATGAATCCTTTCGCATCAGCTGCGATAAACAATTTCATTGGATTCGAACACAGGTTTTACCCTTAGTTCGCTCCATGATCTCAAAACGATACTCAGATCGTAAGAGTTGGCGGCTTCATGTACTAGAAGAATCTGAGCACAACAAAAGCCCGTGAATCAATCTTAAACGGCTTCAAATTTCCTTCCCAATAACGCTGCATCTGGAGCGAGCGTCCACCATAGCTTCCCTAAGGCGTGCTGCGGGGACGTCACGAGAATAGTCAATCAGAGAGTAGTTCGAGGCAATGTAACTCAGACCGAAAACTCTCATGGGCACCAAACCCATAAGAGGCGTCTAGGATCCCACCATTGACACGACGCCTCCAAAATCTCGAGCAATTAGAAGCTAATTGCGAGGGATTCTCGGCGCGCATCTCGGATGAGACCTTTCGACAATTGCCAAACCAATCATTTCCAGCAAAGAGACAGACAGGATGAACCCGCCTTACTTTGCTGGTCATTCATGATGATAACAACGGAACACTCGGTATCACCAATCAGAGGACCAGCGAAATCACAAAACCTCCATCGGCGGGTATTCTAGCGATCCTCGGTCGGAGGGCAGGACACCCGAAGATCAAAGAAGTACCTTTTGACAAACGTCCCATCCCGTTCAGCGGGACGGTATGGGCGAGAGGACTCCTTCCCTGTGTAGGCCCATAGAGCCGAGGGGAAAACTCAAGAAAGAGGGAGGGGATTAGGAGGATACTTATATTCGACGTGAGGCGTTCCAAGGTTCGCGGGTGCGTTTGTGTGTTACCTAATCATTACCCCACATTAGCCGACCCGTCCAACTTGACTTTGAGGCTTTTCTCATTTCTATCCTGTCACATTCAACGTCATGTTGATACTTCACTGTTCCGATGCTTTTAGTCATAGATAACATGATACCCGTGGACTTCCGCAAGCTCCACAAAAGTATCACTTGGATCGCCAGATCCTGGACTGCATGTTAAGATATCTGAAATCAAGTATTGTCTATAGAGGATATTGTAATAGGTCATTGAGCTTATATATCCTTTTTTTTGCTCTAGGTCTTTTGCTTCGTTGCAGCCATATGCGGTCAACTTCCGATCTGCAGTTTATGGCTTCTTCAGTCCATCAGAATGCTTCTCGTGGTTTTCGGTCATATCATCGCGGCTCCAGGAGCTTCATGGGGAAAACAGCGAACGCAATGTTTAGCGAGGAATTGCAAGGTCTGAGTTTCACAGAACCTCCGGCATTACACATCAATTCAGAACCATATTAGCATTATTCCACCTCTGAACAAAAAAACACTTGCTCTAATAAAAAGGTCACCTTGCTCATAGAAATCACTTTCTGGGGACCTGGAATAGCTCACGGCAAAATCTTCTTTCCCATCCAATCCCAACACCTCCCTCTCCCTCCTTTAACCTCCGATGGAAGGCCCACAAGCACCTCCAACAGCTTGTCGGCCGCATCGGCCGGCTCCAGCATTTCCCTCGTTCCCCAATACTCATTGGTAAAATCCGTGTGCACAGTACCAGGGTGTAACGCCACAGCAATTGCCCTCTGCTCACTCTTCGTGCGCAAATGCAAATCAAAAGTCTTGGCCAATTGGATTACAGCTGCCTTGCTTGCACGGTAGGAATACCACCCGCCTGAGGCATTGTCGGATATTGAGCCAACTCGAGCGGCCATCATTGCATAGATGGCATGAGAGGGCAACCACAGCGGACTTCGAGTGCTGATCGCAGAGCTAGACTCTGTTGTCGGAAATTCCGGTGAGGATTTCAACGGTACGAACTGGGAGAGATGCTTCATGAGTAGCAATGGGCCGAGGGAGTTAACTTTGAAACTTTCCAGCGCATTAGCAGCGTCGATTTTACTGGGTGATTTTTCCGCATGCAGAATACCGGGGATTGTCAATCCTAGCCTGAGCGGTGTGTTTGGATATTTCTCGCGGATTTTGTCTGCCATTGCTGATATCGTAGACTCATCTGGAGAGTCGGTTAGCTTTATAGGACCGAGAAGCATGTATTTCAGGGAATTGAGTTGATTTTTTACCTGTTACATCAACCTGGAGAACGCGGAGTCTCTGCTCTGCGTCTTTGGGCATGCCCTTGCTTAACAGCAATCGTTCTTCGAGTTCATCACAGTTCTTGCGGGCTGTTGCAATCACAGGGAGCTCGGTACGGGTTAAGAGCTGCTGTACGAAGGCGAACCCCAGTCCTCGCGAGGCAGGGGTTACTAATGCAAAACCATAAGCTGCTGGTAACATAGTGAATTTGCTGACCCGGTGTATGTTGCTTTTTAAGTACCGGGAGGTGGTAGAAGCAATTACAACGTAGATGTTCGGCCTGTATGTGACGTCACACAGCATGTCCGTCGTCAATGTAAGCTTCGAGCTGACCTCTTGGGCTTCTCTATTGTAGCGTTACTTCAATGTAATTCGGAACAGCATATTTATCTACACTCAATGGTTACAATTTATTTGTCTTAAATTGAATGCATATCTCCAAATGCCCTTCAAACATAACCAATCTACCTCAAGACTTTCCCTCCAAATCATTAAAGAAGTCCCTGCCAAACTCTCCACTGCTATCGTTGAAACGAAGCTTCTTGTTGATTTCCTCGATCTTCTTCATGTCTTCTGGGCTCAGCTTGAAGTCACCTCCCAGGTTGGCTCTAATCCTCAAGGGCGTTTTAGACTTCGGCAGCACCGAGTGGCCCTGCGAGACTCCCCAAGCTATCAAAACACATTGCAGTCAGCATTATGCAAACTAAATTCAGGCAAATCACACTTACCAAGAGCAACTTGGGCAGAAGTTTTATTATAAGGCTCGCCTATCTCCGCCAACACAGGCTCCTCGAGCAACTTCGCGGGTCCACCCTTCTCACCATAGAGAGCGTTCTGGTTCCCAAATGGCGAGTAGTGCGTGATATGTATACCATTCTTTCGATGCCATTCAGTGAAATCACGCTGCTGCAGCCACGGATGACATTCCATCTGGTGCGCAGCGGGAACGATGGAAGTATTCTTGATCAGGCGCTCCATCTCAGACTTGTCAAAGTTCGAGACGCCGATCGCCCTCGCCTTGCCGGTTTTCAGAAGCTGTTCCATTGCTTTGTACGTCTGCTTTGATGTCAGCGCACTTGCATTCATGGGTCAAGAGATGAGAGTGCGACGTACGTCGACGATGTCGATATTCTCCAGTATCGGCTTCTCATCCTTCTTCGGAAAGAGTTCCTCGCCCCGTTTCCAGGCCACGGGCCAGTGAATCAGGAACAGATCAACGTAGTCCATTTCCAGATAGTCCAGGGATTGCTGCAGAGCCGGTGCTACATCGTCCGGGTGGTGTTTGTTGTTCCATAGCTTGGTTGTGATGAAGATATCTTTGCGCGGGACGCCGCTTTTCTTGACGCCTCTGCCAACGGCCTTCTCGGTTCCATAACTAGTATTCAGTCAGTGCTGTACATTGAGCCTGTCGCTCGTCTCGGTCAGGAAGCAAGGATACTTACACCCGTGCAGTATCGATGTGACGGTATCCTACTTTGATTGCCTCTGCTACGGCATCTTCTTGCTCACTCGCATCCTGCCAGGTGCCGAATCCAATGGCTGGGATCTCTGCTCCGGTGTTCAACTTGAATTTTGTGGACATCTTTGATTGGTTTCTCTTTGATTGGTTTCAATAATGATTCAACAGTTCATGTCCTGCTATCATCTCCAGCTCGAATTCAGAGCAAAGTACAAAACACGATTATCAAACACACGTCAAGGTGACGAACACCATATTTGTGGTTGTCTATATTGATGACGTGCAAATGACATCTTTGGGGTCTCGGACGAAGCCAACATACATTATGCACCTTATGAGAGTGAAACTTCTTCAATTGGCGAGCTTGAGCCTTTTACAACTCACACTAGCTTTTCTCTATCTATATTGTCAATGAGCTGCCCCGGGTTTGGCTGTGCTAACACTCTAGCGGTAGGTGCTGGTCAGCTTTCGTATGATGCCCTGCCTCCTACTAGCGCCAGCAAACACTCCCCACTCAACATCAACAATCTTCGCCGCTGATTGCTAGATTAAAAATCATATATTAACGGTCATCTCATGTTCGTCACGACGATGCTACCAGCTCTTACCGTCGGACTTGCTTTTGATATATTCTCACCAGCAACTCCACGCTATACTCAAGCATCTTAGGAATTTGTTCGCCGAGAAACTTGTTTCGAGTGCCCAAAACCTGCATGCTGGGAGTTTCCGCCTTCTACGGTCGGGCCTGTCCGTTACATCTTGACGTCATGGACAAGACATCTTCACCCAACAACCTTGTATAGTTTCAGCAATTGAGGCCCAAGCTCTTCGACTTCTTGCGGGCTGTCGCGATACCAGTCTACGCTGCCAAATTGGCAACAAGACCCACCGTACTTGCATGATCAAGCATGGAAGGCACTCGGTGGGAAACATTGCCAAGGAGACCAAGTCATCTCAACCATCGCAGTGGTATGTGCTCCATTGGTGTATCTCTAACCATCCCTTGTATGTTAGTGAGGACTGGCCATTCCACATGCAAATACAGTTAGTTCCCTTGACCATATCCACTCCAACTCTCGGCCCAGTTATTTCGCCGATGTTTGATGCCAAGACAAACAACGCCAAAGGTCGCACGCGTCTACCGTAGCTTACCGCTTTAGTTTATATAGCGAACTCCACCCGCAAATTTTTTTCTTTCCTTCTGCATCGCTCGGAATTCTCCAGCTCTCACTTCTTTCTTTCGTTTTTCTTTTCTCAGCTTGGACTGTGTTTAATGATGGCACACACTCCAGCTGTGCTCAAAGCCTGAGGCTAGTCCCAGCGCTGCGAATAATGCTCGGTCTTTTTTTTTTTTTTTTTTTTTTCCAAAAGGTAAGGAAAATCTTTTCCCTTCTCCCAACCCCAAACCCCCGGGGATGATTATATTATAGACATGCAAAGGCATTCCTCAATCAGAAGATCCATGTTGAATCTGTCATACTTTTAAGTTTCAGCCTTGTCTGACCCATCACAAAAACATCATTACTTTACAAGCCATACATTGAGTGATCTTTGACTAACAATCTCTCACTCAGGTAAATTACACTTGGATTCAATCCCTTCCCTCTATTGCGGCTATTGCCTAGCATGAAGAAATCTTGAACGAACGGGCGGACATAACGTACCCATCTCCCTTCATCCAACAAAACCAGAGCGTACAAACTCTGTGGGTGTATGGGAAGTGGATTACTTGTTGAGAATTCGTCACCTGAACCATTGCCCTGATCAAAATTATTTCATGTCGCATCGACAAGTTGAGACCAGCATTTCTAACAGGAATTCTAGGTAATTCATCACTCATCTCTCTCTGCCCTTCCTCAACATGGTCAAACCTATCATGATGATTGTGTTATTCACACTGTTGGACTTGGACCTCGTGTCCGGGAATGAACATTATACAAAAATTCTGATTTAATGAGGTATGTGTCTCCTCTCGATCAGAGAGAAATCGTATTTTATGCTGACTGACTCGAAGCCTGACTTAGTTGCCATGTCTTGATTTCGCTTTTGACTCACGCTTTTTGCATGAATCCCATCGCTAACTCGACATAAGTGAACAAATAGGACTACACAAGTAGACCATTTGGCTTGTTGACCGTGAGTTTACTCTGCTTCCATTTACTATATCATTGCATGATGAACCCCAATATACTGTTCTATCTCTGAACTATCATGTCGATAAACTATTTTCACCTTGGAGAACTGATCTTTTCCTTGACTGCCATCGTTTCACTCACCTCGTGATATGATCAATTGCTAATATGCATTACAGGAGCCATGGGTCATTTTATAATATCTTAATATCAAATAATATTTTTCTTGAAACACTTTTCCATTCGTATCTTCAGGCTCGTCCCTTGGATATCTCATAGCCACGCCGTAACTCCTCTCCTATACACCATTCCCAACACCTCTGCCAATTCACCCATGCTCAATGGCATTCCCTACTCGACAAACAAACCATGCTTCTTGTGCCATCCCTCAAGACTATCCTCACCATACTCGTTGTGCACACTCTTCTTTCCCTCTGGCCACCGCGCCCACGCCGGCTTCGATCCATCCATGATACACACCATCTCGTCGGGCACCGGTAACTCCGTATCGATTGCAGAGGCAAACGGATGAATCAATTCGGGCCAGTGGTGGTCCCAAAGCCACAGCATGGTACTGCAGTTCGAGCAGAAGTTCCGCTCGGAGGCGCAAAGCTTTTCATCTGGTGTGCCGCGGTCTTTGATGCCAGAGTATTTCCTGGTGATGACGTTAGTATATGTGAGCGATAATATAATGAGCGTATTCCAGTGTATGGAACGATAGTTTCCGGGTAGATCCTGTGCTCGAAAGTGAAATTGAGTGGATATGAATGGCTCGTACTTGATCAGATCTTTGCCCTTGATGATATTCAGGCTATCGGCGATGCCGCCTAGGTTCACAGCCCCGAGGTGTCCGCCTACTTTGCGGCAGATGCTGCAAGCGCATAGCTGGTAGGGAACTGGTGTTTGGGACTGGAGGGTAAATTCGACGCCGCCGCATTGGCAGCTTCCTTCGAGGTTCCTATAGACCCGGTTAGTCTGTCTGTGTCGAGGATGCAAGGCGAGCTGTACATACATAGGCATGGTTTGGCGTGTTTGTTTGATAACCTAGTAGCTAGTAAGAGTATAATCAAAGCGACGTATTTGAGTTGGTGGGGAGGTTTGAGTTTATCCAGTGTTAAGAGGTGTTCCTCGATATATATACCTCCACCACTGAGGGGGGGGGGGGGGATTCCAACAACAAAACCAACAAAACGAGCAAACCAGACTGGGCTCATATGATTAGAGGACGAGTCTAACCCCACCAATCTATTTCCTATCAAAAACCTATATCCGAATGCCCGAGGCCTATTCCCTAGACGCCGGGTTGATCCCATGCATCATCGACCGTACCCCGCAGCTGTGATTGGCTGAACTGTTGTTTGTCTTGTTTGTTCTGTTTGTCTATTAGACATTTGCGTTCGCCGACTGATGCTCATCTCGCTGAGCTACTTTCTCGTGTGTACCAAAGCACAATTCTGTTGTGTTGATATTAGAGCGGATATACGCTCAATCTTGCTGAAAATGAGTTTTGGAGCCCCCGGCGGTGGGTCGGTGAACTACAAGCCATCACCGTGAGTTGGATGATTCTAAACGTGCATATTTGCGCCTGCGGCATGTTGTCTAGCGAACGAACGAGATTGAATCCCTTGTCTACATAATTGCTGACCAAATGATACCGTCTGCAGACCCGAGCGCGGTAGCTTTCCTCTTGACCACGAAGGTACGCCAGTCCGCAGTTACACGGCCCATATCCCGAATAAATGCGACAAGACCAGCCAAGACAATGCAGCTAATTACAATTTGGGACACTGTAGGAGAATGCAAGCACGTTATCTCGGGTTATCTGAAGTGTATCAAGATGAACAAAGGCACAAATGATGAGGCGTGCCGCAAATTGGCAAAGGAATATCTTGCCTGCCGAATGGACAAGTAAGTCAGCCCGATACACACAAGCACCGATCATTGCCATTGGAGAGGAATTGGTCCCGTGACGAAGGTTAAAGCAAAATGCTGATCTAGACGACTTGTGATTAGGAACCTCATGGCGCCGGACAACTTCGAGAACCTTGGGTTAGTGTTTAAAGACGGCGAAGGGAAACAACAGACACCAGCTACATCAGCTGCAAGCGCAACAAATCCAGGACAGAAAAGCTGATATAGGACTGGGAGACGTTGGATGATATTGTATGATATAGAAGAGTGGCGCTAGTCCGTGATATTCGGGTAGTGCTGGCATTATTCAAGGCGTTGCACATAAGAAAATGTACTTGGTACCTATTCAACACATGAAATAAGTAAATATGATCTATGTAAATGAGTGAGTATCGAAATTCGCCAAATTATACCAATCTGAACAGTGGTGATATGTTGGCTCTCATGCCATATGCGGTTCCCCGCATGTGAAACCGTTTCCGCCCAGCCACTCTTACGATCTCCAACTCCTCCACGGAGCCCCAAGCTACCAAATGTCATCGATCGCCCGGCCACCGGACCCGTGCCTCGTGGCCATCATCCTAATTGTGCGATCTCGCACAGGCCCCCGTCTCGTTTTCCACTACCCCCGAACCCGCTCAGCGAGAATCGCATTAAAACCACCACCAAGGGCGGCCGGCGCGTCTCGCGCACTCGCACACGATCCAAGAATACCGATTCAAGCTCGAGCTCCGAGAGCGGCTTGAGTTCCGACGAAGATGAGGATGAACGGGAAACACAGAGCCATGCTGGTGGGAGTTCCGTGCTGGCAGGTCGCCGCGCTAGCAACTTCGGCCTCGATGATCATCTCCCCGCCGCTGCATCGCCTGTTGCTGGTGAGACCCACCGCCCAGCGTCGCTAGGCTCTGCGCGCGGCTCGTCTGCTCGGAAACGGGCTGCGGGCACCGATCCGGATCCTGACGACGATGCGGGGACGGCGTCTGATCGGCCTGATGATGGTCCTGGGAGCTCTAGGCCGCCTTGGGAGTCGCTTTTGGGTGTGCCTGGGAGTGTGTGGGAGAAACTGCTTAGTCCATCTCGGTCGTGGCATAAGCGGCGCTTTGAGGTTGGCATCAATGATTTGGCGCTTATTGGTTGGCCGGTCTTTGTGCGCGAGGATGGCTCATGGCGCAAGCAACGACGCAAGAAGCAGAAGAAGCCTCGTGCTGAATGGGACGGTGGGGAGTTAGGTCACAATGATAGTGCCGAGGAGGGCAAGAAGGACGAGCAATTTGTTACTTCGCCTGATCTGGGCGCCAGTGTCGCTTCCATTGCGGAGTCGCTGACATCGCCGACGGACAGCAAGCGTGGGTCGACCAGCGGACGGCCTGGGAAATCAGACGAGTCACTTGATCCGGAGGACAAAGACCATATGACAATGTTCAATGTTGTCTTTGTTGTGGATCCTCCTTTGCTGGAGTACTCCATGCGTGTGAAGGAAATCTACGAGAATATCATCAAGAAATTCGCCAAAGCTCTCAAATGGGAACAGGCCCGTACTGACTATGTGTGGAAGGAGTCTCAACATATTCTCCAAGTGAGGAGAAGAGCGCGAGAGACAAGTATGTTTCCTGCTAATCACCGCCCTGCTGAAGCTGACAATGATACTGGACAGAAACATCAACCCATAATCTTTACTCCGAATTGATATCTCAGTCTTCTCTAGCTCGAGCTATCTACACAGTCTATAGCAGCATATCGGCATCTAAAATCGCATCTGTATCGCTCAGCCCGGACGTTTCCATCTCGCTCCAGATTCCACCTTTGACCTCTACAGCATACCTTACCGGCCCTATGGATAAAGCATATCCCGGCCTGTGGCTCACAACAGCAGACAGTGCAACCCCTGTCGACGATCCAAGTGCGGATGAAAACAATGTGCCACATCAGGTCCTGGCAAAGCACTTTGCTCTACTTCTGTTAGATAGTGAAGCCGCCATCGTCAAGGACATCGAAGCGTCTGGGGGAACGCTTGCCCCCGCACTTGCGCATTATATCCGATGCCTCAAGCCAACCAAGTCATTTGCACAGATATCAGTATCATCGGGAATCCCACTATCCCATATCCAGATGCTGTCAAGTCATCTTGTATACTGGCGTCGTGCTCGCGCCATCCCTCCCATCCACCAACGAGACACATACATCGTCTCTCCAAACTGTGACTTGAGCAAGCTTGAAATAGCTACGATTGCTTATCAGGCAGCATTCCCAACCTACCCTAGTCTGCCAAAAATGCTTTCCACGCTCAGTGGTACCCCTCGCCCTTATAGCAACTTCATCCCCAGCAAAGACCACAAAGAGATCTATTTTACTATCCTGGCCTGGTTACTGCGCGGCGGCTGGGTCACCCAGCTCCGCACTTTCGCGCGCATCAAAGTCTCACCTGAGGTCAAAATGGCCGTGGAGATGGCGCTGCGCAAGGAGGAAGTTGAGCGATACCTGTCCAAGGGCAATTCAAACTCGGTCTCGGTGGACGAGGACGATGATAGTGACTCTGACGAAGAAGATGACGACGCGAACTCTTCCTCGTCCTCTTCCCTCAACAGCCACGGCAGCGGAGATGAAACGCCCACGCCCAGTCGACTTGACCCACACGCCCAACTACGCTCTTCTCACAAACTCCTCGATCAATCAACAGCTCTCCGGCTGTCCTCTTTCATCCTTTCCCCGCACCGCGCATCCCCACTCGAGTCCCGCTGGCTTGACGAAATCTTCTCCCGATTCCCCGACAACCCTAGACCCGTACAGGGAGACGAAAACGCCAGTCCGGATATCACGCCCAACGATAGCCTGGCCCTGCACAAGAAGTACTGGCCCGTCTTCCTCAAGTACTTCAATGGCTACGATGCCCTGGAGAAGATCTGCGTGCGCGAGAATCTTAAGCGCAAGCTTGTCTGGCAGGTCCTTATGCGCCTGGGCTTGGTGACGGGTCCACTGGGCGCGATAGATCTCGATGCGCGTGAACAGGTGTTGGTTAGTGTTCGACATTGGTAGGTGGTCTTTTATGGTATTGGCATGGGAATATGGAACATGGCGTTTTCTCTAGCAGGACAATGATATCCCTCTTTTACATAGACGTCGGTTTCTGTTCATATCAGGCAAATCCCGTTGGTATAGATCCCGGAGACCGGAAGCACTTTAGTTTCAGGGTACTACTACATGTAGTAATACAGCCCGCGTATTCTGATTACATACCCACTCTGCTATTCCGATGGTTTCCGCGTGCCCTCAGCCCTAATCACTGCCGAAAGCACAACGTTTTGAGTATGGACTTATTAGGTGAAGGGGAATTGGGATGGTTCGTATTTGAGTTATTTTGTTTAATTGGATTGGTTCATTTAATTTTTATATAAGAATATACACATACGAAAAAAAAAAGGAGTGACGGTGTTAGTATGTACTAGTAGGGCAGTTCACGTGTTCCAAGATTGGTCAATTATATCACATTCTTTTCGTCGCACAATGATCAGCGTAGGTAATTTTCTTTTCTCGCAGGGTACTAACTATGTAATCTAATATGGCACCTTCTTCATTCGAATGTATTGATATGTATTACGTTTACCCCGATTCCATCACCCGGGCCGTATATCCGATCAACGGTCCAACGGGCTGAAGATTGCAAGGGCCTGGGGGGGGATTTGGGTTATAGTTCGGTGTGTGTATACTTAAGTTGATAATAATATATGACGGTTGTATAATATGGATGCTATGATATTCCACGTATATATGTATATATAATGGTAGTTGTCATTTCAAAGAAAACTTCGTCTCTCCCTCGTCATATATTTCTATTGTGCGCCACTGGCCGGAGGGGTTCCGGTGGACCCCGCGATGTTCAGATGTACGTTGTATGTATTCTTGCTGCAAGTTGATGAGCCGAAGATTAGTATATGTATTCCGTTGTATTCTATGCGATATCTATTGTTAGGACTTGAATAGAAGCTCGATCTATAAGGTAAAAGGCCTTCGATTAAAGGTTTGGAACAAGAACGCCATAGTGTTATCCAATTGGCTGGACTTTTGTTGCTTGAGACCTCAGAACCCTGAAGTATCGCCACTTCGACACCTATTTTAATCATGGGTCGCCTGAGCTGTGATTGCTATTGGGCCAATATCCTTTAAAGAAGCATGCGGCTCAATTAGATGACTTTGAACTGATTCTTTGTTGGTTTCATAGACTACACATGTAGGTATAAAAAGCACCTGACTGCCGAGAGTACTATTGACCTCGGCAAAGCAAATACACAACCAGAAGTGGACATAGTCTGTATAAGATAGGGTATTCTAGGGATTCATAATGTGTTCAGTCTGCTATGCGTAATAAGTATATAAGTACTCCGTACTACGTACTATGGGATTATATGCCTCAATCGGCTAGTACTGACTCAGCTCCGAGATGCCCGACTATATATGGATTTGACCTAGGGAACCCTAGACAAGGCAATCCTCACTTGAATTAGAAATGATATATGATATTCTAAGAAATGAAACCCTTGAACAAATAAAATGAAAAGAAATTAGACCAAAGACAAGTAAATTTTTTTTTTCGAAAGTCCGTTTATGCGAAATTCCACAATAAAAAAACCATACAAAAAACACAAAATGTGCCCATCCAATATTAATTACGTGTAAAGAAAAAACCCCGCTACCAGTTCTGCCCTGAACCAAATAATTTTGCTTCTCTCTCTTCTCTTTACATTTCTTCCCCCTCCGCATCGGGTTGTTTTCTCCCTTCTTCCGCGACTTCCTTTCTTCCTTACGGTACCTCTCCGTCTCAGAGAGAACCGAGATCCTTCCTCTTCCGATTCCCACGTGCCGATTCCGCGGTCTTTTTTTTTTTCAAGGGATTGATCTTGTGCTTCGCATCCTTGTCAAATCTTGAGAGGACTTACACACAGCGTTCCTGTGAATCCGACTTGCACCCCCACTCAGTGACTGAGCCCTTTCAACCCTTCTTAGCCTGACGACGTTGACAAGGCAGTGCCTTCGTTGCGTCCTCGGTAGGAATTTTTTTTCCTTAACACACCTTACTCTTAGTTTTCCGACAACCTGTGCGCTCAGTCACGGCTGTTGAGATCACCCCTCCACACCGAGAAATCGACGGTCCATTCATCCATGCGATTTGTGGTCTAGACGATCCTCCCATACAACTCCTTCGATTGCCCTTTTGCGACCCGATACCCCCCGTGGTCCTTCGTCTCGCTTACGCACGAAATCGACCTTTCGACACACAATTGAGAGCCTCTCTGAAAAGACGGGAAGTTACAGATTAGTGGAGTCACAAGAAGCTGGAATCTTTCCCTTACTTGATTTTCACTTTGCGCAGGTGCCATCTCGCCCCCAGTAGGCGTAGACTGAGACCCAGCGTCACCCCAGGTCGTCCGGTAAAATAAACCGCACTTCAATTTTTTTCCCACACTCGATCAGAGCTACGATAAGCTCTCATTTCGACATGTCTACGTTTTCGTACGCACAAGCCGCCAAGGGCGTCTCCGGGACACCGACCCCGTCCAAGACACCATCAGAATCCGAGAAGACTGACTCCAAACCGGAGGAGCAGACTGTCGTCGAGACTACAACGGATGACGCACCAGCCCCCACTGAGTCTGAACCCGTCCAAAAATCCGAGGTAGTCGCAGAGGAGAAGGATGATGATTTCACCACTGTCACCAACAAGCACGCCGCTAAGACAAAGGCCATCAACTCCCGAACATCAAGCCCGAGTGTGCGCACAGGTTCCAAGTCGCGCAAGACAAAGGAGGATGATTCAAATACCTCTAACGGCAACGCAGATGCCACTGCTGAGAAGCAGGCCCCTAGTGAGGGACAGACTGAGAAGGCCGAAGGTGCCGCAGAGAAGACTGAGAAACCCGAGGATTCCGAGAAGATCGCATCACCACCCAAGGAGCTGAAGGCTGCTCCTCTCCCATCAGTCAACATCTGGCAACAGAGAAGAGAGGCCCAGGACGCCAAGGTCAAGGCTGTCCCCAAGTCCGCTCCCGCTAGCAAGGCCGCCTCCACCGAGGCCGCCTCAACTGCTGATGAGACCAAGCAAGACTCTAAGGCCGGCTCTAAGAAGAAGGGTCCCGATGGTGCACAGGAAGGTGCCAAGGATCGCAAGAAGACCGATGGTGGAAAAGGACGCGATGCCGGATCCGTTCCCCCAGTAGAAGACGCTACTGCCTGGCCTACTCCTCAAGTTGCGATTGGCGAAGAAAAGAAGAAGTCCCACGAAAAGACCGATAAGAGCCCCGTCATCAGACCCCACGGAAAGGAAAAGTGGACACCCGTTCCTTACGTCCCCACTGCTGTTTTCAACACCCCGCTCCCATCTGCCGGTGGCCGTGGAGGTAGACGGGCCACTCGTGGTGGCCGGGACAGTGGCCGTGGAGCCCACGGAAATGGTGCCGCTGCCACCGACAAGGCTGCCTCTGGACAGGCCGCCCAAGGCGCAAAGCAGACCTCTGGAGACCGAGGACGCGAGGCTGGCGCTGGACGTGCCGCTTCTCTTCCCGCCCAGTCGAGACGGTCCACAAGCACCGACGGCGGTGCTGCAGCTGATGCACGCAAGGCTTCCCAGGCACCTGAGCGCGGCCGTGGAGCTCGCAACGGAGAGGAGAACAAGCAGGTGAATGGCGGAGAGAACGCTCCCCGTCCCCAACGTGAGGGCAAGCCCTTTGGAAGAAACCAGGATGCCCGCGCAGGTGACCGCAACCAGAAGGGTGGAAACCTGGCTGTTGACTCGCAGGCTGCAGCCCGCAGCAACGGTCGCTTTGAGGCCGGATCCAAGTCTGCTGACCCCACCGGTTTCAACGAGTTCAACCGCGAACGTGGAGAGTTCCGCTCTGAGCGTGGAGGTCGTGGATCTAACCGTGGCCGCGGTGGCGCTTACTCCAACTTCGGCGGCCAGAACGCCCAGTTCAATGCGTCCTTGTCCAACAACTCATTCGCCCCCAAGGCGTTTGGCTTCAACGACCGTCAGCGGTCACAGCAGCATGGCCTCCCCAATGGATCTCAACAAGGAAACCGTATGCCCCTCCGATCGCCCTCTTTGCCCACTCCCGCAAACATGTACGGTGTTGTTTATCCTTTCCCAGGTGATATCAACACGATGTATGGCTACCCAGCTGTCAACTCTGCCCCGATGAGCGCTGTTCCCTACCAGCAACAATACGTGGAGCCTTTCTCGCTCATGAACATGCTGTCCATGCAATTGGAGTACTACTTCTCGGTTGACAACATGTGCAAGGACATGTTCCTTCGCAAGCAGATGGATTCTCAAGGATTTGTGCCTCTGAACGTCCTTGCCAGCTTCAAGCGTGTCAAGTCCCTCACTGAGGACTTTGAACTCCTTCGTCACGTGGCCCGTCAGCTGCGTAGCGTTGAGTGCCAAACTGGTGAGGATGGCGTTGACCGCCTGCGTCCCAGAGACAAGTGGCAGCAATGGGTCCTCCCCGTGGACCAGCGTGAACCTTCCGCCCAGCATGACGGAGCCGCCCCTGCTAGAAAGATTGACGAGAACACCCCGGTTCACAGCCACTCCGAGAACGTTATCAACGGATCCGCTCCACAGTTCGTTCCCAACGGTGTCGCCCATGATGTGAAGACTTCACTTTCTTCTACCGCTCCGGAATTCATGCCCTCATTGCTACCCACCGCAGTGAACGAAATTGCCAATGTAGGATACCCCTGGAACCCCCCAGTCTCCCCCGATGACTCGACAGCGTCGTTCTTTTCGTCGTCTTCGTCTTTCCCCGTGGACCATTCATTTGTTGACCCTTCTTCCTCAGCGCGTGGACTAGATTCCCAGTCCGAACCCTCTTTCCCCTCTGATTTGGAACCGACGGTGACCCCGACGAGGTAAGCTGAACTTTTTTTACATGAGAAATATTTTCCTGGAGGCACTGACTGACTGTATAAACAGCTTTGACGCAGATTACCTTCGACACCCAATCGGCGGTGCCGATTGGTTCATCCAAAAGTCTTTCGCCGAAGCGCACCAACCGGCGCCCAAGTCAAAGGGGAAGGGCCGTTCGTCCACAGAAACGTCAAATTATGTCCCAAAAACTTTCAATATGTCTCGCAAAGAAACTTTCGATGGCCGAGGCCGACCGACGGCAAGAAGGTATAGCTTTGGAATGACCCAGCCCTACGAATCTTGGTCATTCAGCTTGACAAAAAATTTCAATTCGCATTTGTACAATGAATTTAGGCGTTCAGCCCTTGATGATCTTTTGACTCGACACGCTCACAACGGTTTCAACGAGCTCATGGAATTCTATCGGAACTGTCTGCTCCACCGTCGACCCATCCCTGACCTCGTGATGTACGACATGGTCCATCTTTCACAAGATCAAACATCGGACTACCACACCCTCGTCTCCAATACGATCCATGAAACCATTGCCAGTGGAAAGATAAACTCAAACAACCGGTTGAGAATCAGCAAATATTTCAATACCCAACCCGGCAAGACGGCGGGAGAAAAGTTATCATGAGCCCTTTTGCATTTCTGAATTTTGCTTCTTCGCGACACGTCTCTTTTTACTGCTTGTTCATCTTTCATGACCAGCATTATTCTTTTTTTTTGTCCAAAATGGTTTTTTTTTGCATGCATATTCGCCAATCTTTTCTTCTAGAGTTCCAAGTGACCCCTTCATTGCAATTACGCGGTCTGGTTTCTCGGTCAACTCGAAGCTACGGAGTTTACTCATCTCCTTTTTTCTGTTTAATTTTCATTGCTTTTCAGTCATGGGAGATTCTCAAAACGTTCTGGCGTCCGGGCATGATTTTACTGGCAGTCTCTTTCTTTCGCTGCCTGCCGCTACGGTGTGCCGGGCCCCCAAAATCCGTTTTTTTTTTCGACCCTTGACATAGATATTTCCACTACTTTTTTTCTTGTTTCCTTCCTGAGGTTGTGGCTTTCCTTTATCGATCCAGTCAATCTGCGATCCAGGCCTTTCGTCGGCCCTGGATCTTAACAAGTATCAGCATGGCAATGACCCAGAGAAAAGCACATGTTTAAAAAGTCTTGTCTGAGGTTATCTGCGTGTTTCGAGTATCGTTTATGGTGCCAATCGGAGAAAATGAATCCAGCATATCTACATTGTCGATCTCTTCCCTGGGAGACCATCCATTCGGGCTACCCAGTGCCTCTTTGCACACATCTTTTGAAGTGGACTGATCCATTTCAGCGCTTTTTTTTCTCTTCTTGCTGGGGTTCCTGCACAGAAGATTTTGTTTTGTCTGCTGTGTTCTTTGCATAAACTGGGCTGTTGAGGTCCTTGTGGAGTAATATGATTGATATGATTGGTATGCATACTATGTAAGAGAATGTTAATTGTGATATATGTCAGTTATAAACTATGTACATAGTGATAGTCATCTATATGAAGCAAGTCGAGTCGGATGGAATGATGTCGATGGTTCCTGCCTCAGGCACCTAGAGCTTGCAACCTTCTAAACGGAGACAAATCAATCCCGATCCGGCTCTAACAGCTCCCCTTCCCCTCTCTAGCTCTGTTCTGCGCATCCAAAACACTGTTGTTCTTTTTATTCAAACCCCTTTAAATTTAAATTCACCTCTTGATCAAGATGGAGGGCGCATCCCGCCAAACGTCAAGGCTACTCCGGCCTCGTGGCCAGAAACTCCTTCCCCAACGTCTTACACGAACCTCCGCAGCCAGCGCCACACCTTTCACCCAGATCCAACGACGAACACTTTCAAATTCTCCTCGGTCGCTTGCCCCAGAGTCACTTCTCAACAGCTTCAGAACTGGTGGTTCATACAATGAGGGACCCACCAGCTATTTCTCCAACCGCCAAACGCTCCCCGCGAACACCGTTGTGCGATTCGTGCCACAACAGACAGCATGGATCGTCGAGCGCATGGGAAAGTTTGATCGTATCCTAGAACCTGGTCTTGCGATCCTTGTGCCATTCTTGGACCGAATTGCCTACGTGAAGAGCTTGAAGGAGGCCGCTATTGAGATCCCCAGCCAGAACGCCATTACCGCGGATAATGTTACCCTTGAGCTGGACGGTGTGCTATATACGCGCGTTTTCGACGCGTACAAGGCAAGGTGAGTGATTTTATGATGGTTCTTGGTTGTTGTGTGGAATTGGACCTGTCGGAGCAAAGCAATTGCTAATACGTCAACCATCAATTCTAGCTACGGAGTCGAGGACGCAGAATACGCTATTTCGCAACTCGCGCAGACGACTATGCGTTCCGAAATTGGTCAGTTGACTCTCGATCACGTTCTTAAGGAACGCGCCAATCTCAATACAAACATTACCAAAGCTATCAACGAGGCGGCACAAGAGTGGGGTGTCGTCTGTCTCCGTTATGAGATTAGGGATATCCACGCGCCGGAGGCCGTCGTTGCTGCCATGCACCGCCAGGTTACTGCTGAGCGCTCCAAGCGAGCTGAGATCCTCGAGTCCGAAGGTCAGCGCCAGAGCGCGATCAACATTGCCGAGGGTCGCAAGCAGTCTGTTATTTTGGCTTCTGAGGCTCTGCGCTCTGAGAAGGTCAATCACGCTTCTGGTGAAGCCGAGGCCATCAAGCTTAAGGCCGAGGCTACCGCGCTCGGCATTGACGCTGTTTCTCGGGCCATCGAGGAGGGCGGCGAGAACGCTCACAATGCTATTAGTCTGAGCGTTGCTGAGAAGTACGTTGCGGCTTGGTCTAACCTGGCACGCGAAGGTACGGCCGTTGTTGTTCCTGGTAATGTCGGGGACATGGGTGGTATGATTGCCAATGCCATGGCTGTCTACGGCAAGGTCAGCGAGACGCAGGCCCGGGGACTGGCAAAGAAAACTCTTGGAGTCGAAGACACCTCTCGGTCATCGGAGTCGCCACAAAATAGCCAGGTGCCGACCTTCTTTGAGGAACATACTGAGAAGAACACACAGTCTAATGTCGCTTCGCAAACTGCGGACGAGGGATTTGAGACGGTCGCCGGCGAACACAAGAAATAAGCGTCTGTACTTTACCCAACCTAAACGAGAACGACGACTCCTGTCTTGATTTGCTTTTATTTCCTCCACCTTTGTTTCTTTTTGTTCTTGCACCTCCACTCAGCTCCTTGGATCCACCTCCCATCTCCATTTCTTTACTTTTCCTTTACTGCCTATCGGCTTCCCATTGTTTTCCGGCATTTCTTTAGGAGTCTTCCAAAAAGCACGAGCTTCGCTGTGCATGTGGCATCGCATTCGCCATATTGGTTCCTGTATGTGTACATAAAGCAATTGTTGATCAGGGAGCCTGCGAGGAAGGAGAATATCTCAATGTACAAGTATCAGTATCTTACATCTTTCTAGGATTATAGGTCGGTTGTGAAGCGTCGGATATAAATTGTGTCAGATCAGCTCTTTGGTTTCTCTTTGGTTTCTCTTTGGTTTTCATCACTTGATTCTTGAGGATCCAAGTCGGATTTCAGCATTGAATCATGCTAATTCCACCCCGCCTCTTCTTCAAGAGGCTGTATCCTACATTTACTACAGATTATTACATAGTTATAGAATCCGAGGACCTGTGAAATCGACGCCTCAAAAGGCCGCCTTTCCTGTAACTTCGGACGGGGCAACATATTGGTCGCCATACTCGACAGGCGTGCACTCGTACCAGTCAGTTATCGCCAACTTCCACCTGCTCTGCTTCTCCGCCCTGCCTGTCAAGCAAGGGAGCCAATCCGACGGAACACAAAGCTTTAAACAAGCCCAGTCTCAACTCTGTGCAAGTCTACCCAACGGCGCAAGAATATCATCTATCTTGTCATCGTCTATAGTCCCTCTCACCTTCTCCCAGGCCGGCATATGCATCGTCAAGCGCAACTTCTGAACTTTACGAAAGCAATGCTCAAACAGATCAAATAAGGCCGGGTAGACCCTTTCCCAAGCCAAGGCCTCTCTTTCATCTAATTTGTACCAGAAATCAAAAGAGATGTCCATACACGTGATGAGAGACGAGCAGGCCGGCGATAAAAGCCTAGACATGATAAACGGAGCGTCTAATCCGTTCCGTAGAACAAAGACATTCGTCCCTTATAGCACTATCAATGCCTCTTCATAGCTGGGGAAATAATATAAGCCATGCTCAGCCTACATCCAAAAAGAAAATCAACACTCAAGGCTCTTGATCAAGACTCACCCGATCTGACAACACCTCAACCACTCTACGCCCCCAAGTTTCGTCCTCGCCGGCGAACTCTTCAACCCCTCGACCCTGTTCGCATACCTCTCATCCTCACGGCCCCAACACCGGTCATCAACAAAAGATCCACTCCGCTGGCAAACACCATGCCACCAATCCCAGCGCTTCTCGTCCCGTTTCGGTTTCGGATGAAATGGCGACGCGAACATCCACCCGTGCTCAATATGTGCGCGGCGATTACCCATTAGCTCGATATAGATTAGTCTCCTGACTTCTATTGGGAGCTGGAAGAAGTGACTTGTTTGTTGATGGTTGCGTTGTCGGGTGTTGAGCTTGAGAATGCGTTGGTCTGCTGCTGGGATTGGTAGTTTCCATCCATTGAAGGGGTCGTCGTTGACCGAGCAGGTGGAATCGAAGATTCCGATTGCGTTTGGGGAAACGCTTTTGGGCCTGGTGTACGCATCTTTCTCTTTGTGTTTCCTTTGGAATAATCCGAAGATTTTGGGGGCCATGATTGGTTTAAGCTGTTATGCTAGGGAGCTTTGTGTGTGTACGGGTGTGGGTGGATGGGGGTGAGTGCGTGGCAGAAGCTGCTATGAGGAGCCGTAACTTACTGATGTGCCGAGAGCTGCGCTAGTAAGATCACATGCGACACCTAATGCGCCGACATGTCTAGATTTTTAGCCCATCGCATGTTGGCTATGTTTAACTACGTAGCTAGAGATTTGATGTGAAGCACCAACCTACTTGCCAAGATCGATGGTGCGCAGAAACTAGTCTTAATGAATTTACAGAGGAGACGGAGGTTACTAAAACAAGTGCATTGTTAACAACTCTTAGTAAAAAGGCCGTGCAAATCCTAGTTAATTCACGCTAAACACAGCATGGAGAGCAACGCACCTGAAAACGAACGGTGGAATATAATCAAATCAATCAGTAGAGCCCAAGGATGCAGGAATAGGTTCAATATCAAACCTAATCTCAATTGAGCAATGTACATCCCAGGTCACAATCCTAGCAATATAATACGTACCTCTAGGAAAGATCTCCAGAACAAGATACACCGCGCACTTCCCAACACGCGTACCTAGAAGACCTTGATACTCGGGGGTATTATACTCCCAGATCAACGGTGCCGCACAAACCGGAGGCCAGGTGAGATCATTTCGCGAGGAATAAAGAACCCTCTCCACGAAATTCTTAGTCTCGATATTGACGATATCACAAACATAGAAGTGTCGCAAACTCTGGGGCTCAGCAATCTCCTGCATATGAGCTCGGGCAATCTGCGAAAACTGAGGCCCGTCATATCTGAATATCCCCTCGGCGATGATCAACCCCTTTCCAACTAGGATGTCATACATGTTTTCGCAGCCAGCAAGCCCGAGCTCACCACCTGCATAATTCTGCGTTAGTGTCTGTTTGTATACTGCACCATTGGTATATCCCAGTGCGAATGTATTCTCTGCAACCTGGAATGGGATGTTATTATGGCTGGTACGAACGTACCAGCGTGAGATTAGAAGGTCGTCTACTGTTAGGGTGCTGGGCTGGATTTGGCATGTCGGGTCTGTGGGGTCTTCGATCCATCGTTGGCGTATAGCTCCTTCATCTTGGATCTTGCCATACCGCCGTGCTGGGGTGGAAGTAGCTGGAGGTACGTCTGGACTCGTGGTTTGAATCCCTGCGGGACGACTGGGGGGAACCCAAGACTGCTCTGAAGGTGCCATAGTGATGTATCAGTATTGCATGTCGATGATTTCGAATGGCCAGCTTGGGATACGGATCAGACGACGGACTGATTTGTGCTATATATAGTAAGTATATATCGGCTTAAGGGACCTCATTGAGTTGTGATAGATGTCCACAAGAAGAAAGAAAAGAATATCATGCAACAAAAATAACAATGACCTGGAAGAGAACAAGGACAAAGGCAATGTGGGCAATGTAGACGGCTTGCCTGAGAGTCTCGACAAAGAATGAAGAGCTCTGTTTCAAAAGCTTTGTGCTTCTTTGTGAAAACACATATTTGTTCGAAAAAGACAATCCCAACTTGAACAGTAATATAAAGCCAGACATTTCCCGCCTTATCGAGTATTGCTCGTCATATCCCACCCGACAATTTGTTAGTTGTCACCCGCAACAATGTCTCTTCTTACTAAACCCAACCACCTGACCTACGAACAGCATTTCGAGCGAGAATGCGAGTTATTCCAGGATGCTCTACTACGCGAGGCACGCTCCCTCCATCTATTGGAAGATCGCCGCGCAGAAACCATTCAAGTCATTTGTGACCTGATCGTTTATCTAGAGATCATCGCACAGCTCGCTGAGACTATGGCCCGGAAGTCCCGTATGTGTCCAACTGTCCTGATTAGCCCCCCGGGCTATTTCCTCGGTGAGTTCCAGGACTTTTGCCGCGCGAGGATCCTGCCTGGTTTGGTTAGGTCCTTGACCTGCCTTAAAGAGTCGACTACTATCTATCGCGATATCAACTACACAGTTGCTGGTCAGTTGGAGGCGGCTCATGAGGACATGGCTTTCATCTTGGATAGTCGCGAGTAGTCTGTTGCATTGGCTAGACGGATAAAATGGTTCATTCCCGTTCGTATTCGAAGTTGATTTCGGTATATTAAGAAGATGTCTAGTATGAAATATGTCGTTATCAAAAAAAAAAAAAAGATTGTTGTCAACAAGCTGGCATTTCGTGACCTACATCGTACATGGCCTGTTGGTTCTGCTCGCATGCCTCTTGTAGACTTGTAACCAGTTGCTCCGTCGTATATACCATATTTCCCCCTTCCTCTTCTAAATATCTTGTCCGTTAGATGAATCAAGTGGCGGTCGATACATCACATACTCATTTTCAAGGTGATCTGAGAGGGATATATCTGTACTCTCTATCCCGCTTTATCTACATATATTCCAACCCCGAAGGAAGCTCCTACTACAACAGCTGGTCGGGAAGCTCGACCTACATTACCCCCTCTGGTGGATCCGGAGGATCTGGCAAGAAATAAATTCCCATATCATAATTTTGGCAAGTAATTGTTGTGTCATGAAGGCTTGATTTATGTAAATAACCAATAAAAATGGATATTTGTGTTTTGATGTAATTACATAGTTGTAGTAAGGATATCTAGTGGAGATTCTTCATTCGATACTTCCATAGATTGTAGTTCTTCTCCAAAGGAAATCATTAAGTACCTATCCCACAGAAGTCCCTTCCATAGAAGCTTTAGTCTGTATTGTTTGGCTTCGTTATTATAGAGATATCTAGATGTTTCGACTCTTATTCACCAAGGGATGAGGCTCAGACACCGAGACCCCAACATGCAACTTTGTAATTTGAATTGGGGAAAATATCATACACTAGTGCCTGAGGAATGTTTTATCCTCACGTTTTTACTATAATCTTTTATTAAAGACAAGGTTGTCCAGGTATCCAGGTATACACTAAGTGGCTATACTTTCTGGTATAGAGCCATGTTTGCCCTGTAACACTTTGTTTGATGAAACCATGAAACCAGTAAGCGGAAAACAAAGTCTGCATAAGATAAAACATACATAATGATAGTGATCACCCTCAAAAAGAAAGTAATAAGTGCTAGCCCTTGCAGTGTAGTTCGAAAGACACTATCAACGCGGGAGCTCGGACCAGGCAAATCTGGAGATCGCGACTTTTGGATTCGCGCCCTTTTAATCTCCGGTCTCATCTCTCATCTTGACCTGAGCCTCGATTTTTTGGTTTCTTTCTTGAATCTCGTGACCGAGGAACCCGTTTGTTTTGGCACTTGGTCCTGCCATGTTCCACATCAAACTCATATAAACACCGAAAGATCAGCTCCGACACGCCGCGCCGCTCCCCTCTTTACCCACGCTCCGCGTATATTGGTGCTGATACGTGTCGCACCACCTTATCTCGAGACACGACCACTCAAACCTTTGAGAAAAAAAAAGCGAATAACCGTGAATTTCCTCCGGGACGGGCGCGATGCATATCATAAAGCCGGTTTGGCTCACACATGGAGGTACGGAGCTTGATCGCCCTGGTTTTCTTTGCTCGACATCGTCGGGACAGAGTTATAGTGCTTTATGAGAACAGAACCAAATTCATCCCATCCAAGGGCCAAATTTGCTAATGTCATTGCTCTGATATAGGTGAACGCAAGGATTTCGAGGTTTACAGCTGCGATGTCTCGCCAGATGGGAAGCGACTAGTAACAGCTGCTGGAGGTGAGCTCGACCCTTTTTCGGTTTGAGGCGGGGGTCACGAAGATCATGCGCCGCGGAAGGAAATTATCGCTGACATCTGGCTTTTGATTCGCTTTAGATGGATACGTGCGAATCTGGTCAACAGATGCTATTTACGGCACCGGAACTTCCGAGCTTGAGGGCAAGCCAAAACAGCTAGCGTCCATGAGCAACCACTCAGGCACAATTCATACCGTCCGTTTTTCACCCAACGGGAAATACCTGGCGTCAGGCGCAGATGACAAGATTGTTTGCGTGTACACCCTGGACGCTAACCCTCCAACACACTCGTCAACATTTGGTATGCTTTGGACACACTGGATATAGAGAGATGGAGACAGACGCTGACATTTATGGGAAATCTTTTAGGCACTGATGAAGCACCCCCGTCGAAAACTGGCGCACGATTCGGCGATTGATCGGCCACGACAATGATGTCCAGGATCTTGGATGGTCCTTCGACTCATCGATACTGGTCTCCGTTGGGCTGGACTCAAAGGTCGTGGTGTGGTCTGGTCACTCATTTGAAAAGTTGAAGACGATAGCAATCCACCAGAGTCACGTCAAGGGCATCACTTTTGATCCAGCAAACAAATATTTCGCAACTGCCAGCGATGACCGGACCGTTCGCATCTTCCGATTCACCTCCCCTGCCCCTAATTCTTCAGCTCACGACCATATGAACAACTTCATTCTTGAGCAGACAATCACAGCCCCATTCGCCAATTCTCCTTTGACAGCCTATTTCCGTCGTTGCTCTTGGTCGCCTGATGGGATGCACATCGCAGCTGCAAATGCTGTGAACGGTCCTGTGAGCTCTGTGGCCATTATAAACCGTGGATCATGGGATGGTGACATCAATTTGATTGGACATGAGGCACCTGTCGAGGTTTGTTCGTTCTCTCCAAGACTTTATGCAACCGAGCCGCCCGGTAAGAAGCAAGCCGATGGGCAGCCTGTACCACAACACCACATTACCGTCATTGCTTGTGCCGGTGGAGACAAATCTCTTAGTATCTGGATTACGAGTAATGCACGACCGATTGTGGTTGCGCAGGAAATGGCTGCTAAAGCTATTTCGGACCTGGCATGGACTCCGGATGGAAAATGTCTCTTTGCTACTGCCCTGGATGGCACAATTGTGGCAGTCAGGTTTGAAGATGGCGAGCTGGGCTGGGCCACGGAAATGGAAGAGAATGAGAAATCACTCACCAAGTTCGGAACTAATCGAAAGGGCGCCGGTATCACAGAAACTACCGACAGCTTGTTGCTAGAGGAAAAGAGTAAGGCTGGCGAGATCAAGCACGTTGAAGGGAGAATGGGTGCACTGATGGGTGATGGTGCTGAACCTACCACCAATGGAGACAAAGCTCCTCAGCCATCAAATGGGGCCACACCTGCTCGGGGCTCTTCGCCAGTTCCCGAGGCTACGAAGACGCAGACCAATGGAACTCCTTCAACACCTGCCGCCACAGAATCAGAGAAGCCTGACCCTTACAAAGCCAAGCTGGAAAGACTTAAGCAGCGTCCAACATACACCAAAGAGGGCAAAAAGCGTATCGCTCCATTACTAGTCTCCGGAGCTGGGGCCGGCGAGTCATCTCTCCCACAAGCCCGTTTGATGGCATCTGTCAGCAATCAGGTCAAGGCGGACGCCCCGACCACCATCGTTGACCTGTCAAAACCATTCGATGGTCTACCCAAGGGTGGCCTGACTGCGCTCCTTCTTGGAAACAAGCGCAAGCTGGCCCAAATAGAAGGTGACGAAGATGGCAGTGTAGAAAAGCGTGTGACACTTGCCAGTCAAAACGGTGCAACTCCCATCATGGCCAACACTCCCGACGGCCTTCTACCAGCTCAAGTTCAATCTGCCACGACCGGTCAGCAGCCAACTCCAGAGTTCATTCGCCCCGCTGTCACAAATCCTTGCATGTCGGTCAGTCAACTTCGTCTGGCAGTTCCCAAAATTCGCAGTCAGATTCTCCGCGCGCTAGATTCGAGCGGGAAACCGACGGAACAAACTGCCCCTGGTACAGACTCGGGCTCTACCAAGAGTCGTGTGGACGTGGTTTTCGAAGCTCGGAACCCATCACCAGCAAGTCTGACCGGTCGTGCGGTGGACCGCGAGCCAGTACGGCTGACATTGTTCCGTGGAGACCAGCCATTGTGGCAGGATTTCTTACCGCGGACTGTCCTGCTTGTGACTGGTAATCAGAGCATGTGGGCAGCTGGCTGTGAGGATGGATCAATCTATCTTTGGACACCGGCAGGTCGTCGTCTGGTAAGTGCGCTCGTTCTCGAGGCACAACCTGTCATCTTGGAGTGCAATGGACCGTGGATCCTGTGCATATCCTCTGTGGGCATGTGCTACGTCTGGAATGTGAAGCACTTGTCTTCTCCTCACCCACCAGTCTCCCTGCAACCAGTTCTGGATGCTGCAATCCATACCATGGGCGCGAACCCCACCGCTGCTCCCGCAGTAACAGACGCACGCATTAACTCAGAGGGCCGAGTCATCGTTTCTTTGTCTAACGGCGAAGGATACTCATATTCCCCATCCATGTTCACATGGCAGCGTAACTCGGAAGCCTGGTGGGCCGTCGGCAGTCAGTATTGGAATACCACAGACGCACCCGTGAGCAATTTGCAGGCCAAGGACACACAGCAAGACAACAAGGATGCCAAGGCAGCTGTCGCAGCCGGCATCATCCCCTGGTTGGAGCGAAATACCACGAATGAGACCCTCCTTCGCGGAAGAGCATACTTCCTCCAGCGTCTTATCAAGGTTTTATTGTCACGCGAAGGGTATGAGACTTTCGAGTCCAGTGTATCAATTGCTCATCTCGAGAATCGCCTCGCTGCTGCTCTGTCCCTGGGTGCCAAGGAAGAGTTCCGGTTATACCTATCCATGTACGCCAAGCGCATTGGTGCTGAGGGTCTAAAACTGAAGGTCGAAGAGCTCCTGAAGGGCCTCATTGGAGGTCTTTTCGAGGACGAAGACGATGCCAGCGAGGGGGTCTTGAAATTGCAGGCTAATGAGCGCGAAGGCCGTAACTGGCGCGAAGGATCCGATGACCTGTGTGGCTGGCCACGGGAAACATTGTTGAAGGAGGTGATTTTAGCACTTGGTATGTTTTTGTTCTTCGTGCTTCTCTTTTCCTAACACTTCAATTACTAACACACTTTCGTCTAGGCAAACACCGTGACCTTCAACGTGTGACAGTGCCTTATGCTAAGCTGCTGGATATGGTTGACACTACATCGGAGCATGGCGATGCAATGGATCTTTAATGATGGTTTCTCTCTTGCTACCTATACCTTTTCTTCTGTTTTTGCTGGCGTTCAACAAGTTCGGGCTGGGTCACCCAAAAGGGTTTGCATTATTTATCTCTGCTGAGGCGGGATTGGAGATGATATATCTCATTTTCATGGTGTATTTGTATCATAGGTTCTCTGGGCTTTCTTATTTAAGTCAACCTGTTCCCATCTTGCTACGATCTAGTCTTGTTCTACCTACTACTTAGGTACTACCTAGGTACTATAATAACCCTCGACACACAGTATTACGTACATGGCACCCACATTGATGTGGTGACGTCGTCAGGGCTTGACTTTCACGTGGGCGGTAACAGCTCTGCAGGCAGAAAATTTGAAGATATCTGGCGCGTAACTCAACAACATTGCTTTTTGATAGCTAAACACGCATTCATTTACTCTCTTTTTACTCATTGACCTTGTCCACAATTTCTGTGGGCATCCGCAATCACGTCTTCCACTTCCTCAATCTTTTTCCTTCGTATCGTCGATCGATCCGCAGCTGGTTCTGCATTTGGCGCGCTCCATCCTTGTTCCCGCTTCCGCCTTTCGACTTCCCCCCACCTCCCACCTCTCTTCTGTCGCTTCTACTCAAGCAAGAAGAAAAAATCCAATAAAATGCCTCCCAAGAAGCAGATAGTCCAGGAAAAGGTCCTCTTGGGCCGTCCAGGAAACAACTTGAAGAGCGGTATCGTATGTGAGCTAGGCCCCCACCCTTTCCTTTTTTTTTTTTTTCCTTTTCCACACAGCACAGTCCACTTTTTAACTCCCGAAAAAAACTATTTAAACCCCCTTGCCCCCTTTCCTCCCGCTTTTTTCTTCTTCTTTTCTTCCCAACCATGATTGACTAACAATATGGCTTTAGGTTGGTCTTGCCAATGTCGGCAAGTCGACACTCTTCCAGTCCATCACCAAGTCCTCCCTCGGTAACCCGGCCAATTTCCCATATGCCACCATTGACCCCGAGGAGGCCCGCGTCATCGTTCCCGATGAGCGGTTCGACTGGCTCTGCGAGCACTACAAGCCCAAGTCGCAGGTTCCTGCCAACTTGACCGTGTACGATATTGCCGGTCTCACCCGCGGTGCCTCGACCGGAGCCGGTCTGGGTAACTCTTTCCTGTCGCACATCCGCGCTGTCGATGCCATCTTCCAGGTGGTTCGCTGCTTCGATGATGCCGAGATCATCCACGTTGAGGGTGACGTCGATCCTTGCCGTGATCTGACCATCATCAACGAGGAGCTCCGCATCAAGGATATCGAGTTTGTTGAGAAGGCTCTTGACCTTCTTGGCAAGCAGACTCGTCGTGGTGGACAGTCTCTGGAGATGAAGAAGCTGAAGGAAGAAGAGGCTACTACTGCCAAGATTCTTCAATTCCTGAAGGATGGCAATGACATCCGTAAGGGTGACTGGAACCCTAAAGAGGTATGTTGGAAATTTTTTTCTTCTCTCCCTCCCACTCAACTCGCCCTTTATCCACACCACCTCCTTACCTGATGAATAAGAGCACTGCTCGAAATTAACCCAGCTCGTTGAGTGCCCTCATTAAAAGGATACTCACAATCCGAGGGCACCTTGAGAAAAAAAGTTATATGCTGAAATTTTGGAGTCCACTTCTACATGATTACATCACTCAAACTTTTTTGAGAATTTTCATGCTAACCAAATTGGTTATAGGTCGAAGTTATCAACCCTCTCTTCCTTCTTACTGCCAAGCCCGTTGTGTACCTGGTCAACCTGAGCGAGAGAGATTACATCCGCCAGAAGAACAAGTACCTCCCCAAGGTCTTCGAGTGGATCAAGACCAACTCCCCCGGTGACCCCATTCTTCCCGTCTCGGCTCAGTTCGAGGAGCGTCTGACCCTGATGCACGATGATGCGGCCGCTGAGGCTGAGTGCAAGACCCTGGGTACCAAGTCCGGTCTGCCCAAGATCATCACTACCATGCGTCAGTCCATGAACCTCGGTAGCTTCTTCACCACTGGTGAGGACGAGGTTCGCCAATGGACCATCCGCAAGGGTATTAAGGCTCCCGCTGCGGCTGGTGTCATTCACACCGACTTCGAAAAGACCTTCATCCAGGCTATCGTGTACAATTACGCCTCTCTCCGTGAGTACGGTGATGAAAACAGCATCAAGGCTGCTGGTAAGATTATGACCAAGGGCAAGGATTACGTTGTCGAGGACGGCGATATCATGCTCATCAAGGCCGGTGCTGCTAAGCACTAGGTGCACATAGACAATAGTTCTTTAAATGATACACCAGTATTGAGTCTTTATATATTTTTTTTTAACTGTAGATTTTGATTTTTCTCGTACGCCAATCTGGCTTGCCTGATCCAAGTCATCATTGCTCGCTCCTTTTGTATCCGCTAGGTTCAATATGTTTGTTTTTGCAAAATATACCCTATTCGCGTTCTGTATATGGCTCAATTACCTAGATGTGTGAAGACCAGTCTGTCATGGCTCATTCATGATATATTATTACACATTTTATTGTATTCTGAGCCATTTAGTATCAAGTAAAAAAATGTACAGCAATCTATTGATCACGTGACAATATCCCCGCGCATCCCACTTCCGTATCAAGAGCTTGATTCTCATATTATCACAACCTCAACCAGCATCATGTTTAAGAAAGAGTGAGTTAAACCCTTCAATCCACTCACATCAATCCTACAGCTGGGCCAGTGGCCTGTTCGGAACCTCCTGCCTGTCAGATGGGAGCACACATCTTCCTCTGTTTTGAGGCACAGTAGGGACCGCAGGAGCTGTTTAACAATCCAGATCAAGACATGCATAGCTCCTGTGGGATAGCTCTAGCCACCAATTCTTATAAAAGACACCAGCTAACATGTGTGTTCTATCTAGTATTCCCCCAAGCAACCGGTCTAAGGTCAAGTCCTCAGTGCAGCGCGGCCTGCGTCAAAAGCTGCTGGAGACATACCCAGGCCTCGAGCCCTTCATTGAAGATGTCATGCCCAAGAAGGCCTCATTGGAAGCTGTGAAACTGTACGGTTCCCGATCCCCCATTTTTTCGACTTCCAATCCCAGCAACGTCATCTCCAACTTTCAACATAAATATGCTATGCATTGTATCCCGCAGACCCAAAAACTAACAAAACCCACTACCCCAGACCCGATCGCGTGACCCTCTACACAATAGACTCAACCCCCCTCTTCTTCCAACCCATCGACGGACCCCCAGTCCCACACCTCCGCCTCATCCACGCCTACCCCTCCGCCGTCCCAACAATCCAGATCGACCGTGGCGCCATCCGCTTCGTGCTCTCCGGCGCAACACTCATGGCTCCCGGTCTCACCTCCCCCGGCGGCCGTCTACCTGATGCCGAGCATGCGCTTGAGGCCGGACAGATCGTTGGCGTCAAGGCTGAGGGCAAGGAGGAGATTTGTATGATTGGTATGCTGAAGGTTGGCACTGAGGAGATTAAGAGTAAAGGGAAGGGAGTTGTTATTGATGAAGGCCATTATCTTGGTGATGGGCTTTGGAGAATGCATTTGGATTAGGCATGGTTTTGTTTCAAAAGCATGGAATTCCTTGGGCTGGGGTTGGGGTCTTTTGATTTGGCTTGGAACTATACCTCTCTGCACGTATGGTGATGATTACATGTATGTGTTGGATGATTTGAAATGAAATATCCCCTCTAGACGAGGATCCTGATTGGTTCAATAGATGTATTGAGTGAATGTACATGTAGATATCTTGTTGTGTTGCAGAACCTAGATGGAATAGAGATGGCTGAAAGCAATGCATATAAGGATAAAAACGAAGCGGCAGAACATACTAGCGTCAAATTCAAACCATGTGGAAGATCGAAAAGAGCGAAGAGAGCGAAAAGAACGCAAGATGCAGAAGAAGCAGAGAAAACTAGAGGCGAAGCTTAAGGGAGCAGGCCAGGAAAGTCCCGCGGACATAGCAAATCGGAAGCGGAAGGCCGACAATGAAGAAGAAGTGGCCACGACTTCAACTACGGTCAAAAGGAAGAAATATCACAGCCAGGCAGTTTGAATGCTTAAGTTATCCAAGGATTCGAAGCAAGAGAAAGAAAATAGTTGCCGCTTATGCGGCCTTATCATGGCTATTGGTAGTCTTTTAGATATGTATAGAATTAGGTGTGTAATATAGTCATATTTAATATTACAAACTATACTGCATTATATCCTTCAAAGATTGCTTGAAACCGCAGACCACTGGGGGATGTACTTTTGAAGCAGATCCAGCACCGACATCCACGAAAGCAGCTCTGGACTATTGCGAAGAGCCCGCAGAGTGTTGGTAATCTCGAACTGAGGCGCATTTTCTTGAACTTCCCAACGGGTGTGTATACCCCATATCTTCTCCTGGAATAGCGGAAGAAAGGGATGCAGCGGGTTCGTCGCATCACCGACAAACATTTCCAGCCAGCAGGAAAACGAGATACCTTGCAGCGGGCAAGAGCACTGTCCATTGATCAGGCCAAAGGCTTCCTGAAGATCTATGGGTACCGGCTGGATCAAATTATAAGCATGGCCCACGTTCTCCTCGACGGCGGCGATTCGCAGCGTCGCATCCACCACGAAATCTACCGAGGCAAACGCTTTGCGTTGTCCTGGTACGATGGGGTAATGACCTAGCTGAAGACAGGATGACATTAGACAACTGACAAAGTCACTCGGGTTCCCTCTTCCCGTCTGACTGTGGCCCAGGACATACCCGAGACGGATGATGATCGCTGGTGAACCCTTACGGATGGCGTTCCAGACCACATTTTCCGCCACGAACTGGCTTTGGGAATATCCCGTGTCATACTGTAAAGCCGCGATGTGGCCCAATGGCCCCTCATCCTCTGCCACGGTCTTGGTTCCTTGGATAAATCCTGTCGGTCCATATGCAGCGATGCTCGAGGAGTAGATCAGCCGTTTTGGTCGGGAGTGATTGGCAAATCTTATTATTTCTAATGTTCCCAGGACATTGGACGCTCGATGACGGGAGTACGGCTGGACGTAACTGACTAGTGCCCCCAAGTGGAATACTATACTGGCCCAGTTTGCATAGTGATTGTACTGTTTTTGCAGAATGCCGAGGTGCGGGAGCGACAAGTCGCCGGGGATAGAAATAATTTTGCTCTCCTGGAAAACATGCAGTCCGTATTTCTCTAATATTTTCTTGATGCGCAGATCGGCTGCAGATGTGTCCTCGGCGCGAACAAGACATGCGACTTGGGTGACCTGTGGCATAGACAGGAGTGACGCGAGAAGAAAGGCGCCGACAAACCCAGTGGCTCCGGTGAGGAACACTCGGCCTTCTGAAGGGTCGAGCCACTCGACGACCGGGTCGAGACTAACCTGTAGGTCTTGACCTAACAACGAATCCAGAGCTAGGATGCTTTGATCCTCCGCTGCGTCTGGAAGAGCTGCTCCATTCTTGAGCTTTTGAACTAGCTGTGTGAGTTGGCCTAGTGTGGAATTCTCGTACAGGGCCGCGGAACGCAGCTCAGATCCTAGCAAAAGTCGAATTCGGCTGATCAGACGTGCAACTTGCAGTGAGGTTCCGCCCAAATGGAAAAAGTCATCAGAAAAATCCAGGTGGTCCTTTGGATACCCTAGTATCTCGAGCCAGAGATGTTCCAAACATGTTTCCACGGAGTTAGTGTTTCCACTCGAGTGCACTAGACTCTCACGCACGGCTCTCATCTTCTCTATATACAACTGCTCAAGCTTCCTTCGATCGCACTTCCCTGTCCCTCCCAATGGAAGCTCCGCAAGCAGCTCGACACGAGGCACCGGAAGATGAGGAGAACGGTTGACGAATGCTCGTGCTACGGCCTCCGGATCGATATGAATACACTGTGGTACAATATAGGCAACCAGTATTGGCCCCGTGTCGGCATCCTTAGGTTCAACCTTGACAACCGCGGCTGCGGAGGCGAGATTCGTGCTTAAGAATATATTCTCGAGACCTTCTAGATCGACGCGGTGGCCCCGGATCTTGATCTGTCTGTCGCGGCGGCCGACAAAATCGTACAAGCCAGACTCGTTCACTCGCATGATATCGCCTGTCCTATAAGCATGATGCGGGAATCCCATCGCGGTGCCTTTCAATGGAAGATGTGGGGGGCTTATAAATGATTTGATGTTGGCTAGGGGATTCCTACAATAGCCTCCGCAAACTCCTGCACCTGCTATCACCAGTTCCCCTTCGCTGTCCGTGGGAACTGGTCTGAGATTTTCGTCGACAATGAAAAGCTGAAAATTGCCAATTGGTTTCCCGAGCGGAATGTGACCACTGTGAATATCCGCTGCGGTGATCTCGTGCGAGATTACAAACACAGTGCATTCAGTCGGCCCGTACATGTGGATTACTCGCTCCGGGGGCCCATGATCGAATATCTTCCGGATCACCGGCAAGTTGATTATTTCGCCACCGGTCATCAGAGTGTGGACGGTTGAAAATGCTCCCGGACAGGTTTTGGCAATCGTGTTTAGCAATGCGGTAGTAATAAACACAACCTCGATTTGGTCCTCTCGGAGACTCTGTGAGAAGATAACGGGGTCTATGACTGTCTCATGTGGATAGACTACCACCGTCCCACCTCTCAACAGGCACACCCAGATTTCGAACAGGGTGATATCGAAGACCGTATTGCCGATGTGCGCAAGGCGTTGGCCATCTTGAAATAGCGTGGTGGAATTGAATGCCAAGTTGATGATTCCGCCAGCCAGAATCTGGACGGCTTTGGGTTCCCCCGTCGTTCCCGAGGTGTGAAGGATATGGGAACAGCTCGATGGCCCATTGGAGGAGACCTCAAAGTCCTCGTCAGATAGTTGAGGGTTCAGAGTATGGCCTACAAGGATGTTGTCGATATCTAAAGGTCGACTGCAATTTTCGTCATCTACGAGAGCCAGCTTCACATCCAGGCTTCGGAGAACCTTCCGGAGAAACACGTCTGGCTGCCTTGTGTCCAACGGGAGACAGGTTCTGCCAGCATAAATAACGGCAAGTTGCGCCACAATATGGTTGACTCCTCGGGGGATGGCGATCGCAATTGGAGTTCCTGGCTCCGGCGCTCCCAGTCGAATCAGTTGCGCGAGCTGGAGAGCTTTCAAGTGCAATTCCTCATAAGAGACAGTATGCTCGCCAGATTCTATTGCTGTCACCTGGCCAAGAAGCTGGGTCTGCGCCTTTAGAAGCGGAGCAAGGCCAACTTGCCTCACCAGGCTTGCATCAAGTTTTCTTGCACCAAGGGGAGATGGCGACATAGTAAAACCAGGACATGAAATCTGAAACACAGGTCAAGGGAAATAGGCTCTGGGGCTATATAATGAAGCAATGTGTTGCAATCCAACGATCCAGTCCAATCGCTTCTTCTCTACTTCACACTAGTGCTCAGTCATAGTTCCTTGGTAGCTCTAGGGCTTGTTTAACCATACGTAAGACTGGAATGACGGTGCTGCATGAAACCTGTCACTCCTATGGGCACAACATGCTTTATTTATTTATTTTCCATTTTCCAGCTGAAAGTAACCTACTAATGTTTTATACTGATTTTTCAAGCACATATGCAGTCTAATATTTCAAAATAGGCTGATGCAACTCGATCTCACTAGTGACAGATGGAGTACTAGTATAGCAGTATCTGATTTTATGTATGATGCGAGACACAGGCAAGTTAGGCTCTAGATCCTAACAGCCAGCATCTATTGCCTCTCGTATTCTATACTGGCCTGCATATCTGAACCAGTCCTAATTGATATTTGGGCTGTTTGCACCGCCTCTCTCAGTTCCATTTAAAACCCGTCGTTATACTGCAGTCCCAGTCTCCACTTCAACAACAAACAACCTAGTTAAGCATGAAAAAATGCAAGAGATCTGGTAACACAGAGTGAATGAGTAACAAAGCATGCACGATAGGCTTCAGAAGTATAGATGTTGCTATTATGTACAAATTATGCCTGGTGATATCTCTAATTGTTCATCGGAGCCTCTGTGATGATGAAACCTCGCTGTAAATATATTCTCACAACAATGCCACCGAGGTATAGTTCTGGGCACGGAGTAGAGTATTCGCGCTAGCGGAGATATGATATGTTACCCTGCGTGATTTATTATTCAGAGCCTAACATTCAAAGCAACTGACCTTGAAGTATAAAAGCTCCCTGTCCTGCAGAGCAATTGAACAAATTCTGAATTTTCAAAAGTCTTCTGCGCATTCTTGGACAGTTGAAATATCCCATATCTATCTAGGTACCTAACCGAGCCTGAAAATGCATGAGTGTCAAATCAATCTGCTGCAGTACCTGCGCTCAAAGACCCAGGTCGATGTCGATAGCTTTGATGCTGGTGGTATGGAACTATTCTCGGTTTTATACTTCTTTTTAGGTCGGTGCCATATGCTAATAAATTTGCATCAGTGTCGACGGAAGTCCCAGGATGTGTGGATGGCACATCCAATCAGGTATGTATATTATGTTTCAAAAATGGCGATCAGAGGAATTCATTGATTGGAATTGTTTCTTTTAACAGGCGGAGATCTACTGCGAGATGATCAAGCCACGCCACGAAGGTCGGGTAAAAGAAGTCCTTGCTTTCAGTAGTAAGGTGAAGTCTGAATTCCCAACTTTGAGGCTGGAGGAGATAGCATTTGAAGTCATGGCAAGCCAAAGCTTTTAGTAACTGCCTTCTACTGCCCCATATATTGATCTGACTTTCAACTCGTACAGGCAATTCGGTTAGCCTTTCTTATTATTCCAAACATCACTGGAACTGTGCATGTGATGGCAAATCCGTGTTACTCCTATCACACGGAGAAGATTGTCGAGACTGGAAAACGTATGTTGCTTATTGATGGCACAATCGAACCCCGCTGACCGAAATCCGGTTAGGGTTACATAAAATTTGTAACCTCCTAAATCCTGCTTTTGACACCAATCGGTTGGTCATGAAGGTGGCCGCCACATGGGAAGGCCTCCAGGCATGTCGGGAATTGGCACTTTGCGGGATAAAGACCCTGGCAACGACGGTGTTTACGATGGAACAAGTCGTCTTGGCTGGTGAGGCCGGTTGTGTTTCCATGTCACCTTTCGTCCACGAAGCAAAAGCGCATTTCGATGAGAAGTACGTCGAGTCTTTTCGAATATCCAGTTCCAACCGTCCTGCTCACTAGTGATAGATACTCGGATGAAATGCCTCTTCTTCGTCTGTGCGTCCAGGCACAGCAGTTCTACAAGAAGCGGTCCATAATCACAAAAGTCAAAGCATGCGCCACGCTTTCGGTTGACGAGATCTTACAGTTGGCTGGTGTGGACTCCTTGACTATCATGTCTGAGGACCTCCAGAACCTCCAAAAAGGGACTGGTTGCATATGTTTGGTTGAAAACCAATCTCTGTTTGGCGATACTTCTATCTCTGACGATAGCGACTATCCTTCATACCTGGACGATGAGAGCACCTATCGTCTTGACTTTTCTCGTAGTGGCCAAGGTAAAGGCCAATATAAAGTGATGCAGGTTCGTGTTTTTGATCAATCTAGATGCTGCCTATTCTAACAATCTCGCTCAGGCCCTAGCCATCTTTTCGGATTTTCAATTCAAGGGGGAGGAATTTATGAAAGCCCGCCAGCAACTTTTTGGTTAGAAGGCTCCTGGGAAGCATGGGTGTACACATCAAGGAATTTCAGAATATTGTTATAATGAGAATGAATCACAGTGATAGGATAGTGACAGATGACAAAACTCAGGTGGTGGGTTTGTATATAGCAACCAGAAAGGGTAAAGTGGAACATCGCCGATATTGTATAGTTTGTATATTGCTAATTGATTGGGCTTTTTGAAGTGTCTCTTTCAGTTCCACCTAAAACCCGAGGTTATACTGTAGCACTCAACTCTCTGATTCTCAACATCACATTTTAGATACTTCGGAGGTCATGTTGCACTGAACTACGTCTGACCCCAGGATTCCGAATCATACAAGAACTAGAAAGAGAAATAACTAAGAATGAGAGGAAACAGACCTGTGCTCCCGAATAGAAAATAACAGATCAGATAAACCCTGTAGGTAGATACCCTTTGTGTATTCACATGTGCATATCCGTTCAATAGTACTGGCCTACTGAAAAAGGAATTCGCACGTGAGTTGGTTTGGGGAAGGCAACATATGTATCTCTATTCCTTGATATCACGGTCTACATCCCTACCCTGGTCTTCCTAACCCCTATGCATGCATCGTGCATCTGCTTGTGTTCCCCTTTGCCGCTCAAATACCTGGGAAAGTCGAGTTAATTTTAAGTATTTTCCATTCTCTTCAGTTCATCAAATCTGTCCGTGCTTTTGATACTTTATAGTCCAATTTCAATATTGCCTGAGGTCTATTTATTTGTTGTATCTGTCCTCTCTAAATCCAGTCTTAGGGTTTCAAAGAGTTTCCCCCTTTCGTTTCTCATCCAAATCCGTTCCGGTAAGTTGAATTTTAGGCAAAATTAGCTCCTTCTCTGTCTAGTGACTTACTCCTAAAGACAAAGAAAATGGCGCCATTCAAATCGTTGCCAATGAACATCAGAGGCCGCAAGCAAATTCATGTTCCCTCGCCTGCATTTGGCACTTTTACCTCAGATGGTTGGAGCTCGGCCGGTATACAATAGTGTCCAGATTCAGTTCTACATGGAATACAGCTACTTACTTACTGTCCCTTCAAGGTGACCCGCAACAAACAATCCAGGCAGTTCGCACAGCCATCCAAGCCGGATGTCGTCATCTTGACTGTGCATGGGAATACAATGTATGCTGTCTTCATTTGAGTTACTAGTATTCCCTGATCTGATGAGTGTTACCTCCACAGGTAGATGTCGAGGTTGGCGAGGGGATTCGCCAGTCTGGTGTCCCACGCAACGAGCTATTCGTTACACATAAATTGTGGGCCAACTTTTCCGCTCCGAAAAATGTGGAGATTGCACTAGACCTGGCTCTCCAGCGAATGGGGATCGAGTATGTCGATTTGTTTCTGATCCACCACCCTGTCGCGACCAAGCCAGTCGGGGATCTCCGTGAGGCGTGGATGGGCGAAGATGCCACCCTCGAGGATCAGGGCTGCGCAGCCGACAATAAAGGTAACTTCATTCCAGACCTGGAACATTGTCCAGCAGCGGTAGCTGCACTGAATGGGGGTGAAGGCAGTATCATTCCGACGTGGAATGCAATGAAAGCTTTGGTTCACCGTGGAAAGGCTCGATCACTTGGTGTTTCGAACTTTGACATTGAACATGTGCAAGAGATTCTCAGTGCTCAGAGTGACGTTGAAGATGAAGTCCCACTTTCATGCAACCAGATCGAGTGCCACCCCTGGTTTCCCAATCAGCCACTGCTTGGATTCTTACAGGAGCACGACATCCTGGTAATGGCGTACAGTCCATTTGCGTCCTTCAAATATGAGATTGGAGTCTTCCCGCCGAAGCCGTTCACACCTTGCGGGACGACGCTATTAAAAGATGAAGTAGTCGGACGGATTGCAACTAAGAATGGCTTGAGTGCCAGCCAAGTCTTGCTTAGCTGGGCAATTCAACGATCTACACTGCCGGTATTTAGGAGCTGTTCCCCGCAGCATCTGCAGGAGAACCTTCTATCGAAAGAATTACCGCGGGAGGATGTCCAAGCGCTGGCAACTTTGGAATTGGATGGTGAAATTAGAAAGAGCACTACGACAATGGTCTTTCCCGGAATCAAGGTATACGACTGGTAGTGGTAGGACAGTTGGTTCGTCAGTCTATATCCTGTACCTGCACGCGATTGGCATTTTGCGCTCCTAGGTAGCTCATTTCTGCAATTTATATATTTTCTTTTTAAAATGATGAACTTTGGCCACCATTTCTACCCGGGATATATTCCCGTTCTAAATATTTAACTGTATGATGAAGGTGTGCATAAGGTCAACATGCAATGAGTTACTACATATACCTTTATAGGTAGAGTCCACCCCCGGGGCCCCGGCAAAAAGTTCTTAGATATGAAATAGGGCGAATAGTACCCAGGTAATCTTTTGCCGGCAGTAGCCAATAGGACTAAAGTCCCTGGTGGCACACTTCCTCGCCCGTACACATCAATCAATACGTTGATTGCCTTGAAATCCTAACGGAATTTGAACGATTGGCTTCTGATGATAGGATAGATATTAGCTAGAGCTACTATAGAATAATAAGCAAAGCAAGACAACCTCGACAGCTGTGGAGGATCCATGCAGCTTGATTGCTTGCATCCCCGTCTGATACATCAGGGTTTGTGCTGGGTCTATTGCGGGATATATATACATTCACCCACTCCCCTGGTTTCCATAAAAATAACTACCATTCTTTTCAATTTCTACATCTATCCTTATTACTATTCTATCTCAAAATACGTCTAATCAATATTACTCCCAAATATGCCCCCCCTATCTCAGAAGTGGCCATCATTCCCCTGGTGAAAGGGGCCGATCCACGCGATGAGAATAGCAAGGCAGAAAAGATCCTCAACTCAGTCATCCAGCTTGCAACTCAGCAGCCTGGATACCAGCGAATAGTATGGGGATTGGACGAAAAAGTCCCTACGGTGCTGGTTATGATTGTTGGTGAGTCTCGTCTTGATGAGGAAACCAGATGAAACTATAAAATAACAGTCTTCCCAAGATTGGGATGATCTCGAATCTCATCTCAACTTCATGGCTGCCCCGTATTACAAACCCTTCATGGATGAGTTTAATACGATAATTGATGGCACGGTTATTTTGTTCCATACAACCTACGAAGAAGGAGTTGGTATTGTGCCTCTGGTTGAGTTCAACGATTACACGGCCGATGTCTTTATTGCTTTCTTCCCTGCGCGATCCTTGACCCAAGACTTTCAAGATGAGTTCTGCCAAGTCTCTCGGGGTGTGAACACAGATCTTCTCGTGTTTAACGACGCGCCCTCGAGTATTGCTAGTGGCTGGTGCACCGATGATATGTTATATGAAGAGCGCCATGGAAAAGGACCAGAGAGGCCGTGGATTTCGATGGTGACATGGAAGAACACAGAAACCAGACAGAGGGCATGGGATCGCAAAGCTGTTCTCGGTGATATCCCGAAGCTTGTTGAAGGACATGGAGAGCTGCAAATCTACAGGGTTGAGTTCCACCCTGTGATTTCTAGCCGTGAATAGGGTTACGGATTGCTTTGCATTTATCAACATGATTCAATTCCAAACCCCCGATCAACTGGCTCTGTGAAATTCAAAGGTGTAGTTCACCAGCGAGTATGTAGATCACTCACTATATATATTTGCACATAGACCCACCTGTACTAGTCCTAGAAGAAGAAATATCGGAAGACTAGTCCGAATCCTCCGTTCTATTTTTAGTAATTTCCCCTGAATAGCTTCATATTGGCTATTTCTTGACTTTTTGATATCTAGAACAACCATGGGAGCTTCCAGTTCTACTCTGTCGGGGAGACCACTGCGCAACATTAGACAACACAGGTCCCCTCGAAGGATGTCTTTGGCGAGTATACAATTGTCAGGGAAAAGTTAAACGGAAGGCCTAGCACGAAGGCGATAGATGATTGGGAAGGGCTGAATGAAATACCCGATCTTTGCATAGCAAGGGCCTCTGTAACCCACGAGGCCGTGGGAAAGTTCATGCAGGAAATGAAGAGCCAAGAAGGTAGGCTCGAGTAGCCGATAGACTGAAACGAGAAAGACTTTTGCAAGAATGCGCAAGCGAGGTTGTCGAGTGCTTATTGTGTTCAGTGTCTCATGGTCGTTGCAGTCCCCAGTCCTGATGCTCTCTGCCAACATGATATAGAATTCAGCATCACATGCTGGAGCTGATTCATGCTGGGGTTTAATATCGGGATTTCTTTATCCTGGCCAGTTGCTGGTTTCTGCATTCCACCGAGTCGAGCCGGAAATAACAGCCAAAGTGCTCACATGTCACCGGTGTTTGTGCTAGGTACTCGGGACGGAATAAACGGATATATATCATGGGTCTGGTGGTCCCACATCGTCCATGCCATTTATTAGTGCAGAGAGGCGTTGCGTTTCGAGCTGCTGCTATATCACATGTCTGCGTATGGAGTGTCATCGAAACCCAAAAGCTGTTAGAGAAGAAAGTAATGCTTGAGTCTCAAACGGCCAAAACCCATATGGAGGGTAATGGGGGAGTGGAGGTGTGAAATAAGGGCGCAAAGAAGTAAAGGAACCCGATTCCCGCGAATCCTGGAGAAAACACCCTCGGAGCTGGGATATAAAATGACGACAATAGACAGAGACCTGGGTAAAATTATGGAGTATTATACAAACGAAGTGAACAAAGCCAAAAAAAAAAAAAAAAGCAAGCCCATGCATGCATCGTCCGATTACATACCTAGTCTACATCAATAGATGAAACCCCGAAAGGCAGACTAAGCACCTGCAAAAAAAAAAAAAAAAAAGAAGAAATCCATCCATTCATTACCCTTCCTTCACGAATAACCCAATTCTCAAAACGCAATTCTCAACTCTCCACACCTTGAAGCTGAAGTCATACTGAGTCTAGGCATATACCCAAGCTCGGCACAGCAGCCAATCTTCAAGTTGCAACTTACAGGAGAGCGAGGACACCAGCCAGAAGACCAGCAGCGGCACCAGGGGCAACAAGGCCCATAGCAGCGCCGGTGGAGGCAGTGGCGGTGGCAGCAGCAGAGCCGGTAGCGGTGCCGGTGGAGGAAGCGCTGGTAGTCAGACCGGTCTTGGTGGAGGTCTGGGTGCCAGTGGAAGTTCCAGTAGAGGAGGTAGAAGAACCGGAAGCTGTACGGAGAGAAATATCAGTGCTGTTTTTGCCATGGGTGGGGAGTCCAGTAGTAAGGGAGCTAGAGGTAAAGTTTCCGGGGAAGGGTTTGATGGACACGTCCGGGGTGGAAGTACCAGTAGTGGAAGCATCGGTCTCAGTGGAAGTGGTACCAGTAGAGACAACAGAGGTAGAGGCAGAAGAGGAGGCAGAAGAGACAGTGGAAGATGTACCGGTAGTAGTAGCGCTGGAGGAGCTCTTGGCTTCGGTCACATCGAACTGCTCGGACTGGGCGAGGATGCCGGTGTTCTTGGCATCAGTGGAGAGCAGGTTGATCTGGAAACCGGAACTGTAGTGCGCGTTGGGTGTTAGTGGACTGCATATAGATACAATCGACGCGCCGCGAGGGTGATCTTACCCGCTGGTGACATCCTTCAGGCCGGAGGCAGTGTAGGAGCCCTTGGAGGTGTCGATGCCAGAGGCAATCTTCTCCGAAACGGTGGGGTAGACGGCATTGTTGACGAGGACAATATCAACGGTGGAGGCGTCAGTGCTGTAATGGGTTAGCATTGGCTGTTATTGCTAGGGTAAGGTGTGGGGGAGCATAGTCAACATACTTAACGGAAGTCCACTTCACTGTGAAAGAGTCGGAGACGTCGACGTTGGCACCCTTGGCGGGTTCGGTGATGTTGACGGCTTGACTGATTGTTAGATAGACTCTTGTGTCACATGGTTGATTTACATACCCGCAACGGAGAGGGCCAGAGGCAGAAGAGACAGAATGGTGGAGAAACGCATCTTGACTGAATTAAAGCGAGTGTAGTGTGTTAAAAAAACGAATGTATGTTAGAGCGTAAAAGAGAGAGAGAGAGAGATGCAAGAAGAAAGATGAAAGTTGGAAAAATATTTAGATACAAGGATCCATGTCATTAAGTACTGGTGAGCAAACACTCCATTTGATATCGCACAACCTTGGATGCCCTGAACCGTCAACAATGTCTCTGACACCCACCTGCCAATACGGAAATATACACCTGAAAATAGAACTGACATAGTGAACGTACCCAGTTTTGGAAGCATTCTAATAATATTTTAATCATTTTATTACAAAACGTGGGAATTCAAGGTCCGCGTGAGCATTCCGTGTGGGTGAAGAGTTAGAGCTTCATGGTTCGGATGGCGAGCTAGTTTCAGGCGCAAAATCCCACTTCCATTTGTAATATATTACTCTATTATTCGATGAGACCTCTATTGTGTACATGAAATGCCGAGAAACATACAACATCTGTACTAGTATGCCGTATATTCCGTATATTCCGTATGTTCCGTATGTTCCGTATATAGTAATTCTTGTACATTCGGAGCTAGCCGTCCACGGACATGGGTACCAGCCAACCATGGTCTTGTCCGCCGATAGGGCCGATAAAGAAGACGCTAGACAAGCTTGGCACGACACTAGTGGTATTTAGCGCGGTCTTGGCAGAGGCGCAAACACGAACAGCACGATGTGACATGGAAATCTTTTTTTTAAATTACGGCTTTTTTTTTTCAAGCTTTAAACAACGTTTGGACGTTCTCTGTATTTTTCATTTTCAAATTCTGCGGTAACTTACCAGCCCATTTCACCCGAAATGTAACATGGACCCTTAATGCCTTGAATGCCCGTGTATTTTTAATCGGCTAGCTCGGGCAGGGGGTGCCGCCACAAATTTGAGAGAACAGCGGCCTAATAGTCTCACATCTGAATTAAAGGACCGCTACGTTACGCTAGTGCTCCGTACCCAATATGTTATTCTGGTGTCTCAAAATGAACTCGAAAATGGTCTGCGAGCATACCGTTTTGGTGTCTTAACGGACCCACCTAGGCATCAATTTCAGGATTGAGACATCTGTCAATAAGGCCTCGGACTACACGCTAAATAAACCATAACTAGGCATTATTGGAGGCGATAAAATGAGTGTCTCACCCAAAACCTACGGGCGCATTATTATTGCCTTAACCGACAAAACAAAATGGTGTCATTTTTACAAATTTGGATATGTAGCTGAATTACGGAGTACGGAGTAGTCAGATCCGAATTAGTACTTTTAGTTTTTGAGGTCTTACGGTTTAGCAAATACAAGGGTTATCACAAATATTATTATACAACATACTCCGTACATAATTTCCACATCGGAGAACACGCAGAGCCCTGAGGATGTGCCTTGCGCCCAATCCCAACAAAAAGATTAGTTATCGTAGATATTGACATTACTAGATACAAAAATAGTTAGCCATCGAGCCACAACCTAAAGCGGTACTCGGGCGAAGGGGGGGGGGGGGGGGGGGGGGGAAGCGTATACATACAAGTCCCTTTTGAGATTATCCCGGTGCACTGTAGCCGAATCAACCCAGACACTGGCACTCATCCCCTGAACACCGAAATTTCCATAGCCATCTTTGTTGATAATGACAGATTTCATGTTGGGATGTAAAATATCGCTCCATTGCTCATGTGCATGCTGTTGACCAACATACATGCGCTGCGCGCCCGGACCGGCGTTGCTGATAACACACGCAAGTCCGGAGCGGTGACGGGCGTTTCCGTAGCGGACGAATCCTGTATCGCAGTTAGATTTGGACAGGTGGGTTGGTGTTCCCCCGTAATGGGGCTCAGCAAGCAACCAGTGGAGCAAGGGTTAAGCGAACCTATGCAGTTGGGTTGGTTGAAGTAATCTTGTTGTTCGCCGTAAGCGTAGAGTTTGCGGGCTTGCGTTAATACGGGCAGGTGTCCGTTGCAGCTTGGTGTCATTGGGCTATTCACATTTGCTCGGATACCGTACAGGTCACCGTAGAATACGCATGGCTGACCGTCTTTGCGGAGGAGGACCAGGGCGTATGCTAGTAATTTGAAGGATGGTGATACCGGGGTCTGGGCGTTCGTTAGCTATGGTCAGTTCGTATAAGTGGGAAACTAGTCGCCTCACCTCAAGCATTTGTCCTGGTTGCTGCGATGAGTTAGATTAAAGATGTAAATATGCCAAGATCCAGCCTCAGTTGGTACTTACCGTATCATGATTGGCGACAAGGGTCTTGAGAGAAGTTAGCTGAGTATTACTCGTTGGGCGTCGGGCATCGAGAAACTTACCACAGCGTGGTCCGGCCGACACTGTACTAGTGTATCTTTGAAAATCCCGCGAAGGTCTGGTGCCTGTGCATGGGACAACTTGGAGAACCGCTCCAGGAGAGGTACGTCATATGCAATGAGATCGTACTCCACCTGCTCGAGGTAACCCAGAAGAGACGGTAAATGTCCAGTCCAGAACTCTCCTATCGCGAAGAAGTCCGGGTTAGCGGTTTTCCGAACGTATTGCACGAATGCGCGTTGGAACTCGGTTGAGAAATGCTTGGCGGCATCAAGTCGCATTCCATTGAGGCTCAGGGATTTTGTGATCCACGTTCCCCACTGCAGGAGATCTGCGCGGACTTCTGGGTGTGCAAGGTCCAGATCGGAGAACATCAGGTAATCGTAGTTTCCATACTCGGTGGAGACATCTTGTGCCCAATCCTTGTTGGATGCGACGATCTTGTAGATCGCGCTCTGCTTGCTCTTGTCGTCCCAATCGACACCGCTGAAATGTTGCCAGTGGTACTTCATTGAGCTGTACATGTCATTGCGACCGGCGAAATCAAAGCCTGTCCAGCCATTGACTTCTGTCGGCTTAGATATATTCAGATCTCGTCCTGTTCTTTCAGTCAGTGAATGGCCGAAGATCCATGATGAATTGAATATCAACGCAAAGAAGGATGAGGTGTGTCTCACGTTTAGGATCTACCTTGACAGCCTGGAAGGGCTCTGGATAGTCGGCGCCAGCTTTATGATTGAGCACAGCATCCCATATCACCCCAATGCCTAAGTTTTGGGCTTGGCACATCAGGTCTTCAAGTTCGCGCTTGGTACCCCATTTCGTAGGAACTGCGCCCTTCTGATCGAACTCCCCAAGATCATACAGGTCGTAGATGTCATAGCCATTGCCATTAGCATCCATTCCCTTGCATCCAGGAGGAATCCAGATCTGATCAACGCCAATGGCCTTGTACTCTGGCAAGGCATTCTGCAGACGGCGCCAATGCTGCCGGTCGGCGGGAACATGCCATTCAAAGGCTTGTAGTATGAGCGAGTTATCTGGAGCAGCCCATGATGGCAGCTGTTCTAGATTCGCTGCTGCTTCTGTGACATGTATTCAAATTAGGGGTTGAAACCGTTTTCCAGGGGGAGACTGACCTTCAATCTGTTTCCATTTCTGGCCTTTCTGTCGAGATCCACACCACAGGAACGGCATCGCGGGTTTGTTGCAATGAAAATGACAAGTCAAGCTATGTCGAGCTACGTCAAGCTATGGATTACAAAACTTGCGGGATATGCCACATCCCTTTTGCGGTTAGGGTTCGGATGTGGGGCGGACTATTTTTAATCGGCGAACGGTGTAAGGTACAGGTTGAGGCAGGTTTGCAACGGTGGCAAGGTGGATCTCCAATTTTGTATTAGCCGGGAATTATCCAAATGTCTCAGTTGAAAATTTCATCCAAAACTGGAACTTTTCTAGAAACTAGAAACTCCACCCAAATTTGATTGGCTTCCGCCGCCATAATGCATGACATGTAAATGTTAATGTTAAGGAAATAATGGGAAAGCCGATAATGATACAAAGGCCAACGTATGAACAGGAAAAGGCCAAGAATATCGCCAAAATAAAACTAGATGATAAAAAAATATCGCACATGAAAGGATATCTCCGCGAACCAAGCCGAGCCATCAATACGGCTCACCGCAATGGAAAAAATATGAAAAAATATGGAAAAATAAGGACCGGAAGAAGAAAAGGAAGAGCGAAGGTCTTTCGGGGCATTTCTCTCAAAGGAATGTCACGAATATGCCGCTCACCACTGCTAGCAGGAGGGTAGCTAGACCGGTGCCACTGGTAGTTCGGATTCCAGCCGACGTCGGATCGGTCTGAGTCTTCAATATCGTGAGAGAGACGTTCGACTCAGGGTAGCCACAAAGACCAATACCGTCCATGTATTTCGTGGGGTAGAAAACCCGAGGCTCTCCCTTGTTCATAGGAACATGCAACATGCCCTGGTTGTCGACAGTATAGTTCGTACAGTCCAGAACATTCGTCACCGCCGTACCGGCATTAAAGCTGACTGCCATGTCGATCTGGTAGGCTGAACTGGTGGAGGGTTGAGTGGACAACACCATGACCACTTGTCGACCCTGAACACCTTTGGTGAAAGCAAGCTCACTGCCACCTTGGAAGATCGTGTGGGTCGAGTCATCGAAGTAGTCTGTACCCAAGTAGGCTGCGTGGTTCCGGATGCGATTCAGTTTTGCGATCAGCTTGTAGAGCTCCGCGTTGGTGTCGTATTTGCTGAACCAGATGGCTTCTCGATTGACAGGGACACTGTTTCCCGACAGGTGTTGCTCTTGGCCTTGATAGATCATCGGGATTCCATCAAACAGCATGGTAAACACCAGGACGTTTTTGGCCATCTGGAAAGTATCATAATTAGCCAAAGGGATCATTCAACCCGAGAAGGGCACACATACCGCCATGTCCTTGGAATAACTACCAATTCGAGGCTTGTCGTGATTTTCAGAGAAAGAGGTCATAGCATTGACATCTGGCATCGAGATTCTCATGTTCTCCACTGCTTGCGCCAACAGGGACGTGTTGCCATTGGTAAAAGCAGCTAGGATTTCGAAATAGATCGGATAATTTGGCAAACTGTCGATGTAGTTGCTCTGGTAATCTTCTATGATGCTGACTGCCCCTTCAAGAACTTCTCCGGTCATGAAAGTGTCGACACCCTTGCGAAAGTTCGCCAGAAAGCCTGGGTTGACGTGCTTGGCGGCATCAATCCGGAGCCCGTCAATGGAGTAGGTCTTGATGACCTTGTTTGCCCATTTAATCATGAGCTGTTGCACATCTTCGTGCTCTGTGTAAAGATCCGGCAGGGGCACGTATTTATCACCTGTCTGGCACTTCTGAGCATTGGTCATATTATTCCAGTCTGAGATTTTGCAATAGGGATGGAAATAGTCAGCGTTATTGAAAGGTGTGAAGACGGAGTAGTCGATGTTCGTGGCAGGGTTGCTGCCATTTGTAATGTAGGCCATGTTGTTGATCACCGTATCCATCATCAAGTACATGCCCCGGGAGTGGACAGCAGCACTGAGGTCGAGCAAGTCTTGATGTGAGCCAAAATGAGAGTTGAGATTGTCGAAGTTCAATGGCCAGTACCCGTGGTAGGCTTCTCCATAGGAGACTTGGCCATGAATGTTCTCGATGATGGGGGAGATCATCACAGCATCAAACCCCATTCCTTGGATGTAGTCGAGATGGTCAATAGTTCCTCGCCATGTTCCTCCACAATAAAGGCCCGCTGTGGTGTTGCATGGTGCTGTTGTCGATCCGTCTGTGCGAGCGAAACGATCTGTCATGGTCTGGTATATCGATCTGGGCTTCCAGTCGGCTGTCCTGGCGGCAGATACCGAGGAAATGAGGCTCGTGATCAAAAGGAGCCCTGCCAAATGGCGAATGGTCGATCGTGACATCATGGCAGCTCGTATTTGTGTGACGGGTCGATCGGAAGAGGAGAAAAAGAGAGTGCTGATGTTTCAAATAAAGAGTGACTTGATTAACTCAACGAATGCACAAAGATGGCCGGAAAGAGAAATAAACGAGTGACATTTGGAATTAAGCCATGAACAGAGAACGAGAGGAGGCAAAGAAAGCAGAAATTGGACACCAGAGAGGAGAAGGTCGGGGAAATTTGCGAGGTAGGCAAGGGCTAGTCAGGTGGCAAGCTTTCCAAGGTTCTGTCGTCGATCCATACATAGTATTGGAAACCCCTCCCCACAACCACACGCTATATTATTTCGGAGAGACATGTGTTTTATGTACCTAGTGGACCGACTAATCTAGGTACATATGTGTGAATGTAATTTGCCTCGGGATAAGCTGCATTAATAGACATGATCCCCATGCGACTTACCCGGCTTATCCGCATATATTTGTTGGTATTCCCTAGAATTTAGAAGGAAAGAAAGCTATAATTATAGTAGCTTTCAAGCTTGAAGAACTACACCAGTGGATTCACATTCTATCTACACCTCAAGCGGGGGCTGCAGAAGCCAAGTTTGGTTTTATTATGGTGTACACATGAGGGGGAAAAAGAGAAGGAGATTTGACACACTAGTAATAACACTATTGGAACAAACTTCGTACGGAGTCCAGGAGTCATTTTAGTGCTGTCAGGTACCAGGCACCGCGTCCACACTAGGCTTGCTAGGCCTTGCGGTTAATTGGTTGTTCTTGCAGGTTATCACGTGGAGACACTGCCCTAATCTCAGGAACAAGTTTATCCATCACAGGAGAAGTCACAAAGTTTTGATGGTCCAATCACCTAAGACAAGGTACCATCAATCTAACAGACTAGCGACGTTACTCTGCATCTCCACAAAATCAGGTCACAAAGTTATAGATAGTACTTTTGGTACTCCGTACCGTATGCAGTACATACCGTGAGTTGATACACCAAACGCTTTGGCCCTGAAGCTGTCCAGGTCTTGAATACGAGATATGAGATTGTGAGACAGGTTGTCAAAAGTTTTAATAACGGAGTCTATGGTGAAATTACACGATATTACATTACACATTTTGACTTAATTTGTTTATTTTTACTAGATACGCAAGTACTGCAATGATTATATACCATGGCCAACGCGAAAAAAAAAAAAAAAAAAAAGAATGAAAATGCGGGAAATGAACAGAGATAAGTACGGAGTATGTTCGGGTGTGATAGATAAGTGACTACGGAGGCTGTATGAGATTTTCTCCGCCTGTTGACGGCTTCCGGACTTCCGTGTGAAGTGGCGTTGATACCAGGGTGAAATCATGGTAAATACACGGTATTACAGGGATGTCTAACCTTGTGGAGATTAAAGCAGAGAGTTCTTTTTGCTTATTTTTGGTATGCTTCTAAGGTTGGACTCGAAGAAGAATAAAATAAAATGGTGTCGGACACGCCGGATGTGTAGTTACTGTCCAGGTGATTTCATAGAGCTTACCTAGGTATCCGTCTTGACATGACTTCTTGTTCGCCATTGGCCCTTACTGTAACCTTAGAAGGGTATTATATTTATACATCCTCGCCCCATGGTTGAGTCCTCAGGGAACCGAAAAAAAGGAAAGAAAAAGGAAAGAAAAAAAAAAAAAAAGAAAAAAAGCCCTGGAAAGAAGGGAAAACAAGAATTGAAGAGATTGAAAAAAACAAGTGCCATACCTAGGTACACTATCTCGTATATGACCCCCGGTCCCACAACGCTAAGTGGGGGCGGGTCTTACTTGGATGGCCAATCGGGCGAGTCGGACTATCAGGATCTCGGCCCCAAATCCACGTGGGTCCTGACCGAGACGTATATCGGCGTTGTCATAGGCTGAGAGTTGCGGGTCTGGAAAATCACCGGTAGAATAGAACTTTTTTCTCTGCAATACCTAGGAAGTCGGGAGTCGTGAAAGTTATCTATAATGCTGACGCTATATGCATGTCTCACTATGTTGTATCTAAGGTTCTTCACCAACTTTCAGAGAGTTGGACCTGTATGCCAGGCACCATGAGTCTATAAAATAATGCCGTCTCCCCGCGATAACCATACTTACATTTGCGACGGTTGTAAAGATACCATCCAGGGTCTGCCAAGTGGCAAGTGGCGCTATGGGCCAAATCCAATAGTATATATAGAACGTTCATGCTAATCGGGTAGCTCCGTTGGCAGGCTCCAGTTATTAATTCTTTAAACAAAACGGGTTTCCTATTCGAAGGAGAATGCCGAGCTACCTTCTCTTGGTGTATTCTAGTGGTATTGGTCCCCACCAGTCGCATTTGATGCCAAGACCAGAGGAGAGAGAAAAAAAATGAAACAATGATAAATTTATATCCAAAGGGGGAAATGGAGTAAAATTACACTTAAAATTATCCAGAAATAGCCAAAGAAACAAAAATTACCGAGGCTGAGGCCTTGGAACCCAAGAGTCTCCAATACTCCAATACGGTCTGGGGCTCTAAAATTGATATGGGGTTTGTCTCATCCGCTTTTATTTTTATCTTGAGCTTCAATGCGCCTAGCCTTTTAGCACTTAGCACTTTCGAACTGTGCACTCGTGTTATGTGATCATTTCTTTCTCACTTCCACATTTGATTCCTCCTTCGTTTACAATCCTCATCCCTCATCCCTCATCCCTCGTCCTTCGTTCGCTCGTTCGCTCGTTTGCTTATTCCGCCTGTCGTTATCTTTTTTTTTTTTGACATACTGCCACCTTCAACGCCTCCTGTTAGGAATTTGTGTCGTGACCTCCACAAGATACCCACACTTCACTGCTCCATGGCAATTGAGAGCTGCACATCTCCATATCTTTCATAGGGTGCTTATCATCTTATCCCAGCGGGGAGATCCGCACTGCCTAAGGCGCGCGACGATCACTTAACAGCTCCGCGCAGTCAGTACTAGCCATGAAGTGGTCACTTGCCAGCGGGCTGGTCTCACTTCTTGTGACGACTGTCACAGCTTGGCCCTACGACGAGGCCTACCTCGATTATAACCTGAATACAAATAAGACGGCCACCGACCCGGCAGATTACTGGGGAACATGGGCTGGCCATGAGGGGAAATACAACCCATCTCCAGACAACTGGCGATTCCCGTTCTACTCTTTCTTCTTGGATCGCTTCGTGAACGGTGATCCTACCAATGACAACGCAAACGGTACCACCTTCGAGCATGATGTCGACCAGCGCATTCGCCATGGTGGTGATGTGGCTGGCCTTGTTGATTCACTAGATTATCTCCAAGGAATGGGAGTCAAGGTTTGTTCTCATTTGTGATCTGCTAGTGGCAAATAAACTTGTGCTCACAATATCCAGGGTATCTATATTGCAGGAACCTCGTTGTTGAACCAGCCATGGACTTCGGACGGATATGGAGTTTTGGATACAACCATTCTCGACGCGCATTTTGGTACTCTTCAGGTTTGGCGAGGCGCCATCACCGAAATCCACAGGCGCGGGATGTATGTCTTGTTCGACAATACCATTGCGACGTAAGTTTATCCTCGTATGCGGAAATAAGAAAGCAGAGCTAACCAAATATATCCAGAATGGGTGACTTGATGGGATTCGAAGGCCATCTCAACACATCAACGCCATTCTCGGAGAAAGAATACCATACACAATGGAAGACTGAACGGCAGTACAAAGACTTCACTATTGGAACTGGTGACTACAACGCGACCTGTGACTACCCTCGATTCTGGTTCGAAGATGGATTCCCCGTGAATGAATCTGAGACCTCGGCCTTGGTTGGATGTTACAACAGCGACTTCGACCAGTACGGTGATATTGAGGCTTTCGGTGTGTGGCCTGATTGGAAGCGACAGCTGGCTAAGTTCGCCTCCGTTCAGGATCGTCTCCGCGAATGGAACCCGAGTGTGCGTGCAAGATTGATCCGGCACTCCTGCATGATCATCCAGTCTCTGGATATTGATGGTTTCCGTTATGATAAGGCCACGCAAGCCACTGTGGATGCCCTGGGAGACATGTCCTCCGCCTACCGAGAATGCGCGCGCGGGTCGGAAAGGAAAATTTCTTCATCACCGGCGAAATTACAGGTGGAAATGACTTTGGTTCTATTTACCTCGGAAGGGGTAGACAGCGTAACCAGTGGCCTGATAACTCAGCCGCCACAATGAAGTTGACAAATGAGTCCTCCGCCCAGTACTTCTTGCGGGAAGCGGGAAATGAAGCCATCGACAGTGCGGCCTTCCACTACACGACATATCGTGCCTTGACTCGATTCCTCGGCATGGACGGCCAACTTTCGGCTGGTTATGATGCGCCCGATGACTGGGTTGAGGGCTGGGACTACATGTTGAGGTCAAATGATCTGATCAATGCTAACACCGGCAAGTTCGACCCTCGACACATGTATGGTGCGATGAATCAAGATGTCTTCCGCTGGCCATCGATTGCCAATGGTACGCACCGAGGGTTACTCGGTTCTTTCGTGACAACCTTGGTGCTTCCCGGAATCCCACTGCTTCTTTGGGGAGAAGAGCAGAACTTCTATATCCTGGACGCCACCGCGGAGAACTACATTTATGGGCGACAGCCCATGTCGCCTGGAACCGCATGGATGGCCCATGGTTGCTTCCACTTAGAGTCATCCCAGTACTACAAGTGGCCTGTTTCGGCTGCTAAAAACGGCTGTAAGGACATCACAGTTTCTTACGACCACCGCGACCCTTCGCACCCTTTGCGAAATATTATTAAGCAGATGTACCGCTTGCGTGAACAGTACCCGGTTCTCAACGACGGTTATTCCCTTGGTAATTTGTCAAAGAGAACCGATTATGTTTACTACCCTGGTTCCAACGGTACTGCCACCGAGACCGGAATGTGGTCCGTTTACCGTGATGTCAACACCGACGTGCAAGATCTGGGCTCTGATGCCAACAACCAGCCCATCTGGCTTGTTTACCAGAACCTGAATGACACGAGGACATACAAGTTTGACTGCAACTCTGATAATCCGAACAAGACACTGACCTCCCCATTTGCGTCTGGCATTACCGTCAAGAACCTTTTCCACCCGTACGACGAGATCAAACTGGTGGAAGGAGCGCGTAAGCTCGGCTTCAATGGGTCCAAGGAATTGAATGGCTGCGCGGAAAGCTTGACGATGAAGGCATACGAGTTCCGTGCGTACGTCCCTATTGCTAAACACAAATCACCTCGGCCCATGATCACCAAATTCACCCCGGGCCATGATTACCCACTGCGTTCTACCGTGGCACCCAATCTTCCCGAGAATGTGGCGATTGAGCTTTACTTCTCGGAAGAGATGAGCTGTGACTCGGTGACCGATTCAATCACCTTCACTTCATCCACAGAGAGTGGGAAGGTTCCAGTGCTAAATTCCAACTCTGTCACATGCACAACCATTCCTCCCATGATCCAAACAAATTGGACTGCTGAGATCCCAAGCGCTTGGAAGTGGGCAGCAAACCTCACTGGCGTGTACAACGGAGTTCATAAATTGACTGTCACCAACGTAACTAACACCGACAAAAGTGATTCTACCCACGCCGTTGATCACTTCCTCTTCCGTATCGGCCAGATCGATAATCCTATGGTATTCAATACTGCCAACTACTCGAGCAGTCTACTCCACAAGAAAGAAAACGGCGACCTTTTCCTCCAGCATCATGCTGCTGGTGCGGACAAGTACCGTTATTCTACCAATTGGGCATCGTCATTCTCTAGCTGGATAGATTACAAAGGTGGAAATGATACCATTGCGAAGCTCCCCTGGTCGGGAACCAAGAAACAGGAGTGGGAGGGTGAGCATGTACGTGTCGAGTACTGGAGTCGTTTGACCGGAAGCAGCGACTACGTGCAGCAAGGTGATGCTGACTGGCATCACCCAGTCTCACGACGCTTCCCACATGCCTTCTTCAATGGTCCTTACAATCAGTATGGATTCGACGCGGGTCTTGATAACAGAATTAGGCTTGACACCAAAACTGGAGTCTGGTCCTACCATTTCACGTCCGAATGGCCCGCAGTCGGGCAGCTCAACATGTGGGGAATTAATCCAGACGGAAAGCCTGATCAAACCTGGGTTCTGGGCGACCTTGACAATGACACAATCTTGGACCGAAGCCCGCCGTCCGCTCTGAGCGCAACCTTGATCAACATCACCCTTGCGCCAGCTAAAGGCTACCTCTCCCATAAACTCTACTTCGACGATGGAACTCTCCGTTTCTGGCTTGATCCGGTTGGACCTCAGTCAACACAGATTGTCATGTTCGTGTTATTCTGGATCGTACCATTCATAACTGCTGTTGGATGTGTGTATATATTCATGAAGTCTTTCTACAAGGTCAAATTCAACCAGGTCGGCGTGACTGAGAAACAAAACATTCCCCTCGCAATTTGGAACAAGGTGAAGTCCGCTGGTCGAAGGGATCCAGCCTCAAGCCCACTCATGCGCTTGGCCAACAAATCCGGCTTTATGCAGAGTACCTCTGCTCTAGGCGGAGCTCTTGCGTCGGAAAAGCGACGCATGGTTCTAATTGCCACCATGGAGTACGACATTGAGGACTGGGCCATCAAAATCAAGATTGGTGGTCTCGGTGTCATGGCCCAACTTATGGGTAAGACCCTAGGTCACCAAGACTTGATCTGGGTCGTTCCTTGCGTTGGAGGTGTCGACTACCCTGTCGACCAGGAGGCAGAGCCTATGACAGTCACTATTCTCGGAAGCCCCTACCAGGTTCAAGTCCAGTACCACGTCTTGAATAATATCACCTACGTCCTACTTGATGCCCCAGTGTTCCGTCAACAGTCGAAGACCGAACCCTACCCTCCTCGCATGGATGATCTTGACAGTGCTGTGTACTATTCAGCATGGAATCAGTGTGTTGCGGAAGCCATCAAGCGATTCCCAATTGACACCTACCATATCAACGATTACCACGGTTCGCTCGCACCTCTTTACTTGCTACCTAGAACCATCCCCGCTTGTCTTTCCTTGCACAATGCTGAGTTCCAGGGTCTTTGGCCCATGCGAACCGTTAAGGAAAAAGAGGAGGTTTGCTCGGTTTTCAACCTTGACGAAGAGGTCGCTCGTCGTTACGTACAATTCGGTGAAGTGTTCAACTTGCTCCACGCCGGTGCAAGTTATCTCCGTGTTCACCAGCAAGGTTTCGGCGCCGTCGGTGTCTCTAAGAAGTACGGCAAACGGTCCTACGCTCGCTATCCTATTTTCTGGGGTTTGCACAAGGTCGGCAATCTGCCTAACCCCGATCCATCTGATGTCGGTGAGTGGACAAAGGAGCCTACCAAAGAGGCAGACATCACCGTGGATCCAACATACGAGGCTGGCCGTGGTGAGCTCAAGAGACAGGCCCAGGAATGGGCAGGACTCGACCAAAACCCTGATGCCGATCTGCTTGTCTTTGTCGGTCGCTGGTCTATGCAAAAGGGTGTTGATCTTATTGCGGACGCAATGCCTGCTGTCATCGAAGCTCGGCCCAATGTACAGTTGATCTGTATTGGTCCCGTTATTGATCTTTACGGTAAATTCGCTGCCCTCAAGCTTGACCACATGATGAAAGTCTATCCCGGACGAGTCTTCTCCAAGCCTGAATTCACTGCACTTCCGCCTTTCATCTTCTCTGGTGCTGAGTTCGCCCTGATCCCATCTCGTGACGAGCCCTTCGGTCTGGTTGCCGTCGAGTTTGGCCGAAAGGGTGCATTGGGTATCGGAGCTCGTGTTGGTGGCCTTGGTCAAATGCCAGGTTGGTGGTACAATGTGGAATCAATCTCGACATCTCACCTCCTTATGCAATTCAAGCTTGCAATTGAGGCTGCCCTCAATTCCAAGACACCCGTCCGTGCGATGATGCGTGCCAGATCCGCGAAACAGCGTTTCCCTGTCGCCCAATGGGTTGAGGATCTTGAAATCCTTCAATCTACTGCCATTGCGGTTCACAACAAAGTGAAGACAAATAATACCAGCATTCGGCCTGGCACTTCTTCTGGATTTGGCAGTCTCAGTTCAGCAATGAACTCTATGACTCACCTCGGTAATGGGCTGCCTTCACCAGGCATGAACTCTCCATTCGCGCATTCTAGGGAAAGCAGCTACTCCTTCAATCAAATGAACAACATGACCCCGCAAAAGAAGATCAGCTACAGCCCAGATCCAAGCATGGACGACACGGAGAAGCCGAAGTCGGGACTGAGTCGTTCTCTCTCCCTAGGTGTCCGCTCAGGCCCCGGTCATGCTGGACGTCGTAGAAGAGCAGAAGGAGGAGAGGGTATCCCAGAACACGATGAAAATGGAGCCACTGATGTCGAAGGCGACGATAGTAGCGACGATGACGCTGCCCACCATTTTGGCGACGACGAATACACTCTTACCCCAGCCCAAGTCGAGGCAGGACGACGAGCTCAGGCCGCTCAAAGGGAGCGTGCTCAAAACTTGCCTTCTCCCTTGGCTTCTCCAACAAGAGAATTCAGTCAAGAGTCTTTGCAACCCAGGTTCATGGTTCCTTTAGAAAGCCCGGGAAGTCCGGGAACACCACCGAACGCGGACAGCCTCCTTCTTCCCCCCAGCCATTTGCCCAGGCCAACCGTCTCAGCAGCGCATCCGTGCTCTCTTTGGACTCCGTTGTCGGCAACAAGACAGACTTCAAGCTACAGAAGGTTGATCCCTTCTTCACGGATAGCACTGGCGAGTACTACAAGACGTTTGACAAGAGATTGGATGCCCTGAATGGATCTAACTCTGAGTCTCAACTTTGTATTGAAGAGTTTTTGGTTAAGAGTGAGCAGCAGTGGTTCGACAGATTCCGCAATGCCAGACTGGGTCGCAGCAAATCTCCCACGCCATCGATCCGCCATTCATCAAGAAACACCGACACCCCTGACAATATGTTCTACAATGATGATCTCGTCTCCAACGTGAACAGCAACGAAGATATTGTCCAGGATGATGAGTTCCTTCTCGGAAAGGACTATGTCCCTCCCACTGGACTCAAGAAATGGATGCAGATCAAAATTGGAGATTGGCCGGTCTACTCCATTTTCCTCGCTCTGGGCCAGATCATCGCTGCAAACTCCTACCAGATCACTCTGCTTACAGGTGAAGTTGGTCAGACTGCGGAGAAGTTGTATGGAATTGCTACAACATATGCCATTGCATCCATGTGCTGGTGGCTCGTGTACCGGTACTTCAAGTCTGTCGTCTGTCTTTCTACTCCGTGGTTCCTATACGGTCTTGCATTCCTCTTGATTGGATCTGCCCACTGGCAAAGTGATTCCTTTAGCCGGGGATGGATCCAGAATGTCGGCACCGGTTTCTACGCCGTAGCCTCCTCCAGTGGATCCATCTTCTTCGCTTCCAACTTCGGTGATGAAGGAGGTGCTCCAGTTGAAACTTGGATTTTCCGCGCCTGTCTTATCCAAGGTATCCAGCAGGTCTACGTTATTGCCCTCTGGTACTGGGGTTCCACCATGACCAAGGCTTCTTCAGAGGGTCTCTTGAGCCCTGAGACTGGCATTGCCAATAGCTGGAAAATGAGGTAAATTCCCCTGCACACTTATTTCCTGACTTATTTACTGACCTTATTTCAGTGCGATCTGTTACCCTATCGCCGTCTTCTTGTGTATTGTCGGTGCTCTGTTGGCTATGGGTCTTCCCAACTACTACCGCCAGAAGCCAGGCAAGGTGCCATCCTTCTACAAGTCCCTTTTCCGCAGAAAGATCGTCGCCTGGAACTTCGTCACAGTCATCCTGCAGAACTTCTTCCTCAGTGCACCATACGGTCGAAACTGGAGCTGTAAGTTCAGATATCCCATCCCAAATCTCGCATACCGATCAATACTAACATCCCCCTTCAGTCCTATGGACCTCCCAGCACACCCACTCATGGCATATCGTCCTCCTCTGCATCGTCTTCTTCGGCTTCGTCTGGTGCATCTTCCTCTTCGTCGTCAGCAAATTCTCCAAGAAGCACAGTTGGTTCCTTCCCGTCTTCGCCTGTGGCCTGGGCGCACCCCGCTTCATCCAAATCTGGTGGGCCATCTCCGGCATCGGGTACTACCTGCCCTGGGCTGGAGGCTACACTTCTGGTGCGCTCGTCTCTCGCAGTCTCTGGCTGTGGCTGGGCGTGTTGGATTCCATCCAAGGTCTTGGATTCGGTATCATCCTTCTGCAGACTCTTACTCGAGTCCACATGTGTTTCGCTCTCCTTGCATCTCAGGTGCTGGGTTCTATTGCGACTATCTGTGCCCGAGCCTTCGGCCCCAATAGTGTGGGCCCCGGCCCAATTTCTCCTGATATGACCCAGGGCGCCCATTCCTTGGCTAATGCCTGGTTTTGGGTGGCTTTGTTCTGTCAGTTGTTGATTTGGTATGTTGATCTTTGCTTGTCTCGTTCATTGGAATTATTTCTAACATGTGTCTACAGTGGTGGATTCTTGCTGTTCTTCCGTAAGGAACAACTCGCCAAACCTTAAGCTCCCTTTTTGGAGCATTTCTGTTTCTTGTCATAAAACGGCTACGGCCATCACGACGAACATGAATAATCAAATTAGTCTCCTCTGCATATCTGAAGCATGTTGTCTCTGTGATCTATTTTCCCTTTTTTTTTTCATGTATCCTAATGTTAATAATATTATTGTACTGAGTACTTGCTCGGTTGAAATATATCAAGTCCTCATAGTAGTGATATAGTATGATCGTATGCAGAGGTTTAGCAACGCAACTTTTACTTTACATCGGGCAATCACACAAACTTTTCTCAAAGAGCCTCGATCATCCAGGACCCAAAGTGATCAACTGGAGCGGTCCGTGTTTTCTATCATCCGTGGCGGATCTAAGGGGGTAGGAATGGTGGATACCAGAAATGTTTGTGGTACAAGATCTCTGATATTGGGACTGTGGAATCAGAGTGAATAATATATGAGGTATAGCATATGAGACACAGATAACTCAGGGGGGTTCTAGGTCGTAGTGGTGGCGGTAGCGTTCTATAGTGGCCTGTATGTCCCGCATATCATAGGGCTGTCTGTATTGGACCTGATGGGAGAGGCTTAATGTAGTCAATTATCTGCTCATCTTATATCAACTGCCCGGGTGGTCTAGTGGTATGATTCGCGTTTAGGGAGTAACCCTGAACAATTACTTTAATACGCGAGGTCCCCGGTTCAATCCCGGGCTCGGGCCAGTCTTTTCTTTTTTTGCTGTCGGCCACCATCTAGGATGGCAATGATATCTACGAGATCAAGCCAAGGGCTCATCCTACCACAGTGCTTCATTGGCGGCTAGCGCTTACGTCCGCGTGACTTTACCACCGCACAAATGACCATGAAGACGCTAGGATCACGTGCACCAACCGTAAACAAAGGCTGACGTGAAACACAACGACAACAACAACAAATATACATATGTACCGGATAATTCCTGGCACTCGAGACCGTTCCCTTTCCGCTTTAGTGCTCACCTCTTACCGCTTTTTGATCTCAGAGTAAAATTGAGTACGCCTCTGCACTGACTGTAGGGATAAGCGGCCTGTGTAAGCTACATCAATAAAATGCGACACGCTAGCCCCGTCACGTGTAACCTTCCCATTTAGATCGCCTATCGTCCATCAAAAAAGGATTAGCGTCGTCAACGTGACCGTTCATCCTAGCGGTCTCTAGTAACGAGAAGTAGAAGCAAAAGCGTACTCGATCCCGGAGGTAGATATTACCGAATACGTTATTTTAACAATCTGCGTACCAATAGTCACATGATTTTCCGGTATCATACCTGTGCTCCCGAGAGGTTTGCAGGGTTTGCATACTCTCGGTGCCTCAGGCAAGTGAGACTTGGCACTGGGCCAAGTCCCACTGAGCGCATAACAAGTAGAGGGTTAATATTGGACCAAGCCCTGCTTGGCAGATTATGTAATTAAGACTGCATTTAGCTAGCATCTAGGACTATCCAATAGAAACCATGCGATCCTTACAGAATCTCATCTGGTAGCATGTCTTGCTAAGGCCTTACCTCCTACGGTAAGCTGGGAGGAAGCGATGGCATCGCCAGGATGACCTCGCTTTCCCGCCAGTTCCTGGGAACCAACAAGCGCCCCAGGAAGCCAAGCAGCGAAGGAAGGGCTAGTATGAAGCCCTGCTGCAGGGAATATTCGATCCAGGGACCTTGAAGCAGAGTGCGGTGGACCCCCCTCACCAAGCGGTACCGATGACTTGGTGGCCATGGTACACCGAGGAAAACTCTGCGAGAAGTCAAGGATCCGTATCCTTGGGGGCAAAAGTGGGGGGCCCCTAAGAAGCAGAAGCAGTTGAGGAAGTGAGACGAAGCAAGATCTTCGACACCGAAAAGCCTCAACTTGCTGAACCCCCAACCAAGACAAACGGAGTCAACCACCGCGATGGAGAACCAACACTTCCAGGGCACGGAGCAACAGCTCCCACAAGCGGAAGCACCCCCGACAGCGAGCTCGATAGTGACGCCCGAGTTCTTCAGGGCTCACTTACCGCCAAACATGCAAAGAGCTTTCGACCGCTTGCCGGGGCCCCTGCAAAGTATGGCGATCTTCCAACAGGTGACCAACAACCCGGAGATGATGGCGGTGCAATATGAAGCCATCGTCACGATGTCGACTTCGTTCGACCCGGGTCTGACTCAGAGCCCAAAAGTCGGCCCTCACCCAGCAGAAATCGCTGGCCGCCTTAAGGACTTGGGCCAACCGGACAAGTACCAAGGTAGCCAGAAAGGCAACGCCGCCAACCACTGGCTATACGACGTCGACGACTACTTCATGCGCCGCCGAATGGTAAGCGGCCGAAGCGACGACGAGGCCTATAAGCTGGCCTTCGCTTCCGGCTTGCTGACTGGAGATGCCCACGTGAAGTGGAGGACGACAAACCAGCAAGTGGACGCGGGACTGGGCGAGCGAATTACGACTTGGGAAGGCTTTAAAGCCTGGATTCGAACCAAATTCGAACCAAAGACAGCGGAGTCTGATCGCTTGCGCGAGTATACCCACAAGCAGCAAGGGAACGACCCCCTATCCACGTACCACGCTGCCTTGTTGGAACTCTCTCGCAACTTGCTAGAAAGCCCCTCGGAGCGAGGATACATCCTGCAACTGGTGTCAGGACTAAACCCCACCCTCCGAGCGGAATGGTTCAGACAGCAAGGTCGACCTGAGACAAGCGTCGAGGACGCTATCAACCTCTTGCTGGAACTCGAGAGGAGCACCCAAGAAGCAACTGGGTATGGCCGCTCGACACGGTACCCAAGAAGTGGACGAGCGGCACCATCCCCTGACGCCATGGACCTCTCGGCCATGCAAGAGAAGAGAACGTGCTATAGGTGCGGTAAGAAAGGGCACCTGAAAGGGGACTGCCTGTCCAAGAAAAGCACGGAGGGAAAAGGCCAGGGCCAGTAAGCCCAGGCAAGCTTACTGGCCCGCTTGCCAAGCCACGTCGTCCCGACAAACAGCACGACTGGCTCAGCCAAGCCTGGGAGGAACGGCAGGTAAAAGGAGCGACGATGAGGCTGAACGCCCTCGGGGAAGACCTCAACTTCTTCGACGGCTCTCTTCACCGTCCTACCTCGGCCGGAAACCCAATCGCTTGCCGCATGCTGCTGGATTGCGGAGCAAGCCACACGTTTGTATCCATGAAGACCGCTCACCGGTTAGGCGGAAGATGGGACAAGCGCAGATCGCTGCCGGTATCGTTACCGAACGGCGAGACCCTGTATACGCGGGGAACAATGAACTTGGTGGTCCGCCTCGGCAAGTGGACTGGAGTGAAAACAGTGTGGGCGGTGGACGTGGAGGGGTACGATGTGGTGCTCGGTAACGACTTCCTATGCCTGCACGACCCTCACGTTAGCTTCCCCACGAAAAGGATGTGGCTCACTGACCAGAGTGGGAAGCACGAAGTACGTGCGGTAGACTGCCGAGTACTAAAGGGGGAAGAGAAAGGGACCCTGAATTTGTTAACGAAAAAGGACGTTCGTCGGGCCTTGAGGGACAAGAATACCGAGTACGCGGTCTTCTATGCCACGAATTGCGAAGACCTCACTTCCCCGACAAACGATCCTCGCTTGGCTAAACTACTGAAGAAGTTCGCCGACGTATTCCCCGACGACTTGCCAAAGGACTTGCCCCCCGAACGCAGCTTCGTCCACGATATAGACACCGGTGACGCCAACCCGGTGAATATGAATGCGTACCCCCTGTCCCACGAGAAGCTTGAGGAGCTGCGGAAACAAGTGAAAGACTTGCTAGACAGAGGGTTGATTCAGGTATCGTCCAGCCCATGGGGCTTCCCGGTAGTGTTCGTTAAGAAGCCCGAAGGCGCGTGGAGAATGTGCATCGACTACCGGGGTCTCAATGAACTCACCGCTAAGAACGGATACCCCATCCCAAGAATCCAGGACTTGCTAGACATCGTTGGCCGAGCCATATACTTGTCAAAGGTTGACTTGGTCGCAGGGTACTGGCAAGTACGGATGGCCAAAGGAGCGGTACCAAAAACAGCGTTCAACACCATCTGGGGCAAGTACGAATGGCGAGCAATGCCTTTTGGACTTTGTAACGCGCCAGCAACCTTCCAGACGCTGATGAACGAGACACTCCGACCATACCTCGGCAAGTCGGTGGTAGTATACCTGGACGATATACTGGTGTACTCCAAGACGCTGGAGGAGCACTATGCCCACCTGGAGGAAGTGCTTCAATGCTTGCGCGCACAGAAGCTCTATGCGAAGCCGAAGAAGTGCGTATTTGCCACCAAGGAGTTGGAATTCTGCGGACATATCATTGGAAATGGCCAAGTGAAAGCTGTCACCATGAAACTAGACGTGATCAAAGAGTGGCCCCGACCGAAGAACGTCAACGAGGTGCGTCGCTTCGTAGGCCTAGCCACCTACTACAGGCGCTTTGTCAAAGACTTCGCCAAGATAGCAGTGGCGCTACATGACTTGACCAAGGAAGCCGACGAAGAACTACGCAAGCAGAAATTCCGGCCAATCACTTGGACTGAGCAGTGCGAAGTGGCCTTTATACGCTTGAAGGAAGCACTCGTTAGTGCACCCGTGCTTATCCAGCCTGACCGAACAAAGCCCTTCACGATAGAGACCGACGCCTCTGAGTGGGCGATCGGCTTTGTGCTTTGTCAAGTGGGGGAAGACGGGAAGATGCACCCGGTCGCCTTCGACGGCCGCAAGTTAAAAGGCGCGGAGCTGAATTACCCAGTGCACGAAAAGGAGCTTCTTGCGATCAAGGAAGCACTGCGTACTTGGGACAGGTACCTGGAGAACGGGACAAGGACCACCGTCATCACCGACCACGAAGGACTCCAGTACCTCACGACAACACGGGCGTACAGCAAGCGACTTGCCCGATGGGTCGACGAGTTCCAAGCGTACGACCTCGAGCTCCGGTACAGGAAGGGGGAGGAAGCGGTTGTGCCTGATGCCATCAGCCGACGCCCCGACTTCCTAGGGGAAGGGCCAGCTAACATGGCCCAAGGAGCCCCTGCTTGGGGGAAAATGAACATGATGACGAAGGTCGGCGGATTCGACGAAGCCGAATGGTACGCCGCCACCATCCAATACTTGTCCGCCGGCAGCTTGCCGGATGACAAGTCGCTTCGCCGAGAAGTTATGCGTTGGGCTGGCAAGCTCGCGATATACGAATCGCCCTTGCCGACAGCCGCAACGCAGGAAGAGAATACACGTATTACATACCTATACGGGGATGGGTCCACGGCCCCATACCTTGAACCACTAGCCCGCAAGGACCTTTTGCGGAGGATGCACGAGGAATATGGGCACTTGGGCCACCCAGGGTTGCGCGGAGTACTTCGGAACCGCGCTTGGTGGCCGGGCATTCGGCAGGACACAGAGGAAATAGTGCACCTATGCCCGAATTGCCAAGTGTCAAAAGCGAGGAACGAGAGCTTCGAGCGCGAAGCGTCACATTACTTGGCGAGTGCAGGCATCAAGCCTTTCGAACGATGGGGAATCGACCTTATTGGCTTACTGCCCACCACACCAAGCGGCAACCGGTGGATTATCACAGCGATCGACTATGCCACCGGCTGGCCACTTGCGAAGGCCTTGCCAGAAGCGACAGAAGAAGCTGTCGCTGAGTTCCTCCACGACGGGATCTTCACAGTGTATGGAGCACCCGCGGAGTTCCTGACGGACAACGGCGCCAACCTGCTCGCGGCCTCGGTCCAGTACTTCATCAGGCTGGTAAATGCAAAGCACCGGACGACGACACCGTACCACCCGCGGACGAACGGGAAGGTAGAAAATTTCAATGGCTTGCTAGGGCGAATGCTCACCAAGTACTGCATGGGCAAACCCACTAGGGTGTGGGACCTATACTTGGCGCAGGCCCTGTTCGCCACAAGGGTCAGGGAGCATGCGACGTCCGGCAAGAGCCCATTTTACCTTGTGTACGGCACGCACCCACGCTTACCGGGGGACACAAAGCCGGTAACGTCCGTCCGGGACCCAGCAGAACTCGACAGCAAGATCATGGCTGTTAACCATGCACGGGCCGAGGCCAACGAGGAGCTGCTGCATAAGGCTATCCGAGCTCAGAAGATCCAGGACGAGAAGGTGACCGCTTGCTCGCTACAACCGGGCAAGTGGGTGTTGGTTCGGAATGAAGCAAAGCAAAAATTTGAGTCGCAGTGGTTTGGGCCGTATAAGATCCTGAAAGCCCACCCACTCGGCACATATGCCCTTGCCGAACCTAATGGCCGAGTACTGAGGAATTTGGTAAACGGTCGCCGGATTGTCGACGCCTTCGTCGATAACCCCAACCAGTTGTGGACATCGTCGGGCGGCAAGTACCGGCTTCGAAGGGAGGGGGCAGATATCCGACACCCACTTGACGGCGGTGAGGTGGTCGACACCGATTCCGAAAAACCACCTAGCTACCATGAATTAGCCACCATCTCCCGGTCAGAATGGGACGCAATGGAGCGTTCAGGGGTACGCTCACGCTTGGTGGGGAGGGAGGAAGTACTACGACATGTCGCAGCAAAAGCGAGGAAGCAGCTGCCACCTACCAAGAGAACGAAGAGGACGGCACCTGCGCCGGAAGCAGAGGATATGGCACACGCGCCGGATGAAACGCTGCCGCAAGCAGCCACGGTACCCACCCAACAAGTGGAAGAGACCCAGGAAGAGGGTCTGGAAAATGAAATACCTACCCAGGAAGCGGTAGAAGAGTCCCAGCGAATGGATGAGATACCCACCGAGGAGGAGGTGGAAGAAATCCCACGGATGGACTGGATACCCACCCAGGAAGGGGTGGAAGAGGTCCCACGAGAGGACCTGGAAAGCGACAACGCCCCTGAAGAGGTTGGCCAAGGAGATCAGCAAATGGAGGACGCTCCACAAGTGCAACAACATGATTCTCCATACCTCTTCCGCAGGCCACGTCGATACGCGATGGACTCGCAATGAGTCGGAATACCACTTGCTGGCCAAGGGAGCTAGCAAGTGAAGACTGCTAAATACTACAGAAGACACTCTACAAGGGACCACTTGATAGAAAAAGGTTTTGTATCTAGCAAGTGCACCCGATGGGTGCAGAGAAGTGCTACGAAGTACGGTGAAATACTACAAAGAAACAATCTACAAGGGACTACAAGGAAGTCATTGTTAGAACCACAGTTTCAGTATTCAGCAAGTACTAGCAAGGTCAACAACAAGCATCTCAACAAATTAAAGGTCAGCAACATGATCAGCCCAGACAGCATCCACCCCACCACCCGACGAAGCCCGCTCCACCGCCTCCTGTCCACGAAGTGACTCCAAACCACGCAAATCCCGACGAACAAGACCAATGTTAACCTGCATCTGTGCTATCTCCTCCGTTAAACGTCGTTCCATCCGCAACCTAACATCCGGGGAGGCCTCAAAAAGCCCACGAGTAAGCACACTGCGCCACTTGGGGGTAATAGGGGCACCTTCCTCGGACAATTCCTCACTTGACTCAACATGGGGGGAAGGGGATACATCGGCGGCGGAGGGGGAGATGCGGGGGCGTTTGCGGGACAGGCGGGTGGAAACCGAACTAAGGAAGCGAGAAGCAGCAGAGCGAGGGGGAGTGGAGGGGGTAGTGGGCTGGGTTGGGGGCTGGGCGGGGGACTTGTGGGTGGGAGTGACCGCTGGGAACTGGAACTCTGGGGAGTGCACACGAAGTGCGTCCAGAGCCCAGGCAGGGGCATCAACGCGCAAGGAGCAAGCGCGAGCCACACCTGCGAAGTGACAACACATGCAGGAACCCAGGCTGACCACAGTGCTCTTGACCGAGCTTTCACGGAAAGCTACGACTCGGCAAGAAGCAAAGCAGCCAACACTGCGTCGGCACCGGGCACACTCCTCCCCGGAGGGAGCAGCGACACCGATGCACTGGCCAATGACGGCCACCTGATGGTTGTGGGACGTGACCGCGCGAAGTTGGAATGTATCATCAACTTGGGGCCAGTCTACATCACCTCCGATCCTCACCCACTCTTCCTGCAACGCAGCCAGCATCCCTCGCACTTCATCGGGAAGGACTGGTTGCAGGGCATCATCGAGGCCAGTTGGCAACTCGGTGGCATCCTCAGCGTCAAGATTGACGAAGCGAGGGGACGGAGACGGTTCGGCTACATAAGTCAGTCAGCAAGTGGAGGAGCCAGGGTGAAGTGGGAAGGAGACTTACCAGAAAGCTGCGAGGCTCCGACGGAGGAGGTCTCCATGTCAAGGGGGTCTTGCGGTACCGACAAGGGAGACGAAGCACCAAGGGACCGGAGGTCAATGGTGTTTCCCTCTGAGTTTACTGCGGGGAACGACATGGTCACTATAACAAGTGACGAATTAGTACCTGGTGAGGTCGACATGGGGATAGATCACTTACCAACAAGTTGATCGATGTCGGCAAAAGTGGGATATGAACAAGACTGAAGAGGAGGAAAAGGAGAGTTGGGGGTGGGAAAGTGAGAGTATTTATGCTCACCCAAATTGTTTGCTCCTAGATGGTCAAACAAGTGAGAACAAAGAAGGCTTGCTCACTAAACACAAACCAGTGGCAAGCTGCAGGTATTCTTCTCCCACTTTCTGGGCCCGCCGAACAAGCAACAAGGGCTTGTTGGCTCGTTCATCCCCGGGATCTCAGATATTGCCTATTTCGGGAGGCTGTATAGCCTCATTGTACAGCTTCCGGGGCGGTAAGCTGGATCTGGTGGGGAGGGATGTGCTCCCGAGAGGTTTGCAGGGTTTGCATACTCTCGGTGCCTCAGGCAAGTGAGACTTGGCACTGGGCCAAGTCCCACTGAGCGCATAACAAGTAGAGGGTTAATATTGGACCAAGCCCTGCTTGGCAGATTATGTAATTAAGACTGCATTTAGCTAGCATCTAGGACTATCCAATAGAAACCATGCGATCCTTACAGAATCTCATACCCTGTTTCCACCATGTATTCCACCTTGGACTTTGACACAATTCATCTCCGTTGTTCTGCGGTTAAGTTGGATAATCTGCATAGTTTGTTTCGTTTGATCAGTTTGTTACCTGTTTTTCGCTTGGCAGCTCCCCTTTCCTCCTTTCTCATTTCCCCCGTAGCAGCTAGTTTTCTCGGTTAAAAGTACTATTTGGCTCTAAAGAACTAGCTAGTAACAGGTTGTTCAGTATTTTGTTGCTGTCGAAAAAGACTCGTCAATAATTCAAACTGATTCAAACTGAATGCTCTCGTGCCATTTTTTCCCTACAACCTATGGAGTCAATGTATGGCTAGTTAGAAAGAAGGATATTGGCTAGTTCAAAGGATTCATCCATAAAGAATTATCAGAATCTGCCTAGATCTAACGACCCCTCTTCGAATAATCTATTACCGAACCCCAGAATTATTGATTATCTATCAGAATATTCTTATGAGGTTATATGAGGTTATATGAGGGTCGACTATAGCGATATTAACTCTCAGTAAGGCAGGGCAGTGGGGTACATACCGATAAGATTGTAGCTCATTGTACTCAGCCATCATAAAAACCCGTGCCCTCCTCAGTGTGGTTGGGAGGCGTTAGCATAAGAGAAGGGAGAAATGGAACAGAAACCATAAAAAAAAGAATCATTCCCTTTTGTACATGAAGGAAGAACTTAACATCAATTGAAACCTAGTGCTCCCATTGATGTTTCTTTATTACAAAATCCACTGGAGAGCTTTTTAGCCACCCGCAACCCTCTTTATCGGAGTAGCCTCGTGCGACTTGGCTCCGCTCCACAACATCCTTGTGTGAAAAAGCAATTAAGGTGCAAAGACGTTGAAAGCTCCGTCCAAATTCTGGCAACGTTAGCAGGGAGCCTAGAAGTCGAAGACGCAATCCTACCCAATTGATCAGATCCATATCTATCCATTCCCGTATATCGGTCCACTCATCGAAAAGAATTTCAAACTGAGACTCCAGAGTCTTCGTGCCCCCTGTTGGGGGGTTTGCCGTGCCTGTCTGGCCCCTAGAGTAGATGTTTAGTTAACTGAGATTGGCAAGGTACTAGGGCGTAGCCTACTGCAAATGGCGAAGTATCCGATACGCTCTAGAACAGATATTACTTCGGCCTGAAAGATCTTTCATCCGGGTAACCAAATTTTCAATCTCCCCCCGCAAAGAGTCCAAGTCGTATTCTGAATCAACTGCCGATGGTATATCTCGAAGACACGAATTGAGAGCCACAGCTGCATGGAGCGCTTTCAGACTTGTCACCCCACTGAGTAACCAAAAATAACTTCGGAGTAGCGGAGCTTCATATAGCTGTCTGTGGATGAATAATAAGGCTGTACTAGAGCTGATACATCTTTCTCTAGACGTTGGAAGAAACCAAGGTGCTTTGGAATTGTGGAATGGTCGGTGCAAAAGGAGCTGGAGATGATGTGCGTAAGTCTGTAAAACGCACCAATATGCGTAGCTAGTAGAATCCAAAATGCTTGGAGAGCCATCGATCATATAAGTTGAGTCCCATTTTTTTTGTTCCTCGGCTATCGCTGCATCGAATCTATTCAGTGAATGTCGATCTAGCCTGGAAGGGCCCGATATGTGACGACAGATCTGAGTGGAAAGCTGGAAAAGCAGAACCTTGTCCAGCATGACTGACATTTGCGTAGGCTGGCCGCGACTGGATGAGTGTAAAATGCCTTCGTCCGTGATATCAGAATCATTGACATCGGCTGGTAGGGAGGACTTGATGTCAAGAAGATACGACATATCAACGTCCCGAAATAGCATGCCCTGATACGTATGTAATGTTAAGAGACCAGCCCAACAGCGTCGCCTTCTTTCGGTCTCGATAGGGCTTAGGTTCTGACCCACATTACACCGCAATGCAATGCCAATGTTCAATGCCATCCCTAGCAAGGCCCATCCTTGGTCGACAGACTCATTGTGGGAAAGATTGTAGATCACCATTAATAAAGCCTCGAACGTGCTGAATTTGTGGTTGATAAAAAAGTTATCCTGTAAAAGACACGTCATCGCGGTTCGAAGAAGGCGGCGAGACGCATAAACCGTGGCAGGAACTTGGGTGGGACTCGAAGGAAGTTGAGACCAGAAATGTGCCAGTCTAGGATCACTTTCATCCATTGTATATAAAGCCAGAGAACACAAAGAGAAAAGCAAAGCCAGCCAAGGTATGTCGATGTCATGAGGTCATTGCATGAATGTCAAATATTGTTTTTGGAAGGTTGGACCGTGGAGAATAGGGAACAAAGAGTATACATTTTTGAAAAAGTGTGAAATTAGATAGTCGCAACAAGATTTAGGTGGAAGAGAGTCAATGATTTCTTGGAGAGACATACGCAGGCCGATTGAAAGAGGTGACAAAGTGTCGTGAACATCAGATTCCGGACCTGGTCTTTCAAGCACAGTTTCCCAGTGTGTATCTAGAGGCGTTTGATACGTTTCAGGTACCTGTAGTTCCGGCTGTAAAGCCGAAGAAGCACTGGCAAGGTTTTGCCTCGATGGAGTAGACGGGGAATCTACTCTATTGCTAAACACAGTTGACGCTTGAGCATTAACGGGTGCTCTGTGAGTGTTTATCGATAAATGGACACCAGTGGAAACCTCGTAGAAGCAGCTGGCATCGCGTCGGCGACGCTTGCAAGCGCCACACGGGTGCTGGCGATCGCATCGTAATTTAGAGCGTCGGCATTCCTCGCAATTCACGGTTTTGCGTTTCCGGCGATGAGATACGGGGGGTGGGTCCACGGGCCCAGTTCGTACCGGAGTATTATGAATCATTGCCCTTCGAAAAATGAAAACCGACAGACAGTTTCCGATTCACAAGTCCCACCCGGCAGTTGTGGTTCGGAGTCGATTTGAAGCCAGGAGGAAGATCGGATTTGGAGTGACGAATTCGGAGAAACCTATTGCCGATTGCCGATCTCCGATCTCCGCGATGCAACTCTAATTGATGGCTTAAGCCCGAGCATCGGAGAAAAACATGTCCTTCAGTTCCTTGGCATTGGGAAGATATCATGGGGCGATACCTGCGTGTTTTATTTATTTTACTTCCTGGGAAGAGCTACAGTACGATGGGTTTTGGAAATATAATAAATATTATTCTTGAGACTGATACACTGTCGGGTTCATCAATCTTCTTCGGGTTCAATAATTCACTTGTACAGGAATTCGTAGCTTTAGCTGTTGTCTCGGGTATTTATCAGCGGCGAAGGCCAAATGGATCACATATCTTCGATATGCCCATGGCGAGACAAAAGTAGGCGGGGGAAGTCCCATACTGGAGCAATCAATGTGAAGTCTCGTATCAGACTCCCAATGAACCCCTTCACTGCAATTTTCATGGCATTCTTGGAAAAATGGAATCAGCACACGGAATTCAAGTTGCAAATCTCCACAGCCAGGGTAGCTCCAATTACCTGAAGTACTGTGTTGGACAGGACAAAACTTTGATAATGCAAATTTCCTTTTCTCTTGAAGGTGGACTGTCGAGGACCTGGCCATATCAAGCGAGTTGGTAGCTTCTAGTAATGTTGGTACTCGGGAGCCAGGAGTGACAGAAAAAGAAGTCTCGGACTTGATCACAATGGAAAGTTCACCCGAGATAAGTGTCGGGGTGACCTCCGGATAAGCATGTTTGAATCTGAGCAGTCTTGAGTAAACATCAATCGTAGTTGACGGATGAGCCTTGCTCATGACGATTGGCTTCGGCTCTCTTGCCTTCATCATCAAGTGGAAGTGTCGTTTGACCTGTAGAAATGAAGACAAGGCTCTTTGGTCGGAAAGAAGATATTCGCCTGGAAAATCATCGGCACAAAGAGGGGGTCTGGTATCCGAGGCCAGATAGAGCTTGATCGGCTGCACTATCTCGCCGACAACTCTGTCATCTATGATCGTCTGACATCGAATTCGATAGGATACGTAGCAATGTGCGTACTCAATGGGATGAGAGTCGAACCCCCTACGGCGACTGATACAAATCGAAGGTGGGGTGTCGAATGTTGACAATTCGGAATCATAAGGCGGGAGAACCTGGTCGGGTACTATGAAATAAAACGGGACTGAGATATCTTGGATGCCAGATGAAGTTGCCATCTCAGGAAGTCTGCTCTCCTGGGCCAAATGGAGCAACTTGTCGGAGGCATGTTAGCTATCAGGAGTTACATGGTCAATTGCTAATTCTCACTTACCCGTTGGCCATTTACTCTCAGTGCATACGTGTTGTCGGACTGCAAACATATCTGATTCATCAAATCCCCTGCAACATAAGCATTCAGAAAAAGCGGTAAAGCTGGCGGGGGAAAAAAACCTTCCAGGACCAATTTGAGGTATCCATCCAGCGGTTCGCTACAGCGAAACAAGACAGATCCACAAAGTGCTCCACCGAAGGCGAAAGGTAGTGTGTCATCTTCTGTCTTTTGGTACTCATTGTTTAACACAATTTCGATATGCAATTGCATCACTATGTTTGATTGGCTCGTGACGAATAACAAAGAAATATACAAGTTGAAGGAAGTGGGCGAATATGCACATGTTTAAATAAAGATCTGTAGTAAACATCGACCATCATCTTATCCAAAGAGTGCCAGACAACGACATCATAAGTTAATTTTAGTGCAACTTGTGGGAAGAAATACGGCGTATTTTACCACTAGACCATAACAAAAACCTCGGTTCCTGTTTAGGGCCTAGGGAGGCCATATCCCAGTCTGACACAACTATCTGGTGATTTTATCACCATCGGGGGATAGTGGATTGAGCTTAGCGTCGGAATTGGGATCGGGGTTAATATATCGGAAATGTTACTTCGGGGCCGTTGATCTCCGATGCCTCAAAATGAACTCGTAGTTTACGGTCTGGGTAGCTTACCCATCACTTGACGAGTTTGTCAGCTTTGCGAGGACTATATCAACCATCTGAGCCTAGTTTTAAACATATTATATATCTCCGTCCCTCTGCACCTCTACTTATCTTCATTGTCTTGCTTGTAGTATTCGGCCGCGATGGAGGCCTATCTTCAGTACCAAAGAGTTCGGCAGTTCTATTAGACCTCAAGAAAGCCCACAAAGCCCACAGCCCAACCCAACCCAACCCACCAAATGGGCTAGGTTTTGGGCCCATCGGTGGGCCATGGGCCCGGAATGAAAGCCCATTATACCTAATTAATGCATTTTTTCCTGGTTTTTTTTGGGTTTTCAAATTACCGTCTGAGCTATACATGAAGCTATATAGAAATCTTCTTTCTCTTCTTCTTATAAGCTCATAAACTGATTGATTTGATTGATAAGAATCAAATTTGATTTTCATAAAGCTTTACTTTTCTAAAAGAGTTACTTATTTTTATTAGGGGTTTACATAGTAAATAGAGGTGCCATAAGTGTTGCTACAGAGAAAGCGATAATTCTATCAATCCCCTCTAGATAATATGTATATATATCTCTTCATGCTGATACTCAGTAATCCTCCTAGGTATGAATTCGTGGTCCACGGGTCAAATTAGATATTTTTAGTTTGATTTTGTATGAAATCTGGCATCATGATGCTAAAATCAGTATAATATCAACTTAATTCCCACTTCTTACTAGTTATGATAATACAATAATACTGAATATATAGGTTGGTATATGCGTAAAATACAGCCATTAATCAGCTACTTTATGCGTGGCAAGACTGTATTTGTGCACAGAAATGGGCTGTGCGCTGGAGGCTTGGGCCCATTTGTGGCTATCTTGAGGTCTAATCTGGACTTCCTCCCCTTCATCTTTTGGCAGTGCCAACAGTCAGTGTTCCCGTTTTAGATATCAAATATTCCTCTATAGCGATATCCTTGCCTGCTTCTTTCCCGTAACCCGATTCCTTGAGACCGCCAAACGGTGACTCTGCGCAGGACGAGTTACCTAGTTTGGATAGTCAATAATGAATTCAATATCGCGTTGGAGGGACTCAATTGTCTTACCGGTGTTCATGCCAACCATGCCGGCCTCGAGGGTTTCGAGCATGCGCCAAGTTCGGTTGACATCATTAGTGAAAAAGTAGGAGGCCAGGCCCATAGATGTATCATTGGCCAACTTCACTGCCTCTTCCTCCGTCTCGAACTTATACAATCCCAGCAGAGGACCAAAGATCTCCTCCTGAGTTGTAAGCATCTCTGAGGTCATGTTTGAGATGATAGTTGGCTCATAAAAGTAGCCATTCAGGTTTGAGGGCCTCTTTCCACCGCAGAGAATCTTTCCCCCGCGCTTCACCGCATCTTGAACATGTCTCTCAAGCTTCTCAATGCCTCGACTAGTTGTGAGGGGCCCCATTGTGGTCGAAGGCTCCGCTCCGTGGCCAATATGTATCGTCGAGGTCGTTGCCTCGACGATCATCCGTGCAAAATTGTCGTACACGCCGCTCTGCACATATACACGATTAGCGTGCGTACAAGCCTGACCGGCAGTACGCCACTTAAGAATCATCAGCGCAGCAACAGCTTGCTGGAGGTCGCCATCGTCAAAGACGATAAACGGACAGTTGCCGCCAAGCTCCATGGTCACCTTCTTTAAGCCTTCACTGCAGTGCCTGGCAACAATACTGCCCACCCGAGTACTACCGGTAAAGGTGACCTTGCGGACCAAAGGATGCTTACACAGACGCTCACTGACCGCAGGTGTGTTTTCGTTATCAGTGGAGAGGACATTCAAAACACTAACGGGTAGCCCAGCGCGAATAGCGAGGTCCGCCAGAGCATTGACACTGAGAGGTGTCTCTGGCGAAGGCTTAACGACCATCGTGCATCCTGCCGCTAGTGCAGCCGCGACCTTGCGAATTATCATGGCTACTGGGAAGTTCCAAGGAACAAGTGCGACGCTTACGCCGATTGGCTGCTTGATGACGAATGTGCGACGCTCCGAAATAGACGGCTGGGCCACTGAGCCTCGAATTCGCTCAGCCTCGCCCGCAAACCACCAGGCGAAGCCCAGCGCGTAGTTGACCTCCCCTAATGCTTCGGTCATAGGCTTGCCGGTCTCGTAAACCATAATTTGAGCGATATCTTCCTGCGAGTTGGTGATAAGCTCATGCAATTTGAGCAGGATTTTGGCTCGAACGCGCGGGTTCACATGGCGGTAGCCTTCGAAGGCCGTTTGGGAGGACTCGATGTATTGGTCGACATCAGTGACCTCGTTGGTCGGACAGGATGCAAATATCTGGTTTGAACCGGGGTCTATTATGGGTTTCTTTAGTTACTATACTTCCCTAGGGCTAGAAGGGAATGACACCTTCAACATCGAAAGTCTTGCCTGACCCGGCCTGTACCCATTCACCATGAAGCAAAGAGGCTTCATGAAGGAGGGTTGGATCATTCAGCTAGGAAAACGTTAGAATCATGGGATATAATTCAGCATATCAATATCAATCATTTACCTTCAAAAGGCTCGTCTTCATCGTGATTGTCTGGGAACTCATGTCTGAACAATATATGCAGCTGCTTGCACTGAAGTGTACAATTCTCAGACATCAGGACTCGAAAAGTCAATTTATATACCCCAATACCGCACCGCTAGCCTGTCAGCCTCGGTTGACAGTGCGATATTTACCGGAGGACAGTGTAAGACCAGCATGACATGATTACCGGATGTCTGACTGATAATCTTGTTGATTCTCACGGCGTGGATTTATCAGGTTTTCCTGATTGGATGTTCCACTGGACACCGGCACTTAGTCACCGATCAATTACAACAGGTGAGCCACATATGTGAACATGTGGAGACAAACCTGTTCGACTTGCGATGACCGTAAGCGGTCGATTACCCGTCCACGGGTGGACGGAAGTAACCTAGGTCAGCGCTTACAACTGCTAAAATTGGAACTGTTTGGTAGTAATTGAAGCAACCCCATAGAATTGTTATATATACGCTTCATCCTGCAGGAGAGTAGCACTTTGTCCATTAACACTCTAAGAACCTCATATCGACCCTGTCGGGACCAAGACACGCTACATCTACCCACGCGTCTTTGAATTGGTTCAAAGGTCTTTCACAATGCCCCCTTTGCAACATGTCAATATTGCTGTGATTGGTCAGTAAATTACGAGACCGTTTCATGTTGCTATTAATCCTCTAACATACCTGGAACAGGTACCGGTGGGGTGGGATCAGTATTCGTTTCCCAACTGGCATGGCTTGCCAAAACGTCGACTGCGACCAAACCGAGCCTTTGCTACATTGCGATGATTGACAAGGCGTTGTACAATTCAAATTACTCTGAGATTGAAATTGATACTGCGATTGCGACCTTGGAATCAAAGGGGACTATGCCCCCTTCCATCCCCGAGATTATCGAGTATCTCACTGGTGCACCACACCGAGTGATCCTGGTCGACAACACCAGTGCTGGTAACCTCGCAGAAGCATATCCGGCATTCCTCAAGCGTGGGATTAGTATTGTCACTCCCAATAAGAAAGGTTTCTCTGGAAGCTATAAGCTATGGGAGGACATATTCAATTCGGCAAAGGCAGGAGGTACCTTGGTCTTCTATGAGTCGTCGGTCGGAGCGGGTATGCCTATTATATCCACAGCCAAGGAGCTCGTGGCCACCGGAGACGAAATCACACGCATTGAAGGCATCTTCAGCGGCACCATGTCTTACTTGTTCAATACATTCGCCCCTACATCGGGCTCCAGCGGCAACTGGTCACAAATTGTGAAAAAGACAAAGGAGCTAGGCTACACTGAGCCGGATCCACGCGATGATCTCAACGGGCTCGACGTTGCGCGTAAGATGACTATTCTGGGTCGGCTGGCTGGTCTCCCCATTGAATCGCCCACTGCGTTCCCTGTACAGAGTTTAATTCCGAAGGAGCTTGAAGGGGCGATAAATGGACATGAATTTCTTCAGAAACTTGATCAATTTGATGATCAGATGAAGAGCCACAAAATTGCTGCCGAGAAGGAAGGTAAGGTGGTGCGATTTGTGGGTAGCATTGATGTGGCAAGTCAAAAGGTGAAGGTTGGGCTTGAATTCTTTGACTCGACGCATGTCATGGCAACTCTGAAGGGCAGTGATAATATCATCAGCTTCTACACGAAACGATACGGGGAGTTGCCGCTTACCATTCGGGGTGCCGGAGCTGGTGGAGATGTCACGGCTATGGGAGTAACGGGTGACCTGTTGAAGGTCATCGCACAACTTCGCTAAATGGGATGCATAATTTACTAGACATTCATATATTTGTTTTCGCCAAACAGTCCTTTCGTGTCTCTAATTCATTCTCAATCCAAAGATATTTGCAATTGTATGTGCTGGGTTTTCCTATTTGACCTGTCGTCGCTCTTACATGGCTGAGCACAGACTTATGCTCACTGAGTGGCTGTTAGCACTCGCTTAAACTCGGAGATTATGCTTAGGCCATTCACGTACAGAGTGCCTGGTGCTGCCGATTACTGAGCTGGTTGGCTTTATGCAAAGCACTACGGTTAGTTTGTGCATACAGCCCCACTCCCATCATGCTGGTAGATAAATAGCCGCCTAATGAAGTCCGCTGGCCCTCTTCAAGGCAGTTTTCACCTTGATCCTACAGTAAGTACTTCGCAATGCTTTTGAAATCTCTTCAGTTAGAATTGGACTGTCCAGAAACGAGTTATTACAGTTTGAAGTGACAGTAGTGTAGGCCCTTTAATACCCCTTGTAGAGTGTGAAGTCTTGTCTTGCAGCATACGACGATAAATAGCGAACCATGTATGAACACAGCGAACAAGCTACTTTTCCTACCTGTACCTAAGCGGCTAAAAACAAGTTGATTTGAGCTATATAACCAAGGCCCTTTGCCCCAAGTGCAGATCTACAACAGTTCTACCACTCATTGATGTGTTCAATAATGATTTGTAAGAGACACTATTTCATTACGGAATTAATCCTACTCCTAAGGATACCAAAAGGCTATACTGAGGAGCCGTTCTTGATGCTCTATAGTAAATGAGTGATTTCGATCTAATAACCACTGACTAAATTTCAAGACCTGACCCCTTTCATCAACTCCTGTCGCTCGGCCACCATGCGAGCAGCCTCTGCGCCAACCTCCGTTCCCAGACTCTCGAACCCGTCAATGACTCCCGCCCGGTCCTTCTCACCCATTTCCTGGCTCATCTTAAACTTGCCTCCGAGTCGGGTGATGTCGATCTTAATTCCAATAATGGCTTTTTGCATGATCGCAATATATCGGTCGGGGGCATCTGATACCTTCCAAGGACCTTGCTTGTCTCCTCCAGTGTACCCCATCACCGCGGTTTCCGCATGCTGGGAGAGATCGCTGATCTGCTGAGAGAGATAATCTGTCGATGCTTCACCACTGTCGAAATAAACTGTTGCTCTCCCATACGCTTGCACCGCAGCGTAGTTCCACGTCGGAACAACTTTGCCAGTAGTGGGCTTCGTGTCCGTATAGAACTTAGGCGACACGTAATGATGCACAGGCCCAGTGAAGAGTACCAAGACTTCATCTTTGAGCTCCACCCCCCTGTCATTCCGGCGGGCATAGTTGAGACAGCAGAATCCATAATGACTTTAGCCTGAGGGTTCTGTCGAGCCATATGTCCTCGCAAAATACCGAGTTCGGTCATGCTAGAATCATCCTTGGTATCGAGAACCCACGGGATATGGCTTGTTTGAAGGAACGGATATTCCGAGGACGTGATAGCCGTGGTGAGGGTCCCGAGGGGATGGTCTCTCATAAATTGGCGGAGGGTGGGAATGTGAGATTCCGCGTGAATATTGCGGAGATACATCACGGACAGGTCAGGGTAAAAAATATCTTTTGGGTAATTTGGTTTCTTGAGAAAGGGGCTGGGAGAAGAGAGACTAGGGATAGCTGCTTGCATTTATAATCCTTGAGATATTTCGTATGGACTTGCCATATGAATTATTCGGAACCCGGTTAACGAAATAAAGCCTCGACCAAGGTTTTACTGATTCGCCATAACCAGGGTTACTAGTTAATGAATGAGTGACTATATCGATATTGAGGCTGCAAGCTGCACTCGGCCGACGAGTTGATATGTAATTTCCGTACCCTTGAGAGTCAGTATTTGTGGTGGATTGCGTCTGCTCTCTAATTCTCGTTTGCAAAAAAAAGAGAAAATATTAATATAAAAAGATTAGATACCGTGCCAAGCATGCCGACGGCAATCCGATGAGCCAAATCCGATGAACGAAATCCGATGAACGAAATCCGATGAATGAAATCCGATGGACCAAATCCGATGGATCGGGATATACTCTGGTCCCCTGTGAACCTGTTACAAAGCGTTAAATTAGGTGATTCGGGATAGAGTTCGGTCAAGCCCCATGTTAACCTGGTAGAACAGTAAAATCAATCGGAGGATTTTCGGGGCCCGGGTTTTGATCGAGGGATAGATTTCTACTACAATTTTTTTTAGTCCCGGGAAACCAACCTTGAGGGGCTTGCAAGTTCGTTCTTTGCATTGTGAGGTGCTCACATGACGTAATGACCGGGCTTGGGGCTCATTACAAACGCGAAGGTGCAGTTCCTGCTGGAGTCCGGCACTTTCTCCCTTTTTTTCCGTTCATGTCCTGCGCCGCTCTCTTGCTCTTTAGCATTCTTTTCTGTTCTACTCAGAATATCATCAAGCTTCAGGTCTTTTTGTTAGATTATGGCACTCCTAGATGTTGCTCGTGATAACCCGCTGTCAAATATTCTTTTCACTGTTGTTTTGGCAACACTATTCCTACTTCACCACTTCCACCAGCCTGGAAGTCAACCTGCGCCAACTTCATCCAAACCTCTACCCTCTATTCCTCCCTCAGATGTGATCATCGGCCTACGTGTCTACCCTATAAAGTCATGCCGTGGTTTCGATGTCGAGTCTGCTCGTCTCCTCCGAACAGGCCTAGACTTGGACCGCAACTGGATGTTCATCTCAACGGAAACTCGTGAATTCCTCACCATCCGATCAAATTCCAACATGACTCTCATTCGAACTGCCTTTTACGCCGAGACTGATATGCTCAATATCTTTATCCACAAAAATAAGATCGTCGAGATCCCCGCCCATCCTACGACTGAATGGCTTCGAAGCAATGCCGAACTAAGGAAGGCAGGCATTTGGGGCGAGCAAACCGACGCTTGGGAATACAAAGCTAGTCTTACCCAGCCATTTTCTGATTTTCTAAATGCGGACGTTCGCTTGTTGTACAAGGGTCCGACGCCTCGTGTACTTCGTGGCTGTGGAGCTCCTAAGCTTCTGGGGCGTACCGAGGCAACTAAATTTGCCGATATGATGCCCGTATTGGTTGTTTCTATGGCAAGCATCGGGGAGCTTAATGAACGTCTCGTCCGCGCGGGAGAGAAAGAGATTGAGATCGAGCGTTTCCGACCAAATATCATTATCCGGGGCAGCGAACCTTGGAATGAGGACGGGTGGAAGACTTTGAGACTAAGCGACGGTGAAGGTGCTCTGGAACTAGAAGTTGTATCCCGCTGTTTGCGATGTCAGGTGCCAAACGTCAATCCCGAGACGGCCGACAAGCACCCACGGCAGCCTTGGGATCAACTTGTGAAATATCGGCGAATCGATCCGGGGTTCAAGTTTAAACCAAGCTTTGGGATGCTTTGTGTACCGAGAGAAGAAGGATTAGTCGAACTCGGGATGAATTTCAACGTCACGGCCACGACAAACGATCATTTCTTTATTAACCCGATGAAATAACTGTGTTAGGGTTGGAAAGAACTATATATCTTCTCTACACAGATAGTAACTTTTCTCATCCTTTTAGTACAAGATCAACCAGGGGTAAGTTCCCAAAATGGCCTGCTATCCAATTAAGTAGGATAATACCTTCTAATACCCCTTCCCCTTGAAATTTCTGAGATCTTACCGAGTCGGCTTCGACTTCTTGTGCCAGCCCTGCGTTGGAAGTTTAACTTAATAAGATATCTATCGTTGACTGTCGGTGCGTTGGTAGGCGTAGAAGCCAAGAACACTGGCGACAAAAACAAGTGCGGAGAGTATAATAGTGTTATTGGTGATACTGTAGATAAACGTTGATGCAGTGTGACGCTGAGGGGCAGGTGGGTTAGCTAGCCTCCCATGTATATAGCTGCATGTGGGACTCTATGACCCTGGTTTGTGATTTTCCAACGAGAATTGGATCGAGCATATCCCATCTTTCTTTGTTGACCAGCGTCTTCGAAAGCTTCGGTGGCTTCTTGGCCTGCCGCGTCCATCACCACTTCCTCGCCACCCCTATACACGCCGATGAGAAAAGGAATTAGCATGAGTTTCAAAGCTTCTGTGGATTGTTGCTATGCAGACAGACGGAGATGTAATTAGATAGAGAATGAGAGGAGTAAGAGGCTGGGAATACGGGTGCTCGGTTTTCGATTTCGTGATATCGGCTACTGTTTTATGCTGAGCAACCTCTTCAATTGTCAAGGTTCTAGTGTTAGTAGTCATTTCAAGGCTTGGCGCTGGGTAAGTGATATAATGATGATGGCATCAACACGTGTCAAGGGAGACAATGCGCTGAACCAAGAGTGCTTTTTAAATTAGGGCTCATTAGGGGAGGTTGTACTAGTTGATGTTCTGATTCTTCAGAGTCTGTAAACATTTCAAATCAAATCAATCCACATGGCTTACCATGACTCCTAAGGTGATAATACTTTAGCCTTCGGTATTGTCATGAGACCCCTCTTCTCGGCCAAAGTGATTCACGGAGACTTTAGATAGCCGGGGTGGAATTAAATCAGTAAATTATTACATAAGTTAACAGTTGCAACAGTGGTTAGCTTGACTAAATCATACTTTCAATATCGAACAAGGTTTGTGTCCAAGACATGAGACACAGAAACGGTACTTTGACCAGAAAAACCTCCGTGATAAGCACATGAAGATTACAGTCAAAGCTTAAGCACCCATAGGTCGCTGACAAGATATGCAAGTGAACTGGATCCGGCCGAATGGACAGTAACTGACTGGTAAGAGGGGATTTCTACCTAGCACAGACCCGCTCCGACAATCGGCAATCGTGCACCTTTTTTGCCTGAAGATCACTCGGGGCGAGATTGTGATGGGTGATGCAGGAGAGAGACAAGCGGCTCGAGGTGGTCATTACCTGCTAACAGGGCTTTCCGAATTCTATCCGTTAGAATGCCCATATGGTATGGCCGTAGTATGTAGTCAGCTAGCTCAGCTTGGCTTAGTTACTGTATTCATGCAGGGGCCGGTTCAGTTTGAGACAAGACCACATTCACCAAAACCTGCCGTTTTTTTTTTCCCCTTCCCCTTGGAAGAGCATATTTATCTTCTTTCTAAGATATAACTAGATCTTATTACGCTAAATCACGCCTTAAACCCTAAATATGTTTCTATTTAAGCGCCCCATGGATGTGCGCCTCGGCCCGCCATCGGCTCCTGGCGGAAGAGCCGAGCCATCCCGTGGACCCCACTAGTGCTGTACCTCGTCTCCACGTGATTTGCCCGGGGCTGTGCATCTTCAACAATTCCGGGGATTCCAAACGAATTCGTCTGCCTTCTCTTCCCAAACCGCTCTTTCTCTTTAATGTCTTGCATTTCGTGTCTTCACTTTTGAACGGGAACGAGGATGCCATCTTTGTTGACTAAGGAGATGTTGTGACCTCGGGACTTTGAAGAAGACGATACTCTTTCTTTGTCTGCTAATGACCTCGTATTTTCACTTAGCCAGCATGATGTTGCATCCTTGGTTATTGGCTCGTCCATAATCTGTGTACATGCATCATCAGGCTGGGGGCCAGGAATGGGGGTCAAAAGGGAGCCAGACCAGTGTATAAAATGCAACTTCTTCGCCTGAGAATATGTGGTATCATACTTCTCTAGGACAACTTACTTCCTATCCAAACTATTTATCATGCGTTTTACTCCTGCCTTCCTGATGCTCGCGAGCGCCGCTGAGCCCGTAGAACTCGAGGCGAGAGACGAGGGCATCACTATTAAGATTTGCTCCAGCATCAACTTGCGCGGGAGCTGCATTTTCCCTGTGATCTGCATCCAACATAACTACCGTTCGTGGCCACACCCACCATAACAACGTCAAATTGACATGTTACATGTCGACAAGAAGAAAAAGACGTAGAAAAACACTGATTGCGGCCTGAGGCGGCAAGGCTTTTAACTCTTTGCGTGAAGGCGACAACCTCAAAAGAAACCATCTCGGTATGCTTTGCGAAATCATTACCTTAATACGAACAGTTTGGAAGCTCTAGCGCTACAGATATTCAGTCTCACAAAACACCTTCAGTGTCGGAATGATTTATTTTCATGTTTATGGCCGCCACAACCACTCCCTTCCTAGATATATGAAGCCAAGTCATTCCCATAAACTTATAGCACAGATGGAAATAATAATCCTTACCGCTTAATAGGTATATAGAATACAGTCTTGATACTATGGGTTCTTGATTTTGCCTCGCTTCCATACGTATGTAGATATTCATGGATTTATTTACAGCGCACGTGGTTGCCACAAACCCTACATCGCACCTGCTTTATTTCAGAATTCTACTGATACCAATGCATCCGACGCAAAATGACACTCTCTACAACTTACCAGCCAGACAGCAAGACATCCATTCCCTTCCAACCCTTCCATCATGACAAACGGGGACTACGGGAAGCTCGCCATTGCCACAGCCGCCATTCTCGGTATCCTCACACTCGGGGCACTGATATACTTGGTGGTGTGGTATGTCGGACGAAGACTCCGCGCCCGAAGGCTTCGTCGCCAGCAGAGTCAGGGGAATGACCAATTTGATCAGTCCGCAGTGTCCCTAGCCGAGGACACAAGCAGGACTCTAGATGATTTCCTGATGAAGGATATCCAGCCCGAGCGGAGCTCAATCATGTTCAGCAGAAGCGGAAGCGGATCTCCATCCATCACCATCATAATTGATGACGCGGACGATGCTGACCGCTGCAAGTCTCCATCTCAGCCTTATCTCACAAAACAAGGCACCACACCTTCTTCATCTGCAGATACCTACACCTCGATGCAGACCTCGACTCAAGAATCGGACCCTGATGACCTGCGGTCCGATCAGACTGAATGGAGCAGCTCGGGACAACGTTCGTCAAGCACAACTCCAAGGGCATCCATCTCATCGTCCGCCATTCCAACATCGCGATCATCCCAGATTTGGACTACGACCTCTGATAGTACGCCGTCGGACCAGGCCCAGAGGAGCAGCTCGGGACAGCACTCATTAACCACGACACCAAGAGCATCTATCTCGTCGTCTCTCATCCCGACGGCGGGATCCTCTCGGGTTTGGACTACGACCTCGGCCGGGACTGAGAGGTTTTCGCTCCTTAGTCAATCTTCAAACCACCCACGTCGCCCTCAAAGTCCCACTGCCCCATCGGCCGCCCGCGGCTCACAGCTATATGCACGTCGTTCGAGTGCTTCTAGTGCACCAAGTGGTCCAGCTAGTGCAAGTGTCTTGCAGTCTACATCCCGCATTTTCAATGAGGCGGAGACTTCTCGCATGGCTTATTCAAGAAATATCGACTCTGTTGGATCAATAAGTCCCACTTCTCCCGTTTCTCCAGTGTTGGTAGATGTTTCACCTGAGGATGATATGCCCCAATGGACATCTGTTCCCCCTACTCCCTTTCCTTTCGGTCATGTGTGACCGTCGAGGGCATACAGTGGGGTGTTAGAACTTAGGTTAGTCTTTCCTCTAGTTAGTTATGGCATGGCAGTTAGTTTAGACTCGATGAGGAAAGATTGGGGTGGATTCAGGTTCCATGAATGACTAGGGGGCTATTCTTTGTCTTTGATTTCCCTCTCACCGATAATGTTTTGGAAGTTAATGTTCCCACACGGGATTTCTTCTTGCTGACACCTCTTATCCATTATATATAATGTCCAGGTCTTTCCAATGCTTATTTCTTCATTCATCCTATTACTCCATTGCATGCCAGCCCAGCCTGGAAGTTGGGAAACGCTAAGTTTGAACAGCAGCTAACACTGGGAGCCCTCTATTCACATATTTGGCCCTGGGTGTCCCAGGCAAATAGTCTTCATTGAGAGAACGTGTGACTAGAGGGGGTACGGAAGTATAGGATGGTAAGTTGAATAATATAACTTGAAGACACAACCTAAAGATATCCAATTGCTAATCATTTGACATGAAAGAATTGAGTAAAGATATAGAACACCCAAGAGACTGGATTCATGGATTGATTGCGTTGGTTTCATTTGCATTCCCTGGTGCGAACGGAGCCTTCATCTTTCGTGTGCTGATCATAGTCGGTGCTTTCTCCTTTCCTTCGGCGTGCCATGAGTTCCAGGACAGCAGTGGAGGGTCTTTCGCGGTCTCTAGGCAGAAACATTGCTAATATCAGCGAGATCGGTAAACTGCTGATGTCTTTCCATAAAGGCAGCGTGTTTGGCATGACGGTCCGCCTTCACGTTCAACTCCTTAGGAATCCGCCAGAACTGAACACTGATCCCCTTCTCCTCCAATATTTCCACCTCCCCGAGAAGACACTCCCAAAGGTCCTGATTCCTGATTGGTTCCCCGGAGGTTGATACCCAACTCCAATGTAGCCATTCCCTTATCAAGCTCGTGATACCATCTACCAGGTAATCCGAGTCAGTTGCAATGATCAGACGACTGAAGCCATCCGCAGCCCAGTCTTTATATCGCAGAGCTGCGATGACGGCGCGGATATGTGCGCGGTGGACTGTCAAGGTGTGCTGTTGACCAGAGGGCCCCTTGAACTCCAGAGGAAAGCGTGCCCAACCAGATGTGGAATCGTCGTAAACGAAGGAACAACCCGCTCTGGCGTTTATTCTGCCGTTATCCAGACACGTGGCGTCCGTATAGATGAGAAATTCATCTTCGACGGAGCGGTTGTCTTCATTGAGGCGGATGAATCGATGGACCCGGTCTGTTGCTGTGACTTTGGGGCAATGTGGGAACAAGGACTGCGGCGTATCATCTGGACTCGGAGGAGTGAACTCTGTTGGGATAACGCGGCCACTGCCGACTCTGAGTTCCGTGTATAGAATAGGGGGCAGGTGGCTGATAACGTAATGCGCGGGGTTCACTTGATGCAAGGCCATGGTGATTTGGTGGACGCATCAAATTGTGACTCCAGAGGATCTTGATATAGCATTAACCGGTGTTCTTTGTATCAGGCAGGCAACATACCTTCAAAAGCTAACTTGGTCTAGAGACGAGGATGCAAGCGTTAGACGATGAGGGAGACGACAAAATAGAGGAAGCGAGCAAGGTAGCGCTCTTCGCTCCTTCTATATTTGTCCTTGATACCTGAGGCCGAGATCACAATAAATCAATGATCATGATATTTCATTGAATGCTCTCTGAGCTACAAAAAAACAAAACAAAAAAAACAAAAAGGGGAAGTCCCACCTCCACGCGCCTCGCTATTCCAGTCCTGGAGACGCTTCAGACATAAAACCGACAAAGATTAAAAACACATACAGAAGCAAAGTTCTCGAACACATATCCGCCATGAGATGTACAGGTAGAAAAGTAGGAAATGAAAGCTGATACAAAAGGAAAGGTGGAAAGAAATCCTTCAGGTCTATCCGGGACATATGATCTTCATCTTCATGCATTCATATCGCGCACACTGCGTAGGCACCGTTCAAGACGTTTGCCGCGCTCCTTTTCGCGTACAAGGGTATCCTTGACAAACGCTCGAATGGCGTCACGGCCGACCCTTTCCCGCCATGAGGTCCAGCCAGCGAGTTCGCCGACCACGACATCCTTGTTCCACGAGACTTCTTTCGCCAGCCGAGTGGACTCGGATTCGCCATCGCGGATCTTTTGTTCGAGGTCGCGAACAGACTTTTGGCGAGACTCTTCGAATCCGGGCAGATTGATGTTGAATTTTCGGGGGAGGGAGGAGGAGAGGAGAGAGGAGCGAGAGCGAGAGATATGGCGGTTTGTTGAAGAGAGAGAGGACATGAGGGCTAGTGGACGGGATAAAGAGATGAGGATTGCGGCGGTTGTGTTGTCGATTGAGGAAAGAGCTGCCAAATACTGGAGAAGAGCGGAGGAGTCAGACCTAGAGGTCGATAGGTAGGTAGCGTAACGGGCAAATGCCTCGATGTGTGAGATTGGAAGTGCATTGGTGGGTGCTCGGAGTGTAGCAAGGACAGATGAGCATATCATCACCGCATCAGCGAGATCGGATGTTGAATTTTGTAATGCGTGCCCTCGGCGAATCAGTGACCGCGTGTTAACATGTACACCGCGCACCATTTCCTGGGCGTGTGTAATAAACTGCTCTGTGTCGCGCATGCCCTCTAGTGACACCGGCGCATATTCGTCTGCAATGGTCTCAGTGAGCACGGCGGCCTTGCGGTGCGATCGGTCAGCCACCATCTCAGGCTGAAGTTCTGGAACGAGGAAGAACTCCCATAACATTTCGTGGGTCGAAAAGGTTGGATGGGCGAGAAGGGTCTTCAGGAACCGATCCAGTCTTTCTTGGAGATCATGGAGCACAGACCGTGATGGCTTCGAGTGGATCTGGAATGGATTCCGGAAATCGGAGAGAGACGGCATGTAAGATCCCGGATGTTCCACTGCAAGCCATTTAGCCAGATTCTCAAAGTCGGAGAAATTGCGGCGACATGTCGTAACGGTGTATGTAGTCGATCCGGGCCGCGATGATGCCACCGATTCAGTCGGAGGGAATGGCGCGCCGGATTTGAGAATGAAGCGCACGGTTGCGTCCTCGACGAAGTAAGACCGCACGACCGTTGTGACACGACCCGAGGGATCTCCGCAAGCCGATGGAGGATGGGACAGCAAGATCAAATCGTCGATGCGATTTCGCACCTCATCATCCTTGGCTAATTCCACGGCTGTCAAACCACGGGCTTCTTTAACATGAACGTCGACTCTTGGGTCTAAAAAGAGAATGCGAACTTGATCAACTCGCCCGTACTTGCTGGCCATCATCAATGGAGTAAATCTCTTGTCGTTGGTTGCGTTGGGGTCGCAATCGCTGTCCAGCAATATGCGCCGGGTAATCTCAGGGTCACCAACAATATGCAACAATGTATTCCCCTTCATATCAACATGATCATCAAGCTGGAGCGGTTTCTTGTCACCTTGCGCCCATTGCGCTGCAGTTAAACCGGCTTGAACCATTGATTTGTATTCTGGATGATCATACGAGCGACAAAGCGCAAAGAGCGGTGTTTGTCCATGTTTGTCTCGCTGTCGCCATGGGATAATGCTACCAAGTCTCCCTAGCAGCGAGGGTGTGCTGAAAAGATAATGAGCAACAGTACGACCGTGGACGTCGGATTTGGTCAAGTAGGACGCAACCACGCTTGTATCTGTCTTTTCAAATAGGAAGTCCAATATGATATTGACTATGTCGGTGTGTGCGAGTTGCACCGCAGCATTTAATAGCGTGGTCCCATCGGCATTGGTGTCTTGGATGATTTCTTCCAAGGGGTAGTATTCTTCTAGAGTCAACAGGTACTTCAAAGCCTCAGCCTGACGAGCCTCGACTGCCATCATCGGTATGGAATGACCAGCAGGATCTTGTGTTTTGGTCAAAGTCTCAATCGAATTGTCACCTTCAATCCCACTGGCCATGGACCCAAGGGTTGCGGTCCTGGAAATGAATGAGACGGCTGATGATTCTGATAGGCTGCGAACGTCCATTGAAACCTTCTTGATTGGACGGTGTGGGTGAGATTCTTGGATAATCGAAAGATCATCCCAGGTTTGGAATGGGAACACATGGGATAGCGGTGGTGCATCGACAACAGCTTCATCCTGGTATGATTCGCCATTTGTATGACTCGTGTAAGAGTTCTCAAGAGGGAGATCATCCGGCTCATCAGCGTCATCTGTCTGGAACAGTACAGACTTTCGCTCCGGCTCCGGTGGAGTCGTGTCGTCTATTGATTCGTGATCCTCATTCGGTTCCAGTATAGATTTCATATCCGATATTCTGCCAGCCTTTGTTGCTTGCCACAAACGTCTGTTCCGAACGCTGGCACGCCGCAACCCGGCGGAATCGGTAACGAGATACATCAAGACAGCTTCGAATGTACTTAAAGCATATCCCATCTCGCCATTATCAACGTCGTCGATGTAAATAAAATGCTGCATATACAACAACCGAGCTTGGAGGTGCCGTATTTGGGAACGAATGACAACAACAAGCAATAACGACACCAAGACATCAGCGTTGATCGTAACAGAGGAAGTTCCCTTCTCCGATGTCGAGCCATCCATTTGATCATAACTTCCAGGGAAGGAGATAACCTTCACTGTTCCAAGGAGGGTATTCAGCATATCATGGGGACATCGAGCGTCGTTGATCTTCCGAAATTCTTCCACGGCTCGCCCAAGTCGGCGAGTGAGTTCTCGCTTCCCTTCACGTCCACCTTCAACGGCAATTCCAACTTGGGACACATCAATGCTCTCCATCTGGCGAATGCGGGAATCCAGCTCTGTGTCCTCTGGTTGGCGGAATGAACAAAGACGAGGGAAAAGCAGCGGCTCGTGAACTTGCTCGGCAACATAACGTTCGATTAGCCGCTCCACTAGAGGACCGGTGAGGTCAGTAGTCGCACCAAGCAACGATAATTGCTGCTTATCAACGAGGCGGAAAAGATCAATAGCAGCAGTCACCGCGGTTTCCAAGCTTCGACGCATGAGATCTTCGTCGTCCTCAAAGTATTCCTCGGAATTGAATGGCAATCGCCCTCTGCTGCGTGACGACCAGCTGCGGATGGAAGAGCTTTCATCTGTCCAAGACTCGGTGCGGGACAACTTGTGGACGCGTTCACTGCCAGACGCAGATGGCGATCGTGAGGGTGGAGGCGGCAATGGTTTACCAAGTTCTTTTCCAAACTCTTTGAATAGTCTTTCCAGGCCCGGGTGCATCTGTCTGGCAATCATGGGATAATTGGCTAGCAACTCCCCAAAAGATTTGATCTCTTGTTTTGGTGGCGTCCCAATTGAATCTCCGTTTCCATATTTCTTGTCCGGTCTAGGTTGTCCAACGATCCCGGTGTCGGTTCCAGGGACTACCGCTGGTAAGATCTTCGCAGAGTCATACGTTCCGATCAATGGGCGAGAGATGTAGTAAATCAGCCATGGGCGCGATTCATTGGACGGGCTGTAATATAGCACGTCGGAAAGCAGTTGCGCCTGTGTGAGTGACTTAAATCCTAATAGAAGTGAAGGTGTTAGCAAAATAATCAGGCGAGCGCATTCACCAACAAGTGCTCTCACCTTTGTTGCTGTATACTGAGTTGTCCTTGATGATCACCGTCCTCCCATTGAATGTCGTCACCTGCTTTGCTTTCCCTCGATTCTCTCGCACATTGCTCTCCTCTTTGGAATTCGCAGAGCCAGTGTGGATTGGGATGCGGAGCACATGGCTCCCTAGGAACTCCTCCGACGCGACAAGATCGGAATATAGCAGGTTGGACTCCCGGTCGCGTGAACCGATGAGAGACTCTGTCGTTGGAACTAGCAAGACCTGAGACGCACACGCGATATCAATTAGCCACTCCGGATGATCCGGTGCAAGGTTCACAGGCTCTACCTACATGATTCTCGACCGGTATACACTGGCCCGGGACAGTGCTTCGGAAGAAGGCACGGAGGAAAGGGTTTAGAGGGTGCATCCAAACGGTTTTGGACGGCCCAGTCGAAGGACTCCAGCAACCATCAAGCCGTCCGTCTCAAAGCTCCGCAGCAGGGGATATGTGCGCCGTAAGATTTCGCGGGGAAGGGTAGCTCGCATCCAACAGGCAGCAGCGCGATATGAAGTCAGAGGGAGTCGTTGGATATAGTGGACAGAGCTGCAAATAAGCTTGAACAAAATCAGAATGCTAGATCGCAGAAAACAAGAAGCCACAAAGATAAGAGTTGAAGCAGAAGCACATGCGTTGCGGGTGAATCGAGAACGTGATCGACAAGTTGATTGGCGCTATACCGCATTGGGTAATTATTCCATTCAATACACTGCGACCTGGCCATCCTCTTGGATAGCTTCGAAGATTTCCTACTTTCCTGAAATATTTTGTCAGGCCAGCACAAGTGTTGGGCTCAGTCTTAATTTACAGAGGTCTTGCTAGTAGACTTTGTGTAGTCCTGTCATGATATTTCTAATATACACAGAATAGATGGCGACAGGCATGCCATATAGATAAAAACACAAAAAGGACTGCCGAGGTCTCTCCGCACAATGCAATCCAGTACAGCTGTGCCACACACAAGCAGCCAACCCAAAACAAAAACATGGTCTCTCCTGCGGAAGGAGATCAACCCAGTCTACGCACGTGTCTGCTGCGAGTACCACCGAACTTCAGTCGAGTGGAGTCGGTCACTCGCGCAACAAGCCCCCGAAGGTGTCGTCCTTCATGGCCCAGCAGGACCTTTGTAAACGCATCGCGACCCTTTCCGAACCCACGGTACACGACCTCCAACCGCTCGATCTCCATCAGGAAACCCTTTTCCTGAATCTGATTCATAACATGAGCGGACAGTTGGTATGCAGGGTCAAATCCGGAGCGACCAGCTTTGCGGAAACCTATCTGACCACATCCAATGGACATAAGGGGGCTGCCGTTTGGTCGTGTCAAGGTGAGGATTGTGTTGTGCTTGTGGCAGTAGACGTGCAGGTGGTGGGGAGGAGCTCGGTCGGCGTAGGGATTCTTGATCATGTCGGCTTCGAGGCTTTCGGCCATCCTGGAGTAGTCGGAGCTACCGCGCGAGGACGGTGCGCCTGACCTCTTGCCTTGCATCATTTGTGTGATTGCAGAAAGCGGCGATGAGGAACCGGAAGGTGACTCGGGTTCTCGATTCAGCATCTGTTTCTCAATGTCGCTACCATCGTTGCGCGCAGAACGCGTGCTTTGGTGGGAGAAGGGACGTGTGATGCTCAAGGAGGAGATTCGAGGCTGAGATTGGCGGCATACTGAGGGCAATGCCTTGGTCAACTTGCTCATCGAAAAGGAGCTCATCGTGGTGACTGGGATTTGCAGGGACAAAGGAGGAATATCAAATGAGGAAACCGGCACTGGATTATAAACAGCTGATCAATTGAACACAAATCACCAATGCGAAGTGCCAAGATGACCACAAAGCGCGGGTGGTGTAGAGCCGTTGTCGGACCGAAGGGAAACGCTGGAAGTTTTTCGAAGTCTTGGCATCTGCACTTTTTCCCTTCCCCGAGATATTTGCCTCTTCCCCATCACCTTCTTCCTATCGCGTCCAGGCTGGGCTGGAATCCATCTTTCCTCTACCCTCATATTTAATTTTATTTTGTTCTCCTATTCCGTTAACGCTCTAGAGCATGATTCCGGCCAATATGTCCGCGGCACGAGCCGTTTCCTTGCGGTCCCAGGCACCGTCCCTCCGAGCATCATCTCAGCGGTTGTCTCGCGCCGGATCATATTCGACCGTCTCAGCTCAAACATTCACGCACTCCGCCAAGAGCCACCGAGCCGTCCTTCAATCCCCTTCCCACCCCATCTCCCAACTTGTCTCGCCGTTCGCCGCTCTCCCTTTGACACGGTCTTTCCACGCCGCAACCTCCCTTTGGCAACAGCAGCAACAGCAAAAGCAACAGGAAGGCAAGCAGGGTGAGGACGCAAAGTCCGAATCGCAGGACGAGGAGTCCAAGAAGGAGAAAAAAGAGAAGGAGGAAGAGAAGGCTCCACCACCACCCCATGGAGACAAGTCTCCTTGGCAGGTCTTCCGTGAGACTCTGCAGACCGAGTTCAAGGCCTCCAAGGAATGGGAGGAGTCCACCAAGGCGCTCGCCTCCTCGGCTCACCAGTTCACTGAGAATGAGAATGTCAGACGTGCGCGCGCTGCTTACGAGGCTGCGTCAACCGCTACGACCTCCAAAACCTCCACGGCCTTCAAGACGACAGGTCAAGTCATTGGAAAGGGAGCTGCTTGGACATGGAACACCAGCGTTGTGAAGGGTGTTCGAAAGGGTGTCAACGCAACCGGAGAGGGCCTTGAGAAGGCCACGAGACCCGTTCGGGAAACCGAAGCATACAAGAGTGTGAAGGACGCCATTGATGATGGCAGCAGCTCGCGCTACGGCGGTTGGGTCGAGAAGGAGGAACGTCGCAAGCAGCGCCAGCGCCGAGAGGAGCTGGAGCTCAAGGCTGGAAAGTCTCACCGCGTCGAGGAGAGAGTTGAAGATCCCAAGTAAGTTTCGATGATGGCAAGGTTTCAATTTTGGCGTTTCTAACTGATTTATCTCTAGCGCCGGTACCAATGTCACTCTCCACAAAGATTCCGCCTGGAAAGACTCCTGGAAAGACTTCAAGGACTCCAACCCCATGATGCAGAAGCTCTTCACGATCAAGGAGAACTACAACGAATCCGAGAACCCCCTAATCAGCACAGCACGGAGCATCTCCGATCGCGTTGCTGGCTTCTTCGCCGAGAACGAGACCGCCATGGTCATCAAGAAGTTCCGGGAGATCGATCCCAACTTCCAGATGGAGCCTTTCCTGCGCGAAATGCGTGATTACATGTTGCCAGAAGTCCTTGACGCCTATGTCAAGGGTGATGTTGAGACACTCAAGCTCTGGCTTTCAGATGCTCAGTTCCACGTCTACGCTGCTCTCGCTAAACAATACACCACTGCCGGACTCAAGTCGGATGGTCGCATTTTGGATATCCGTGGTGTGGATATTTCTCACGCCCGTATCTTGGACCCCGGTGACATTCCCGTGTTTGTCGTCACTTGCCGCACACAGGAGATTCACGTCTACCGCAAGATCAAGACTGGTGAGCTAGCCGCTGGTACGGATGACAAGGTGCAGCTGGTCACCTACGCCATCGGATTGACTCGTATCCCCGATGAAGTCAACAACCCCGAGACTCGGGGCTGGAGATTGATCGAGCTGCAGAAGGCAGCCCGTGACTACATCTAAGAGCGCAATCCTGCCCCTCCTCACTATATACTGCCACATTTCTCTATCTTATTGTCGGCATATTCCCTCGTGGATCTTGACTTCCACTCCACCCCTTTCAACTGTACAATACAACTGTTTGATATCAAGCCAGGTGGATCCTGGCACCTGTTACGGTTACGCCTGTTCCAGTGACTCCCAATTCTTGGCTTCGCTGGTTAATCGGACTTTCTTTTCTTCATGTATTAATGCTTCATTCGTCTGACGTTTTGCCTCAAGTCTTACTCTTGAGGACCTACGGCTCAGCCCGCTCAAATCTGATTGTTCCTTTCCATAGACTAGGACGCGTTGGATTTTATCTGATGGCATTTCTCTGGACCTTGAGGTGTTCTACTGGCGTCTTTGTGCATTTTGTTTCCACTCTCCCCTCGCCACTCTGTATGACTGCATTGGGTTGTTGGTTTTGGTTTCTATTAGGGCCGGAATGGGCTCCCCATCATATGAAGATCCTTGAAAATTGTGTAAATATATAAACAGACATTTTTAGCTTAAATTATTTTGGCTATATATTGTAGTATCTTGGGGGTATCGACACAACCCCGACGTCGACCTACCGTAAAAATATATATATTGTATCACCTCCACTTTCACTGCATTTCTTATATTTTGTTCGAATCACATTTTCTTTTATGATCTCCCCTAAATATACTGTATCCTTCACGAAAAACAATTTCAAATCCATCCAGCGCGTTGAAGCAACCCAGTTCAATCAGCCGACCATTGATTTGTATGATCTCAGGCAGGAGGCCTGAGGAAACAGGTATCAAGCATATGAACACAAAGCAGATATTCAACGCTATCATGCAATCATTGAAATGCCATGGCAGTCAACGACCAACGTACTGACATACAGCTGATTACACCTAACCAGCGAGCAGGGATCCCAAACATCAAGGACCCAGAGGCCAACGATGTCGATTCCGAAGATGACGACGACTGTTCATCAGCCACACAAGCGTGTCATTTACGAAAGATGACCCCTACAAACATTGATCCAAAGAAAAGTATAAGATGGGACGACTTATGGCTTGGAAGTTGAAGGGGAATGAGTACCATGACTCTACCGAGGTAAACATGGCGACCAAGAGGTGTATCTACCAGTGAACATGCCCAAGAGGAAGAGAAGTGTCATTTTTTTCTTTCTAAGGAACGCTTTGAAAAGTGAATTTGCTACATGGTATATCAGATTGCGTCTTTCAATTTCATGGCATCAATCATCGAACCAGAAATTTACTTCTGGCCTCCAGCACCGGCATTGGCACCGGCACCAGCGCCACCGCCGCCCATCATGTTACGAGCCCTGAGTCAATTGTCAGTAATGCGATTTCCGAGGTCCAGATATTTCATAAACTTACATATCCGCGAGGTTGGGGTCGCTCATCAGGCTGGACATGTCAGGCATGCCACCACCCTGACCAAAGTTTTCGGCCATCTGGCGGAGGCGGGGGTTGCTCATCAGGTTGCCAAGCATATCAGGGTTGCTCATGAGGTTTTGTGCCATGCCGGAGAACATCGGGTTGCTCATCAGGGAGCCCAGGTCGGGCATACCACCAGCACCACCACCGCCGCCGCCGGCTCCGCCACCAAGCATGCTGGCCAGGGAAGAGAGGTCAGGCATGCCACCGCCACCACCACGCGAGGCACCAGGAGCAGTGTCTATTTCCTCAGATGGGGGCTCGGTGGTCCGGCTGGTCTCTTCAAGCTTGCGAGTCGATGTCTCCAATCCACGCTTCATGGCCTCGCTGCCACCGTTGCCTTCGGCCTCAATACCCTTCTCGTATGCCTCCTTGGCGGCATGGTAGTCTCCCATATCGAAGCGAGCGAGACCCAAGCGGCTCCACGCCTTGGAGTACTTGGGATCGGCGGCGGCAGCAATCTCTGCATCTGTCGCGGCCTTTTCGTGCTGGCCCGAAGCAGAAAACGCGGCGGCGCGGTTGGAGAGATAGATGGGGTTGGCCGGGGCAATCTCGAGAGCCTTGGTGTATTGCTCAATGGCAGCGGCGTAGTCTTTCTTGGCCATGAGAGAATTTCCCTCGGACTTCAGCTTATCGGATTCCGGTGTGGGCACACCGACCTTGGGCTTCTCTTCCTGGGAAGTCTGAGCTCCTGCAGTCGATTGCGGGGTCGACTTGTTGCGCAGCTTCTCGTAGACGCTGTAGATTCCGACCAACGATTGTCCGCCCACGGCATCCTTCACAGCGGCCTCATCAGTAGGGTCAACTTTGAAGGTATCCGCAATACAAGACTGGGCGATTTCAATAGACTCGGCATCGTCGGCGGTGAGGGTGCCATCTTTCAGGCTGGTGCCGAGGAAATCGATGACGGCCAAGGCCAAGCGCTTGTTGCTTTCTGTTGGAGCCTGTCATGAATCAGTACCATGAATCGATCGCGACAGGCGACAGGCGAGAAGCTTACCATGATAGCAATCTTTGAATAAATACTGCGAACGAAAGATAAACAACGTTCAGGAGTGACCGAGATGGAAGAAAAAACAGGTGAGGCAATGCGGGGGATGAGCTTTTGCACGTGATCGTAGCTTATCGTTCCCCCGGTCTGTTTCCATCCACGTTGTTTGGACTTTTTTACTTTACATTTGAATTTGTGCTCTGGAGTTCTTGTCTGCGCTGCTGACGGAGAATTGCTTCCTTGGAGATGACTCCATGTGAGCTTCATTGTCCATCTTAACCCCTGAACCTGACCTGAGCCATGTACTGGCCTCATGGAGTTCCCAGGGTCTACGCGGTCAATGGACCCGATATTGCCTATACCTCTTCAGACGAGGATCGCGAAATCCTCAACACCACTCCAACCAATGAGCGCAGCACATTTGACGATATAGCGGAAGCAAGAGGGGAGGACGGTCAACATGAGTCCGCAGACACCCATGAGTCGCAATACAACTCGCCCCCGGATACCGGCAAATCAGAATGGGGAGATGAATCCATTAAGGGAATTTGTGTGTCTCGATCTGGTCAGATGTTCGCTACAATGTCAGAGTCATCAATTGCTCTTTGGCAGACTCGGGTATGTCCACAGCGACGTTATGGTTCATGGGAAGTCTGAGCTGGCGACTGACAATTCTGGCAGCCTACAGCAGTAGTTACAGCAATCTCTCGATCTCGATTCTCGTTAAAAACCTACGGTCCGAACGTTTCAATCCTTATGCACCCGGATTCCACGATCCTGGTTGTACAGACCCTCCATGGGTACCTACTCACATACTCGGTGGCATGGGATTCAACGACTCAAGTTTACCAGCAGCGATTCGATCACTCTACACACCCCCGTCGTCAACAATTAGCCCGATTTTCTGCAGTTGAAGAGGCCAATGTAGTTGGAGATATTAGCATCCGCTTCCGAATGGCCATCAAAATCGAGTCGGGAATCATCAAGGCGCTGGCGCTAGATCAAGAACTTGTTGTCGCCACCGTGAAACCACCAGCTATACAATGCATTCGGTGGATGCCTGAGGCCGGAGGAGCACAAACCACATCTGAGCTATTGAGTCGCATCCTAGGGATCTCGAAGAAGGTATCGATCGTGGACATGGTTTACGATCGTGCGATGAATCTCCTTATCTGGATCACAAGCAGTGGCCAGGCATATGCCGTGCAAAGAGATACAGGCTCACAGCAGGATCCTGAAGCAGCCAAGAAACTATTCCACGGACATTGCTTCCATAATCCGAAGGATGACAGCGAAAACGCTGTGAAGGTGACCGTAAATGCACGCTTCTCTCTGTTGACTGTGAGCTGTTTAAATGGTGAAGTCTTGGTTTACACCGCAAAAGATTACATGGGGAACATTCCACTTTCACAAAAGCTCAATTTACCAGCATCGCCCACAACCACCGGGGCTTTGACTTTTATGAGTTATTCCCCGGATGGATATTGTCTCTTTGCTGGTTTCGAAAATGGCTGGACAACATGGAGTGTGTTTGGGAAGCCTGGAGGAAACAGCTTTTCGGTGGACGCCGCGTTGGCAACGGCAAATTCGGAGGATTGGTTAACTGGGGTGTCAGACGGGTGTTGGATTGGCGGCGGGTCGGACATCATTCTGTCTGGACAAAATGACCGTCGCCTGTGGGTTCTGGAGACAGCTCGCAGTGCTTTGACTGGTTGCTTTTCGTCTGCAAACTTGGCTAGAGGCCTGCTGCAGACCAGTACAGAGTTTATCCTCTACCGTGGTCACGATCTTCCAGATCTCATGACAATCTCAGGAAAGGATTCGTTGTGGCATCATGCCCAGTATCCTCCCGCATATCTTCATTCCCAGTGGCCGATTCGATCTTGCGTCGTGTCTCAAGATGGACGGTATGTTGCAATTGCAGGTCGGCGTGGCCTTGCACATTACAGTGTCACCAGCGGCCGGTGGAAGGTATTCGAGGATTCAAAAGCTGAAAACTCCTTTGCTGTGCGAGGAGGCATGTGTTGGTATGGCCACATACTGATCGCAGCGGTAGAGAGTGACGGGTCATACGAGGTACGATATTTCTCCCACTTGCGTTGGTTCCATGCACGACTGATTTGGATTGAAAGATTCGTCTTTACTCGCGCGAGGCTTCTCTCGGTAACAATTCGATCATGTTCATCGAATACCTCCCATCACCAGTTGTGTTCATTGGACCATCTGGGGAAGATTCTCTTTTGGTTTACACATACGATAACATTCTGTACCATTATATCATTAATTCGACACAGCCTCAGATCACTCTTGTCCCTGTTGGGCAGATCGCTTTCAATGGGATTGTTCGGGCACCCTCTCGCGTTCGATCGATCAGCTGGGTATTGCCGGAGGAGCAGATGCGTGAGTCAGCTTTTTTCATGCATGACCTGAGCACATCATTGACAATAAAGCAGGAAACGGTGATCCATCTCAAGACGTGAAGGTCGCATCCGTCCTTCTTCTTGTGGACGGCAATTTGGTATTGCTGCAGCCCACGGTCTCAGATGCGGGCGACCTCAAATACGACATGCGCGTCATATCCCATGATGTCGAGTATTACATCTTGATGCGCGACCAGATTTCCTTCAACTTTTCCTCGCAGGTTGATGAATCCCTACCCGCCAGTCCTTCTGTTGATATGGCACTAGAGCCACCTCATAGTAGTCTCTCGCTCCGGGATTCTCTTTGGATGTTCCGGGGCCAAAACTTGCTAGCTTGGAATGATGTTCACGATGTTTTGCGGGAGGAGCTGGTGCCGGCACCACTCAACATCCCCCTGGACTTCTATCCACTGTCTGTCTTATTGAACAAAGGCATTGTGCTTGGCGTTGAATCTGAAATGATGCAACGACGCGATGTGACATTCACTGTTCTAAAATTCGCCATCCGAGTAAGTTACTTTCTCTATCGATAACATCTTGTACTGACCCGTGCGTCTCAGACACACCTTTTCTTACCATACTTCCTCCAATATGGCCTGACCAATATTGGGACACCTGCGGCTCTCGCTCTCTGTCGCCACTTTTCTCACTTGTCTTATTTCGCCCATGGATTGGAAATCCTACTTCACCACGTGCTGGACGACGAAGTGGATAATGAGAGCCGAGCAAATAAAAGCGAGGACCCACAAGCACGAGCAGAACCACTACTCCCAACCGTAATTGCTTTCCTTCAAGCCTCGCTTCCTCCCAGGGATTATCTTGAGATTGTGGTACAATGTACACGGAAAACAGAACTTCGATCGTGGCGCACACTCTTCACCTACCTCCCTCCACCCAAGGATCTATTTGAGCAGGCCTTGAAACTTGACTCACTCAAAACTGCAGTTGGATACCTCCTTGTACTGCAGGCATTTGAGGATGAGGAAGAAGGACATGATGGCCGCATCGAAGAATACGTTATTCGTTTGATTGCTCTCGCCTCCCAGAAAGGAGACTGGGAGCTGTGTGCTGAGCTAGCCCGCTTCCTCATTGCTCTGGATGCTTCAGGTGAGATGCTCCGGCGCGCAATTTCCCGAGTTGGTCTACGATCAAACTCCCAGTCTTCCGTGAAAGGCGCGTTTCCTGGTTCGGCACCCCGATTTGGTCCTGCCGGTGTCCAGGGTCTTGGCTTGAACCTCCCAATCAGGTCGCCATCATGGGCCCCTCTTTCCCCAACATCGTCTCTTTCACCCCTTCCAAGCCGGCAAGACGGTGATGTGTCAGATGAAAATCCATATTCAGTAGATGAGCAAGGTAGATAATTAATTGGAGTTTGTTGATAGTAAAAACAGTGAAACAATAACTTATAGTAATCTCCGTATACACCACAGCATGGTCCATACTAAAGATATCCCGTAATTTGACAATTTGGAACTTCACTAAGTCGAAGATCATCCATAGACTCAATCAAAACCCTCAAAGTATATCAAACCAGCCATTACTGGGCTTCTCAAACGAAGCCAGTTAGTTAGGTTCGTTGGCATCTGCGTGAATTGTATTACCTTTCCGTAGACAAATAGCAACCCGCGTCTGATGAACAAGAGTCACCTGGACATTTGTGTTGAGATTTAGTTGATACATGGCCATTCGTGTTTGACACTGAGTAATCAATATCAACGACTCGGCACTTGATGCTCTCCACGAGACCGCCGACATAGGCTATGAGGCCACTATCGGATTTAGATGCCTCAAACATGGCAAAATGGGAGCGATCGAAAGTCAGTATTTCAGTTTCTCATCTTTTATGACTACCCCTGATAATCAGCATCAATCATACTGGAATATGGCTGGCACCTACCTGTAAAGTATGCAGATGTTCTTGCCTGATGCTGCCTCGCATGGGATATATACCGACCCAACGTTGCGATTACTAGAAGACATTAGTCCCGTTTTATGAGGAGAAAACGAGGTAGCCTTACTAGGTTCTGTCAAGCGCTTGGCGTGAGCCATCAAGCGATAGTTCCTGATTGTGAGCCCAGAAGACCTGATTCGTGTAGATACGGGGGCTTAGTGGGAACAGGACATCTGTCTGTCCAAAAGCCACCAGAGGGTGGAGTACGAAGCTGCAACAGATCCGAAGAATCCAGACCAGAATCCCTAGCGAAACAGCTGGCATGATTCTACAACCCTTTAATTAGCAAGATTACCTCTGTTTTGTTTGATACAATCAACAGCAGCCGTTGAAGGAAAACGAGAATACCGGGTTCTTGCTTAATCCTATTTTCTTTACAACACTAATTTGCTCGTTCATTTAATTTCAGCCTTTCTATTCAGATCTTCCCTGTGGAGATCTTCTCTATAGCCTAATGGTATGGTCACAGTACAAACAACAGCTGTCAATCTCTGAATGAAAAGTGCAATTAGAATTACAAGTGATTGGAAAATTGACCGTGAGCTATTCAGCTCGGAGTAGAGAGAAACAGGTCATGTTCTAATGTAATTTCTTCTATAAATCATATCAGACAGTCTTGTTATTAACACTAACAGCTGTAGTAATTTGAATTCCGGCTTGCACGATCCGCTCCTGAGATTTGATATGACTCGTCTCCACATTTACATGGTTTTCTCCTGTGATTGGGTTTAATTCGAGGCTGTTCGGCGTTTCGATTGATAGGTTATTGTACACACGGCGACTAGAGCTGCCATATGCCTTCGAAGAGCGTGATGCATCGCCCTTGTTGCTGCGGAGGCCCAACAACCGTTGTAATTTCGGGAATCGATGGGTGATCAAAGTGTTGAATGAAGGAATGCATGCAATAAAAATGGCGACGGCGACTTCCACACAGGACCAATTCATAGCATTGACCATCGACCCTAAGAGAGAAAGCACGCAAGTCAGTCTTAGTCGAAGCATATCAATTCAGGAAAATGTAGTGTTGACTTACAAGTATGATCCACTTCAAATGGGTTCAGGTAACTGATCCTAATAATACTGGTCATGCATACACTATTCAAGTCAATTTCATCCAGTCACTCAGCATTGAAAAGGGGCGCAGGAAAAACTTACAGGAGACCCAGGCCAAACATCACAGCCAAGCCCACTCGTTTGCCCATCGACATGCTGAGCTGGAGCACCTTTGGGATTGGCATGGTGAATAATGCCAGATCGCTTGCCAGTTTGATTGCGAAATTGGCGTAGTAGAATATGTTCATATTGACGCATGTACCTTCCACGAGCCCCGTCGCATCCCAGGCCTTATAAACAGGAGTGCATTGAAAAAGCACGACCAAAGTTTCGGCAATAGTGTGCGCTACAAATATCGCTAGGAGCAACCAGCAACCGATTCGAAACTTTCTTCCTGGGAAGATGTGAAGGTATAGCAGGCAAAAGGACATCTTGATTGTACCAAGGGCGAGAACATAGGCGAGCATGGTGACAAAATCGAGCTGCAGTGAAAGATGCTTTAGTGGGACTCTGTTGTAGATTTTCGTTCCATGTCACGCGGTCATACCTTGAGGAACATAGCCCGATCATTGAAGCTCGATACAGTTCCAATATGTTTACCGAATCCATATTTGGTCACTGCGTGTGATAGTTAGCGACTTCTGCGAAGGGTCGCGACTCGGACACAAAATTGAATCTTACTTAACATCACAGTGAAGCACAAAATGAAGGTGAAGGCCTTTAGTATGCATCAGTAGTCAATTGCGAGAAGTGTCAAGGGTGCAGGTATACCCAACTAGTCATACAAATCACATCATCAATGCTGATGCCAGTGAGATATCGAAGTCGAACAAATAATCGCACCAAGAGGCCACCGGTTGCAAACACAAGCAGTATCACATTGCAGGCCAGGATATCAGGGATCTTGGATTGTGCCAAGTATGCTTTACGCTCAGCTGAAAGTTCTCTCGGCCAGATATTTTCCACAGCAGCCTCCATAACGAAGTCCGACCGACAGTCTTACAGCAGGATGAATCTGAAAGGGTGCGACGGGGAAGATCAATATAGACATGCTATTTCAGATCCTGCAAGGGGCTGCTAAGTGGAGTCCAAACGGCTGATATTTTTGTATCCAGTATTCGTGCCGCAACTTCCCCGTCAAATACGAAGGTACGCAGTAGTGTTTCATCCTCGAACAGGAGAACTCATGGGAGAAAACTATAATTTCCGATGCTGAGACGCCTTGTACATCTACATCTGTCCTTGAGTGGCTGGAGTTCAGTAGGGCCCCCCACATGAATGACCTCCTGCATACTAGACGTGAGACGTTGATTGTTTCGTCAGCAATTAGGGGGTAGCCGTGCCAAACGCCCAACACATCTACCGTTGGTGCGCCCCACTAGATGCAAGATTTTCATTAGATGCTAGATGCAAGATTTTCTCAATTCTATCAACTTTCTACCTATTTTACTATTATACCATACTACGATATCAATTATTATAGACTGCGCCAAAACCCGAAAACCCCCAACCCGCAAATAGGTTTCGGATAGACTTTTGTAACCCGTAAATTAGCCTTCCGCAGGACCCAGAAAAACACACATCTTTGCGCGAATCTAATTTTTGAAATTGTACCACAACGCCTTGGGCTACGGCTTTCACTTTAAGTGCATGTTAAATCTAACTTCCGGCTCTATCTATTGATACTAATTTTATATTGGTAGTAAGTATAGTGGCGCTCGGAAGTCAACGGCCCCCCCCTTTTAGGGGGTCGTAATAATACCAACGAGCGTGAGCGTGTATTGGATGCAAATTATGACGTACGCTAGCTGCTAAACTATATCAGTACGGAGTAGTAATAAGTTATAACTCCGTTAAGGTCCCGAGGCTAGTCCTCGAATACCTTAAATCTATTTAGGAGCTCACTATAGACCTAATAAAGAATTATATTAGCTAGGATTAGAAGTAGTAATTTAAATAGCTACGCTAGGAGGCTAGCTAGATCAAATAGGATATTTATATAGTGAGAATTGCTTCTTCGAATACTAATATATCGGAGCCTGGTCAATGTCGGACAGGTAAGTTAATCGGAAGTTACTGAGGCCCAACAGCCGTCAAGATATACAGTTTACGTCCACACTCATTTTGGAAATTGCAGAACTTGAGAAAAGATTTGTGAAAATCATACAGTATCATTGTAAAAGAACTTTATACTTGTGGACATCAACTCACCGTTCGCTGAACGCCGCTATTGATATCAAATCATCAGTTTGAGATTTACCAAGGGTCATCTGGGCAAAGGTCTATTCACAGACACAACAGATGTGTATAGAACCCGCCTACATCCATGTAGTGCGATTAAGCAGTTCCAGGTACAGGGATCGGCTCAATATCAAATCGTAGGTGTATATTATACGCACGACCAAGAGTGTGAACTCTAGCGATGCGATGCGTACCTCTCTCCCAAGCCCCAAGAACAAGGCATGCCGCTGCCTTTCCTAGCTTCGTACCTAGGATCTCTCGATAGTCCTCAGTACCATACTCCCATACCTGACTCTCAATTCGATCAACATAGGGCCAATTCACGTCATGTCTGGGGTAGAGAATTTCTTGCACGTAGGGCAGGGTCTCCTCATTTTGAACATTAGTAAAATAAAGATATTTGAGGGTATCGATGGGGTGGTCAAACTTATATTGAGCGATAGCGATATTCGACCAATTCGGCCCCGTGTATCTGTAAATACATTCACCAATTATAACGCCTTCTGCGAAGCAATGTTGATACTCACTTTCCCTTTTGTAGCCATCCTTGTCATAACCGTGGTGTGTTAGTCTTGTGAAACGGCAACTTTTGCCTTTTGTTGGGAGGCCCAATTGTTCCAAATCCTCCTGGATGGGTCGGGGTGGGTTATCAAAATGGTTCTCTGGACAATTAAATCTCTTTTTCTTATCGCTGTTGTTGAATAATTCGAACAGTGTATCTTTTGATTGTCCACATTGACATCCACCTTGAGTTGGGTCAGCAATCCATGCTTCGTATGCAGCTCCCTTTCGGTAATACTCGTCGACTTGCTCGCCCGACACCGGGGGTCTGTCATCATCACTTACATTGTCACGGGGCGTAGGGGGTATCTTTCCATCACTGGATACACTGTTGTCATCTGGAATGGGATATGAGAGAGGGGATTCTGATGATTCTGACGATTCTGCGAGTTCTGCGGGTTTGGAGGTCAGACGTCGCCGGGTTGGGGAGCGAGGAGAGCTACAGTCATCCTCGTAGAGTCCACGTTTGCGGAGCCCTGCTGGTGTGTTATCTGCCATATTTAGTCTGAGTTTTGCTTTGTCTTATGTTGTGTAGAAAAGAGCGGGAACTTTGGGTGTAGTCAATTGTGTCTTGTAATAATTTTATCTCGAATGAATCCTTGCGATGAGGAAAGGAGAACCCCTATAATTATATAGTCCTGGTGAATTGGATTTCTTAATTAGTCGGATGGGGGCTATTAAAAGAAAAACCAGATAACTCCTCGACCAAAATAGGACACCCAAGAGCCAGAGCAAGCCATAAAGATACCAGAGAGTGAGGTAATTTAGTACAAAGAGAGTAAAGACCTGTGACAAAGAGTACAGAAATACATCCACAAAGGCTCGAGGCAATACAAAGCCAAACAAAAACTCCTTTGTTGGAACAATACTAGTTATTCTAAGCTATACGTTATACCATTCCTGAAGCCAGGGGTGAGATATAACAATACCAGCTATAATAATAGACACAGTCTACCATTAACACCCTAGTATGATTATTAAATGCTAAGTTTAGAACAAGAACCCTCTAGTTGTGAAAGCAAGGTGTATATAGGAAGAAGATATGAAGTACAGTGCCACATACAGTGATTAGCTAGCTTAAATGGAGATGGGGGGTAGATAGAGTGAAGGAGCGCGTACCTTTCTAACAATGTAACCCGACTAAATAAGCACTCAACTCAACACAGCCACCTCAGTATCATGTCCCATCATCTCAAGTACGAACCATAATGACAATCTATATATCTAAACTTTGGATTCCGAAGGAGTAATTCCTGCAGACCAACAGGTTGATCGAGAGCTGCCAGAAACAACCCGCAAAGCAGCAAGCTGCTTCCAGCGTGCCTTCAAGGCCTCCAAGTCATCCTCCAAGGAACGCATATTGACAGCCATCTGAGCAATACGGTCAAGAAGAGCACACTCAACCAAAGCAAGCGTAGCCGGGCTCGCAGCAAAGAGCTCATCTGTGAGCGGAGAGTGATATACCTCACTAACACCACCGGCAACACCGGCTAGAATAGCTTCTTTCACGCTATCTTGATTTTCCCCTTCAGTAACATCTGCCTCTGGAGAGGAAGACACTGCATGAGTCCCGGTGTGTGAACTTTGTGGTGTAAGCTCAATTGAGAATGCACTGCTTCGAGTGGAGGGGCCCTGGTGGTCATTAGTAACCCGAGAAGGCAGGTCAGCCTCGCTAATAACTTCGCACGTGGTGATTCCCTCTTGAATTAAGGCAATATAGCTAGAAGCCACCAGAGAGGGGGTCTCCGGATCGGAGTTCACGGCAAGATGACGCATCATGATCCTAAATCAAGTGAGTATAGACCTGCTAGCACATGAAAAGGGAGAAAGCAATCACCACTTCTTGGAAAAGGCAGTTTGAAAAAGTGGAAGAATCGGTGGGAGATGAATCAAGCTCACCTGGAGTGGGAAGACTTTTTTTAATCTTCATCCGGCAAAGTGTTTTCTTTCAGACAAAGAACGAGGGACAATGGGGTTTGTTCAGGGGCAGAAAACGCAGAAAACGGAGAACAAAACAGGTAATGGTACTCACCAGTGATCGTCTGCTTCAGACGACTGGATGTTTGTCGGCCACAGCCCGCGCGGGATATCCCCTCGTCCTGGCCCGCGCGGGCTGATTGTAGCGAAGTAATAGACATGTATTCCTCGGCTGTTCATTTATGCTGAAATCGCAAAGACTGTCCATGCCTCACCGCATGGATATCTTTTCGAGTCAACCTGTCGAGGTTAAAACATTCTCCCATCTGTTAGTTATCCGTAAAGCCCGAATTTCCGCGAGGTTGCTATGTACAAAAACCACCGTTGTCCCAAGAGCAATCCTCGACCGATATCTCACTTCCATCCTCCTCTGAATCTGGAATTTCCTTCGTGAGTGCGGTATCCACGTTCCCCAGTTAGTAAGACGGAACATGCACTGCGCGCAAACGGGTGAACATATCGCGGGCGCGTGCACCTCCTTCTCGGCCAGTGCCAGTCGCCATCAAGTCGGTGATGCCGGCCCCAAGGTCACGACCAAGCGAGCAGCCCGCCCACACAAAGCTTGCGTTAAGACGGTTTCCGACTCGGCTCATCCGGGACAGATCATCGGTCAAGATAATAGCGCCCATTCCGTTAGGATTGTCGTTGCACAGTCCGACGACTTCCTCCTCGGTATCAAATGGATAAACAGTTGCCACAGGTCCGAAGATATCCCGTCTCACGAGACCATCGATGCGAACATCGCTCAGGATAGTTGCAGGGATCCAGAAACCATCCTTCGGAACTTCAGCGGGAATATCGCCGGCCTCGAACGTGGCGTTGGCAGGTTGTTCACCAGCCTCCACAAGGTAAGATCGGATCTTGTCATAATGCTCCGGAGAAATGACTGGACCAAGTCCCTCGCGTATGTGGTAATCCAATTGGAGGTGTCGGATGAGCCGTGGCAGAAACATTTGGTAAACCGATCGGTGGACGTAAATACGAGAACCGCTGAGACAGAGTTGTCCACTGTTCTCAAACGCCGCGAAACCTGCGATAGAAGCCGCCTCATCCATATCAACATCGGCAAAGATAAGAGTAGGGCAACTGCCTTTGATCTCGAGAGACAAGCGCTTGTGAATGTCGGGAGCAGTGTTCTCTCGAATCTGAATGCCTGTCTTGGCGCCTCCAGTGAACGAAACCCCCTGAACAAGCGGCGAGCTAACAAGGGTCGAACCAGTGCCGGGTCCATCTCCGAAAATGATGTTCATAACGCCAGGTGGTAGGTATGCACGCCGGAGGACTTCGCTGAACACTATCTTCAGGGTTAGTATATTCATGTAAGTACATCAAATGAGATAATCACTTACAGAAGGCAGTGACGCTAGTCAATTCGCTGGGCTTGGCCACACCTGTGCAACCGAATGCAAGGCAGGGGGCAATCTTCGAGGTCAAAAGGTAAAGTGGCATGTTCCAGGAAGTGATAATGGCGTAAACACCCACTGGCACTTGGTGCTGGTAGGTCAGAGTAGACGCTCCCTGGCCTTTGTTGAGATGCACCGCACTGTCGTTCTCAAGGATGTACTTGGCGAAATAGCTATCAAGAAGAAAAACGTTAGATCATCTCATATGCAGAAATGCAATGAAAAATTGACGAACCGGAAGTGTTCAATAGAACGCTCAACTTCGACGCGAGCCCGAAAGAGAGGCTTGCCCTGGTCATTGCTTTCCCACATCGAAAACATTTCTTTCTTTTGCTCCATAATCGACGCAATTCGGAGGAGAATTTCGGACCGGTGCTGAGCTGTGGTCTGAGACCATGCTGGGAAAGCCCGAGATGCGACATTGACGGCGTATTCAACGACATTTGCAGGACTGCGGGGCACATTCGCCAGGACTTTGCCCGAGCGAGGCTCAAATGAGTCAATCCATTCCGAAGTGTGCTCGGAATTAAGGAACTGGTTCTCGATGAAGTTCTGCAGTTGAAGAGGCTCACGTCCAAGGTAGTTGAGGTAGCCCGAAACCCGTGGGTGGGTGTCGAGGTTCCACAGAGCAGAAATGTTAGTGGTAGCCATGGTGCGATGGATGAAGGAAGAAAGAAAGAAAGAAAGAAAGTGAGGAGGACCGCGTGGGATAACACGCGTTTAAATAATCCTATGTTTGCTATTGTTAGACTCCCAACGTTACGTCAGCCTATTGTTTGTCGACTTTCCTAACTTGGAAGCCAAATTACCTGATTCTAGGGATTGTGACACGATTAAGATCAGATGTGTTGAGAACGTACCTAGGTAATCCTCTTGGCTTATGCAAAGTCTCAACGATTTCAGCGAGAGACCTGCAACACTGAGGGAAAACCGATGGACGAAGAATAACGCTTGACTTTTTATATCCCCTAAATCTGAGGATGTGCAAATATCTTCAACAATATCAGAGATTCTATGATATTTCTCCTTAGAGCTATAGAGTTATATCCTACTAGTTGCAATGCAGATGCGTGGGATATAGAGGATGTATATGGTGTTCACTTCATCTGCGTCAAAATATAGATTCTCTCTTGTGCGTTGTGCATGTCGACTCCGGTCACCTCGACGAGCGTTCCCAAACCACCCAAACCACCCAAATCATGAAGAAATCAAATAACCAAGGTGCCGAGCTGTTTGCCAACAACTCCCGGGCATTCATCGATGCGATACTTCTTGTACCCTCATTGCCTTGCTTCGCTAGACCTTCATTTTTACCACCTCGTCGAACAATAATATCCATGGATACATCGTTGTAAGATTCAGCTCCCTGATTCCAGACATGCCTGTCTAATTTATTGCATCCCCTCGCTGCACTATCTACTGTTTTTATAGGCACTCATCGATTCATGGCGGGTTGCCCTGATTGACTTGTTATCATAAACCTGCACACGCGACCTTGAACCCTATACACCCAGTGTTCTGGTCGACACTGTTGTCAGATTGTCAGACTCCTCTGATTTCTCCACCCTAAATCCCATAACAATATATTGGCGCCTAGCACCACCTAGTAATCTGGGCTTTGATATAAACCCTAGCAATGAAACCCTATGTTTGATTTTAAAGCCAGATTCTACCATCGCAGCGTGACCACTTTGTGCGTCTTTCAAAATTGCCTCTATATGTTCTTTCCGCGGCGGGGATGTATGGGAAACTTTATCAACACATCGAGGGTCTACTATATGGGTCGCATCTGCATGTTGCGGCTTTACTACAAGGTATTCGGAATACCCTCACCCGAAGCAGTAATTTCAATGCTGCTTGGGTACCACCTGGAATATGAGTTTAATATATGCTGGAAGGGCTGCTGGATATTTCTTTCCTCCGCTCGAAGCATTGTTTCTCAAATAACACCAACGCCCTCAAGTTGCCATTCATCTCAAACGGAGAGGGGAGATGTATCACAGAGGACTGTTTGCTTTGTCCATGACAAAGCCAAGGGTATCCAGGTATAATATCCTCGTGGTCTTTGATTCTTTGACCTTTTGAGTCTTTGACAGTTTATTCAATCCATTGTGCTCCATAATGCCATTGTCAAGGTTGCTTTGTTGTTTCTCGTGGATACATATGCTCACTCGAGTATATAACGCTGGCTGAGGGCCCTGGTTGGCTAGTTCGATTGTCGAACGCACTATATCCTATAATGGCTTTTAAGTATCCCCAGTTCGAGTCATACGGGGATAAGCTAATCCGATGGATGGAAAATGCCAACGAACCCGGATGCCCAGTTGTCAGATCTACACTCACCACATGGACTCTGCCACAGCCTATTCTCTGGCATAGCGAGCATGAAAGAGAATGGCTATCACCAGAACAGATTGCCTGTATTGTGGGTGCTGGGCTGCCACTCGGACAACTAATTCCAAATGACATGTATCCTACAGAATCCCCATGTCTACGGCAGTCAATCATCAAGACCCGGGGTGGGGTCACTGGGTTGGTCGGGACGATTGGACCAGGTTTGCTTTTTATCTATTCTATTAGAAGATGCCCTGCATCGAACGATCCGCACGTGTCCGAGCTTGCCAAGATTGCCTATGAAACGCACTTTCCGTTGGAGAGCATGAAGCATGTAATTGTCAACGAGGTACAGGAAAATACAACTGAACCATTTATCGGGGAACATATATATCCCTCCCGTGAAGGGCTTATCTATCCGTCTGTAGAGCCTCAAACTTGGGACTACGCTACACCGGAGTTTAGGGCTATTATGGGTACGCCTATCGGTAAGGTTGTCGGGTCCTTCATTCTGAGTGAGTTTGGCCAAGGGGTGAAAAGGGTTTCACGGATTGTTACTTTCCAAAGAGGCCTTGAGCTTCACAAACTGGATATTCGTTTTGATATCGAGGATGTTTGAGGTCTGCGCTGAACCTTTCCTTCTAAGAACGATTTGTGTTACTCTTTATCTTTATCTTTGTCTTCATTTTTTTGGGCTTCAAAAATAAGCAAATATAAGTAAAGATAAGCAAAGGTAAGCGCTAAAATTTAGTGGTGATCTACGACGGATGATCGTCAGAGCTGCATAACTAGTACTGGTTAACTGTTGCCTGCGGAAATCGCGGGTGTCCTGCTCACCTCTTTTCTGTGAGATTTTGAAACAATTTGCATGTACATAGGAATGTGGTAACTAGAATTGAATGCAATCACGAAGAAGATTGCTATCCACTACCGCTACTAATTTTTATTTCCGTCAACTGCCAGGGTCAGCACATAAGAATTCAAATGTAATATCCCCGGAAATCTATCACTGAGTACTTGGGATAGTATGTTGACCTACAATAGTCTGTATCTCATCGAGTTCATCCCTGAGATACCTTTGCTGGCTAGCGCTGCATGTATCGCCAAAGGCCACTCTGGGATAGCGTAGGTCTCCATCTCTCCTGAAGGTATGCCCGGGAAGGATGCTAAAAAGGTCCTTTCGTATACACCTAAAAGACATCACAAAACACATCAGATAGCTCTTACATATAACATCCCTTATACCATCTTGCTCCAAATAAAGCAGATCATTAAAGTCTTACATCGTCAAGGTCAGAGGGCGCATAAGCGGCCGACTATTGTTGTGCTATGGAATATAAAGCACTTCGATTTTTGAAAAATAGGTGCCCACAGTGTTTTACTTAAAGCGGAAAGAGAAAGCTCTTAAGTGCCGGGTATTACCCGATATATGTAATGAGGTGTGATAATATATACTAAGACTAGTTCTCACATTCATAATTTAATTTGAGGCACCATTCTCCCGTTCCTTTAAAGTTTCCCGAACTTTAGGCAGAATCAACCGTCCATAATCAATGGCGTCGTTGAGGTTATCGTAGCCTCGGATAGAGATGAGGTCGGCGCCGAGATCAACATAGTCCAGAAGGGAGTCGATAATAGTCTTCGGCGACCCAACCAGGGCAGTAGATGCACCCTGTGCATTCGTTGCGGTAACAGTAGGATACCAAAGCGCGCGGTCCTGGATCTCCCCACGAGCGGCAATATCAAGAAGACGCTGAGAGCCTGAGTTCTGTGGGGGCGGCGCATTCACGGGGACCTTGCCTTGCCCCTTCGCCCGGTTGGCAGTCAGTGCATCGAGGGTGTTGTGTGCCTTGGCCCATGCGAGTTCTTCAGTCTCTGCGACAATAGGACGGAAGGTGACCCAGATGCGAGGTCTGTCGGTCTCCGGGCGACCGGCCTTTGCTGCCTCGGCATAAATGCGATCAATCTGGTTCTTGGTTTCTTTCAAAGGTTCACCCCACAGGCCGAAGATATCAGCCAGGGAGCCTCCAATGCGGTACGCTTCGTCCGATGAACCGCCGACTGAGACGGGGATTGAGTCGCCGGTCAGGCGGACTTGATTGCTGAATTGTTTAAAGGTGTAGTATTTGCTGTCCCAGTCAAATGGCTCATCAGACTTCCATGCACGGCGGAGAATCTTGATATAATCTTCAAGGCGGCCGTAGCGTTCATCCTTGCTCAGGAAGTCTCCTTCCTTGGCCTGTTCGGCATCATTTCCACCTGCGATGAAGTGAACAACGACACGACCGCCGCTGAGTTGATCCAGGGTAGCTAGCGACTTTGCTGCAACTGTGGGGTACAGCGTGTTGGGTCGCAGAGCAATGATAACCTTGATGTTTTTGGTCACTGAGAGAATGGTCGCTCCAATGGTGAATGGATCATATGATGAGGAGCCATAGGGAACCAAGGTGTAGTTGTAACCGTAATCATCAAGGTTGCGAGCGTATCGAACGAGATACTCAGGATCAATCTTAGCGTTGGGAATTGGATTGATCTCGGTAGATGCGTTCGGGAACGTGACGCTGATGAATTCCGCCATATTGACTTCTTTTTTAACCTTTTAATATTCTTAGGTTTCTTGTGAGGTACTGTTTTATTTCTCACCTGGAAGATCGATCTTCTTTTAATACTTCAGCATTGGAGTATCTCCGGGTTGATTTGGCATCAACGCATGACGCAAGATGGTACGCGATTGCGTCTTAGCACGCAAGTCGATAACCATATTCGATAACCATATCCTTCCGTGTCCGATCATATGTTTTACATGGGGTTCCTTACTAGTTCAAGTAAGCGCTATTCCTTTGGTCGCATCAATGAATACTAGTACGGGAACTAGAAGGTATTGCGCCAGTATTGCGCAAGATGGTCCGGGAGAATCGCAATATGTTGACAAGGCCCGCTAGGTAAGCCTATAGAAAGATGGCCGAAGTCGCAGTTCATTACGGACTTAACTTGTCCGGATCTTAAATTCCTAGATAAGGAGTTTGCAGGCCACATCCCACACATGACACGATCACTGGGATAATCGTCGTCGTCATATGGTTATGTATATATGGGCTCGCGCCAAGGAAGTGCTTCTGCTTCTAACAATCCCCTTCAGTGATTACTGCACTATTGCAAGACTCAAGACTTTCTAGCCAAATGCGACAGTCTAGCCAAGTGCGACAGTTACGCTAATGTTGGACTACAATATAGATTTCGAGGCCATTCTCACATGCAAGTGGAATGTTTCCTTTGGGAATTGTTCATTCTACAGGCAGTGAGCTCTACATACTTCATGACAGTGTTTCAAGGTCCTTTATCTATGAGTCAAAACCGAATGGAAACAATTAATGGCCGAGGTCATATCTACAGTATGGGGTTAACCTGCGCTGATTGGTCGAGACGCGGGAGCTCAACCGGACTGTCGAGACCTCATCCGCCTATTACTACCTAGGTGTGATTGAAGTTGTACCTTAACTTCCACGAGTTGGCAGGCGTATCGACCGATATGCCGATCGAACACTAGTATATGTTATACCCTGTCGAATCTTGTCGGAGTGCCTTGTTGGCACCTTGGTACCCCGCGTCAGATCATGACTCAGCATTCGGTATTTCCGGTCTTTTCATACGCTATCCTCGACGCGAATCCCTATAAGATCTATCGAATAGGGACACGTTGTTTTGAATCTTGAAATTCCTCCAGCTTGACATCATTTCTATGTTGAGGCCAATAAGGGAAGTGATAACCTGAGAGGTGCATCGATGATAAGACGCTAGTCCCAATATGGAGACTACGTCATCGATGAGAGATGGGTTATATCCGCGACAAACCTCACTTTTCCTCTTCCTTTTACACGTCTCTCTATTTGAATCTATTGACTACTTTGAAATCACCCAATATGCCACTCGTTGTTCCAGGAATCAACTCCTCATTCGGCGATAAGTCCGAGTGGGTCAATAAGCTGATGGGCAAGAAGATTAGTGACACTAGTAATGAGACAGTACGTCACCTTTACTAAATTGTTGAAATCAAAGATGAATTTCTAACTCTTCACTAGTCCTTCGCAAAGAAAGACCTTCCTGAAACTCACCGAGTATTGAAGCCAGGCGACGTGAAGACCATGGACCATAACCCGAACAGGTAAAGCCGAAAAGTGCTATCAAGCCAATGACTATATTGCTGACGGTGTACGATTCGACTTAGACTGAATATCCATGTTAATGAGGATGGGGTTGTCCATGACGTGAACTCCGGTTAGAGCCAAGATATATCTACTAGACCTGGTAGTCCAGGCTCAAATCACGAGACCAAATTGAACCGATTGAATATCTATTGCTTGAAAATCTATTTCTGTCCTCATGATACCATCTCATATAGGTTAACTCACTCAGCCTTCCATCTCAGCAGAGTAAGCGAGTGTCGCGGGAACACATACGACCCACTTCCATTCCAGGTCGACTCCTGGATCGCCACTTCTTCCTTGCCGTTCATATTTGTCACGGCCAAATCGGTCGCGGTGACCGTGAACACAGCCACCTCTCCCTGAGCTCCCTCAACCCGACTTTCCAAATCTTGAGTGTCATGAATATTCACCACAGCAACATTAACAAATCCATCATCTCCAACAGTGGCACTGACATCTAACCAGGGTGTATCCTTGGCACTGCGAATCCACTTAGGAGTAGTCTCGCCATTGTACGTTCCACAAGAAACATGACTGGCAACAGTCCAACCGCGCATGTAGCGCGAGAACAGCCAAAGCGGCCACCAGGTAGTCTGCTTGGTAATTCCCTCCGGGGTAGTCATCAAAGGCGAGATGACGTTCACGGTCTGCGCAATACACGCCATGCTGACATCCTTGCTCTTTCGGACGAAGACGTTCAACCATGCGGCGACGGCGAGCGCGTCGGAGAGTGTGTAGTTCTCTTCGGCACCTTGGCTTCCCTCTGCGCGGATGGGATCCCAGACGTTCCACTCGTCGAAGCAGATCGTTGGGCGAAGTTGCTCCGGGGGAACTTGGTTCTCGACTCTGGCGAGATCGATCAGGGCGGATGTGATTTCAATTGCGCGCTCGGCTGCCAGTGGTGCTGTGACATTGTGCAGGTGAGATGATGAGGATGTGTAGAGATGGATGCTGTGCATGTCAATCAATGGGACTGAGCTGGTTGACAATGCGGAATGAGCGGGAACAAGACACTGGTTTAGTGTGTAGTAATCCCATGATGCAGTGCCATCTTGGCCGCAAAGGATCAAGATCAGGGTGGGATCCAGGAGTTTGAGAGCTGTGAAAGTCATATTAGCGGGATATTTCTACTGGTAATGAAACGCAGTCATACCTTTCGCCCATTGAATCGCCTTGTGAGCATAAGCTTCTTTGGTCATCTGCTCCACCTGCCACGGACCCCAGCACTCGTTTCCGAGGGCCCAGTACTTGACCTGTTCATGTTGTTAGGATGATTGCAGTTCAAAATATTGCACTGCTTATCTGAACATACATTGTAAGGCTCTTCACGGCCGTTCTTTCTTCGCAGGTTGGCATAGTAAGTGTTGCCAGTTCCATTGCAGTACTCAACCCAGCCCAGAGCTAAGACGGCCTAACATCAGCATGACTTCGTGTCAAAAGAAGCTTAAATAAAGACATACCTTCATCCAGGGTACCGGTACCAAAGTTGAAGCAAAGGTACGGCTCTGTGCCTAGAGCCTCACACCATTGCATGAACTCATCAGTTCCGAATTGGTTTGTCTCGGTTCCGAGCCAAGCCAGCTCAGGTCTTTTGGCAGGTCAACGTTAGCAAGGTTTTGGTAAAATGAAGGTGACATGAGAAGTAATCATACCGTGCTGGCCGTTGATCCTTAGGACCAACGCCATCGAGCCAATGATAGGTGGCACAGAAATTGCCGCCGGGATACCGAACGACAGGGATGTTGAGCCCCTTCAACGCCTCCAGAACGTCTTTGCGGAATCCCTTCTCGTCTGAGAGCGGGTTTCCGGGGTCATAAATGCCACCATAGATACACCGACCCATGTGCCTGCGGAACTAGTTAGCACATGCCATCAAACTGGAACAAGTTCAAGATGCCTTACTCGGTAAAGCCGGCATAGATGTTCGGGTTGATCTTGGAAATGCGCCTCGATGGGTGTACGGAGATGAGAGGCGTCTCATGATCCTCCAATTTGGTAAAGGTCGTCATCTTTACGAATGGGAATGTTTGTTTCTACTGTTTATGTTGGAGGCGTCACTCTGGCTAAATAGGCGATTTAACTGATCCAAATTCGCGAGTCAGTTTAAGAAAAAGGTGTCCTTGTTAAGGTTTGAAGGGCGCAATCCCAGGAGGACAATTAAAGAAGCGAAACGTACTTTGATCACAGGTGATTTATGAAAATAACCGATGCCTCGGGCCTTGAAGCGGCAAAACTCCTGCGGGGGAAGAGTCGAGACATCCGGACGATGACCCCTGTATTAGCCCTAGTAGCGGGTAGAGTGGCTACCGGAAAAACGATACAAAGCCCTTAGTTATATTTCTGAATCAAAGATAGACCAATAGACCAATGAGTTGGCAGTCTAGCCTCACGAGATCCCCGACATGGGAGAAATGTGGGAGATCTTCCGTCAATCACAGATAAGATCCTGCGCCACATTTCTTTGCCAACTCCTCCCCCGCATACTTAGAACTTGTCATCACGGACCATTTCTAGCGGATAAAAAAAATATCGGAAGCGATTGGAGATGGGTGTTCGGAATTTTCCCCGTTTACACCACGCGATGTTAGTGCAGTTTAAGCCTTGGCTCCCCTCTGGATTATACGGTTCTCCGAACTCATGGCGAATTGCCACTTTGGGGTTCATGTGTATTTGGGTTCCTCTGTATATGTAGAGAAGTTTCCCCGGAGAAAGAGTGCCATGTGGAGGTAGATCTTCATCCCCATATCATTCTATCAAATATCCACTTCTCCAACCATGCGTCTCTCGCCATCATGGTACCAGGTATGAAGATATGAAGGGACAATCCCATTAAGAAGACCGAGCTCATGTTTTGATATAGTTCCTGGTCGGCGTTTTCGCCTCTCTTGGATCATTCCTTTATGGATGTATGTCTTCAACCTCCATTCTTGACACGCGGAATCTAATATAGTCGCAGATGATCTGGGTGTTATTGCCGAGGTGCTTGTCTGTGAATCATTTAAAACCAAGTTTGAGGCAGATGATACCCAAACGTCAGTCTCGCAAACCATATGAAATAAGAAAATCTCTAACAACGTTGCAGGGGATTAGTCGTGTCTCTCTTCACGGCTGGCGCATGCGTCGGTGCCGGCTTTGCAGGTCCTAGTGGTGATTATTTAGGTAGACGACGGACCATCTCATTGGGATGTCTCATTTTCACTCTCGGGGGTGGTCTTCAAACCGGCGCGCGAACAATTGCCTATTTATACAGTGGACGATTCTTGGCCGGATTAGGGTATGTGATGTCTCTCAGAAACAGATCCCCAAACAAAACACTAATCACTTTGATTCTTAGCGTCGGTTTCCTCACAATGATGATTCCTCTCTACCAAGCCGAGATCTGCCACCCCAGCATCCGTGGTCGAGTTACGGCCTTGCAGCAATTCATGCTGGGTATTGGAGCGCTCTGTGCTGGATGGATTGGCTATGGAACGTACACCGGCATTTCAGGGGATAATAATGCCCAATGGCAACTGCCCCTCGGTTTGCAAATTGCTCCTGCGGTGTTCTTGGGTCTTTTGATCTCTTTCTTCCCTGAAGTAGGTACTGGTTTCCATCTGGCCAAGTCCAATGACTAACATTTACCCAGTCACCTCGCTGGCTCATCGACCACAACCGCAGCGAAGAGGGATTGCGCACCTTGGCCAAGCTGCATGCGCACGGGGACGAAAACGACGCTTGGGTCCAGGCCGAATTTGCTCAAATTCAGGAGAGCATCTCGTTCGAACATGAGAACGAGGCGAAGTCTTATCTCGAGTTGTTTACCAATCGCTCTTCGTTCCGTCGCCTGTTCCTTTGCTGTGCATTGCAAGCCTCGGGCCAGATGACCGGTGTATCCGCCATTCAGTAAGTTGTCACAATGCTTTACCATCGCCATGGATTATCAATTATCAATATAGGATCAATCAGCTGACATGGCTTCGCGAATAGATACTACTCACCCCAGATCTACGGTCAAATCGGTATCTCCAACCAAGACACATTGAAGTACCAGGCAATCAACTCCGTCATCGCGTTGATCGCGCAGTTCCTGTGCATGATGTACATTGATCGCTTCGGTCGTCGCTGGACTCTGATCGGCGGTAATCTCGGCAACATGGTCACCTTCATCGTTGCAACCGTGCTGCTCGCACAGTTCCCTCCATCAAGCACCAACACCGGCGCCCATTGGGGCTTCATCATCATGACTTGGCTGTACAATTTCTCCTTCTCGGCAACCTGCGGTCCTCTGTCCTGGATTATCCCAGCCGAAGTGTTCGATACTCGCACACGTGCCAAGGGTGTCTCGATTGCTACGATGATCTCGTTCGCTTTCAACACGATGATTGGTCAGGTCACGCCCATTGCAATGACGAGTATTGGGTATCGCTACTACTTCCTATTTGTCATTTGTAACTTCACCAATGCGGTCTTCTTCTGGCTCTTGCTTCCGGAGACAAAGCGCGTTCCTCTCGAGGAAATGAACCAAATGTTCACCAATGCGCCATGGATCGTGCCTGGAAGTCGCAGGGAAGAATATATGACTCATGACCTCGAGCGGAAGGTCGAGGAGCAGGAGGTGAAGCAAAACGCGCTGCATGTTGAGTAGAATGCAGTCATAGGAGAGGAGTCTGTAGGGGGCATTGTGCGTGTTGTATATCTGGAAAGCTTAGTTGATTCGATGTTGAGATACAATAATAAAGTTGTTAGCTATGAAGTGAAAAGTTCGTGAAGTTTATTTGCGTCGTGATATATAAATAACCTCGGCTTGGTTATTATTGGACCACACGCCAGTTTTGGAGACCACGATAAGACGTTGAACTTGGTTCTCTGCATAAATCAGTTATAAATTTTTAGCTCTGCTTTGTGTGTTATTATCGCTTTGCCAGCACATGGTAGGGGATAGGAAAACTAGAGAAGAAAAGACAGCAACAAAGATAACTCGGAATGTCAACAAATAGAACATTACAATGCTGATGAGAAGCCAAACTATGCCTTTTACCATACTCGGAGAGATATTTGCTTCTCCAATGATTAATTTCATCCACATCATACAGCCTTATCATAGGAATTTGTGCTAACTGACCCCCGAGATCATCTATGAATGTTATCACATCATTCCGAGTCCGAGCTGTATCCTGCCAGGCCAAGCGAAACTAGGGGTGGTTTTGTCGGGCTTTTTGCCTTTGGTTGGCCCTTCTCTGTATCTGTCACTACCTTGGGCTGTGTAGCAGGAGCAGTGGGTGTAGCTTTATCGGACTTAGAAGTCCCTTGGTCCAGCTTTTTCGCACTTGAACCGCCAGCTCCATCCAGTTTCTGCGAGTCTTTCCCATTGTTTGTGCCCTTCCCGGCGGCGTTATCGGTGGCTGAAGTTTTGCGCTTCTTCCCTGAAATCAATGCGTTCCTGTGTTTATCATTCCGTCTCTTGCGAGCCAGTGCAGTCCATTCATCTCCTTTCACGGGTGCCACATCCGGCGAGGTTGATTCTAGCAGGGCTTTCTGTGCCTCCTCACGCCGTCGGTGGAAGGCTTCCAGTTGTTCCGCGGTCTCCCTCTTCACAGCGGCCTCCTTAGCGCGTGTTGATTCGAGAACGGAATCCAGGAAGTCGACTTCGTCTTCATCGAGGGATCGAAATTGGTTTTTGAGACGGGATTTCTCTTCAAAGGCTTCTTGTTTGGCCACTGCATAATAACCGAGGAAAATCACCCTAACATGTTAGCCAGATTCCCTGGATGAGTTGTCCGCTCTTTTCTCCGTTCGCGCAGACGGGGCCAGACAGCCGAGTCGGGCTCACTTTTATTGCGCTCCAACACCTCAAAGAGACTTTTGCCGTCATCCTGCTTCCCTATCTCGGCCTTCCGTCTCCGCTCCTCCTCCAGCTCTTGCTGCGCTCTGAGCCACTCATCGTCCCGCTCGATCGGCTGCTCGTTCGTTCCGGATGAAACGAAACCTGATGACATAGTGATGGGGCTGGGTAAAGTGATTATTGGGTCACGGGATGTAGAGCTCGGGTATAATGGTCGGAGTGCGAAATTATCCGGCGTCGGGTGGCCGGGATGGGATGTGGGGGGGTGTGGAATGGACCGAAAGGCGAATAATAATGTTGGAATGAAAGAGACTGAGAAGTTTCTGGAAAGGGAAATTTGCGTACGGAGTAAGACAAAACGATAAGTCGGGTTCGGAGAATTGGGAGAATTGGGGAGTCGGTGTCAATTGGAGGGAAGCTAATATAAGTGGAAACGTGCATTTAGCCAAAATGGTGTGTCTCTTAGTGTTCCACTTTGGTTATACCCTCAGAACAACTCTCCCAGGGCTCCAGTATGACGATGTAAGTGTTTATCACGGAACTGGTTATGTCCAGTCGGGTAAATTCTTGAATGTGTCCACGGATATACAGTATGTTGTACTCTGTTGTAGTTGAAGTGAAGGGAAAAGAGAAATAACGTCCAACATGGCCAATTTCCACCCCCCCACTGCCCCCCTCCTCCCCTTCCCCCCCACGACATCATCGCTCTTGGACCTGCCCACTTTAAATCCGGTCATTATATAAAGACACTTGTCTCTTGAACCGCTTTTTTTTTTCTAATTCATTATTCCATCTCTTAAAATATATCAAAATGTCGAACCAACACACTGAGTAAGTCGCTAGCAATACAATACACTCCCAGACCATCGCATTAACCAATCTCCCTCTACAGGAAGACCTACACCCTCAACACCGGTGCCAAGATCCCCGCCATCGGTCTGGGAACATGGCAATCCAAGCCCAATGAGGTCCGCATTGCCGTGAGAGACGCCCTTCTCGCCGGTTACCGCCACATTGATACTGCTCTGGCTTATGGCAACGAGGCCGAGGTTGGTGCCGGTATCAAGGACTCCGGCGTGCCCCGCGAGCAGATCTGGCTCACCACCAAGCTGGACAACCCCTGGCACAAGCGCGTGACTGAGGGAATCGATTCCTCTCTCAAGGACCTCGGCACCGATTACGTCGACCTCTACTTGGTTCACTGGCCCAGCTCCACCGACCCCAATGACCTGTCTAAGCACTTGCCCGACTGGGACTTCATTAAGACCTGGTAAGTGACACTTCATATCCAATTCAGTGGGGAACCATTGCTGACTCCCCATGTTCACTACAGGCAAGAAGTGCAGAAGCTGCCTGCCACTGGCAAGGTCCGCAACATCGGTGTCTCCAACTTCGGCATCAAGAACCTGGAGAAGCTCCTGAATGACCCCAGCTGCAAGATCGTGCCCGCCGTCAACCAGATCGAGCTGCACCCCAACAACCCCTCCCCCAAGCTGGTCGCCTACAACACCTCCAAGGGCATCCACTCCACTGGTTACTCCTGCCTGGGTTCCACCAACTCCCCCTTGTACAAGGACCCCACCCTCCTCCAGATTGCGGAGAAGAAGGGCAAGACTCCTCAGCAGGTGCTCCTCGTTTGGGGTATCCAGAAGGGCTGGAGTGTCATTCCCAAGTCCGTCAGCAAGTCTCGCATTGAGGGCAACTTTGATATCAATGGCTGGGAGTTGACTGCCGATGAGGTCAGCCAGCTTGACAACCTCAAGGACCGCTTCAAGGTCTGTGGTGACGCTTGGCTCCCCATTAAGGTGTTCTTCGGCGATGACGAGTAAATATGTCGAAAATGATGAATGTTTTATGAGTACATAGGCCTTAGATACCAAAAGAATGATTTTGCCATGACAACAATAACTTCTATATTAAGTAAAGAAGCTTTGATTGCTAAACCTCAATATTGGGTGGTAAAACATGAATGCTGCGGCAAAGACAGTTGACGACACGAGAACGAGTACGAGTAACCGGACCACACGGGGTCGAGGAAGAGTGGCCAGACCAGGCCTACTACAGTACACGGATAGAAAGTAATGAAAGGTTAATTTTCTAACATAACTATGGGTAACAGACTGAAGTTAATATACTATCAGTTCTGTCAGGAATTCCCGCCGGCACGGGTCATCTCTTACGCCCGGGATCCTTACACGTGACAATGCGTTTCTGAATCCAATCCAATGTCATCATAGAAACATACAAAGCAAACAGGAAAAACAAATACTTTTTGGTCACGAGGGTGGCGTCGCACAGCCACTGCGGAGCCTCGGGTTTGAAGCGGAGAGATAAGGGTGTATACCCGTGGACCCCAGCGTCATCAGGCATCCTTTCTCTCTTCTCAGCATCCCCACCATCTTCAGCGAACTATTCATCTCTGAAACATCACCATGGCGCCTTCAGCAGGCCACCTGCTGCTTCCTAAACTCTGGAGAGCAGCAAGGTATGTCTCCCCTTTTCTGTCGCCATATCTAGTTCCAATGAAGCCATTGACTAACATCCTCCTAGGTTTGCTTACGCAAAGGCTTCCAAGGCTATACGCTCCAAATTACCAGAACCCACAGAGTATCATTCGGTGCGATACCAACCTGTCTATGCTCGAATCAATACTCGCCAGCCAATCAGCCGTGCCGCGGCCATCCGTCAAGCCCGGAGTCGCCACTTCTCGACCCGTGCAGCCGGCGCCTTCGCCTCTGCGATTAGATCCGGACTAGGAGCTGATACCACTGCACGTACCACCTCTCGGATTGTGTCTAATATCAGTCGACTCAGCAGCCGTGCACCTTTCGCCTCTACTCTTCGTCCCAATCTGACCGGCGGTACCCTCGGTCGGACTGCAGGAGGATACGCTGTTGGAGCTGGCCGTTTTGGTGGAGCTAGATACTTTTCACATGGGCCTGCTGCACCAGCACAAGTTATTCAGAATGTGTCGCAGGGTGTGCGTGCTTTCTTCCTGTCTGGGCAGAAAGTCCGCTTCGACGGCATCGATCCCCGCACTAGAGAGAAGCGGTATAAGTCAGTCAGCACGCTGCAGGACCAGGTGGAGCGCAAGATGAATGCCAACATGCCCTACGCACCTGGCTCATACATTGACTTTCAAGTTTCCCCAACTATCACTGCACTCAGTGTCGTTGGTGGTGTCGGCAAGCAGGACCGCTCTACCTCGTGCGACTCTCTGAACTCCGAGGGTCTCATGGATCTGCTTTCTGCCGATTTTGCCCGTGCTTTGAAGGACTTCTCTGCGGTCATGAACGACCTCAAGCGTCTCTCGTCACTTGGTGATCTTCCGATCTCCCTTCATGACCGATCGACGATACGGGTGCGCTTCCCGGGCTGTGATGCGGAAACTGTAGAGCAACTGTGTTGTGAGGCCGGGATTCAGCGAGGCCGGGTTGTGCAAGATGAAGACTTCGATCTCCGCAATGGCGCTGATTTGGCTCTTTTGTTCCCTTTTGCACCGAGCATTGCCACTTCCTCCGACACTGATTATTACTTTACAAAAGCCCCCAAGTCACATGCACAGTATCCAGCCGATGTTGACTGGCAAGGGATGATGACACCGGAAAGCAGCACGCTGTCATCGCCAGGTGGCTCTCGGGATTCCGGCAATGCGATCAGTTTTGAGGACAGTGAGCTATTTGGTGCCAATCCATGGAAATCTTCCACCAAGAGCTACTCTAGTATCAACATCAGTGAGCTTGGAGATCAACCTTTCTTCCCGGAAATCTCCAGCTCTGGTCAACCCGAGAGTAACCCTGCATATGAAGGTGTCGAGGGAATTTACAAGTTCTTGGCTGAGTGCGATCAAGCCAAGCGTTGAGGAACAGACGCTTGGATTAGGTCCTGCTGTTCTTCTTTTTCTAATTTTGCCATCACTCTTTTTATCTTTCCTTTTCCCTTCTCTTTTCTTTTTTTTTCCTTTTTTTCCCCTTTGGCACATATCCCAGGCAGAGACCGGGACTACATACCTGATGATACAGATACCACTCCACTCTTTAACACTTCTTCGGTGTTACACTTTCTCAATTGAATGAAGTCATATTGAAAACTACTCATTCCAAACAAATCAATGTCCCTGTCGACATAGTACCTCCAGGGCAATGCAAAAGGTTAGTTATTCCTTATGGAACCGCTTCACCACCAAGATAAGCAGGGATTCATGCAATTTCAGGCTGGACAACTTCATTCAGCCTCTTTGATCACTCTGGACCAAAGGATTATACGGTACAAGGGTCAGCTGGTACACCCTTAATTTCCTTCGCGTGAAATATACTTGTTTCATAAAAAGACTAACCCGGCTGAAGAACATGCCACGGTGCGGGGTCCGGGGGATGTGAATAATGTGGCTTATCCATGGCGTTCTTTCTTATTGGAAATAAACCCCTTGACTTTGGGTTTCTACATGTCTCTACTTTAAAAGTCTTCAAATGTCTGGAGCAATATCCATCAATTGCAACGGTTTCTCGAAATTATTCCTACATCAACAGGGGAAAATCGACTTGTGTTAACATCTAGTACTTTCCTTTATAATAGCCAACCATCTTCACGTACTATGGTAGCAGTCAAATGGTGACGAATAGCTTAACCGAAATGTGGAGCGAGCCTAATATGGTCCTCCCGCGCCGAGTTTGGGGAGGATCGACCATGAGTGTCCTATTCGGGGACGGGGGATCATTTCCGTGCTGATGCCAGGGGTTTGATATTACATGACAACCCCTCCCCTTGACTATCTAGGCAGTCTATAGTGGTTTCAAGGCTGCAGATTACTTTGTTTTCATGAATGCACGGTAGTATCTACCCCGGATGAGACCATATTTACCCAGTTTTAACCACGTGTAGCGTAGAGCATGCTTTCTCTGCCTTCTCTGCCGTACATGTTTCTTGGCAATGTTTGGAAATGGTCAGTTGAACGGAGATAGTTATGATATCATACCCCAATACCTCGATCTAGTGTGATATTGTCTTCGGGTTTCCGGCTTCAATCTCCGCAAGAGCTACAAGACATTTATCTCGCCGAGCTATATAAAGACATCCAGTTCCTGTGGACTTGTTAAACAGCATCACAGAGAACCCAGCAACATTCAAATACACAATCTCAAGACCGCCGATATGCGATCTCTCATTCCATTCGTGCCTCTACTGGCTTCCTCCGTGGCGGCAGCTGCAATCGCAAGTTCAGCCAGCCCAACAGTCACTGCTGCAGCTTCGACAAATCCCTTTTCAGGACACCAGCTTTACGTCAATCCGTTTTATGCATCCGAAGTCTCAGCGTCCGCCTTGCCATCCATGACGGGTGCTGCTAAAGCCGCCGCCAGTGCAGCCGCTGAAGTTCCGTCGTTTTATTGGCTGTAAGTTCATCCACCTCGAGTGTCCAGTAAACCTCGAGAACAACACTAAGATTGCTTTCTAGGGATACTGCAGACAAGGTTCCGAAGATGGGCGAGTTCCTAGCCGACATCAGGGCTCAAAACAAAGCTGGTGCTAGCCCGCCAATTGCTGGCCAATTTGTTGTTTATGATCTGCCTGATCGTGATTGTGCGGCATTGGCGAGTAACGGAGAGTACTCTATTGCCAACGGTGGTGTTGCCAAATATAAGGCGTATATTGATGCTATCCGTGAGGTGTTAGTTGAATACTCTGATGTTCAGACTATCCTTGTTGTTGGTGAGTAGACCTTGGTGGTTGGTGGCTTTGGTGTGCAGAGTCAGGGAATGATCATTGCTGATGTTATCTCTAGAACCTGATAGTCTGGCGAATTTGGTTACCAACATGGCTGTGTCGAAGTGTGCTGGCGCACATGATGCTTACTTGGAGTGCACTGACTACGCTGTTACTCAGTTGAACTTGGCTAATGTTGTTATGTATCTTGACGCCGGTAAGCATCTTTCCTGGACTCTTGAAGGCGAAAATCACCCGGCAACAAACAGAATGTGCGCTGGAAGATCCTCTACAGCATCTTGTACTTGTTTCTTTCTGGTCATCTACTGTATCCTGTCACCTTTCGTGGCGGCATCAAGGGGACGCAATCATCCCTCATTTGAAGATTCTAACTATTGAAATAGGACACGCGGGATGGCTTGGCTGGCCCGCCAATCTAGGCCCGGCAGCTGAGCTCTACGCAAAAGTCTACAACACTGCCAAGAAACCCGCGTCTCTGCGCGGACTTGCCACCAACGTTGCCAATTACAACGGCTGGTCTCTCACTACTTGTCCATCATACACCTCGGGAGATGCCAACTGCGATGAGAAGAAATATATCAACGCTCTTGCTCCTCTGCTTAAGAGTGCAGGTTGGGATGCTCACTTCATCACTGACACTGGTATGTAACCAAAAGCCCCTTTGAAACAAAAGCATATCAACTCCCCTTCAGTGAAGTCAAAAGCATGACTAATTTTTTTTTTCCAGGCCGCAATGGAGTTCAGCCAACATCACAAAATGCTTGGGGCGATTGGTGCAATGTCAAGGGAACTGGTTTCGGTGTTCGACCAACTACTGACACAGGTGATGCCTTGGCCGATGCCTTCGTGTGGGTGAAGCCCGGTGGTGAGAGTGATGGTACTTCGGATTCCAGCGCGACTCGCTATGATGCCCACTGCGGATATAGTGATGCTCTCCAGCCTGCCCCTGAGGCTGGAACTTGGTTCCAGGTAAGAGTGCTCTAGTTGGTGGGGAATATTTATACGATGCTGATGACTTCCCAGGCGTACTTTGCTCAGCTTGTGGAGAATGCCAACCCATCGCTTTAAATTGGTGGAATTCGATGTGAATTGGCTCTACTCTAGAGCTAATAGGAAGTCAGTATGGGGATGATGCATTCAATTCAAGGTTTCATTTATGATAGTGGAATAGCAAGCACCGATATGCAATCTTGAGTTATTAAGTAACCTTACATGAGCTACCGAATGGAATGAGTATACATGAAATATCTGTATTTTGCATAGGTAGTTCTCCTTTATATCAATAATAAACTAAATCAACTCCGGGGATACCTTGGCTGGACCTCCGGGTGTTATTGATAACCATTGACAAATAAGGTCAAGACTAAGATTGGAATTCGGGGGGAAAGTATAGGGGAGATAAGAAGCGTCCTGGAGCAAAGCCCTACTTATCCGCTACGGCCCCACTACCCCAGATATGTAGACATATCAACGGTAGAGATAGGACCGGGAGAGTTCTGGATGGGGTAATAGGTTGGCCAATGGTCGGATTCCAATCTTTCGCTATGGCTTGCCTTATACCGTAATCTGCAAGATATAATCACCTCATATATGTCACTTTCAAGGATCCATATCTATGTTTTGCCTAAAACAAAAACGCCCTGTCGTATAGGCGCGGCATAGGACTCTCGGGGGACTCGCAAGAGTTCTAGCTATCGATGTGAGTAACCACAAGTTATCTGTAGGGCTTGATTAAAGTACATACAATGCAGGTATGGAACTGCGGTCAACAAACCTTGTCGCATGGATAGCTAACAGCCCGTTTCGCTAGGAAGACTTACTTGCTCAATATCTGTTACTAGTTCTATGCGATTCTACTAGGAATAATAAATTGAAGGATATGTCTCATTATGTACGTAAGCATCTCTCAAACTTCCAAGGGTCGACAGCACATAAAGTGTGGTCAACAACCTGTCAAGCAACGGCATTGCATCAACTTACACACTGCGCCACGACCAGCAATTAGCAACTAAGGCAATCAGCCCATAGAGTAAATGCACAAGGCCCACTCACGTCCTGCACCACAGAGATGAGTTAGTCACTCGACTGATCAGCCTGCCAAGCAAAGGGCACAATAAATACTTACCTTCTACACCACAAGCAGTAGTTAGCAATTTGGCTAATCAGCCCATCGAGTCAAGCCATTTAATATACTTACGCCCTCCACCATGGTTAGAAGTGAGTGAGTTGCCTAATGAGCCTGTCAAGTAGGGGCGTTGCATCCACTTACAGGCTGAAACGCGACGAGTAATTAGCAACTTACCCAATCAGCCCATCGAGTCAAGCCATTAGATATACTTACTTAGTTAAGTTAGGCTAAGGTATAGACGCTTAAAAATACTGTCTTATAACATTTGAATCTAGATTCGTGTGCACTACCGAGGAAAAGAGAAGACAAAACATCTAACATCCTACCATAATCGAAAAACCATATGGTTTCCATCTACTCCATCTCCCGCGCTCGAGATACGCCCTCAACAGCCGTGTGATTTTGACCTCCAATAGGGGCTCCGCACTCAGGACATCTAGCTTGCTCCATCGGCATACCGCACTCTCCAATAGCAAACTAGAAAACATTTATTTAGCTTATTTGTCTCGTTAAGCTAACTTGGGACAGTTCGAGATTAGGCAGATTTACTCACCGGATGTCCATTGACGCAATTGTACCAGTGTCCAGAGTGAGTCGCGATTCCTCCTCGCCCGCTGACCATGGCCGTCTTGATTGATTGAAGCTCTTCTAAAGTGACTGTCTCGTACCGCGGCCCCTCGTAGAGGCGGACCATCTCCTAGACCTGTTCCTGGAGCTCAGGGCAGTTCCCTAGTCTATCGCATAGTTTTAACGCAGCGGCGAGGATATCGCGGGTAGTTTCAGTGCGGTCTTCGAGCTTTTCTAGACAGGTATCGCTTTCTTTGATATATTGATCCAATATTATATCTCCTGGATGAGTGCGGCGATACCACGCGTCTAACTAGACAATCTTGGCGAATGAGATGGTTGCTGTGATAACGATGCGGTAGAGACTTCCTTTATAGGCCTAAGTTATCAAGTCTCGGCAATCCTTCAATACTTGAGTCAAGATTAATGATAGCTTAGTGAAATTTAGCCGTGGTTTTGTAGGATTTTTGCTTGAATCTATTACTTTAAAGATATGGCTAAACACAACTTCTCGGGTTTTGATACAGATTAGCCGTGCGCCGAGAGTGATTTGGTTATCGGGTTCTCGTATTACTAGATTTATCGCCTTCATTCGGGCTAAGAGGGAGGCTATTTCGTTCCTTAGTGGCTTCTAGTAGATAGTAATTGTATCTATAAGCCGTTTCATCGGCTGATTCTCGGCCTCTATGGTTTTGCTGAGAGTCAAAGCCTCTGCCTCAAGGCGCTTATAGGCCGCGAATTGTGCTTTAAGCTATAATCTATCGTCCCTAGCGAGTAAAAACACCCCCTTAGAGTTAAGCTTGTCTTTAATATCATATAAACGCGATTTAAGGCCTTTAAGGTCGGTGCGACCCTTAGTAAGGAACCGCTTACAAGTCTTATCTATAATAGCACGGTTAATAATACGATTGTAACGTTTTATTATAAACTAGCGAATAGGTTGTTTATAGTTCGGGCACGAGGGTATAACACTAGCAAGAGAAGAAGAGATATCTCGGAGGCTATCGAATTTTCTATCTATATCTCTCGTATATACAACTTTAGTATAGATAGTTTAAGACTCTATTAACTCCCTTAAACTACCGAATAGCCTAGTAGTTATTCGAATCCCTTATCTTATATATATTATCTAGCTAAGCCTTCGCGAGCTACTTAGATCGGTAAAGGCCGATCCCTAGAACGATACTATAGATCGGAATATTTCTAATATCTAAGCCTAAGCCTAAGCTCGATCGCTCTATACTTTATAGAGTTAATAAATTATTATATAAACCCTTATTAAAGTAAGTATATTACTTTATTTATTAACGTATTTTACTACCGAGTGGCCTATACTACCGAGTAGCCTACCCTATCGAAAACGCGTCAATTAATTTAACCCCTTATTCTTCAACTACCTACTATACTACCAATACGCTCTCAATCCTCTAAAAATTTAGAGGAGTAAGAGGGTCGAATCTTACTAGCTATCTAGGCTTTTAAGAATTAAGAGATCTCTTTAATTTGTAAAATAGCGCGCCGTTTTAGGATACTATATACAACTCTCCGCTACCGAATTAATAGACTAGAGCGTATTAGTAGTATAGTAGGTAGTTGAAGAATAAGGGGTTAAATTAATTGACGCGCTTTCGATAGGGTAGGCCACTCGGTGGTATAGGCCACTCGGTAGTGAAATACGTTAATAAATAAAGTAATATACTTACTTTAATAAGGGTTTATATAATAATTTATTAACTCTATAAAGTATAGAGCGATCGAGCTTAGGCTTAGGCTTAGATATTAGAAATATTCCGATCTATAGTATCGTTCTAGGGATCGGCCTTTACCGATCTAAGTAGCTCGCGAAGGCTTAGCTAGATAATATATATAAGATAAGGGATTCGAATAACTACTAGGCTATTCGGTAGTTTAAGGGAGTTAATAGAGTCTTAAACTATCTATACTAAAGTTATATTATTCGACGCGTTATCTAATATAATCGCTAATATACGATTAGTAATATTAAGCTTCTTAAAGATCTCTATAACGTATTCGGTAAACGAGCTGCGCACGCAAACGAGCTGCGCACCCCACCCAACTTATTAAATTTAAATGCATTTATCTCAACCATAACGCCATTAAATTAAGTCAGCTAACTAAGTGGTCTATCTGGACATGTTTCTCTTCTATGCCCTGGCAATCTGCATATACCACACCCCCGGGGGGCCCGCGTACGTGGCTGAATAGTCGATTCTCTAGGTATGCCGGGGCCGGGGGGAGGTGCTTCAGTTGCTTCCTATTGCTGCGTAATTAATGTAGATGCTTCTTGAACCGAGAGGCCTTCTTCTGTAGGTATCTGCCTCCGGGATCTAGCCCGCTTTTGCTTCTGCTTCTCGTTGGCGGCCCGTAATTCGCTCACTTCTTTCTCGAGAAAGGCGGCGGATTGTATAGTGATCTAGCATGCCTTTAAAACCTAGTTTATAGCGGAATTGAGAGGACTTAGAGGGCTCCTTGATCTTATACGAAGCAAAGCTTTAATTGACGAAGCTTACTTTTATAATTAGACGTAGTTCGAGGGGGTTTTTAGGTCCTAATTACTACCCCGGCTCGGAGGGGGGGTCGGGGTTCGAAGCTAGATATTAAGCTTTGAAATCACTCTTTCCGGTTTAAAAGGGACTAAACCGGTAGCTAAGAAGCTATTCTTAATTGTCTCCGATTTAAAAGCTTCAATTCGTATAGAGGGGTATACTTCGAGGAAGTCAAGTTTATTAATATAGTTAATCCCGTTCCGTATCTTAATCTTAACTATCTAACCGTACGATCGTTTTAATACCGTAAAATAACCTATATTAAGAGGTTGTAAAAGATAAGATAAATACGCTAGTATATAGATTAGTATCACTTTATTTTGCTTATAAATTTCGTCGAATTTAGGTATTAAATAACTTCCGTAGCTATCGAGTATTAAAAGCCGATACCCCCCCTTCGTACGTAAAGAAGTACTAGGAATAAAGAGCTTCTTAAGCTAACGAAGTCTAATTTTATTAGAGGTCTAGCCGTTAGGACTAACTTCGAAGCGCTAATCCTCCGGGAGGCCCTTAAACTATAATTTAAGAAAGACTTTGCCTTTAAAAATTATATATAGAGGAAGGGCCTAGCTAGAAGTATTCGTATACTTAATAATAGTTACCTACTCTCGATTTCCGGGTTATAAAAGTACTCGCCGACCGTAGTATTTACTCCTTATTATAACCTTCGTAGTTACTATTAACCCTATCGCGAAACCGGTCTCGTTAAAGTTATAGATATTGTCGGGGTCGATTCTAAATTAAAGGATTATCTTTTAAACTAAATTAAACTACTCTCCGATAATTTTAGGGTCTTCGTATTTCGTACGCTCGTAATTATATCGTTTCGAGAATCGGGAGGAAAGGAGAGGACGCCTTTTAATAAAATTCGTAACCTAATTTTCGCCGACCGAAAGAATTAAGGTAATTCTACGCTTCTAAAGAAGAAGATCCGCTATTTCTCGTACTATAGAGGGCTAGGGGGCTACTCTACGTAGATCTATAGAGAGAATCTATTTTTTAAGAGATCCCTCTTTAATTTTAGTCAATTTATACGAGTTAGCGCGAGAAGTCGCGCGGTTTATAACCCTACGGAGGCGGTTCCGTAAAGAAGAGAATAGCACTTCAAAACGACGGGATGCTTCGCGTATAGAGATGATTTCTTGCTTCTTAATAGCCTAGATAGCTATAAGAATATATAGTCTATAGGTGTACGGCCTGTCAACCGGGTAAGATACAATGGTATAGGAGGGAGGATCAATGTATTGACTATATATATACCAAGACTAATTCTTGCCAGAATTAAAGGGACCCCGGGGGCCCTAGGAGTATAAGGAAAATGGCGTGCTAAGGTTCGTGACTAATTATATAACGAACCCCGTACGACTCGGCCACGTGACGTAACCTATACGCCATATCGTTATATCCTGGTTTCGTATTCTCGTTTTACAATTGAAAGGATCTTTATCCTTTACAATTATCCCCTCTCTCCTAAAAGGATATCCTTATCCGAAATAGATAGGGGAATAATAAAGTATCGGGGAGATATCGGTAGTGATTTATAACAAAGGAGCTATAATTAGAATAGTTCTAAACGCTTCTCCGAGATTATACGTCTTTATACGTAGTAGGCTATATAGCTATAAGATAGCCTATTATAAACCTAATATTTTATACTAGCTTCTAATTATAGTTCTAACTATTTGTATAAGCCGAATCTATTTAAAAAATATATAGTATATATTATACCTCCGTTCGTTAATAAATACGTTCGACCCTAGCGATAGTACCGAACTATTCTCGATTTAGTATTTCCTTAATAAGGAGATAATAAAGAAATATTAATAGTATATATAATAGAAGGTAGTATATAACCGGCCTTACGAAGGAATATAGGGGGACGCCTACGACTTAATAGCGATTCTCGAGTAGGCCGCCTAGATTTATTCTAATAATAACGGCTATTTTTCTTAGGATACTAAATTTCTCGAAATAATAAACGATAGAGTCGTTAAGCTCGCGAAGGACTTCGAGTATACGTATAAGATATATAAGTCTATATACGGCCTAAGTAGTAAGAAGAAAGATAAGAGCGAGGTAGGTAATATCGGGCCTATAAATATATCGGAATTAATCCGCTAACGTTTTAGTAGGCAATCCGCGCTTAGTACCGGATTTATTTAGAAAGTTATCGTATAATATATCCGAATCCCCTTCGTCGTCCCCTTCTTACTTTATCGAAGGAAAGATAGGATCGATACTATACCGAAGCGGGATAGTATCTCTAGGTAAAGGACAAAGGATTCGTATAGTAGACCTAGGGAAAATATAATCTCCTAACCTAGGTATAAAATACCTATATTAGGGCGTTTAATCCTACGCTTCTAGGAATTCTTAACGATATTATATAGAACCTAGAGGATTCCTTCCTAGTTCCCCTTTTTAATCTATAAGCGGTAATAGGGCGAATTAGTAGTATTTTAGTATTAGTAGTATTCTTATATTTTATATAGTAAAAATAGTAGGTACGAATTAGGTCGATATAGATTTTTATCGTAGCTACCCCTTTCGTAAGACTTCTAGTTTCTTACCTTATCGCGTTAACGGCCTAGGTTTATTTACTTTCTCCTTTCTAAGTTTTCTTTATACTCCCGTAACCTTAACTTCTCTAACTCTTATATAAGGAGCCTCGATTATCCTACTCCTCTTAGCGATTTCGCTACTATTCCGTTCTCGATTCGGCCTTAATAATACCTCTAACTTAGCGATCTCCGTATAAGTTACGGAACCCGATTCGTCGCGTCTATACGTAGTGTCTAACGTACTTACGTATCTCCGTAAGGGACTAGGCCGATACCGATTCGGCCTCGCTCTAACCCTTTATCGTAGGCTATTACGCTAAGACGTACGATAGAAAGAACTATTAATACTACAACAAATTGTATAAGCCCTACGAAACCGTAAGTAATCGGGGTTGCCCCGTAGCGGTTTCGGTAACGAGTTATACTAATAACGCCTATAGGTACCCGAAGGCATTAAGGGTAACCGATATAAACTTATTAGAGATGAAGCCAGGGACTAGTATGTACGCTAGAAAATATCTCAATTACGTTAAGAAGAGGAAAGGAACTATCTATAGGTAACTAGGACTAATAATACTAGGAGCAAATAGGGTAGGTCACGTGACCTTCCAACACCCCCTACGACTAGCATCATAGTCCAAGAAACATAGCCCAAAACTATCCATCCTTTATGTGAAAAAACTAGATTGTGAAAGCAATATAAACCCCCTATCTTCAGTATATAAATCGGAATTCAACCTAACGATCCATTCTTATAGGCCACAAGGCCTATCTAAGCAATAAATCGTTTAAATAGGATCTTTCCTAGGGGTTTCGTAAGGCTATCGGCGGCTATATCAGCAGTAGGAATCTTAATAAATCTTACTATTCCTAATACTACCTCTTCTCGAAGTCGGTAAAAGCGAATTGTAATATACTTTGTATTGATATAGAATTTGGGATTCGAAGCTAGAGCAATTGCTCTATTATTGTCGGCAAAGATATATATAGGCTTTTAAAGAAGCCTAGGGATACCAATCTCGGTAAGCAGCTATATCAGCTATATAGCTTCTTAAGTAGCCAAAGCCTCAGCGATATACTCGGATTTAGTTGTAGACAAAGCGATATAGGGTTGCTTCTTTAACGTCTATAAAATTGTACTACCGGCCATTTTAAACACGAATCCCGATATAGAGAGGCCCTTTTTACTATAGGGGCCTACCCAATCGGCATCGTAATAACCGGAGAGAGGAAGATCTCCTTAGCAAAAGGAGATTAAGAGATACTTTGTACCTACTAGATAGCGGAATATACGTTTTAAAGCTTAGAAGTAAATATCGCCTAGATTTTTTGTATATCTCGTAAGTTTAATAACGGTAAAAGCAATATCTAGTCTCGTAGAAACTATTAGCTAGATTAGCGTGCCGATTTTTGTCTAATACTCTTTGATCTTAGCTTTAGAAGCAGAGCCGTCTAATCTCGGTAGTAGAGGCTACTTATTATCTATTAGGGTAACGACCGGCTTATAATATTCGAGACCGAAGCGAGCGAGGATTTTGTCGATATAATTATATTAGGAGAGGTAAATAGTCCCTTTATCGTAAGAGATATTAATCGCGAGATAACGCTCGAGGACCCCTTTATCCGAGGTATCGAAGTGCTTCGTAATAGCGACTTTAAAACCTTAAATTTCCTACTTAGAGGGTAATAGAACTAGGAGATCGTCGATATAGATCATAATAAACAACGGCGCCTTATTAGAGGTCTTATTATACCTAATAAAGATAGAATAATCTAATTATATACGGGTAAATCCTATAGAGATTAAGACATCATATAATAGCTTATACCACTCTCTAGGACTTTACTTCAATCCATAAATCGTCTTTATAAGAAGACCAATCTAATCAGGATATAGCTCTCTTTATCCTTCTAGAAGCTTAATTTCAATTAGCTCTTTAAGCTCTATATAAAGAAAGGCCGTCACGATATCGATATAATAAATTAGCCAGCCTTTAGCAGCCGCAATAGCTACGAAAATCTTAAAGGACATTGGTTTAGCGACGACAGCATAGACCTCATAAAAATCGAGATCCTTAATCTAACAAAAGCCACGGGCGATAAGTCTTGCCTTATACGTACCATTATACTTGATTTTAAAGACCTATCGAAGAGATAGAGGCTTCCGGCGGTTCTTCGTATTCCTAGATAATCGAGGGATTCGACGCCATATACCATTCTTAATCTATCTGGCAAGTTCTTTATAAGCAGCAGCTAGCTATTTATCTTTGTCGATATAGGCTATTGCTTCTTTCTAGCCGTTAGGTTCAAAACCAACATCGTTAGCTATCAATTTAGAAGTTGTATACTATGGCTCTTTAGAAGTCGCTACAGAAAAGAGATTGATCAGTACTTCTAGGGTATCAGCTAGAAGCTAGAGGACATTGCTATCAAAGAAAGATCGGCTAGCCAAGCTATCAATATATACCTAGCTAGGCTTTTTAGACCTTATCGATCGACGTACTAACTTAGGATCAGATGGATACTAAGTAACAGAGGGGACATAGTCAGTGTCGGGTAAATCATCTAGTATCTGGCCCAAATAAGTAAAATCAATTGGATCTAGATAGGAAAAATCAATTAGTAATTCCTAATTAACAACCTACCGGGAAGTAGGCTGTGGCTCCACGAGAGCCCCTACCCTACCTACGTCAAAGTAGGGACCAATTTCCTCCCGTTATACCTCCACATTCCTACCAAAAATACCCGCCAATTCACCATCGTCGTCTTCGGGAACGTCAAAAGTATCAGGATCGGGGAGAAGGTAATCGGACGGAAGGTCGGGGAGAAGCTCGTTACCGACCTAAACGTTAGAGGGAGAATCATAACTAGGTTGTATACCAATCTCTCGAACTCGGTATTCTAGGATCGATAGGTTAGAGAGATCCAGTAGTGGATTTGCCGGAGCAATGATTACGTCATCAAAGTCATCCTCAACAGAGGGAGGGGGTAGAGAGCGAGAGCCACTCCGTATATTGTGTAGATTGTCAAGGTATTAACGCATCTCACAACGATCATCTTCATCGTAAAGGAAGTCAATTAGAACGTGTCGTTCAGGTGATTAAGAAGCTAGTTATTCATCAACCGAGTCGAAATTAAGATCGTACTCGGGATCTAGAAGCGTAGCTAGTAACGGGTTCTTATTGAAAATAACATTACGAGAACGCTCAATCTTTTTTGTACGCACTGTTACCAGCCAGTTCTTTGATGAAAAGAGTGCATTCCAACGAAAATACTAAGTATAGAGAGTAAAAAGAAAGAAAGAAAAAGATCTACTAGGGTAGGATCCTTTGTGGGATCCTATCACAAACAAACGATCAGTCAAACTCGGCAGGCGGTCAACGATAGCAGAAAGTATTCGGCCGAAGAACCCAGAATCCAGAATCCAGATCGTTACATAACCCCCGACCAAGAATATATTTAGTCCCTAAATACTGGCTTGTCATCGTCAACATGGTCTTCAATAATTTACTCTTCTTCATCTATATCAAGCCATTCTTATAGGCGTATCGGGGGGCCGGGTTTCGAACGATACTATTCATAGAATTCTTAGATCTTATACAGCGTATACTTAAAATTGCCGGCTAGGTACCACTTCAGATCTATATTATAACCCAACCACTATACTCGATATTGCAGTTTTCGGTAGTACGTTCTAGCATCAAGTATCTTCTTAACTTCCTACTTATCTTCTTCATTAACTTCTATCGGTAGGGGAGGATTAGGGTACTATCCTATTAATAGCTTAGTCGTCGCGGCTTTTCGTAGCTTACTAGGGTAGAAAATAGGGTAGACTCGAACTAAATCCGGTAAATCGAGTCTATACGAGTTCCCGACTTTCTCGGTAATCTTATACAGGCCGCTAGCTAGGTATAAAAGCTTCCTACTCGGTCGATCTCGAAGCTAGTCCTTTATCGTAACAAAGACTAAGTCATTAACTCCGAAGTCCTCTTCTCTTCGATACTTATTCGCTTATCGAATCTATAATTGCTATAACTTCGCAATTTACTCCTTAGTTTCGGTCTAGATATCCTACAACTCAGAGAGTATTCGTACTATATCTTGCTTATTAGGAGTCACTATCTCTTAATCTTTCTAGTCGAATATTATCGACGGTTTATATCCTCTTTCTATAAAGAAAGGTAACCTCTTTATTATATCCTAGGGAAGAATCGAAGCTACAAAATCAACCATCGGCAAGATCTCCGACTAATTATCCTAGTTCTACTCGATATACGGCTATAACCTCTAGGCTATATATTAATTCGCGATCTCACTCTATCTATCTATCTAGAGGTAGTATATAGTTAATAATTTTCTTTTAATCCTAAGGATCCTATAGAATTTAGTCTAGAATTCAGAGATAAACTATCCTCCTCTATTAGAGACAATCGTCTCCGGGATTCCTATAATCCGAATAATATAGTTAATAAATAGTCGGGCTATCTACTTTACAGTTATATCTTTATAATAGGGAATAGATATCGGTCTCTTACTCAATCGATTAATAACGATAAAGACAGTATTATAACCGTAACAATCTTTTAGAAATAACCGGAAGTCTATTACAATATATTACTATAGTCTCTTAGGAATTAGTAGTAGTTATAATAATCTAGATATCCGGTCTCTCTAAGCCTTAGTACGCTTATAGATCAGATAGTTATCGATATATCGCTTTACGTTAGTTACCTATCTATACCAGTAATATCGTATCGACACTAGCTTCTTTAGTTTCTTAATACTAGGATATATAGTTAACGGTTATCGGTATATCTTATTAAGTAGACGAGCACAGAGGTCTCCTTTATCCGGAACCTCGAGTCGTCCTTCGTAAAGAAGCAGTCTATCCTATAGTATCTATCGAGTACTATCTCTAGCTTACGCTACCTAACGGAATTCGTTCAATTTAATACTTCGACGATTTACTTCTTTCACTCGCTTAACGATTTTAATTATATCTAGTCCGTCTAGTTTGTTTAGCTCCGATTCTAGTTCTATTAGAGCTAAGTAAGTTACTAGATAGACTCCTTTCTCTAGATAGTCTTTCGGAAGTATCGTAAACTATCGTCTATTATCCGTATAGAGGGATTCCTTTCGTAATAGGATATCGGCAATAATATTCTTCTTTCCTAAACGATACTTAATTCAGAAATAGAACTAAGAGAGGAACTCACTCTATCTTACTTATCGCTAATTTATTTATCGGGTCGTTATAAAGTACTTAAGAGATTAGTGATCTATTAGAATCTCAAAACAATCTTTTCTTAAAAGGCCTTCTAGCTCGGGTCTCTATTCTTACAATATACGAATAATCGTAAGAAGCTCTTTATCGTATATCTCGTAGTTTAGTTCTATAGGCTATATAGTCTTTAAGTAGAATACTACTAGGTACTAGAATTCTTCCTTCTTATAGTACTAGGAGAGCACTACTCCTAGAACTCTATCAGATATATCTATCTTAACCTAGGTCTATCGAACCGGATTATAGTATCGGAGAATCGATACACTAACTAGCTTCTTCTTCAAAATTTAGAATACTTCTTTATAACTAGTTAACTATTCGAACAGGACGTCTTATCTTATTAGTCGATATAATAGTTTCGAGATAGCACTATATCCTTATATAAATCGTCGGTAGAAATTATAGAATCTAAGAAATAACTATACTCCCTTTACAGTAGTTAGTATATACCACGACTAAATTACCTTAACTTTCTCCGGATTAACTACGATCCCCTCTATACTCATAATAAATCCGAGGAACTTAGTTTTCTCTACTAAGAACTCGGATTTCGATAATATAACTTATAACCCTACTTCCTATAGGCGACGGAGTACTTCCCTAACCTATCGCTAGTAGTCCTTAACGTTCTTACTATAGATTAAGATATTATCTATAAAGGCGACTATATATTTATCTAGATATTCCCAAAGAACGTTATTTATAAATCTCTAAAAAGTCGCTAGTCCGTTTATCAATCCAAATAGTATTACCTTATACTTAAACGATCTATATCTCGTACAGAAAGTAGTAAAGTCTTCTACTCCTAGTATTAAGCGAATCCGGTAGAAACCTTACTAAATATCAAGCTTCGTATAGATCTTAGCTTTACTTATTCGCTATAATACCTTATTAATCAGCGGTAGAGGGTAATAGTCCTTCTTCGTAATTATATTTAGTTTTCGGAAATTAATATAGAAGCGAAGTCCTCCATTAGGTTTCTTTACTATTAGGATCGGAGATATATATAGAGCTAAACTTAGGACAATAAATCCTTTCTTAAGATTATTAAGAATATACTTCTTAGCTACTTTTAGTTCTTCAAGTAATAGCTTATAAAGAGAACAATATCTAGGTTATACTTTAGCCTTAAGAATAATATTATAATCTACACTAGGTCTATAGGGTAGTAGTTTATTAGATTTCTTTTTCAAAAAGACCTCTACTAGGTCGTAGTATTCTTTCGGGAGGACCGTTAGGATCTTAGCAATCTCGGGATCCTAAGCTTATATACTCTTTACCTCGATAATATAGTCAATCTTATAGAGAGAAGTTATAAAGGTTTCGACTTCTTTACTAACCTTTCCCTTCTTATAGAGTCTATTAAAGCTAATACCTCTAATAGCACTAATATCGATCGATAGTATCTCTTTACTTTAATCCTTAATCCTCGGGATCGTCGTCTTTATTTTATTATTTAAATTTCGGATCATCTTTCGTTATTCTTCTATCTACTAGTATCTATATTAGCGTTCTTTTCTATACCTCTCTTTTTTTAGTAGAAATACGTTCTACCTCTCTTTACTATCTTTAGAAGTTTTTCGGCCGAAAAATTCCTCTTCCTCCTTAAAAAGATAGTCTTAATAATCTATATCTATCTAGTAGCGACTATCTTATAAAGGTCTCTTTAGAATAACTATTAGGGTCGGGACTATAATCTTATTTACAACTTTATTAAAGAGGGTCTTATCTACTAGCTAAATCATTCGATACCGTCGGCAATCAAAAAGAATATTATACTCTACGAACTATATATATCTAAGAATCATATCGTACTTTCCGAGATCTACGATTAATATTAGAACTTATCGTTATATCCTTCTATCGATATAGATAGTAAGGAATACTATATATCTAATTAGTTTACTAAGTTTTCCGTCGAATCCTCTAACTAGGTACTCCTACAGAAGTCTCTCTACCCGGATACCAAATCGTTTTCTAAGTAATATTATCGTTACTAAATTAATAAAAATATATCTATCTACTCCGGTATTACTAAATACTAAAAGAGAAAAAGAGCGTCTATTATATATTAGTTAAGTATTAAAAACTAAACTATCTCTAGGACCTCTAACTAACTTCTTTAAATCTAGCGAGTACAGTAATACTTTCTGTCTACCTAGGTAGGAGACTTCGCCTAGGTACTAGCTTTTCCCTAGTCGTTCTCGACCTTAAATTTATCAATCTCTATAATATAGGGCGTCGGAGTCGGAGTAGTAGTAGTAACTATAGTACTCGGTTTCTTCTTTAGATAATCATAGGTTATATATCCTTACTCCTTATAGTTAAAGTATCGACCTTCCTTCATTAGGGTATCTCGTTCGGAAGTTAATAGACTAACAAAATTAGAGCTTCCTTTATACTTTATATAGGGAATATATATTAAACTTACTATTCCGGTTCTAGCTCCGCTTTCTATAGAGGGTATATTAGTACAAGTATAAGATATTAACTTAGCTTCCTATTAAAGATTAATCTTATAGGATATACTTTAATAGTTCTAGGTAAAAGTTTTAAAGGGAATTAGGTTCTAGTTAACTACCTATATCACTTAACTCTAGAGTAGGTATAGCAGTTTCGAATATAGGTTATATTTCCGGTTCTCTTAGATAATAGCGGCTTCTTCGGTAAGCTATATAAATTCAGTAAGGAAATCGGTAAAGTTATCTTTCGGTTTTATCCTCAATTTATAGTAAGCTATATAGGCTTCGGCACGTCGGTTTAGGTTTATAAAGACAGTTCTTAGGTAGATAATCATATTATCGGAATTAATATATAGGTTACTCGACTCAGAGCTTATTCGAGGTATAATATATAACTAGGCTTTTCCTTTATAACGACTCTATATATAGAGCTTATAATAAACTAACAGCGGGTAGTAGTCGGTATTTACTTCGAGTTTCTAATAGATCACGGTTTCCTAGGTCTCAAATCGGACTTCTTTACTATCGCTAAGTATCGGAGCGTTAGGTATCTTCGTAGTTCTTCGATTAGCAGCGGCCTCTACAATCGGTACGCCGGTACTCTAGTTTAGGAGATAGAACGTAAAGTCTCCTCGTTTATAGGTCGTAATATCACGGTATACAATCGCTTTATCTTATTCTTAAATAAACTATTCAATCAAAACCTTAGTCTTAACTTTGTTAGTATAGAGGATAATCGCTTTATCCTCGAGTTCTTATACTCTTCTTTTTAGTCTATAGTATTCCTAGGCGAGTTCGTAGAATCGCTCTCTTATCGGGGTCTTCTATAGTCTTTCGCGTATAGAGGGTCCTTCTCTATCGTTATCATCTTTATCAGGTTCACTAGTTATTACTAGGGTCGTCGGTTCTTAAACGATAGTCGGTCGCTCGGTTCAGTCTTCTTTATTATCGGGTAAAGTAGCAATCGGCTACTTACTAGGGTTCTATCTAGTTCTAACCATCTTGATTAGCTCAGAGTTCGGGTTCGGTTCAGGTCTTAGCTATACGATGCCAAGGAACGAAAAGTAGGGTAAGGCGTAACCGAGACCTATCACAATAAAAGGTCTATATAGTCTTACTGCCTTTAGAAATAAAAGTGGTACTTAGTATTATATTACCAGCCAGTTCTTTGATAAAAAGAGTGCATTCCAACGAAAATACTAAGTACAGAGAGTAAAAAGAAAGAAAGAAAAAGATCTACTAGGGCAGGATCCTTTATGGGATCCTATCACAAACAAACGATCAGTCAAACTCGGCAGGCGGTCAACGATGGCAGAAAGTATTCGGCCGAAGAACCCAGAATCCAGAATCCAGATCGTCACACGCACATTATACAACACATAGTTATCACCTTCGTTATAGGCGATCAATCTAGCCTCTTCTATATATGGATCCAGCTTAGTAGCACGCTTCTCCTTAGGGATCAGAAACCAACACTAATAACCAAGGGCTCGGATATTAGAGAGATCGGGTTTCTTTCTATATAGAGCTTCATAGGGAGATTTATCGATCTTTAAAGCGTACAGCCGGTTCATTATATAGTTGATTCCACTAAGTAAATAACCCCAAAGGTATTTCGGGAGTTAATACTCTATCATAACTACAACGAGGGGTTTAACGAGGTATCGATTTTTGATCTTAACCACACTATTAAGTTGTTTAGTATAGGGAGGGGTTGGATCCTAGATCGTACCTCTCGAGGCAAAGTAGGCAGCAAGTAGTTTATACTCTATAGCATTATCACTATAAACTCTCTTAATCGTATACCTAAACTAGGTCTTTAAGTAGTTCTCTAACTAAATATAGACCTCGGTAACCTAAGACCTTAACTTTAGGAGGAATAGCCATATAAAGCGAGTAGCGTTATCTATAAAGGTGATAAAGTATCTCTCTCTACCGTATAAAGAAATCGAGATTAGTCCCTATACGTTAAGATAAATAAACTCACCGGGTTTCGATCTAATAGATCTCTCTTTGCTAAAGGGTAGTACATAACCTTTACCCTTAATATAAGGTATATAAAGGAAAGTAACACCGGCACCTTTCTTCAATTTAATGCTATCGGCATACGTCTCTATCTTACAAACACGGTTTTCGCCGGTATAATAGGCCCGTCGATAGGCCAAATCAATCGAGATTAGCGGGGAATTGTGCTTAGTTATAAACACTAAGTTTAGTGAACCAGAAAGTAGCATAGAGAGTCGAGAATCATCTAGCATCGAGTCCACTTTGTCAACACCTAGGCAGTTCAGCCAGTAGTATTCGCCTTTATAGGCGGCGTAACTAACGACTGATTCTTAAAGTTTAAAGGTTATTAAGCCATTTTTAACCTATATTCCAATATCTTCCTTATCAAGGGCCGATATAGAGATCAAGCTAGCTTTGAGATCTAGAGCAAGCCATACCTTATAAAGGGTAAGCGAGCTAATATGATCTATTAAATCATAATTTAACATTCGGAGAATAATATCACTGTAACCCTCTATGTAGAAGACATCACCTATCGCAGTTAATACAGGTAATATATATTGACGAAAATTGATAAACACCGATTTGTAAGGGGTCATATATATACTAGTTCTAGAATCGACTATCTAGCGTGAGACGTCATCGCTGTCAATAGCGAGAAGGGCTTCTTTTAAAACTATATAAACACTATACTCCTAGAAAAGTGTATTCGTGAACAATATATTATACTTAGTAACCGGGTCTCTAGAGGGAGGCCCTTACTAGGGTACCGAAGGGTAGGATACCGGAGCATAGATTATATTAGCACTATAACGAGGCTGCTATTACTACTAATTTTAGACTAGAATGATTCGTCCTTAGGAGTCAACCTAGCCTATAATTTGGCCTAGTTAGGGGACAGTCACCTATTAGGGTAGTTACTATATAACAGCATTTAAAGAGTAGTTGTTATTACTCTTTAATAAGCAATTTCTAGAGTAGTGATTACCCAGAGCGTTATACTACTTATAGAAGATAACATTCTCCTTACGTTCGAAGGGCTGCTTTTTCTTCTGCTTATTGTCTTTAGAGGACGAGTCGTTAGAATCCTTATTCCTAGACTAGCCTCTAGATTTATTATTGTTATTACCTTTCTTATCGTCCTTCTTCTTAAAGTTATCTTTGTTAGACGACGACGAGGTAGTAGAGTTTGCTATATATAACGGAGCGTTAACCAAGCGGTTATATATCTCCGTCTCCATAAACTTAATATATACCTTATCTATCCAGTTAGTTTCCTTCTCGTTGATTCGAAGGTTCTAAAGGAAGGCGGAATATCGTAGATTTTCGAAAATTGCTCTCTTAAAGTGATATAGCTCGAGCATTAGGGTTAGGGACCCAGATATAGCAGTCATATCTCGAAGAGCTTCCTGAAATTTGCGTACAAAATCTGATATAGATCCATTTTTGTAGCGAAGGTCAACCCACTTAGAGAAGTAGGTATAAGACTATTAATACGAGGAGCCAGTATACGTCTTTCTAAGTTTACGATATACCTCTCGTATATCAATGATTTGTACCACAACTAATATAGCCTCGATACCGAGTGTCTTACGTAGATTAAGGAGTGTCCTCGTATTGTACGATTCCCAGTTATTATACTAAGTATTGTATTTCTTCTATAACTAAGAATTGATCTCTTAAAGTTCGAGTATCCTAGTACGGACTTAAGAGGAAGTAATAACAATATCATTAACATTAGCATTGACATTGATATTTGAAGCTGCCTTTATATCTTTAAGAAGTTCCTTACGAACAGCGTCTACTGTGGTATTAAGGTAAGCTAGTAGAGATAGGATCGGAATCCCGTAAGTGAGTATACGCGTATAGTAGCGGTTGTTAGTAGTAAGTGCCAGGAATAGGGCTATTTCCTAGTCCCTAAAATTGGACTGTCCCTTTAACTTTAGGACGGAGTCATAAAAGTCAATCTCTGATCGATTGATATCGAAATCTTTGATATTAAATATATTGTTCTCTATGACTTCTTCGGTACCGGGGTGCTAGTTAATAGAGTAGAGTATATAAACGGCGGTCGATAGGATCGAACGGCTAATAGAAAGCGGCGGTCGACGAGGTCGAACGGCTAATAAGAAACGGCGGTCGATAGGGTCGAACGGCCAATAAGGAACGTACTATATAAATGCCACGGTAGTAGATACCGAGGGTATAAAGTACTATAGGTGGTTAAGAAATCAACTAGTAAAAACTCTGATTTATGGGATCAAAGCTCTACAATATAGGGTACAACGTAAAGTACCGAGGATTGGAGGAAAGATAGGGCGTGAAGCATATAGTGATACAGAGGCTTCGACGGCTAGGTGCTCATAACCTATTAGAGATGAAGCCAGGGACTAGTATGTACGCTGGAAAATATCTCAATTGCGTTAAGAAGAGGAAAGGAACTATCTACAGGTAACTGGGACTAATGATACTGGGAGCAAACAGGGTAGGTCACGTGACCTTCCAACAAAACTCTTAGCTTATCTCTCGTAGGTCTAGGATTTTTAGACTAATGTCAAAGTGTAAGGTGGATTACATGGCAGAAACAAGGTATGATACCAGAAAATCATATGACCCTCGGTACTCGACATACCATACAAAAGTGCATATTACAGTTAGTCAGCAAGGTCCGTACAGATTGTATAAAAGACGGATCCGTGTCATTTAAATTAGTTAGAGTTCTCAATATCAGTTATTTTGACTATACATTTTAATACGATAGATTTCTATCAGTTATAAGCCCGGAATCGTTCTAATAAAGATCAATTCGAAGATCAACCTCGCTATCGCCGAAACTAAGGTACAAAAAGTGATAAGAAGTTATCTGCCTAGCGCCGAAGCGACCCCTAAATCGAAAAAATCGGAAATCTATCTATAACTATTAGTATTATAGCTAAATACCTCTCCGCGGGTTTATCCTCTCGCGTTATACTAAAGGATTCAATATTATAGGATTTATAGATAGCGAATATTGAGTCAATTGTAGTTCAATTTGATATATAGGAGCTCTATGATCCTAGTAACGAGGAGGAACTAGAACCTCTAATACCACTAAAAAAGGTTATCTCGATAGCCGAAGTATAAAAGGAGTATAAAGATTAATAGTTTAAATCAATAAAAATGCTCTAAGCACAATAGACTATCGATAATACCATATATACCTAGCAAAAGAAGGGGTTAAATATGGTAGTAACCGCTATTCGAAATAGCGTTTATACTAACTACTAACCCTTTATTATCGACTATAAAACTCTATATATACTACTCCGTAACCTTCGTTAAAGGTTCGCTACGGAGTATGATCTAACTAATACTACTAGGCTTCGACAAACGTAGAGAACCCTAGATAGAGGGTTAGAGAGAAACACGGATATCGACAAGTGGCTATTAAACTAGGAGACAATTTAAGCAAGGTATAAGAGAGTAGGGATATCGGAAGCAGAGGATACTTCGACTTAGTTCCTTAATACGATCTTAGTGATATTACCTACGTTTTATAAAACATAGACTCTAAGACTTTAAGATAAATATAAGATTAAGTTCACTAAGCTTCTTAACCGGTATAGAGCTTACTAGAAAATCACTTATAGCAAGCTAGTTGTCAATCAACGTAGTATTTCAAAAGCCGTATTTTCGATATAGCAAGGCTATAAAGAAGCAAAGCTAGTCAATAAAGACACTCTATTCGTAATAAAGCTATGCCCTTATAGTAGAAATAGAGGAAGATACGTAGTTTAGAAATACTAGGAGGTATACGACAATCAGAAGCCTTCTACGTACAAAAGAAACTAGGCCCTAAAGAAGAAATAGGATAAAGCTATAAAGGCTAACCTAGCTTAGAAAGCCTAGGTTAATAAGAAACGATAAGGCCTATCGAAAGGATAGGTATAGGGGAAGGCACCGTAGTAAGCAAATACTACCTTCGTCGATAACGAATCGGTATATAGGTTCTTCTCTATATAGGCTAGTAAGCCGCTAACTAGTACGATATAGGCTAGTAAGCCGTTGGCTAGTAAGCAAATTGATATCTCTACCACAGTTATATCTACCTAAAACCACGTATAAAGCTATACCGAACCGGTTAGAAAACGATAGGTAGTCGATACTAGAGCGCAAATGTATATATATAACGATCGAGAGTTATTCGTGACTTTCGAGGGCGTATAAAGTAGCGTTCGGGTAGGAGATATAGAGACGATCGTCGACGGGGTAGGCACTATAGTGATCTATAGTATTAGTCCTATCAATAGAAAGGCAGTTAGAATAGAGTTATACAATACTAAGTACTCTCCTAATTTCTATAGTAATCTAATATCCAATAGGTTAATAATAAAGGCGGGATTGTTAGTGAATTTTAGGATAGACTATATAGAAGCAGCTGATAGAAAACCGGTATACTAAGTATACTAGGACTAGAAGTTGATATAGTTAATACAATTAAAGGGGTTTAAATACCCTAAATTAGTACTAGACGACTTAGTATTCGCTACTAAGATATCAGCTTAAGAACCAAGATCGGAAGTATCATTTCAAACCTAGTATAGACGCCTAGGCTACGTTAGCTAGCAGCGTATTGCTAAGCTAGTAGAGATAACCGAAGGGATTACTATTAAAAGTAACCCTAGTAATAAAAAGTAGGTATATAAAGCTTGTCAATTAGTAGACGCCCCGAAGCAGATCTCTCGCCGGAAGATAGGCCAAGTATATAGTATATTTAGACGGGTCTACTTCGACCTAGTACAAAATCAACTAGCTCACAACGGTCATATATAGTTAACGTATTTTTACCTCGATAGTATTAGATACTACTTTGTCTTTATATATACTAAGAAAAATAACTACCAAATCGCTGTTAGGAAGTTTCTAGTATTAGTTAAGAACTAGTTGAAGATCGAGATCAGAGTATTCCACTATAACAACGAGAGGAGTATAGGTCATAAAGTTAAAACTATAATTAAAGCCGAAGGGTATACCGTTAAGCACTTACCACCCGGCTTACTAGAAATAAACGGTCCTACCGAGAGATCTAGGGGGATAGTAGTACGTACTACTAGAGCGTTAATTAACGACACAGAGCTACCCTATACTCTATAGCTAGAGGCAATATATACAGCGATATATATCCTAAATAGGACCCCAACTAAGATTAGTAGCTAATAGATCATACCTTAGAAAGAGCTAATAAAACACGCTATACTAGATAGTATCTAATATCAGACTATCAATCTATTAAATATAAGATTATATGGTTGCTTAACGTACTCGAGAATTATTAAGAGAGTACAGTCCGACAAGATGGTACCTAGAGTAGAGATAGGATATCTCGTTAGGTATATCTCTAAGAACCTATATAAAGTATGGTTCCCCTATAAAGGACGTACTAGTATAGGAAGGGTCGATGTCGTACGAGATACCGTTTTTAACGAAACAAGACGGTATTCGAAATCAATACCGATACCTAAAACAGAGAATACTATTAGTACTATAATAGATAGACTAGGTATATAGCTATAGGTACTTACTATAGAAGAAGTATAGGTTAAGATCTCTACCTAAATAGAGATACCGAGATCAATAGCAAGGATAGCTCTATAAGATGAAACTAAGCATACCTAGCAAGATATACTTAATAAAACAGCTATCAATATAGCTAGTATCGATAATATCGATAATAAGATTAATAATCAAGAGATAGTTAATAGAGAGAGAACCCTAGTATAGGTAGTTATAAAGATAAACTCTAGATTGCCTACCCTATAGTCTATTATTAGACCGAGGGAATAGATTAGACTAAGGGAATCGAGGGAGCAAACAGATACTATACTAGGAAGCTTTCTATCATCCTTACCACTACTATTAAGATCATCAAGACCACTATCGTCACGAATAGTATTATTATCTCCGAATCTATCGATTCTAATACCTAGAGAAACCCTATCATCGTCGCTAGATCCGATTTCCGTGATACCGTCGATCGAAACTAGGGGGGTAGAAGTAAGAGATAAAGTAGGAGATAAAGTGAGAGATAAAGTGAGAGATAAAGTAAGAGATAAAGTAAGAGATAATATAGATATAGATAAAGAGCAAGAGATCGAGAGATAGCTATAACGTAAAATAGCTTACTCGCTGTCACTAGTACTATTATCGTTATTATATCGAGCGTCCTCTAAAGCACTATTATCGTCGTCTTATCGAGCGTCCTCCTAAGCATCAATATCCTCGAATCAAGCACCAAGAGATATCTTAGGTAATGTGAGTATAACAAATATTATCACCGGTACTAGATCTAGGAGACTAAGGATAGATCTAGATTATACGGTATACCTCTCTCTTAACGAGACAGCAGAGCCACTAAGTCTACTTTATACTTTTATAATAAGTATAAATCAGAAATTCTATATAAAGCTTTATCGTAATAAACTACCCCTACTACTAGAGAACTAGTCCTAATTGAAGGATTATAGATTCGGGAAGGAGTTTATAGGAGTAGTAGGCTTCGAGGTCTAAACGTTAAAGAAGAAAGAAACCTATACTAAGGTCCTAATCCCGAATTAGAGAGGAATATAAGTACTACCTTTAAAGTAGGTTTTTATATATAAATTCGACGCCGACGGATACCTCGAGAAGTTTAAAGCACGAATCTATATCCGAGGTAACCTCTAATAGTTATCAATAGAGGAAAAGAGAGCCGCTACACTAGCTGTTAAGACAGTAAGGGCTATCTTTACCTTAGTAGCAGTATTTGATCTTAATATAATATAGAGAGACGTTATCACTATATTCTTAAACTTAGTACTATAAGGTAAGGTCTATACTAAGTGCCTACTAGGATTCGAAGTGCTAGGTTAATACTAGCTACTCTATAGAGCGTTATATAGCTTACGAATATCACCTAGATTGTAGTAGTAAGAAGTAATAAGGGTACTAGTCAAACTAGGCCTTACCCTAGTACTAGAAGATCCGTGTATCTTTATTATAAATAGTATTATCGTCTTCTTTTACGTTAACGATATTATTATCGTAAACTATCTAGATCCTTACTACACTAAGTAGGTAGCTAAGCTAGATAAAGAGATTAAGAAGCAATAGGAATTGCGTGAACTAGATATAAACTAGTTCTTAAATATACGTATTCTTAGAGATAGAGATTAGAAGAAACTATAGTTATATCAAGATAGCTATATTAAGAGTATAGCAGCTAAGTATAACTTAGTTACTACGAGAAAGGTAGGATCTCTACTTACTATCGAATAACTACTACCGTACGATAGGGTAGCTATACCGAGTTAGATTTATAGTTTCTAGGCTAAGGTTAGATCTGCTTAGTATACCACTACTATTACCCGGCTAGATACCTTAAAAGCTATAGCTAAGCTAGCTGAATTCTTAATAAACCCCGGTCTAAAGTATATTGATACTATTGACCGAGTTATACAATACCTATACGAAACTAGGTACTAGGCCATCGAGTATAGTACTAGACAATAAGACAAAAACTAAGGTCTCTAGCTTACTACGAAGTTAGTTGAATTCGTAAGCGATACTTTATTTAGAGATAATAAAGATAGGAAGAGTTCGGAAGGCTATATTTATAAGCTATACGGCGGCCCTATTAACTAGAAAGCGACGAAATAAAAGACCGTCACAACGTTAACTACTAAAGCAGAGCTTCTTATACTAGTAGAAGTAGGTAAAACTATATAGTGGTAGTACCGAGTCCTCGAAGTATTAGGCTTCTAGCTAGATTATCCCTTATCTATTATATACGATAACTAGTAAACTATCGATCTCTTAACGAAGGAGGGGTCGGCGATATATACGAAGCTACGGTATATAGATATCAATCGATGCTAGATAAAGTAGGAGATTAGCGAGGGTCGAGTCAATATAGACTAGGTTCCAACTGCGGCCATACCGGTAGATAGCCTTACGAAAGCTCTTCCTAAATAGAAGCAGTATCTCTTCCGAGAGATGATTAGGATGAGAGAAATCAGGCATCTAATTCACCTAGAAACAGTAGAAAAATAAAGGAATCAGCAGCTCTTGAAGCCAGGAAAATATAGGCTTTAAGAGCTAGGGGGTGTGAAGGGACGAAGCCAGGTTTGATTCAATCTAGCCAAGCCGTTTGCTGTTATCTAAAAGCTTAAGGAGAGAAGTGGGAGCTGACGTGGTCGCACGTAAATAAGAGGGGGTGTGCGGAAGGTCACGTGCGCGCACGTGATGTCAACCGGGCACTGGCCCGTTACAATACCCCCTCCTCCCGGCGGTGTCTAGGGGGATCTCCGTTCGTATATAGAGGGCACCCGTGCGTACGTAGGGGTGTGTTCCCTGAGGTCCGTCATTCGTTCGCGCGCTTCCGTAACGTGCCTCAAATGCGTCTAATGCGGCGCATTCCTCCAATTCGTCCAACCTTTCCCATGTTTGCTCCGCAAAACCAGCCCATTTCACCAAGACTTCACGTAGATGACCTCTCCCGACCCTCCGTGTACGTGCGGCTATGATCTCTTCGACTTCCCATTCCAATTCGTTGTCAACGACAATCGGCGGGGGTTGGGTATCATCTACCACCTGGGAAGGGAGGGGATCCAATGCCGCGGGTCGTATTAGATCCACGTGGAAGACAGGGTGAATCCCGCGCGGAACGCTTAGTTCCACAGTGTGTGGGGACGGGACGTTCACGATCGTGTACTTTCCGTGCAGCCAGTCTAGTTTCTTCGACGGCCGCAAGGACGTGACGTTTCGTAGGTGTAACCATACTTTATCTCCCGTGCGGTAGACTGGTGCAGCCTGTCGTGTACGGTTCGCTTGTTCTTGCTGTTTGTCCTGGGCAGTGGCTATTGCTGCTTGTGCCCAGTTGGAGGCTTCGCGAAGGCGTTCTATGAAATCTCTGCCCGCTCGTTCGGGGCCGTTTCTATAGCCCTGGAGGTTTCCATCATCTTCTAGTCCAATCGGGTCAATATGGTATCCGTGCGTGAAGAAGAATGGTGCTAAACCAGTCGATGATGCCTCTCGGTTGTTGATTGCAACGGCCACGATCGGGAGGAGACTGGACCAATCTTCTTGTGAATAGGCCGTAAAGGCCCGTAGGATCCTTTCTATCTCCTGATTTGCCCGTTCCGTTGCGCCATCTGTCTGAGGGTGAAAGGCCGTTGATAGTCGTCGTTGGATTTTCAACCTTTTGCATACTTCTTTCCAAAAGCCATTCACGAACTGAGGGCCACGGTCGCTTACGATTGCGAGCGGGAGCCCGTGGTGCATATAGAAGTGGTCCATAAACACTTCGGCCACAGCATCGCTTGTGATAGAATCCATAGCGGTAAGAATGACACTTTTCGTAAGCCTGTCCGTGATGACAAGGCAGTTCGTGGCCTTTTGGGGGCCACTCGTAGGGAGATCTGTGATGAAATCGACGGAAACTTCCGCCCAGATCCGTTGTGGAATCGGTAATGGCTTTAACAATCCGTGCTTGGTGTCGCGCCATATTGTGCTCCGCCCACAAGTTGTGCAGTTCCGTAAGAACTGCCGTACGTCTTTTGCTGCTCCTGGCCAGAAGAAGCGTCGGGAGAGGATTGCATACGTGGCATCGCGTCCTGGATGCCCCGTGATATGCGAGTCGTGCACGTTTTGGATAATACGTGTCCGTAAGGCCTCACTATCTGGGATCCATATCCGGTCTCGAAAGCAAAGGAGACCCCGCACGTCGAGGTGGCATTCCGCGAGGCTCGTTTTGACTTGGATTCCACCTGGAAGTTTACGTTCCCCTTCTTGTAGAGCCCGCGAGATCGCCTGATAGCTCACGTCCGTTTTCCGAGCTTCACTCCAGAGTGCCTGTAGCTCTCCATCCTCAAACAAGTTGATAGGCGTTTCGAAGTTTACAGGGGTTTCCACGTCCATTCGTAGCCGTCCGGTTTTTATCTTGATCTTTTTGAAGATATGCCGGAATCGATTCGTTATTCGTTCGTCGCTTCGATCCTGTGGGAGATCTTGTTCTCTTCGTGAGAGGGCGTCCGGGCGCGTAGCTAGCTTTCCGGGCCGGTACTGAATCTCAAAGTCGAATTCTGCTAGTACGTCTGCCCATCGCATCTGACGTTCACTTAGGTCTCGTGCTTTTCCGAAGTATCGTAGATTCTTATGGTCGGTGATGATCTTGAACTTCGGGACCATCTTCAGTTCCGGGCGCCACTCTTTTAGGCCGCGTATGATCGCAAGGAGCTCTTTGTCATGTATTTCGTAGTTCACTTCCGCTGGCGACAGTTTCTGGGAGAGGTACGCACACGGGCGTAATGTTCCGTCGTCTTGCACTTGCGATAGTACACCCCCGGTAGCCCATCCGGAGGCGTCAGTTTCTACCACGGTTTCACGTCCTTCTTCGAAGTGCGCCAGGATAGGTGCGTTGATAAAAAGTTCTTTCAAGTCTGTGAAGGCTTCGTGACAAGCCGTATCCCAGCAGAAGTCCATTCCTTTGCGCGTTAGCCGCACTAACGGGGCTGCCAAGTCCGCAAAGTGTGGGATAAAGGTCCGGTAGAAGTTCGCAAATCCCAAAAAGCTCCGTACGTCTCTGACTGTTTTCGGTGGTTCCCATGCGCGTATCGCTTCGACTTTCGCTGGGTCTACGCAGACGCCCGCACCCGCACGGATGATAAATCCCAAGTACTTGACCGTTTCCTTTTCGAACTCTGACTTGTCGATATCGCACTGCAAGCCTGCTTCCTGTAGCTTCCGTAAGACTTCGGTTACCTTCTGACGATGGTCTTCGATTGATCCGTTCGAGTAGATAATGATGTCATCTATATACGCAGAGACAAAGTCATCAAGGTGCTCGCGGAGCACTTGATTGATATACCGTTGGAAGGTCGCAGGCGCTCCTGTGAGGCCAAATGGGGTCACGAGCCATTCGAATAGCCCGTATCTCGTTCGAAACGCGGTTTTCCATTCTTCTCCAGGCTCAATCCGGATCTTATGGAACGCTGCGATCACGTCCAGCTTCGTAAACCACCGTGCTTGTGACATGTTCCGTAGGGTTTCTTTGATCAGAGGTAGTGGGTAGCGATCTTTGACTGTTATCTCGTTTAGTCCGCGATAGTCCACGCAGAAGCGTACTCCTCCGCCCGGCTTCCTGACTAGCAGTACTGGTGCTGCTGCCGGGGATTTGCTGACGCGAATAAAGTTCCGTCCGAGTAGATCCGTGAGCGTTTTTCGTAAAACGAGGAGTTCTTCTTGATTCATGCTGTAGAGAGGGCCGTATGGGGGTGAGGCTTCCCTGTCAGAACTATCCTTTCGTAGGGGAATGCGGTGATCCACTCCTGGTCGGTGGTCTGGTAATTGTTCCGCACGCTTCGCATCAAACACTTTCAACCACGGCCAGTAATGTTTCGGGAGCCGTACGCGTGGATCAACGTGTTTCTTCTTTCGTAATGCCTTTTCGATATCCGCGAGGGTTACTTTTCCGATCTGAAGGCTCTCCACGGGCCCGGTCGTGCACGTTTCTAGGAAGTTCCCAGCGGAGAGTCTCTGAACTCGTAGAGGCTTTATACCCTGGGGGCCTACTGTAGGATTCGCTCTGTTCCAACATCGCGTGTGTTCGCCCGTTTTCGTAAAGATGTCGAGGCAACCTTTTCGTGCCGAGTAGCGTCCGTCCACGTCGATCAACCATGTGTTCCCAAGGATCATCTGATCTATCTGCCCGGGGATAATGTACGCGTAGACGTCCTTTTGGAGGTGTCCGTGTACGTCCATATCGAAATGGGTGATAAAATCGATCTTTCCTTGGTTTCCAGTAACGCCATCTAGCGTTCGGGGGGTATTGAGATACGCGGGAGGCCGAGGGTTGTTGCGAAAGAATCGCTCACTGTAGCATAACATAAACACCCCGAATCGACTAGTGCCTTTGAAAATTGAATTCCATTAACTAACGAATCGACATAAAAGGGTTTGTTTTCTTGCTTTAACAACTTCTCGGCTCCGTTCGGCTCCTGTCCGCGATTTTGGGCAGGAGCTACTCTTTTTCCGAGTACTCATATACACTCTCTTGGTCCGAGCGGTCGCTCTCTTCTGTAGGCACTTCCGTAAGTGCCTCTGCTCTTGTGACTCGGGTTCTTTCTCTCCGTTCGTGATAGTGTTGGGGCCGTTGTTTACTCGGGGGTCTTCCTCTACCATCGCTGCGGTTACGCGCGGGCGTTGGCGGGGGCTTCCGGGGCGGTTTGGCATTCTTGCTGGTTCCAGAGGGCAAGATCTTATGTCGCACCCGTCGCGCCCGCAACGGTAACATCTTCCTTCTCGGCGTCGGCGTTCTTGTTCTTCCTTTCCTACCCATTTCGCCCGCTTTCCTACGAGCCCTTGGTCTTCCTTCCGTATCTGCGCGGAAGCAACCGTGACGTTGGGTGTCGGGGTCCAGTCCATGCGGTCGGGTACTGGTGACCTAGGACGGGTTGTCTTCCTTTCGTATCCGTACGTTGTACGTTTTGACTCCGAAGAGAGTAAGTCGAGGTCGGTGTCAATACGACGTAGCAATAGTATGAGATCCGCGAAGCTGTCGGGAGCGTCTCTATACGACAGGGCCGTACGGGTGGTCAGGTTTAGCGATCCTGTCAATATAGACACTTTCGCGTCTTCCGGCCAGCTCATCGCTCCTGAGTCCGCGAATTCTTTCTCGAACGAGGGTAAGAACGTGGCAAAGGACTGTTTCGGTCCTTGTCGTATCTCTCGTAGGCGTTGGGTGGCTCGTTTCTTGATGTTCGGGTCCCCATAGATGTTTTCGAGGTACTGGATCAAGTCGCTTGCGTTTCCATCCGCTCGTCGGTGTTGCATGAAAGCTACTGTGTTCTTGCTCGCGTTTCCTTCCAATCGGGAGTAGACGTATAGCAGACATGCTCGTTCGTCTCCGAGAGCGTCCGCATCGAGAAGCAGCTTGTTCTCGATTGACATTCGGAATACGGGCCACTCTGTCCTGATGCCTTTAAAGGTAGGGGGGTCAGGTAGTCGCGCGCGGGGGCGTCGTGTTGGGTTCGTGTCGACCGGGCCTTGCTTGAGGCCTTCGTTGGCTTTTTGGCTCCGGTCGTGTATCGTATCCGCTGCCTGTGTTGGCCGTGCGTGTACGTTCGTCTGGATCAGCTCTTCGAGCTTTCGGATCCTCTCTTCTTGCGCTCGTGCGCCTTCTTCTTGGTTAGCAGCGGCCTGTGCCATCTGCTGTATCATCAGCCGGGCCCATGCGGGTGGGCTCGACGGTTCTTCGTGTTCCATCGTTTCGTTTTCCGTCGTGCCTGGTGCTTCCAGGGCTTTTCGTGGGTGCGCGTTAGCCTGATTGGCCGTACTCTTCCGGATCTTCTGGGGAAGAGGAAGCTTTTAGAATGTGAAGGGACGAAGCCAGGTTTGATTCAATCTAGCCAAGCCGTTTGCTGTTATCTAAAAGCTTAAGGAGAGAAGTGGGAGCTGACGTGGTCGCACGTAAATAAGAGGGGGTGTGCGGAAGGTCACGTGCGCGCACGTGATGTCAACCGGGCACTGGCCCGTTACAGGGGGTATGTCAAAGTGCAAGGTGGATTATATAGCAGAAACAAGGTATGATACTAGAAAATCATATGACCCTCGGTACTCGACATACCATACAAAAGTGTATATTACAGTTAGTCAGCAAGGTCTATATAGATTGTATAAAAGACGGATCCGTGTCATTTAAATTAGTTAGAGTTCTCAATATCAGTCATTTTGACCATACATTTCAATACGATAGATTTCTGTCAACTAACTCTAACGGTAGCTTCGGTATAGACGCCGATCCTAACCTTAATAACGAGGGTAAGCCGATCGTTCTCTACCTACCTTATAAGCTAGTCGTAGACGTCGCGGCCTATATTCGTTACCTAGTCGCGAGCTTCGACAATTTTGTTAAGACCTACCGTCGTATATACTCCCTTCCCGGAACTCATATTCTCTAGGTAAGTTTCGTTTCTATTTCGTACTTTCTTCGTAGGTATATCGTTCCCTTACTAATCGCTTTTTAGGCTACTAAGGACGCCTATACCCGGTAGGTTTCCGACCGCGGTTCGTTAGTAGTTCCCCTACGTCCTCTTGCTATCCCGGCCTCTAACTAGGAGAAACTAGTTAACGAGGCTAGTTATTTTCCCTACCTACGAGTAGCTAAGGAATTAGCTCGAAGCTAGTATACCGGGATCGTAGCCTTCCGTAAGGATATTCGGGAGATTATCTAGGAGGCCCGCGATAACTCTATCGTAACCGGCGTAATTAGCTAGTTTCTAGGGGTATATATAAATAACTTCCCCCTAGACCCGCGGGTATAACGGCCCGGATCCGGTATTATTCCGGCGGCGATCCGGAGTATAGTCTAATCTTATTCCTATATCTTCTCCTTTACGTTTCCCGACTAGGCTATAGTAAGATAGTATAGTTTTAAGGGCGTAGCGATATTTTCCTAGTACCGATATAGTAGGTATTCGGTGCCCCTATACAATTAAGTCCGTTTCTTTTAAGTCTTCTTATACTTAGCTACGATTTTTAGTACGTTTGCTATTAAGCTCTCGGGGACCTATTGATTATATTCCGATAGCTAGCTATACTACTTTACTAAGTAGTATAGTTCGTCTTTAAAGATTCGGTAACCCTTAATCTCTTCGACTTCCTATTTATCGTCGTTAGCTAGCTCGGGTAAGGGTAATTTTTCTAGTTCGCCCTCCCGTTAGTACTATAGTTAGAGTAGGGAGATAGGGAATACGTTATAAATCGCTATATATTAGCTAGGGAGTAGGAGGCGGTACGCCTATTTTCCGATATATTCGAGGATCCTAAAAGGTCTAATCTATCGTAGTAATAGTTTCTTAGTTATACCTTCTTTTAGCTATAGGTTTTTTATCGAGAGAGCTATAAAGTCGTTCTTTTTAAATATTATTTCTTAGTAGCGCTTATTATAGTAAACTGCCTATATTTCGGTTGCTATTCGCTATACTTTCTATAGCTTTTCGTAAAGCTCTATAAGCTTTTTAATTCGCGATAATACTACTAGTACCTCCCTTTCTACGCTACCGTCCTCGGCGTATATTTAAAAATTAGGATTAAACCCTAGTAAGGCTTAGAAAGGCGATATTCTAATTATCGTATTAACGGTATTATTATATATAAATTCTATAGTCCTTAGGAGGGTAGGCTATATTTTCTATTACTCGTTAATAAAGTACCGGAGGTAGTATTCGAGCGTTTAATTTATCCTCTCCGTTTAGCTATCGGTTTATAGGTAAAACGCTGTCGAATACCTCAATTTTACCTAGGATATATAATATAGTTTTGACTAAAACCTACTTATAAAAACTAATCCCCGGTCGGATACAATGCTATTTAGTGGTCCAAATCTCAGTTCAATACTATAATAGAAAAGCTCGGCCAATTCCGAAGCATCTATCGTGGTTAAAACTAGGAAGAAAAGGCACTATTTCGAGAAACGGTCCACGACCACCAAAATAGCATCAACTATCCTTCCTTTCTAGATCGATTGAGGCAATCCGCGTAAGATTTCACGTATTTTTTTACGTCTTCTTATAGGTTGATCCAATAGAATTCTCTCCTAAGTAATTCCTCGGTCCTTACTCTACTAAAATAGCTAGCGGTAGGGTCATCATAATACATTGTCATCAATTTTATACGGATACCCTCCTTTTTTAGTATATATAGACGTCCTCGGTACCGTAGTAATCCTAAGGCGTTAACTGACTAGCCCCTACTACTAGTTTTCTAGGTTAATACGTCCCCTTTTCGGCGGATCGTTTCTAGGTTATCTAACTAGAGTTTTCCTACCTATTCGAGAGTATCTATAGCGCCTATACTAATAGACTAGATTTCTGTTATTATAGTATCCGTAAGATCGAACGGAATATCTAGCTCGTTATATAGCTCTCTCTATTTAGATTACTAGTCTATTTTAATACCGATACGCTTTACTATCGGTCCGTTAGAGTTATATCCTTCGGAATTATACCCTTAATCTACGTCTAGATCTTAGGTCCCTACGATACTTTAGATTGTTAGGGCCTTTATTCCTCCGGTCCTATTAAGGGCCGGGGTCTAATTGTCTACGATTCGGTTTTAAATCGGAGTTATTAGTTCCTTTCCTATAATTGCTTATTCGGAATTTAGTATTCTAGAAAGCCTATCTACGGGGTTTATCTTTCCGGGCCTATACTTTATAATAAAGTTAAAAGGCGTAAGAAATATATACTAACGTATCTATCGGCTATTAAGCTTTTACTACGTTATAAACGTATATAGATTAGTATAATCTAATAATACCTTAATAGGATACTTACTACTATCTAGATAGTATCTCTAATATTAGAATAAGTAAACGATAGCGAATAGCTCTTAATCCGGTATCGTATAGTTAGGTTTAGGTCCTAAGAACTTTTTTAACTAGAAAGCTACTAGGTACTAACGTCCCGCTACGTCTAGCTAGGAAAGTACCCCTCCTATACCTTAATTTAACGTATCTATTTCTAAACGGATATATTTTTCCGGGTTAAAATAATATAGTAAGGATACCGACTAGAATATAAGTTTTAGTCGCCGAAACGCTACCGATTCGGTATCGTTTAGCGATACTTATCTAGGCTTTTTTCCGTTCTTACTCCCTTTTATTATAGATATAAAAGGTAAGGATATTTCCGAGTACCCTTTAATAAAGCGGCGGTAAAAGTTATAGAATCCTAGGAAGACCTAGACGTTATAGTAGCTCCTAGGCTCTTCCTATTCCTATATTATATAGACGTAGCTTTAGTCTATCCTTATACCCGATCCGTTAATAATAAACCCTAGAAACTTAATTTCGTCTTAGTAAAAGATATACTTTAAGGATTTTACGTAGAGTTTAGCTTTTCGTAGTCTCTCGAAAACTTAATATAGGGCCTTTATATACGATTTTCGGTCTACCGTAAAAATTAAGATATTATCTAGATAGGCTATATAAACTATATCGACTAGCCCTACTAGTACGGTATAGATATAACTCTAAAAGGTAGCTAGGGTATTTACTAGTCTAAAAGGTATAACTATATATTGTAGAGGGGAACGCTTAAGGCTATATACTCTGAGGCATACGGGTCGATTCAGCACTCACAGTTCAGTTTCATACTCGACTTTGCATACAAAGGAATCTAGGCACGCAGCCCAAGAAGTCCATTTAGAGAGGTATAGAGGTATGTCTTATTCAATCTATCTCTTCCTACTACTTATATCTTCCAGTTTCCCGAGATTACCTAATAAATCACTTAGTAAATAATAGGATAGGTAAGGTCAATACGTAGTAGAAGACAAGGTCCCCTACTACATACCACCCCACCCAAAAAATATCGCCCGTCCTTAGGCGATTCGTAATATCCGGATCAAAAACAACCATATAAAATAAGTATAAAAGAAACAAAGAAGCGAGAAAACAAAAAAATAAGAAAATAAGAAAACAAGAAAATAAGAAACCCGAATTCTTATAGCCTTACGCTTATAGAGGGATCATTCTATATCCGTTTCGTCACCTATACCGAGGTCTATACCGAGGTCTTTCTAGTACTATAGATAGACTTCGGGAATCGGAAGTCCTTCTTTTAAAAGATAAAAGTAGGATCGTTTACTATAGGCGAGTTTTTCGGCTAAAATAATTCGTATAAAGGCCTCTATAAACTAGCGTATAACGCGGCGGCGCTAACGTAAAATCTAGGAATAAGCTACTTCTTTATCCTCCCTAAAGAGAATATTAAGCTCTACCACAACAGACTATTCCGACTACCTAATTCTCCTAAGTAGTACGTCTAACAGATCTCCGAGGCCTATAAGGTAGGATACCCCCGGAAAGGTATATAGGCTTACCGAGCGTTTCTAACTAGACTCTCCCGATAGTTTCCGCGTACCGATAGATATATCTCGGTAGGTATCTACAATTTCACCCTATATCCTAGCTTCTATAGTTTCTATATACTTATAGTCTTCGTAAACCACTCTAAACCAGGGCATTATAGTACAACAGAGACGCGTAGTTAGCCCTATAAAGCTATATAGAATTATAGGGAGGGTTAGGCGAACGTCCCCTACTTAATAGACCACTCCTATAAATAAAGTCCTAAACTTCTCTTCGTCCTCCTTAGTCTATATCTAAGGATAAACCACGATTATATACCCTAATACCTAAATATCGGGATAGGCCTCGACTTTCGACTACTACTCCTTAAGATATAAATATATTCTTAGGAGGATAATAGTATAGTTATCCCTATCTTTATCGGTAAATAATACCGACCCTTAGACAGCGTTCCCTCCCCGGCTAATTACCAAATAGTCCCCGATATTTAAATTAAAATAAGTAAATCCTATCTCCTCTCCGGGGTAAACACTCTTCGTATAATACAGAAATAATATCAGCCGCCACGTATAATCCGGGCGAATTACGATATATATAGTATAGTAATAGATATCCTACCGGGTTAATTACTAGGTTAGAGACTAGAATATATTATAACTCTACCCTAATCTCGGTCTTATAACTATAAGAGTATAGTAATAGTCGTATATATCGAATTCGAGGTAGATTAACTATATTAAGGATACTACTAGCTATCCTATTATTTATAAGAGAGACGCTACTCCCTCTATACTAGAAATATTATCGCTAAGCTAGCCGAAAAGCTTAGGGAGGATTATATTTCCTATAGTTTCGAACTCCTCTATTCTTTACTTATCGGTCTTATCTCTAGGACTATAGATCCGAGTATAGATATCCTCTAGGTCAAAACCTAATTTAGTATATCTTATAATACGTAGAAGTAGCGCCTCTACCTTAAATCGAAAGGAACTACGTATTACGCTATCTAAGAAATTCCGCGGAGTAAACTAGTTAGACTTTTCCTTTCTAAACCTATCCTAACTATCTAGCTACCTAGCGGTATATAATAATCGGCTAAGTAGATCGGTATAATTAAACTATTGTATATATAATCCTAGATAGCTACTTAGCGCCTTAGCGTACATAAAATATATCTTTTCGGCCGAAAAGATACCTAAAACTCTTATAGTTTTTCGTAGTATAATTAGCTTTTCTCGATCGGTAGAACCAATAGGCGTTAATTTAAACTACTATAAAAAGGATTTCGATAGTATATAGTAATATTAGGGCTAGGGTTTAACTTAAAGACGTTTTAGTATAGAGGACTAGTAGTAACGAGTATAGACTACCTATCCCTAGAACCTTCGGCTTCTCTACTTTCTTTTTAGTATACTAATAGATAATAGGGTAAGCGGTAGATCGGCCTAGTCTAATAGTCTACTAGCGGTTTCTAAGTCTAAATCTAATCCTTCGTATCCTATAAATTCTAGGTCTTCTTCCGTTAGCGCTATATCCTCGTCGTCGTTATATTCGTTATATTCGTTAGTATCTAAGTCTAGGGATAAAGGTCCCTATTTTTCTACTAAAAAGCCGTATTAATCTAGTTTTAAACCTAGTCGCTTAAAACGGGATAGGGGGAGGTACTCGGTATATAAGCAAACCGCTATATTTAAGAGATCGCCTTAGATCTAATACTTTATTCTTCGGTATCCCCGGCCTACCTATCTAAGCCTCCGGACTAACTCGTAGTTTATAGCTCTCCTTATCTAGTCGAAGGTAATATTCTTAGTAAGTAGCTTACTAATCTACTCTACTATTACCTTAGTATAAACTAAAGTAAATAGACTACTTATATTCTCCCCGCCCTATTTTAGAGATACTTTTTTATAGATAGACTAGATATACGCGAGGTTCTACTAGTACCGATTATAGACTTATCGAGCCCGGTCCTATTCCTTATAGAAACTAGTCTTAATATACTCTTTCTTCTAGGCGCCGCTTTAAATAATATAGTTATACTATCGAGAAACCGCCTCGGTATTCTTATTATAGATTTTTAGAAGATACTTACCGACCTTAAGCTAGAGATTATATTATTTCTTAAAGGGTTAGCTTTCTACAGTATATCTAATTCTTTCGAAGGTAGGTTTAAAAGAGTCCCCGGGTTATACCTAGAAGACCTCTAAAGTAGATTTATATAGTTCCGATCCTTATAAAAGAGTAGTCGAGGTTATCCTATCGCTTAGATTTATAAAGGTATCGAAGTTAAATTAGTATAGTCCGAATTAGCTTAAATAAGCGTAATCTAATCTTTAAGTAAAGCCTTCTTTCCTACTTATATAGACTTCTCTATAGTAGTCTTTTTCGGCCGAAAAACCTCGTACTTTAGTCTTATAGAAACTCGTTCTTTATATATAGCTTTACTAGGGATATAAAAGCCGTAAGCTATCCTAGAATTAAAGAGGTATCGAATTCAAAGAAAGAGAGTTTATAGCCTACCTATTCCTATTAGAATCAAAGAGGGGTCTCTTATAAACTATATACTCCCTATCCTACTCGTCCTTTTACTACCGCTATATATTTCTTTTATCTCTTTTCTCCTCCCTTACCTTTCTACTCTCTCTCCTACTATCTCTTCTATTTCTTTTATCTAAGTAAGTTTATCTCTCTCCTACTATCTCTTCTATCTCTTTTATCTAAGTAAGCTTATTCCTACCGATCCTAGTGCCTCGTTTTTCTATTATATCCTCTTTTTCTTTTAAACCCTAGTCCTAGTCTAACCTACTCCCTACTATCTTTAAAGCTAAACTTAAGAACTAACTAGCTCTCCTTTCCTTTCCTTTTAGACTAGTAAGATACCTCCCCTAGTTATCTATACTCGTTACCCGTTCTCCGTTTCGGTAAACTAAGCTCTATTCTACCTCCCCTATATACTAACTAGTACCGAGAACTAGATAACTTAGGGTATAGAGACTAGTTTCTAGGGTCGGTTCCGGATTACCTATATCTAAGATACTAGTAATACTAATAACTATTAAGGCTATAATAATATAAGTCGCTTCTACGAGAAGGTAGAGACTTACCCCGTTCGCCTTACACTCCTTTAATACTAGTCTAAGACTACTTTATAGGTTCCCTTAGGAATCGAAGGCTATAGGTACGAATTACTAGCTCTTCTAATATAGGCTAGTTTATTCTAGAGATCCTATAATCCCCTATATCCGAGCTTCGATAGTTTTGTTCTAAACTAGGTCCTATCTAAGAATATATTAGCCTAGATTATATACCGGATCGTTTAGCTTTACAAGTCCTTTTATATCCTCGCTAAGAACCATATTAATAAGCATAGTATCCGGCCTAGCTACTCTATAAGATCCTCTTTTCCTTTTTTTTTTTTTTTTATATAATCTTAATTATTACTAATATATTAGTATCTCCTTAGCAATTATACCGCTCCTCCTATTATACCTAGCTCCTAAATCGGCTACCTATTCTATAGTTTATTAAACTCGATAGAAGCCCTAAAAGATTCATATAGTTCTCGCTCTCTAAGTATAAGTCGGTAAATATAGAGGACCGTATTTACTACTAGTATAGCGCTATTTAGAACTTCCGTCGTTCCGTATCCTAGCTTATTAAGGAAGGGTACTAAGGTAGTACCACCGCCTCTTAAGAGAAGTATACTAGTCTAATCGAATAGTTCCCTTCTTCGATCCTTCCTACTACTCACTAGTAGTAATAGCGATAGCGGTATACCTTTCTTACCTTTCTTAACCTTAACGGGTATTATTGTAGTAGCTTCCTTTCGTATTATAGTAAATCTCCTTTTTAGTAGTCTTATAAAACCTAGCCCTATTATAGGGTTTTTATTAAACAAAATCCCTAGAATTTCTTAGTATAGTCTCCTACCCTACCTAATAAATTAGCCGTCCTTAGTTAATAAGTACTTTATCGAGTCTAGCCCGAGCCTATATAACAATTTCTTTAAACACTCGGCGTCCCGATTTTCGTAGCGAGAACAGAAATAAAATCAAAAAACTAAACGTCCAAATCAAACCTATATAATAAGAAGGATCAAATCAACCGTATAACAAAATAATAAGATAAAAAAGATAAAATCAAAAATAAAAAAGCATTAATATCAATCATATAACGAAATCATAAAATAAAAAAAGAAATATCAAATCAATCATATAACAAAGCCGAAAATTCATCAAAACTAATCGTATAATAAAACCTAAAAAGAAATCAAGCGTTATTAAACTTATACTCCTTCCCTAGGAAGTAGAGTTTTATAGTCGCTAAATATATTATCCTCTACTCTACTACTCTTACTATTAGAGTCCTAGTTAAAGGGTATATTTTTTAGCGGAAAAGATTCTTAGCGCGCCGCTATATCCTAGTATAACTAGAACCTCTTTAGCCGATCCCTATTAACTACGCTATATCGAGCTCCTTTACTAAAGGAGAATTTATAGAAAATCGGCGTTCTATCTAACTCTTCTAGAGTATAGGCGCTATTCCCTAGAACTTATAGAATCCGGTATAGACTAGACTATCGATAGCGTAGCTTCTATTCGGAGGTCTTATCCTCCTACCTCTAGGTATTATATAGTAGTATTAAGCTACCTTCTTCTAGTAGAATAATATAGAGTCTTTTCCGTCTATTATAGTAGGATTTATTATTATCCTATATTTATATAAACCGGTAGATCGTTTCCTAAACGTCCTTATCTCGTTATAAGATTTGCCTAGTATAGAGACTAATTAGATCCTCTCTTATCGTAACTATTTCCTATAGAAGGGTACTCTAAGTAGGAACTTCTATTTTAATAAATAGGATTATATCCTTTCTAAATAGGAATCGGTATAGGGTTATACTAGTCGTAACGTTTATAGTTATCCTATCCGCTAGTAGCGCTATATAGAACCGTTCTCTCTATAATAGAGGGGTAGTCTTAGCTATCCTTCTAGCTCTCCTATAACGGAAGGAAGAGGCTATTTAGGAAGGATCGTTACTTCCTAGATTCTTAATAGTAATAGATACGTTTACGTTTTCGGTAGAATACCCGAAAGTCATCTTTAAAAGTATATCTTTAAAGGTTCTTATACTCCGCTCGATAGTACTATTAGATCCTAGATTATATAGTAAGATAGCTACCTATTTAATCCCCTTCGATTCTAATATTTTCTAGATCTCCCCCCCTAAACTTAGGCCCTTTATCTATTATAATCCTAGTTAGGAACCTATATCTATAGATTATATCCGACTAGATCTAGTCTATAAGTATCTTCCCGGTCGGCCTTCCCTTTAAAGGCACCGCTTCGAGCTAGCCGCTTAAGCCCTCTTATACCTAAGCTATTCCTAAATAGCCGTTCTTATTTAGTAAGTACGCAGTATCGATAAAAATAATATCCTATATATACTATACTCGGTTCGGGACTATTAGTTCTTTTAGGCGATTTAGTTCCCGAAATTAATAGGATAGGTAGTATCGAACGTACTTAGCGATCTAAATATATATACCTTCCTACTAATACCTAATCTTAAAAAGGGAATATATTACCTCTCTTCCTTTATAGCCTAGTTTATTATAACTAGCGATAATCACTCTCTTCCTAGCTACCGGTAAATCTAGAACCTATCTTAATAGTATATTATTCCCCTTTCCCTAATAGAATAGGTACTCCCCTTAGACAACAAAATTTATAGTATTTCTTTTAAACTAGTTATATCGGCGGATCGGTATTCTAGTTAGATAGCGGAAAGTCATATACTATTTTATAATTTCTTCCGATTTATCGGAGTATTCCGGACTAAAGATTCGGGTCTCTTACTCGCTACCTATAGAACGCTAATCTTACTTAAGGCTTAGGATAGCTTCTTATATAGGTATAAAAGAAATACCTACTAGATTTAGTATTACCGCTAGTATACTAATTTCTACTAGAATAAAATCGTCGATATCCTCCTTTTCTTCCTAATCGGCCTATTCCTTATCGGTATAAGGACGCCTTAATAGTCTATCCGCCGCTCTATAGTATTGTCTAGGAATATAATAGACCTCGAAATCGAATAATCTAATCTAAATAATCTAGCTAGTAACTAATATACCTAGTAAATCGGTAGTAGATCTATTTAGCTAGGATATAAAGGTTTTAGTATTAATTTCTAAGATAAAGTAGACTCTATATACCTAGTAGCGGAATTTCTTTAGCGCCTTTAGGACGCCCCGGTACTCCCGCTTACCTACGTTATACTACTATTCTATTATCGATTATATTCTAGATTTATACCTCGCCGGTTTCCGAACCCTATTATAGATCTATATTAGTACCGCTCCCTAACCTTTTAACAATATATCTACCGCAATTATAATATCCAAAGGAATAAAGAAGTAGTCGATAGGTAATATATACAGAAATATAGATAGGATTTCCTTAATCCTAATAAAGGTATCTTAGTACTCTAGATACTACTTAAAATTCGACCCCGACTTTAGAAGCTTATATATTAGTATAGCGATTATAGCGAAGTCCTAGATTACGATCTAGAAGTATACAGCTAGCCCTATAAAGGATCGAACGTCGTATACCGATATAGGGGTAGGCTATTCTATAATCTTTACTACCTTTATATTATCTAGTCGGCGCCTATCTCTATTATAGATCTATCCTATAGTAGCTACTCCTTATATAATAAATTAAGACTTTTCGGCCGAAATACTTATACCGGTAAGTTCTAAAAGGTAGAGCGTTTTATCTAGATTTTTTAGATACTCTAGAATATACCGGCGGACTTTAGGAAAGACAATCTTATTATTATAAGTTATTTTCGGTCCTTTAATCCTAAAATCATTTAGGAAGGCTTTTATATACTTCCTATAGTCGTCGGCGAGTATAAACTATACAATTCTTTAGTATTAGTCTACCGAGTTCGCTCCTCTTTATAGGATTATCGTTATTCTAAGCAAGCCTACTAGGGTCTAGATTGCTATTATATCCCTATATTCCCTTACTAAAGCGATCTAATTATACCCTAAGAATAGGTCTACTATAAAGTATACTATTATCCTAGAAAAATCCTCTATAAACTCGTCTACATTCGGAGGGAGGTTTACGTCTCGAATAGTTACCGAGTTTAATTTTATTATAGTAATAACTAAATAATATTAGTCTATTACTTTCTTTTTTACTAAGAACTAGGGGTTCCGATAGGGACTATAATAAGGTTCTATTAATCCTTTCTTCTAGCGGTCCTATAGTATCTTAATGATTTTCGAGGTTAATACCCGGGGTACTTAGAATCTAGGATACTACTATACTTTATACTCGATAGTCCTAATCTTTTATAGACTATAAACCTTATTATAGATACGACTAATATACTCCTAAAACCATACTAATATACCCTCCTATTTAATTAGTAGTTTATAGAGTAGTTCCCTTTCCTCTAGTAGAAGATCCTTTTTAAAAATCAGCTTCTCTTCCCTTTTAGAGGTTAACCTTATATAATAAGCGAATTTCGCTATTCGAGGATATAGATAGCTATTAAATCGCGTCTTTTTATCTAGTACTAGATTACCGTAATAAATTTATAGGTATTATTCCTACTATCCCGGCTATCCTTCCGGTATAGACCTATTAAGAAGAGGAACGTTTACTAGCTTTACTTTATCTACCTTTCTTTTATATAGGGTATATATAGTAGCGCTAATAGAAATCTAGTATTTCGGCCGAATAAACTTACCGCCTATCGTTTTATAGTAGGGTAGTAAATCCGACTCTTATATAGTCGTCCTATAGTATATATCTAAAGGTATCACTCCGTCCTATCCTCGCTCCTCTATATCGTCAAATTCTATCCGAATATACTCCTAATTATCGATTTCTATTAGGTTCTATTCTAGGGGAACCTTATAGTTATCGAGGTCAATTATACTCCTATATATAATATTTATTAAATTAACGTATACTAGCGCTATAAAACCTCTTTTAATAGTAGTAAAATAAGATAAAATAGACAAAAACTTTAAATTATTAGGGACTTCTTCTTAGTCCTAATCCTATCTTAATTCTTAAACCTATATAGCGGATAGCTTACTAGGAATTAAGCTTCCGCCTATTAGTTTAAAGAACTATCGATAAAGTCCCCTTTCTTATACTATTCGAGAGCTTCTTCGGGCTAGAGTATAGCTACCTAGAGTATCTTACCTTCGTTAGATTTATATATAGAGAAACTTACCTTTCTAGTCCTTTCTTTATTATAGATAATATAGTCTACCTTTCTATTAGGTTTCTAGGTAAGCGCTATTATCGATACTTCTATAAACGGCCTTCCTAAAATTAACCTATATTATCGGATCACGATCGTATTTACGTATACTATAATATCTCTAATTAAAATCGGTATATTCTAGATATAACCTAGGCAGCGAACTCTTACGCTATTAACAAAAAGTATATATAGCTATAAATCTTTCTTAATCGGAAGCCTTAGTCTATTTATAAGATCTAGCCTAATTATATCAAAGCAAGACCTAATATTAAATATTACTTCGAGTATATAATTACCTATAATAATATCTATCTATAGGAAACTAAGAGAGTATATATCGTAGGGAGGATACTCCTAGATAGCTACCGCTTTAGATCGGCGGTCGTCCTAGAAGACCTAGGACTTAATCCTATTCACTAGTATATTGTAGCTAATAGGGGGCTAATACCAAATAATATCTAACGAGTTTACAATAGACGTAGTTAGGGAATTAGGTAGACGGTTTTCCTTAGGCTTAGTAAATAAAGTACAGCGGAATCTTAAAGATAGCTTAGCTATTTCTTCTAATAAGATTTCTACCTTAGTACTTAGGAATCGGTACTTAATATCCTCTTCTAAATCCTTATCTAGTTATATCAACTAGGTTCTAGTAGGCTACTTTCTTATAGCGGCTCCCTTCCTTTTATTAGTACTACTAGCCCCTTCCTAGCCTCGGGATACCTAGGTTAAATTATACTAAATAATAGGAGGGCTATCTATTATAACTTCTTTGTCGTCCTAGATTTCTTCTACTCTTACTAGCTCGTACCGGCCTACTTCGTAAGAACGGGTAGACACAACCCTATTTTCTCGGCGACACTTTCGTATAGCGTCCTAAGATATATACGTTCCTAGGGTATAGATACCGGCGCTAGTCTTATCGTTATTATCTATCTCTTTATTTAGTTCCGGGGACGTCCCTAAGCGATAGGCTAGGTAGTTTATAGCAACTTATATACCTAGGGCAGAGTCACGCTCGTCTAAATTAGATAGAGGCAATAAGCGACTAACCTATATACTATTTTGTCGGTTCTAATTAGCTAGCTAGGTAGAAAGAGATTCTTTAAAAGGCCTCCGGAATTCCCTAGAGAGTCTTAGGCCGCTATCGGATTGTCTACCGATATATAACTAATTTCTATTATAGTATATATTTCCTAATAAAAGGTCCTCCGCTAGTTCCTTATAGGACTAGGGGTTCTAGTAATAGCCTATCGCTCTATAATAGTAGTAACCTCGGTCCTCTTAGGGGTACGCCTAGGTTAGGGGTAGGTTCTATAGCCCCCTATATAGTCTCTATACCGGCGGTTACGGCCTCTAGTATTACTAGTTCGCCGAGGCTTTTAAACTATTTATATCTAGACTTATAGTATTAAACTTCTAGTCTATTCGCTTAAAGGCTAACTCGATATTAAAGGCTAGTAGCCTAAAGGCTTACTAGGACCCCTACTAGTTTATCGGAATTTAATTAGTTAATAGTTTTTCCGCCGAAAAAAACTTCTTACTAGTATATCTTTCTTTTAACTTAAGGATATTCCTAGTATATAGGCTACTACTAATACCCTACCTAGGCTATTACTTTTAGGGCTTTATCTTCTTATCGCTAGGCTATAAGCGTATTATTAACCACTTTCGTAATCTACCCGAGGCGGATTAGGCCTATTATAAAGGGGTCCTCGAAGCTAATCCCTTCCTTCCTAACTACCTTTATTCGTAGCTATTCCGGTAGACCGGAGAGAAGCTACTTATAGTATTACTATTCTAGTATTATTCCCCGCTAGAGTAGTATAGAAGCAACTACCGTAAACTAGGATAAATAATAGCGGAGCTCTATATCGGTCTTATAGGGCTACTAGACTAGAGCTATTAACGCTATTTAGGTAAATCTCTAGTAATCGCTATCCTAGTCCTTAAAATCCTTATAGATCTCGTATTTAAGTATAGCCTAGTCTCTTTCGATATACGCTTAGGTACTCTTTACCTACTACCGGATATTCTTTTTATAGTAGTTAGGGAATAACTTATATAGCGATATAGAATCTACTATACCCCGTCTCTTATAAAGTCTCTCGAAATTTTCGAGGGCCTTAGTTGTATCCTCTCTATTAAAGAACGGAGTACCTAGGGTACTAGAATCGGGTATAGGAAGTAAGAAGGCTCCTTACTATACCTATAAAGTTCCCTAAAGATTAGGGTAGTTCGGTAGGTTTATCGGGAACTAGGTTACTATCCTACCTAGGAGATTCGCTACTAACGGGGTTTCGGTAGGCTAAGGTAGCACTTAGGGGTACGCCGATACTTCGGACTTAAAGCGGTTATATTCTCGATACCCTTCGAATAGCGACGTAACTCGGCTAGAGGATAGGCCAGGGGTATTTCCCGGCTCGAGGAAAACTATAAGATATAAGTCTCGATCGTATTAGGTATTCTCTTTAGCTATCTTATAGGTTTTAGTTCTTTCTTTATTTTTTAGATTTTTATAACTAAGGTTTTCGGCAAAATTAATAGGATTAACGTAATCAATAGAATTAATAGAAAAAGACTCGGTAGAACTCTTACTACTATACTTAATAGTAGTCTCGGAAAATAACAAAGAAGGTAAATAATCCTTTATAGACTCGACTAACGATACTTTCTAGGATTCCTACTACAATTCGTATTAGAACCTTACGATCGTCTATAATATATACTCTCTTAGTATACTAGTCTAGATATATCCGATTCCCGGCTAACTCTTTTCGGCCGAAATCGCTAACTCTTTTGGTTTTATATACGCTAATACGCGTAGTTCGGATAGCTTATCTATCCTATTAGCTAGTAAGCCTCTCGCTAGCTAAGTATACTCATTATAAAAGAATACTATTCTCCTTATCTATACTAATTACTAGGCTAGGTTTAACAATAGCTCAATTCGCTTCCGCCGATCGAAGTAATATATCTAGGGGGACGCCTAGAAGCCTTTTCCACTAGCCTATCCTTCCTATTATCAATTCTTAGGGTTAAATCGTATCCGCACCTTTTTCGATACTTCCGAGTCTATCTAGATCACTCAATTCCTTATAAACTTAGTCGAGAATTAACTTCGTACGCTACGTATTTAGCTACCCTAAAACGATTCCCTATATCGGTCACTATATATAGAGGGGAACGCTTAAGGCTATATACTCTAAGGTATATAGGTCGATTCAGTACTCATAGTTCAGTTTTATACTCGACTTTATATACAAAGGAATCTAGGCACGTAGCCTAAGAAGTCTATTCAGAGAGGTATAGAGGTATGTCTTATTCAATCTATCTCTTCCTACTACTTATATCCTCTAGTTTCCCGAGATTACCTAATAAATCACTTAGTAAATGATAGGATAGGCAAGGTCAATGCGTAGTAGAAGACAAGGTCCCCCACTACAATATTTAAAATAGCTATATCTCGTCCTAAAAGCCGTTTTCTATTCGTTACCTTCCTAGAGTCGGATCCGGTAGTAAGCGTCTTTAACGTTAACCTTACTAAAAAAATTAGCTCCGGAGAGTCGGTCGAGGATCTCTAAGATAAGGGGTAGAGGGTAGCGATTCTTAACCGAAACGCGGTTAAGTCCCTAGTAGTCTATATATAACTATAGACCGCTATCTTTCTTAGGGACAAAGAGGATTAGTATTCTAGCCGGACTTTTTAAAGATTATATTCTTCCCCTTTTAATATTATCTACTAGGTAAGCCTATAGCTCTTTTAGTTCGGTTCGTAAAAAGGGATAGATCGGCCTATAAGAAGGGTTTTTCCCTTTCTCGAGGTCGATTATATAGTCGGAGGCTTTTATTCTTAGTAGAGTTTTAGCTCTCTCGTAATCGAATATATTAAGATACTTCTCTAATTCGGCCGGGATTTATACCCGATCCGATACCGATAAAATAGTATCTTTATTAGGTAACTAGACTTCTTCCGGTATCTTAACTAAGATATAGACGACCGTATTTCTAGATTACTTTATAAATTTATATAGTTTTTAGAGTTCGAAAGTTTTAGTTCCGAACTATTATTTATTAACGCTAGGACGTAGGATAACGTTAAATTTATTTATAAAGGTCCTAGATAGAAGAATTAGGCTTCCTTCTAACCTAGGGTCTCTATCGATCCCGATATAGGGTTGTTTTATTATCTTTTCTACCCCTTTAAAATCTATAATTATAAAAGATACCTAGTATATACCGTAGGTACGAAGTCGTTTTAGGGCGACGCCTTTTAGTAATAGAGACGAAAAGGGTATAGCGCCTAATTTTATTTTATAGGCGAATACTTTATTAACTATATTATATTCCGCGCTAGTATCTAGATCCGTATATATTTCGTCGCTGTTACCTAGGGTAATCGGTATATAAAGACGTACTATAGTCCTAATAAGCGGGTACTAAGCTAGTATATCGGGATCTACTCTAGCTCTTTTACTTTTCCTAATTACCTAGGCTTATTAGCTTTTATTACCTAGATTAGGGATTAGACTATAGCTTTTTAGGGGTAGTTATTTACCTAGTAATTCTTATCTCTATAGATAAAGTAAACGCTTTCCGGTACTATATCTATACCGGCCCCCTTTTCTATCTAGGTAGTATTTATCGAACTTCGCGAGTTTTCCCGATTATTAAAGGATCTATATCCCCGACCTCTACCTCTAGGTTAGCCTCTTCCTTAGGGTTAACCTCTTCTTTAAGGTTAGCCCCTTCCTCTAGGGTTTAGTATATCGGTATAGGAGTAATTCGATATCGAATTATTATAGTTTCCCTTTCTTTTCTTTTTTTAATAATAGGTAGAAGGCTCCTTTCTCTTCTAATACGCGAAGTAGATATAGTAGAGTATAGACGCTAGTTTTAATATCTCGTCTCGGGTAGTAGGTAAAGTACTATTATTAGTAGTAATTATAATATCTCGGAGGGGCTTCTATAGCTTTATAAATAGGGTTTAGGCCCTCTATTCTTCGCTCTAGTTTAGGAGGTAATTCTTTAGCGATTCGAGGTAGTTTTCGAAGTTATAAGGATCTTAGAAAGGTTTTATTATAGCTTCTTAGAATTAGATAAAGATATCGGTAATAATATTATAGGAATTCCTAAAGAGTATTTTTATCTATTCTCGAAATATATCCTAATCCGATACCTCCTTAGGGTATTTTCGTTCGTAAGACGCCTACTTTCCTTTATAGGATATATAGAGGTAATTAGTAGTAGCGAGGATTTTCTAGGATCCCGAGATATACTTTCTTAGGGTACCTTTAAAGAGTACTTCGAGATTATTTAACTAGTCCTCTCTCTATTTAATACCGAAATCTTATTTAAATCGGTTTACGTCTCGCTTAATCTCTCCTCTCTAGGTTAGCTCGCTTTCCGAGGACGACTTACGATTAATTCGTAACCTCCTTATAAATTATCCGAGGTCCCGAAGCCTTTCTTTATTTTCCGCGACTAATTTTTTAGCCTTAAAGAGGCGTTTTTATAGGGCTACTCTAGCTTCGTATTTTATAGCTTTTACTTCGAGGGCTCGAATATTTTCGTCTATAAACCGAGTATTTTCCTCGGTAGAATTATCGGTTTATCTTAGGGAAGGGTCCTAAATTTAGATTCCCTTTTATTCTCTAATTTATAGAAGCGTTCCCGATTCGCTACCGACTTAGGTAGTATACTCTAATAATTTAGTATTATTTCGCGAACTACGGCGAGTAGTCGGGGGAGCTATTGTATCTTAGGTAGTTAAAGATAAAGAATTAGAATTATAAGGATATATAGTCTATAGGTATATAGCCTATTAACCGGGTAAGATACAATAGTATAGGAGGGAGGATCAATATATTGACTATATATATACCAAGACTAATTCTTACTAGAATTAAAGGGACCCTAGGGGCCCTAGGAGTATAAGGAAAATGGCGTACTAAGGTTCGTGACTGATTATATAACGAACCCCGTACGACTCGGCCACGTAACGTAACCTATACGCCATATCGTTATATCCTGGTTTCGTATTCTCGTTTCACAATTGAAAGGATCTTTATCCTTTATATTATCCTTAGTCTCCTATAAATTAAGGACGTTAATAGAATATACTCGCCGAATAAAGGGTATATAGATATCTTCTTAAAGACTAGGGAAAAAACTAGATACTAGAATCGAAAGGATATGTCACGTCCCGCTCTCCCAGAGAGGATCGCAGGACTCGAGGTGGATCCCAGATGGATCCATGTATTATGGAGGCATATAGACAGAGAGTCATGTGACCTCGCTTACCCGCGCACAACTATACCAGTGGGACTCGGAGCATGTTTAGCAGCTCAGAGTTCAGTTTGAATACACACGCAGTACTAGTTGCATTGCATTCGCAGTAGTATATGTATGTCGTATAGTAATCCCTGTCACTCTGATCAATCCAATTGAGCCCTACATAGTGGGGCTTCACAGGATAGGACTATTAGACCGGTCGGTATAAGAGTACTACGCGTTAACCGCGTTTTAATAAGTCGATTCGATAGCTATTCGATAGCGTCCCTCGACCGGATCGTCTATAGATTAGGAAAGTTATACTAGACAATATCGATAAAGCGCTATAATCTAAGAAGTACGTCGACTTAAAGGAAAAGCTACCGAAATAGTACTAGTAATAGCTAGATATCTTTAGCTAATAGCTAGCTAATAGGCTACTACTATATCGACCTAGAATCGATTATAAGATACCGTTAATTCGCGACCGAAACGGTAATAAAGAATATCTACCTTACGGTCTACTATATAGAATAAATAAAGAAGAACTTCTATATCTACGAAAAACGTTAATAGATCTACTAGATAAAAACTTTATCCGTATTAGTAAGTTACCCGCGGCCGCCCTAGTACTCCTAGTAAAGAAACTAGGCGGGGGAGTTTAGTTCTATATCGATTATAGGGGGTTAAACGACCTAAGTATAAAAGATCGCTACCTACTACCCCTTATCCGAGAGACCCTATAGAATATAGCGAAAGCGAAATAGTTTATAAAGCTAGATATTATCGTAGCGTTCTATAAAGTTAGTACTAAGAGAGGAATAGAAGATAGTATTTTATACCCGATATAGTCTCTTCGAGTAGAATATTATACCCTTTAGCCTTACCGGTACGTTAGCGATATTCTAACGGTTTATTAACTAAACCCTATAAGAGTATCTCGATAACTTTATATCGGTATATATTAACGATATTATTATCTACTCTAGCGGTTCGATAGAGGATTACTATCGAAAAGTATATAAAGTACTATAGAAGCTTAAGGACGCTAGGTTATAATATAATATCGGAAAGTTAGAGTTCGAATAGAGCTCTATTAAATACCTCGGATTTATTGTCTATATAAAGGAAGGAATCTATATAGACCTAAAGAAGGTAGAAGTAATATATATATAGGAAGCTCCGAAATTAGTACGTAATATACGCGGATTCCTTAGATTCGCTAACTTCTATAGATCGTTTATACCCTAGTTTACTATCTTATCGGTACTATTAACTAGGCTTACGAAGAAGGATATAGTATTCTAATAGGATAAAGCTTACTAATAGTCCTTTATAGAACTTAAAGACCTCTTTATTAACGCTCTAATCCTAGTATACTTCGAAGAGGAGAGAGAGATAGTAATAGAAACCGATATATCTAGATAGGCTATAGGGGTAGTATTATCTTAGCGATAAGATAATAGCTAGTTAGCCCCCTATATATATATCTCTTAGAAATTGACCTTAGTAGAGTCGAACTACGAGATCTATAATAAAGAGCTACTAGCGATTATATAAGTACTATAGGAATAGAGGCTAGAGCTAAAGATAGTCCTATAATTTACTATTATAACGGACTATAAAAACCTATAGTACTTTAATAAGGTATAGTACTTTAGCGAGCGATAGATAAGATAGATATATTTAATAGTAGAGTTTAACTTTATATTATACTACCGGCCTAGGAAACTAGTAGTACTCCCTAATATACTTTTATAATAAGGCTAAGATATACTATAAGATACTACCGATAAATAGCTATCGAATCGGTTCCGAACTCTTTTCGAAAGGGTCTTAGTCCGACTAAGTAGACCGAGATAAGTAGCTACCGATACCTTAAAGGAAGTATAATTAGATTTTAGTACTCTAGTTCCTCTCTTTAAAGAACTAGAGTTATAGGAAGAATAGAAGAAGAGTAAGGCGATAGATAGTGTAACGGGTTAGACCCGCTTCCTACTATATGGCCCTGCCATATAGCCTTCCGTCTCCGCACGCTCCCGTTCTGCCACCGCCTTGCCCGTCATCCTTATTATCGTCCCGCTTGCTTCATTCCTTCCCTTCTCCAAGCTTTTTGTAAACAGCATGTCGACTTAGTCAGTATTGAATCAATTTGGCTTCGTTCCTTCACATACAAAAAGCTTCCTTCTCGTTACCGAGTCGTACGCAACGCAACGCAACGCAACGTTAACGAATCACCCCTAATTCTCCTTTTTCTTCAACGCAACGATAAACCAGCAACCCGACCAGAGCGCGCTCTTAGCGCTTCTACAACAGATACAGCAGCAACTTGCCGATCAGCAGAGCCAGCTCCTTTCTCTCGCATCACGCCAGAGTCAACAACCCGACCAGCCCCGTTTCCGCCTCCCTGATCCTCCCCGATTCGACGGCAAACCGTTTTCGCTCCGTACGTGGCTCCCCTCAATACAATCAAAGCTTAACGCCGACGGCCTTACCGGCCAGCAAGCATTCGACTACGTATACAACCGTCTCGAGACACCTCAGCAAGCATCAGTACTACACCTCAGAGAAACCAACGACCCAGATCAGATCTTCCAATACTTCCAACGTATTTATTATAACCCACGCGAAAAACAAGAGAGTATCCTCCGATTCGCCAACGTTCGTCAGAAGGACAATAAAAGCCTTATTGCGTACCTTGCCCGTTTCGAACGCCTCGCACACGAAGCGAGCGTAGAGATCCAAGGCCTAGCACAATCAGTTTTCGCCACAACGACACTTCACCGAGGCCTCCGCCGCCCTCTCCGTAAGGTTTTAGAACAAGCCAGTGATACACTCTTTGAGCTATCATACGAAGAGTACCTAGCGGTTCTACAACGATACGACCGTCGCCAGCCGCGACCTTTTCAACCTTAACGTCAACGTCAACCCTCGCCTTCTTCTCAACGTCAACGCCAACTAGCCACAGAACCAATGGATCTATCGGTAAATCGTACCGGAATCAGCCGCTAGGCTCGCCAGAGACATCGTCAACAGGAAGGTCTCTGTCGGTACTATGGTAGCCCCGACCACTACATTGATCAATATAACGATCCTACATAGAACCCACAGCATCGTAACCGCCGTTCATCATTGTCATCATCATCGATATCGTCCCTTTCCGACACCGAATCGCCCCCGAAGCAAAGGATTAAGGCCGCCACAGCCCGTACTAATCCTATCGATCTCCGTTACCCACTAGTCCTCCACGGCGATGGCCGCCTCACCCGGAGGAGCACATCGTCATACAACGACCCTAAGAGGGGGGGTATTGTAACGGGTTAGACCCGCTTCCTACTATATGGCCCTGCCATATAGCCTTCCGTCTCCGCACGCTCCCGTTCTGCCACCGCCTTGCCCGTCATCCTTATTATCGTCCCGCTTGCTTCATTCCTTCCCTTCTCCAAGCTTTTTGTAAACAGCATGTCGACTTAGTCAGTATTGAATCAATTTGGCTTCGTTCCTTCACAGATAGTATATATTAGCTCTACTCTTAAGCTCTATAATAGGGAGACCGTCGAATCGCCGCCGAAATAGGCGTAAAGACTAGCCTATTAAAATACTATCTTAATAAACGAGGACTACTATACTTCCGGTAACGGTTATAGATCCTAGATAGTAAGCTACTATATATAGAAATTATCTAGAAGATCTATAATTCCTATATTACTAGCTACTTAGGACGAGACGCTATCTATTCGATACTATCTTAATAGTTCTTTTAGCCTAGTATAGCGAAGGACGTACGATAATTCTTACGGAATTATATAATTTATAGGAGATATATAGTCTAGCGTAATACTAAGTATAGGCTATTAAAGCTACTACCGATTCCCTAACGAATCTAGGCCGAAATAGTAATAGACTTTATTATAGACCTCCTACTATCGAAAGAGAACGGAGCTATAAATCTATTAGTTATTATAGATCGGCTAACGAAGGGTATTATTTTAATTAAGATAAAAGAGATTATAGTAGAATAGATAGCGGAAGTCTTCTTAATATATTTCTATATATACTATAGGCTCCTACTAACGATTATAAGCGATCGAGGCTTATAGTTTATAGATAGGTTCTAGCGAATTATTTATAAGAAATTATCGATTTAGCGACGATTATCTACCGCCTTCTACCCTTAGTTAGATAGAGTAACGAAGCGAGCGAATTAAGAAGTCGAATAGATTATATATATATTTATTACCTACGTTTAGGACGACTAGATAGGGCTACTACTAATAGTAGCTATTACGATTAATAACTAAGACGCTATATTAACTAGGTTATCCCCCTTCTTCTTTACCTATAGATACTATATCGACCCCCTAGGAATCGAGGATAGTAGCGTAGATACTCTTAGGATAACGATAACCTAACCGGTACGCGTTAGCGAAACGTTCGTAAATCGACTACGAGAAGCTACCGATTAGGTATAGTCGGCGATAGTAATAGTATAGGAGAGGTAGTAAGAGTAGGCGAACCGATCGCGGTAAGCCGCTCCTATATATTAGATAGGAGATCGTATATAGCTAAACCTATAAAATATATACTCGTAGCGCCTATCAAAGAAATTAGACTAGATTTATATATAGTACTAAGTTAAAGAGGCCCCTATATCTTATACTATACGCCTTAACGTACCCTCTAGTATATACCTAGTCTTCTATATAGAGTTAATTCGACCTACTATAACGGACCCGTTTCTATTATAAATCGTAGACAATTCGTAGCTACCCTTAGTACTAGTCGATAGTAAGCTAGAGTACGAGGTTAAAGAGATCTTATCGATATAGGAGAAACGAGTTAGTAGGGGAATATAGATATAGGTCCTAGTAAAATAGGTAGGATATATAGAAACGATATAGGAGAGGCTAGACCTAGTCGAGAATTGCTCTATACTTAACAACTACGAACGATAATACGGGTCCGTTCTACGGCTCTCTTAGTACCGTCTCGACGCCGACGGCGATATCATCGTACCTATCGTAAGGATCAACGGGAGGGGGGGGGGGGGGGGGGGTACTATAACAGGCTAGAGCCCGGCCTAGATCACGTAAGGTATATACCCACAATATATATAAACCCCTATCGTCGGTAGATAGTGACCTTTTCTCTAAGATTTATATAAATAGTATATTAGCCTAGCCTAATTGAATTAATAAAGCTATAGCCCTTTATAGTTACTAGTAAAAGGGGGGCTTTATATAGATCTAATATATTATAAATTAAGTATAGACCTACTATCCTTTATAAGCTAATTAGCTATAAGAGTTTTTATCTATAGGCGTATATTATGATATAATTAGATATAAGGTTATTCCTAGAATAATACCTTAGGCCTACCGGTAGAAGGAGTCCCTAGGGCGGCCTAACCCCTTCGGCGGGAAATCGCCTATACTTCCCTACTATCTTGGGAAATCCCGCTATAGAAAAGAATACCCCGCTCTATATATTATATCCCCTACCTATATAAGACTATATATAAATTAGACTATATAGAGAAAGCCTAAGGGCTCCTTAAGAAATAGTCTTTGACTTTAAACTATCTTATTACCTTCTCCTACCTAATTAATAGATACCTACCCTAACTTATAGAGTATCCTATAATAATTCTATTTCTTCTTCTTTAATTACCTAGGAGAATAGTACTAAGAACCTACTCTACTCCCGCTATAGAGGAGATACCGAACCCTCCCCGAATAGCTAGGGAAATATAACCTACCGAAGCTATTACCTAGGCTAATCCGGCCGAACTAACTACCGACCTTAATATAAATCTTATAGCGACTTAAACTACTATAGAGAAGCTATAGAGACTTAAGGACCTCTAGGATTAGGTTAAGACTCTTAAATCTTAGCTTATAGGCCGAACTCTAAACGAACCCCCGATAAATCCCTACCGAGATATATATAATACCTCTAGAAGAGACTAAGAAATTAAACTTAAAAGTATACCTACGTTTACCCTTAATTTTACCTTATAATAACGCTAAGAATAGCTCTTAGACCTATAATAATAGTTTAAAGGAGCGCTAAGGTATTACCGCGATAATCGAATATAGATTCTTAGAGTACTTAATTATATAGATATAACTTACCGGTAGAGATAGTACCGATATATTAACGAAAAGATACCGATTTTACTATAGAATCCTAAGGAAGACTAGTCTTACTTTAAGGACTAGACTTTAACTCTTATTAAGAATATAGCTATCTTAAAATCTAAAGTAATAGGCTAACTCGAGAAGGTATATTAGATAAAGGACGAAGACCCTCGAGAATTTTATATATATCTTAATACCCTAGAACGTTACTTCCTAAGAATAGTAGAGAAAGAGAGGGCTCTCTCCTTTTTCGCGAAACTTTTATATAACCTTTAAGATAAAATCCGTCGCTATATTATAAAACTCCCTAAAACCTAGGAAGATATAATTAATATTACGTATTACTTCTAGGACCTAAAGAAATCGGAATCGAATTATAAGCGAAAATATACCGAAACTACCGAGAATATCTTTTAGAAAAAGAACTCCGACCGAAAGTCTTAAAAGCCCTAATCGATAAAGAGAATAAAATCTAAAGGAAATAAGGATATATTATCGGAAAAGCGCCTAAACCCTATTAGGGATAACGGTAAATATAACCGATACTTTAACTATAGGAGCGAGAAATACTACTCTAATAAATATCTAAACCCTATAAAGGACTAAAAGACTATAATAATATAGTCGGCCCTATAGGGAAATAATAGCGAGATAGAGTAACTCCTATACCTTTATCTCTTTTAATAGTAGGAACTAGAACCTAGCTTTATATTCCGATTACTACCTAAAACGATCTCGAAACCTATATAGATCTTAATACTAGGGCTAAAGCCGACTTTATAAGCTTCGAATTTATTAAGAAATATAAGCTTAACTAAGTAAAACTTACCGCGTCTCTCCTCTACGCTATTAACCGAAAGATAATACCGACTTATAGGGTATAGAGTATTCTAATAAAAGCTACCGATTCGAGGGGTACTATCTATCGATTTACCCGCGCCTATATAGTAATCGACCGAGACCCCCGACTCTCCGGAAGCCCTATCCTCCTCTCTATAATAATAATCTATAACCTTAATATTTATATCGTAGGACGAAATAGCCTCTAGTAGTTTAGGATATCTTCTATAGAAATTCTACCCCTAGCCCGCTTCGCTAAAAAGGCCCGAAACCTTATATATATCTTCGCTATAGTTAAACTACCCGAAGAAGTATAGTTACCTATTAACCGGGATACCGTTAAAGCGTCCCCGGAATACTATTAAATACCTACTAAACTAGTATAGTTCTAAGACTTCTTCTTATCTTAAAACTCGAAGACCTTACTTTCCTCTAATAAGTATAACTATACTATCGACCTTACCCTAAGGGCGAAAGTCCTATTTAGTCTTATATACCCCCTATTATAAAAAGAGCTTATAGAGTTATAGAAATACTTTAATAAAAACCTTCGGAATAAGTAAATCCGAGAATCTAAAAGCCCTACTAGGGCCCCTATCTTATTTATATCGAAGTCTAATAGGAGCTTATAGCTCTATATCGATTACTAGGGATTTAATAAAATTTCGGTTAAGAATCGGTACCTATTACCTTTTATTTTAGAGATTTTAGACCGGCTTTCTAGCTCTAAGATCTTTAGCAAAATCGATATCTAAGACGGCTACTACCGAATCTATATTAAAAAGGGTAACGAGTAGAAAACTATATTCCGAACCTATTATAGATACTATAAATATATAGTTATACCCTTCGGCTTTATAAACGCTCCGGTAACCTTTTAAAATTATATTTATATAGCGCTTTATAACGTTCTCGATACCTTTTCGGTCGCGTACCTCGATAATATCCTTATATTCTCCCTAGATTAGGAGTTCTATATAAATTACCTCTACTAAATAATTAAACGACTCTAGAAAGTAGGACTCTACGCGAAACTTAATAAATACGCCTTCTACTAAGACTAAGTCGATTTCTTAGGGTTTATTATATCTCGAAAGGGCGTTTTAATAGACCCTAGCTAGGTTACCGATATCGCTTTATAGGAGATTCTAAGGTCCTACTAGAATATCTAAGTATTCCTAGGATTTTATAATTTCTATTATAGGTTTATTAGGGACTACTCCCGAATTATACTACCGTTTATAGTCTTACTAAAAGGTAGTAAAAATAGGTATAAGCCTAGTTAGGTTAACCTAATACTAGGCGAAAAGGTAGCTTTTCGCCGTCTAATCGCTACCTTTTAGTCTACGCCTCTCCTCCGATACTTTAACCCCTCTAAGCCGATTCGGCTAGAAATAGATATATTAGATAGTACTATAGCTAGGATTCTCTCCTAACTAAACGAGAGCGGGGTATAATACCTAGTAGCTTTCTAGTCGCGGAAGTTTAGTAGGGTAGAGACTCTCTATAAAATACTAGATTAAAAGCTATTCGCTATTATATATTTATTTAAATACTAGTAATACTATCTCGAGAGGAGTACTTACCTAATTAAAGTATTTTCGGATTATTCTAACCTTTAGGCTTTTATAAAGTAACTAAAGCTTAATAGTAGGTAAGTATAGTAGTACTTAGCCCTTATTCTATTTAATTTTATAATAAAATATTACGCTAAGAAGAGTAATCCTATAGATAGACCCTCTCGGCGCTAGCTACCGAGCGACTATAGGGTTAATCTAATTTCGCTATTAAGCCGCCGAATAGCTAGCGAATTATAGATAACTAATTACTATTCTATTATAGTCTAGTTATTAACTATAAGTACGTTTATCTTAGATATCCTATACTTCGAAGAGAATAAAGATAGGGATAAATCGATTAATATAATCGATTAGAAGGAGCTTAGATATATACGCCGTCTCCTTAATATATAGGTTAGGCTAGCTTACGCCTCTAAGTAGGTATACCTTACTAAAGTAGGTATAGACTTTAAAGAGCTTATTAGGCAACTTTAGGATAAAGACTTAAAGACTTAACGCCGAAAGACCGCTATAAAATCGTCGACTTCGGGGTTAAAGAGCTAGAGTATTAGGCCCGAGGGCCTTTTATAATCTAAAGAACGTATTTATATCCCTATAAAGAGCAATTTAAGAACTAAACTATTAAGTATTTACTATAATAATCCTCTAGCTAGCTATTTTAGGTATTCGAGAATACTTAAGCTAATAAAAAGGAAATATTACTAACCGAATCTCTACCTAGATATTACCGAATATATAAAGGATTACTAGATCTACTAAAGCGTTATAGTAAGAAGATATAAACTATATAAAGAGCTATAGCTATTACCGATCCCTTTATAACCCTTTATAGAAATTTTAATAGATTTTATAATAGGCTTACCGCTAGTAATATTCGAATTTAGACTTATCGATACGATTCTTATTATCGTAGATAGATTTATAAAATAGTTACTATTCTTCCCCGTTTTATTAATAATTACGGCCGGAAACCTCGCTAAACTATTCTATAACTATATAGAACTTCGCTTCGGACCCCCTAAAGATATTATATCTAACTATAGATCCCTATTTATAAGTAAGTTCTAGTTAAAACTATACTACCTATCGTAAATACGCTTTAGGCTTTCGATAGCTTTTTACCTATAAAATAATAGATAAATAGAGCGTATAAACTAAACCCTTAAATATTACCTCCGGTACTTTATAGATTATAAGTAACTTTTATAGGTATCCTTACTAAGATCTACCGAATTTATATATAATAACGCTATTAATTTAATAACTAGTATATCCCTATTCTAAGCCCTACTAGGATACTCCCCCGATTTTTATTAACGTTTCGAGGGCGAAACTCCCTATAAAGAGGTCCTAGCGGCGTCCGCGTAAGTTAAAAAATTAGAAAACCTCTATTAAAGGCTATAGGAATACTAGCGAAAGATAAATAAAACGATAATAAAATACTATAATAAGGACTACGTTCCGATATAATTTAAGAAAGGAGATCTTATTAGTCTATTAATAAAAAACCTTAGATTAAAAGGGAGTAGGAAACTAGTACCCCGCTTTATCGGCCCTTTCTATATTTTATAGGCTATCGGAAAATAAGCTTACTACCTAAACTTACTTTAGTAATATAACCGAATTTATAATATTTTCTATATAACCCTTCTAGAGCTATAGAGGAAACTACTTAGAAAGGATAGCGAATCCCTACCGATACCTAATTTAGAAGACGAAGAGGAATATAAGATTAAAGAAGTATAAAACGAAAAATAAATCGATAACGTAAAATACTTTCTTATTAAATAGAAAGGATAGCCTTTAGAATATAACTAATAGGTCTCTTAGGAAAATATAGAAAATATAGCTAAAGTAATATACTCTTACTAGAAATAGAAAAAGAAGAAAAAACCCTTAGTTACTATAAAGAGGTAGCGAAACTACCCCGAAAGATAAAGGAAAACCGGCTAATAGATATAGAAAAAGATACTAAAACGATAGTACTATAAAAGTACGTAAAAAACTACCTAACCTACTTCTAGATCTCCTCTAAAAGAATAGGGAAATCTATTATAGTCCGCTCCTCTATTTTATTACCCTTAATAGAAGTATTATTATTATTATCTAAGTCTAGGGCGTCTTAGGCGTCGCGAACCTCTACTAAAATACTATCGAAAAATACTCGCTTCGTTAGGGTCTAGAGAATATATCCCTTATCCCTAAGTAATAGGCGTATAAGTCCCTTCGAAAAACGGGCTACTCTCTCTTTATAGGTATAGAAGAAGTTAGGGGTAGTAATAGGAAGAAATATAGATCGGCGACCTATAAGGAATATATTATAGTCGGTATAGGTTTACTACCGAATCTATAGTTAGAAAATACCGAAACTTATATTCGAAACTACTTTATTATATACTTTAACCTAGGCCTTATTACCGATTAACTCGTACTCTTTATAGTAAGCCTACTCGGAAGCGTTAAAGGATTTATAGAGTTCTATTATCTTTTCGGTAATAACCCGGCGGGTCTCCTTAGAATATAGCTAGTATAGAGGGGAACGCTCAAGGCTATATGCTCTAAGGCATACGGGTCGATTCAGCACTCGTAGTTTAGTTTCATACTCGACTTTACATACAAAGGAATCCAGGCACGCAGCCCAAGAAGTCAATTCAGAGAGGTATAGAGGTATGTCTTATTCAATCTATCTCTTCCTACTACTTATATCCTCTAGTTTCCCGAGATTACCTAATAAATCACTTAGTAAATGACAGGATAGGCAAGGTCAATACGTAGTAGAAGATAAGGTCCCCTACTATATACCACCCTACCCAAAAATATCGCCCATCCTCGGGCGATTCGCAATATCCAGATCAAAAACAACCATATAAAATAAGTATAAAAGAAATAAGGAAGCGAGAAAACAAGAAAACAAGAAAACAAGAAAACAAGAAACCCGAATTCTTATAGCCTTACGCTTATAGAGGGATTATTCTATATCCGTTTCGTTACCTATACCGAGGTCTATACCGAGGTCTTTCTAGTACTATAGATAGACTTCGGGAATCGGAAGTCCTTCTTTTAAAAGATAAAAGTAGGATCGTTTACTATAGGCGAGTTTTTCGGCTAAAATAATTCGCATAAAGGCCTCTATAAACTAGTATATAGCGCGGCGGCGCTAACGTAAAATCTAAAAATAAGCTACTTCTTTGTCCTCCCTAAAGAGAATATTAAGCTCTACTATAATAGACCATTCCGACCACCTAATTCTCCCGAGTAGTACGTCTAATAGATCTCCGAGGCCTATAAGGTAGGATACCCCTAGGAAGGTATATAGGCTTACCGAGCGTTTCTAACTAGACTCTCCTAATAGTTTCCGCGTACCGATAGATATATCTCGGTAGATATCTACAATTTTACCCTATATCCTAGCTTCTATAGTTTCTATACGCTTATAGTCTTCGTAAACCACTCTAAACTAGGGTATTATAGTATAGCGGAGACGCGTAGTCGGCCCTATAGAGCTATATAGAATTATAAAGAAGGTTAGGCGAACGTCCCCTACTTAATAGACCACTCCTATAAATAAAGTCCTAAACTTCTCTTTATCCTCCTTAGTCTATATCTAAGGATAAACCACGATTATATACCCTAATACCTAAATATTAGGATAGGCCTCGACTTTCGACCACTACTCCTTAAGATATAAGTATATTCTTAGGAGGACAATAGTATAGTTATCCCTATCTTTATCGGTAAATAATACCGACCCCTAGATAGCGTTCCCTCCCCGGCTAGTTACTAAATAGTCCCTAATATTTAAATCAAAGTAAGTAAATCCTATCTCCTCTCTAGGATAAGTACTCTTCGTATAATACGGAAATAATATTAGCCGCTATATATAATCTAGGCGAATTACGACGTATACAGTATAGTAATAGATATCCTACTAGGTTAATTGCTAGGTTAGAGACTAGAATATATTACGACTCTACCCTAGTCTCGGTCTTATAACTATAGGAGTATAGTAATAGTCGTATATATCGAATTCGAGGTAGATTAACTATATTAGGGACACTACTAGCTAACCTATTATTCGCGAGAGAGACGCTACTCCCTCTATACTAGAAATATTATCGCTAAGCTAGCCGAAAAGCTTAGGGAGGATTACGTTTCCTATAGTTTCGAACTCCTCTATTCTTTACTTACTAGTCTTATCTCTAGGACTATAGATCCGAGTATAGATATCCTCTAGGTTAAAACCCAATTTAGTATACCTTACAATATATAGAAGTAGCGCCTTTACCTTAAATCGAAAGGAACTACGTATTACGTTATCTAAGAAATTCTACGGGGTAAACTAGTCAGACTTTTCCTTTCTAAACCTATCCTAACTATCTAGCTACCTAGCGGCGTATAACAATCGGCTAAATAGATCGGTATAATTAAACTATCGCGTATATAATCCTAGGTAGCTACTTAGCGCCTTAGCGTATATAAAATATATCTTTTCGGCCGAAAAGATACCTAAAACTCTTATAGTTTTTTATAGTATAATTAGCTTTTCTCGATCGGTAGGACTAATAGGTATTAATTTAAACTATTATAAAAAGGATTTCGATAGTATATAGTAATATTAGGGCTAAGGTTCGACTCGAGGACGTTTTAGTATAGGGGACTAGTAGTAATAAGTATAGACTACCTATCCCTAGAACCTTCGGCTTCTCTACTTTCTTTTTAGTATACTAGTAGATAGTAGGGTAAGCGGTAGATCAGCCTAGTCTAATAGTCTACCGGCGGTTTCTAGGTCTAAATCCGATCCTTTATATCCCGTAAATTCTAGGTCTTCTTCTATTAGCGCTATATCCTTATCGTCGTTATATTCGTTATATTCGTTAGTATCTAAGTCTAGGGATAGGGGTCCCTATTTTTCTACTAAGAAGCCGTATTAATCTAGTTTTAAACCTAGTCGCTTAAAATAGGATAGAGAGAGGTACTCGGTATATAAGCAAACCGCTATATTTAAGAGATCGCTTTAAATCTAATACTTTATTCTTCGGTATCCCTAGCCTACCTATCTAAGCCTCCGGACTAGCTCGTGGTTTATAGCTCTCCTTATCTAGTCGAAGGTAACGTTCTTAGTAAGTAGCTTACTAATCTACTTTACTATTACCTTAGTATAAACTAAAGTAAATAGACTACTTATATTCTCCCTATCTTATTTTAGAGATACTTTTTTATAGGTAGACTAGATATATATAAGGTTCTACTAGTACCGATTATAGACTTATTAAGCCTAGTCCTATTCCTTACAGAAACTAGTCTTAATACGCTCTTTCTTCTAGGTACCGCTTTAAACAATATAGTTATACTATCGAGAAACCGCCTCGGTATTCTTATCACAGATTTTTAGAAGATACTCACCGACCTTAAGCTAGAGATTATATCGTTTCTCGGAGGGTTAGCTTTCTATAGTATATCTAATTCTTTCGAAGGTAGGTTCAGAGGAGTCCCTAGGTTATACCTAGAAGACCTCTAAGATAGATTTATATAGTTCCGATCCTTATAAAGGAGTAGTCGAGGTTATCCTATCGCTTAGATTTATAAAAGTATCGAAGTTAAATTAGTATAGTCCGAATTAGCTTAAATAGGTATAATCTAATCTTTAAGTAAGGCTTTCTTTCCCGCTTATATAGACTTCTCTATAGTAGTCTTTTTCGGCCGAAAAACCTTATACTTTAGTCTTATAGAAACTCATTCTTTATATATAGCTTTACCGGGGATATAAAAGCCGTAAGCCATCCTAGAATTAAAGAGGCATCGAATTTAAAGAAAGAGAGTTTATAGCCTACCTATTCCTATTAGAATCAAAGAGGGGTCTCTTATAAACTATATACTCCCCGTCCTACTCGTCCTTTTACTACCGCTATATATTTCTTTTATCTCTTTTCTCCTCCCTTACCTTTCTACTCTCTCTCCTACTATCTCTTTTATTTCTTTTATCTAAGTAAGTTTATCTCTCTCCTACCATCTCTTCTATCTCTTTCATCTAAGTAAGCTTATTCCTATCGATCCTAGCGCCTCGTTTCTCTATTATATCCTCTTTTTCTTTTAAACCCTAGTCCTAGTCTAACCTACTCCCTACTATCTTTAAAGCTAAACTTAAGAACTAACTAGCTCTCCTTTCCTTTCCTTTTAGACTAGTAAGATATCTCCCCTAGTTATCTATACTCGTTACCTATTCTCCGTTTCGGTAAACTAGGCTCTATTCTACCTCCCCTATATACTAGCTAGTACCGAGAACTAGATAACTTAGGGTATAGAGACTAGTTTCTAGGTTCGGTTCCGGATTACCTATATCCAAGATACTAGTAATACTAATAACTACTAAGGCTATAGCGACGTAAGTCGCTTCTATAAGGAGGTAGGGACTTACCCTATTTGCCTTATACTCCTTTAATACTAATCTAAGACTACTTTATAGGTTCCCTTAGGAATCAAAGGCTATAGATATAAATTACTAGCTCTTCTAGCGTAGGCTAGTTTATTCTAGGGATCCTATAATCCCCTATATCTAAGCTTCGATAGTTTTATTCTAAACTAGGTCCTACCTAGGAATATATTAGCCTAGATTATATACTAGATCGTTTAGCTTTATAAGTCCTTTTACGTCCTCGCTAAGAACTATATCAATAAGTATAGTATCCGGCCCGGCTACTCTATAAAATCCTCTTTTCCTTTTTTTTTTTTTTTATTTTATATAATCTCAGTTATTACTAATATATTAGTATCTCCTTAGCAATTATACCGCTCCTCCTATTATATCTAGCTCCTAAATCGGCTACCTATTCTACAGTTTATTAAACTCGATAGAAGCCCTAAAAGGTTCGTACAATTCTCGCTCTCCAAATATAAGTCGGTAGACACAAAGGACTATATTTACTACTAGTATAGCGTTATTTAGAACTTCTATCGCTCCGTATCCCGGCTTATCGAGGAAGGGTACTAAGGTAGTACTACCGCCCCTTAAAAGGAGTATACCGGTCTAATCGAACGGTTCCCTTCTTCGATCCTTCCTACCATTTACTAGTAGTAGTAGCGGTAGCGGTATACCTTTCTTACCTTTCTTAACCTCGGCGGGTATTATTGTGGTAGCTTCCTTTTGTATTGTAGTAAATCTCCTTTTTAGCAATCTTATAAAACCTAGCCCTATTATAGGGTTTTTATTAAATAAAATCCCTAGAATTTCTTAGCGTAGTCTCTTATCCTACCTAATAAATTAGCTATCCTCGGTTAATAAGTACTTTATCGAGTCTAGCCCGAGCCTATATAGCAATTTCTTTAAGCACTTAGCGTCCCGATTTTCGTAATAAGAATAGAAATAAAATCAAAAAACTAAGCGTCTAAATTAAACCTATATAATAAAAAGGATCAAATTAACTATATAATAAAATAATAAGATAAAAAAGATAAAATCAAAAATAAAAAAGTATTAATATTAATCGTATAACGAAATCATAAAATAAAAAAAGAAGTATTAAATCAATCGTATAACAAAGCCGAAAATTTATCAAAACTAATTATATAACAAAACCTAAAAAGAAATTAAACGTTATTAAACTTATACTCCTTCCCTAGGAAGTAGAGTTTCGTAGTCGCTAAATATATTATCCTCTACTCTACTACTCTTACTATTAGAGTCCTAGTTAAAGGGCACGTTTTTCGGCGGAAAAGATTCTTAGCGCGCCGCTATATCCTAGTATAACTAGAACCTCTTTAGCCGATCTCTGTTAACTATACTATATCGAGCTCTTTTACTAAAAGAGAATTTATAGAAAATCGGCGTTCTATTTAACTCTTCTAGAGTATAGGCGCCGTTCCCTAGAACTCGTAGAATCCGGTATAGACTAGACTATTAATAGCGTAGCTTCTATTCGGAGGTCTTATCCTCCTACCTCTAGGTATTATATAGTAATACTAGGCTACCTTCTTCTAGTAGAATAGTACAGAGTCTTTTCCGTCTATTATAGTAGGATTTATTATTATCCCGTATTTATATAAACCGGTAGATCGCTTCCTAGACGTCCTTATCTTATTATAAGATTTACCTAGTATAAAGACTAATTAGATCCTCTCTTATCGTAACCGTTTCCTATAGAAAAGTACTCTAAATAGGAACTTCTATTTTAATAGGTAAGATTACATCCTTTCTAAATAGGAATCGGTATAGGGTTATACTAGTCGTAGCGTTTATAGTCATCCTATCCGCTAGTAGCGCTATATAGAACCGTTCTCTCTATAATAGAGAGATAGTCTTAGCTATCCTTCTAGCTCTCCTATAGCGGAAGGAAGAGGCTATTTAGGAAAGATCGTTACTTTCTAGATTCTTAATAGCGGTAGATACATTTACGTTTTCGGTAGAATACCTAAAAGTTATCTTTAAAAGTACGTCTTTAAAGGTTCTTATACTCTGTTCGATAGTATTATTAGATCCTAGATTATATAGTAAGATAGCTACCTATTTAATCCCCTTCGATTCTAATATTTTCTAGATCTCCCCCCTAAACTTAGACCCTTTATCTATTACGATCCTAGTTAGGAACCTATATCTATAGATTATATCTAACTAGATCTAATCTACGAGTATCTTCCTAGTCAGCCTTCCCTTTAAAGGTACCGCTTCGAGCTAGCTATTTAAGCCCTTTTATACCTAAGCTATTCCCGAATAGCCGTTCTTATTTAGTAAGTACGCGGTATCGATAAAAATAATATCTTATATATACTATACTTAGTTCGGGACTATTAGTTCTTCTAGGCGATTTAGTTCCTAAAATTGATAGGATAGGTAGTATCGAACGTACTTAGCGATCTAAGTATATATACCTTCCTACTAATACCTAATCTTAAGAAAGGAATACGTTACCTCTCTTCCTTTATAGCCTAATTTATCGTAACTAGCGACAATCACTCTCTTTCTAGCTACCGGTAAATCTAGAACCTATCTTAATAGTATATTATTCCCCTTTCCCCGGTAGAATAGGTACTCCCCTTAGATAACAAAATTTATAATATTTCTTTTAAACTAGTTATATCGGCGGATCGGTATTCTAGTTAAACGGCGGAAGGTCATACATTATTTTACAATTTCTTCCGATTTATTAGAGTATTCTAGACTAAGGATTTAGGTCTTTTACTCGCTACCTATAGAACACTAATCTTACTCGAGGCTTAAGATAGCTTTTTATATAGATATAAAAGAAATACCTACTAGATTTAGTATTACCGCTAGTATACTAATTTCTACTAGAATAAAATCGTTAATATCCTCCTCTTCTTCCTAATCGGCCTATTCTTTATCGGTATAAAGACGCTTTAACAGTCTATCTATCGCTTTATAGTATTGTCTAGGAATATAACGGACCTCGAAATCGAATAATCTAATCTAAGTAATCTAGCTAGTAACTAATACGCTTAGTAAATCGGTAGCGGATCTATTTAGCTAGGATATAAGGGTTTTAGTATCAATTTCTAAGGTAAAGTAGACTCTATATACCTAGTAGCGGAATTTCTTTAGCGCCTTTAAGACGCCCTAGTACTCCCACTTACCTATATCGTACTACTATTCTATTATCGACTATATTCTAGATTTATACCTCGCCGGTTTCCGAACCCTATTATAGATCTATATTAGTACCGCTCCCTAACCTTTTAACGATATATCTACTATAATTATAATATCTAAGGGAATAAAGGAGTAGTCGATAGGTAATATATATAGAAATATAGATAGGATTTCTTTAATCCTAATAAAGATATCTTAGTACTCTAGGTACTACTCAAAATTCGACCCCGACTTTAGAAGCTTATATATTAGTATAGCGATTATAGCGAAGTCCTAGATCACGATCCGGAAGTATATAGCTAGCCCTATAAAGGATCGAACGTTATATACCGATATAGGGATAGGCTATTCTATAATCTTTACTACCTTTATATTATCCGGTCGGTGCCTATCTCTATCGTAGATCTATCCTATAGTAGCTACTCCTTATATAATAAATTAAGACTTTTCGGCTAAAATACTTATACCGGCGAGTTCTAAAAGGTAGAGCGTTTTATCTAGATTTTTTAGATACTCTAGAATATACCGGCGGACTCTAGGAAAGACAATCTTATTATTATAAGTTATTTTCGGTCCTTTAATCCTAAAATCATTTAGGAAGGCCTTTATACGCTTCCTATAGTCGTCGGCGAGTATAAACTATATAATTCTTTAGTATTAGCCTACCGAGTTCGCTCCTCCTTATAGGATTATCGTTATTCTAAGTAAGCTTACTAGGATCTAGATTACTATTATATCCCTATATTCCTTTACTAAAGCGATCTAGTTGTACCCTAAGAATAGGTCTACTATAGAGTATACTATTATCCCGGAAAAATCCTCTACAAACTCGTCTATATTCGGAGGGAGGTTTATATCTCGAACGGTTACCGAGTTCAATTTTATTATAGTAATAATTAAGCGATATTAGTCTACTACTTTCTTTTTTACTAGGAACTAAGGGTTCCGATAGGGACTATAATAAGGTTCTATTAATCCTTTCTTTTAGCGGTCCTATAGTATTTTAATGATTTTCGAGGTTAGTACCTAGGGTACTTAGAATCTAGGATACTACTATACTTTATACTTAATAGTCCTAATCTTTTATAGACTATAAACCTTATTATAGACGCGACTAATATACTCCTAAGACTATACTAATATACCCTCCTATTTAATTAGTAGTTTATAGAGTAGTTCCCTTTCCTCCGGTAGGAGATTCTTTCTAAAAATTAGCTTCTCTTCCCTTTTAGGGGTTAACCTTATATAACGAGCGAATTTCGCTATTCGAGGACGTAGGTAGCTATTAAATCGCGTCTTTTTATCTAGTACTAGATTACCGTAGTAAATTCGTAGGTATCGTTCCTACTATCCCGGCTATCCTTCCGGTATAGACCTATTAAGAAGAGGAACGTTTATTAGCCTTACTTTATCTACCTTTCTTTTATATAGGGTATATATAGTAGCGCTAGTAGAAATCTAGTATTTCGGCCGAATAAACTCACTACCTATCGTCTTATAACGGGGTAGCAAATCCGACTCTTATATAGTCGTCCTATAGTATATATCTAAAGATATTACTCTGTCTTATCCTCGCTCCTCTATATCGTTAAATTCTATCCGAATATACTCCTAATTATCGATTTCTATTAGGTTCTATTCCGGGGGAACCTTATAGTTATCGAGGTCAATTATACTCCTATATATAATATTTATTAAATTAACGCGTACTAGCGCTACAAAACCTCTCTTAATAACAGCAAAACAAGATAAAACAGATAAAAACTTTAAATTATTAGGGACTTCTTCTTAGTCCTAATCCTATCTTAATTCTCGAACCTATATAGCGGATAGTTTACTAGGAATCAAGCTTCTATCTATTAGTTTAAAGAACTATCGATAAAGTCCCCTTTCTCGTACTATTTAAGAGCTTCTTCGGGTTAGAGTATAGCTACCCGGAGTATCTTACCTTCGTTAGGTTTATATATAGGGAAACTTACCTTTCTAGTCCTTTCTTTATTATAGACAATATAGTCTATCTTTCTATTAGGTTTCTAGGCGAGCGCTATTATTAATACTTCTATAAACGGCCTTCCTAAAATCAACCTATATTATCGGATTACGATCGTATTTATATATACTATAATATCTCTAATTAAAATCGGTATATTCTAGATATAACCTAGGCAGCGAACTCTTACGCCGTTAATAGGAAGTATATATAGCTATAGATCTTTCTTAATCGGAAGCCTTAGTCTATTTATAAGATCTAGCCTAATTATATTAAAGCAAGACCTAGTATTAAATATTACTTCGAGTATATAATCACCTATAATAATATCTATCTATAGGAGACTAAGAGAGTATATATTGTAGGGAGGATACTCCTAGATAGCTACCGCTTTAGATCGGCGGTCGTCCTAAAAGACCTAGGACTTAATCCTATTTACTAGTACGTCGTAGCTAATAGGGGGCTAATACTAAATAATATCTAATAAGTTTATAATAGACGTAGTTAGGGAATTAAGTAGGTAGTTTTCCTTAGGCTTAGTAAATAAGGTATAATAGAATCTTAAAGATAGCTTAGCTATTTTTTCTAATAAGATTTCTACCTTAGTACTTAGGAATCGGTACTTAATATCCTCTTCTAAATCCTTGTCTAGTTATATTAACTAGGTTCTAGTAGGCTACTTTCTTATAGCGGCTCCTTTCCCTTTATTAGCGCTACTAGCCCCTTCCTAGCCTCGGGATATCTAGATTAAGTTATACTAAACGGTAGGAGGGCTATCTATTATAACTTCTTTATTATCTTAGATTTCTTCTACTCTTACTAGCTCGTACTAGCCTACTTCGTAAGAACGGGTAGACGTAACCCTATTTTCTCAATAACGCTTTCGTATAGTATCCTAAGATATACGCGTTCCTAGGGTATAGACACCGGCGCTAGTCTCGTCGTTATTATCTATCTCTTTATTTAGTTCCGGGGACGTCCTTAAGCGATAGGCTAGGTAGTTTATAGCAACTTATATACCTAGGGTAGAGTCACGCTCGTCTAGATTAGATAAAGGTAGTAGGCGACTAACCTATATACTATTTCGTCGGTTCTAGTTAGCTAGCTAGGCAGAAAGAGATTCTTTAAAAGGCCTCCGGAATTCCCTAGAGAGTCTTAGGCCGCTATCGGATTGTCTACCGATATATAACTAATTTCTATTATAGTATATATTTCCTAATAAGAGGTCCTCCGCTAATTCCTTATAGGACTAGGGGTTCTAGTAATAGCCTATCGCTCTGTAATAGTAGTAACCTCGGTCCTTCTAGGGGTATATCTAGGTTAGGGGTAGGTTCTATAGCCCCCTATATAGTCTCTATACCGGCGGTTACGGCCTCTAGTATTACTAGTTCGCCGAGGCTTTTAAACTATTTATATCTAGGCTTATAATATTAAACTTTTAGTCTATTCGCTTAAAGGCTAACTCGATATTAAAGGCTAGTAGCCTAAAGGCTTACTAAGACCCCTACTAGTTTATCGGAATTTGATTAGTTAATGGTTTTTCCGCCGAAAAAAACTTCTTACTAGTATATCTTTCTTTTAACTTAAAGATATTCCTAGTATATAGGCTACTACTAATACCCTACCTAGGCTATTGCTTTTAGGGCTTTATCTTCTTATCGCTAGGCTATAAGCGTATTATTAACCACTTTCGTAATCTACCCGAGGCGGATTAGGCCTATTATAAAGGGGTCTTCGAAGCTAATCCTTTCCTTCCTAACTACCTTTATTCGTAGCTATTCCGGTAGACCGGAGAGAAGCTACTTGTAGTATTACTATTCTAGTATTATTCCCCGCTAGAGTAGTACGGAAGTAACTACTATAAACTAGGATAGATAATAGCGGAGCTCTATATCGGTCTTATAGGGCTACTAGACTAGAGCTATTAACGCCGTTTAGGTAAATCTCTAGTAATCGCTATCCTAGTCCTTAAAATCCTTACGGATCTTGTGTTTAAGCGTAGCCTAGTCTCTTTCGATATATACTTAGGTACTCTTTGCCTACTACCGGATATTCTTTTCGTAGTAGTTAGGGAATAACTTGTATAGCGACGTAGAATCTACTATACCCTATCTCTTATAGAGTCTCTCGAAATTTTCGAGGGCCTCGGTCGTATCCTCTCTATTAAAGAACGGAGTACCTAGGGTACTAGGATCGGGTATAGGAAGCGAGAAGGCTCCTTACTATACCTATAAAGTTCCCTAAGGATTAGGGTAGTTCGGTAGGTTTATCGGGAACTAGGTTACTATCCTACCTAGGGGATTCGCTACTAGCGGGGTTTCGGTAGGCCGAGGTAGTACTTAGGGGTACGCCGATACTTCGGACTCGGAGCGGTTATATTCTCGATACCCTTCGAATAGCGATATAGCTCGGCCGGAGGATAGGCTAGGGGTATTTCCCAGCTCGAGGAGAGCTATAAGACGCGAGTCTCGATCGTATTAGATATTCTCTTTAGCTATCTTATAGGTTTTAGTTCTTTCTTTGTTTTTTAGATTTTTATAACTAGGGTTTTCGGCAAAATTAATAGGATTAACGTAATCAATAGAATCAATAGAAAAAGACTCGGTAGAACTCTTACTACTATACTTAGTAGTAGTCTCGGAAAATAACAAAGAAGGTAAACGATCCTTCGTAGACTCGACTAACAATACTTTCTAGGATTCCTACTACGATTCGTACTAGAACCTTACGATCGTCTATAATATATACTCTCTTAGTATACTAGTCTAGATATATCCGATTCCCGGCTAACTCTTTTCGGCCGAAATCGCTAACTCTTTTGGTTTTATATACGCTAATACGCGTAGTTCGGATAGCTTATCTATCCTATTAGCTAGCAAGCCTCTCGCTAGCTAAGTATACTTATTATAAAAAAATACTATTCTCCTTATCTATACTAATCACTAGGCTAGCTTTAACAATAGCTCAATTCGCTTCCGCCGATCGAAGTAATATATCTAGGGGGACGCCTAGAAGCCTTTTCTACTAGCCTATCCTTCCTATTGTCAATTCTTAGGGTTAAATCGTATCCGCACCTTTTTCGACACTTCCGAGTCTATCTAGATCACTCAATTCCTTATAAACTTAGTCGAGAATCAACTTCGTACGCTGCGTATTTAGCCACCCTAAAACGATTCCCTACGTCGGTCACTATATATAGAGGGGAACGCTCAAGGCTATATACTCTAAGGTATACGGGTCGATTCAGCACTCGCAGTTCAGTTTCATACTCGACTTTACATACAAAGGAATCCAGGCACGCAGCCCAAGAAGTCAATTCAGAGAGGTATAGAGGTGTGTCTTATTCAATCTGTCTCTTCCTACTACTTGTATCCTCCAGTTTCCCGAGATTACCTAATAAATCACTTAGTAAATGACAGGACAGGCAAGGTCAATACGTAGTGGAAGACAAGGTCCCCCACTACACTAGTTAAACTCGCTATTATCGTTATTAACCTAGTCTAGCTAAAACGTCTTATATACCTAGGTAAGTAAGTTACTAAGGTCCTAATAGTTACCTAGTATCGCGGTTATAGCCTAAAAATTGTTAGCGGTCGTACCTCGGTATAAGACTTAGCGAAACCTATAGGAATATATATTAAAGAGCGGCTAGAATACTATCTATATATAACCGAAGCCTTTATATCTATTACGTAGTTAATTATAAACGGGCGAGTCTAGTCTTCCTACTACTCGCCGATCGCGGTCCGTAAATAGTATATATACTAGAGGGTCCTTAGACGAATAGAGGCCTCTAAAAGAGGGCGCGTATTATAGGCGGGGTTTCGCTAGGGTATCGTAATAGTCTCGATACTTAGAAACTAAGAAAAAGCAGACGAAATAGCGGCTCTTATATAGGAGAAGTAAGATATAAAGAGAGGAAATAGAAAAGAGAGGGGTTATAGGATTAAAATAAAGAAACGCGTCCCCTATCCTTAAAGCGATATCTCTTTGTTTGTCTACCTTACGCCCCTACCTATTTTGTCTTGTTTACCCTATTATATACTCCCCCCTATTACCTATTACCCCGCGTAAGGGTACGCGATTTATAGAGGGGGAATGATTTGTTATGATATAATTAGATATAAGGTTATTCCTAAAATGATGCCTTAGGCCTACCGGTAGAAGGAGTCCCTAGGGCGGCCTGACCCCTTCGGCGGGGAATCGCCTATACTTCCCTACTATCTCGGGAAATCCCGCCACGGAAAAGAATACCCCGCTCCACGTGTCACATCCTATAATGGATAATCTATACAAACCATATAAGTGGATCTCGGTCGCATTTAAGAAAAATGTGGGTATAGTGGAAACTCTGGTATGATAACCTGTTCGGTTATCATAAGTGGTCTTTTTGGTAAATGCTTACATTTTATCATGAAGAGTATCCTTGTTAGAGAATTTGGTCCAGAGCCCAAGTTCCCTTTACACATCCCCTACCCACATGAGACTGTACATAAATTGGACCATGTAGAGAAAGCCTGAGGGCTCCTTAAGAAACAGTCTTTGACTTTGAACTATCTTGTTACCTTCTCCTACCTGATTGACAGGCACCTACCCTGACTTGTAGAGTATCCCATAACAGCGTACCTATAGATATACCTACGGGACTATACCTAAACGCCTATCTCGAGTTAGAATCGAAGGATTTAAAACTCTTAGAATAATAATATAAGTCTTTTAGTAATAGAATAGACGGAATTTAATGATATAATCTTATAGAATAATAATTATACTAATACTCTTTCGATCTACTAGAAAGAATTATACCTAAACGAACGATAGAGTAGAAGATAGAAGTAGTATTTTACTTATAGAAAATAGTAGATATATACTACTAACTTAAATATATATCTTTAAACTATTATAGTATGATTTAGTAAGTTAATAAAAATACTATATAATATAGTATATTTCGATAAGGAATATATTCTAAATCGTATTATATATATTGTACTTTTTTATTTACTTAGATATTTCAATAAAATTTATAGATATTATAGATTAAAGCTACGATTTAATATAGAGTTAACAAATTGGTATAAATAACAGTTATTTATTATATAAAGTCAGCGAGTTATACGTCTATTTTAGGAGAATTTATACAATAGTAGGTATAGTAGGCATACCCGCGATAGGCATGCCTACGGGCCGTGGGCGTTATAGACGGGCACTCGAAAATCCAAATAGCCTACCGCCCACCGTAGACGGGCGATGGGCACCTCCTAGGTGCCCATAGACGGGCGATGTCGTAGTCTAGTCGTAGCTATCGATGATCTCTAATCTAAATAAAGTGCTTAATACCTAGTATAAAGGCTGAGATAACGTAGGCTTCTATCACCTTAGCTACTTCCTCGTATATAATTACCTTTGTTCCTATTCGGCGTAGTGTGCTGATATAATATACTAGGTGTCGAACAAATGAAGGACCAAAAATGACTTGATACCAAAAGCTTACTATACAGAACAAGGTACCCATCATAATACCAGGATCTTGCTACGAAAGGAAGAAGAAGAGAAGGCAAAACTTGAAACCCAAATGCAATACCTGGTGTAGTACTGTCTAGGAAGATGAGATAAAATAACGAGAATAGACGTGCTAAATGATATTCTAGTCGATATTGAGCATTATTGGTGATTTATCAAATGCATTGATCCTGGTAGTCGACGAGGATGCCACCACACTTCCCGAGTAATTGATAAAGAAAATAAGTAGCAAGGAGATTGATCTGGAAACGAAATGATTGTTGTTCTTCCAACACAGTCTACATAGCACTTCCATAGCAGACGCAAACGAAGCGCATCACGTGTACTTATGGACTCAAAAACGTTGGTACCCAAGATCCTTGACAAAGGTCTGATGCCAATGTCCCTGTGACTCAATCTCAGCAAGCTCGATGTAAAAACTTCCGTGCGCATCCCCATCAATATTGACGTATAGAGGCGATCCATCAATCTTCCGCTGATCAGCATAATAGAATCTACACCGGTAAATTAGCAAAGGTTCTCAGATTCCAGCCGGGTAAAAGAGTATACACACTTGAACCCACGGAAGGGGTATGAGGCAGCCAAGTACTCGATAGTATATGCAGTAGCGGCCTTGCCAACACCCAGATTGAAGAGTGGTGGAAATATTTTTGTGTTCAACACATTACCGGTATAAGTAAACGTTCTAGAAGCCTCGGCTGGAAGTTCTGCAAAGCCCTTTACAGCCTCCTGTGCAGCGGCATAAACGCTAGCCGTGTTGATACTCAAACCCTAACAAAACTCGGCCAATGGGGTAGAAAGAGGGTCTTGGAAATCGGAACGGCCCGCAGCAGCAGCTTATACATTGTTATCTCAAGTTTATCCAGCATTAGGCTCTTCCATACCGTTGTATACAACAACACTCGGAATGCCCAGTGTTTCTTTCACTTTGATGAACACATCCGGTACGGAGAGAGAATCAGATAAGTCGCAAGCGATGTGGAATTCGTTCGCATTGCTATCTTCCTTCTTGATCGTCCGAGAGGCCAGAGCGATCTTGTAGCCCTTCTCTGCAAAGGCTTTAGCCACGCTCGCCCCAACATTAGACCCGGCGCCGAGGATAAGAAGAATGGGGGATAATATAGCCATGGTTTTGTATGTATGGAGTAGCTACTAAGAGATGTTGACGAGTTCTGTTGATTCTGAAGTATTTGCTTACCCTCCAAGCTATTTTATAGAGCTCCCATATCATCATCCTCTCGATATATTCCCCCGGGGCTTGGCAGGTCCGCGGCTCCGCAAGTCCGCGGACTCGTGCCAATTGCCACACATTGATAATCGACAAGTCTTAATCTTACTCATCCGGCGCTGTCAAGACCATTTAACCCCGAGAATTTGTAACCCAGACATCAAGTTGATTCATTATCGCTTTTATCATATTGACCAAGGGTACCATGTCAATGGCGGATTATACGACATTTGATATGCAACTTTACTTCAAAATTAAACGTTATTTGTGCAGTCTATAGAAATCTTGTTATACAAACACCTTATCTGGGCCTTTATGGCTGTTATTATCTATTGCGAATTTCAGTCGTTGCCACTTCTAAAATGGATCTGGCTCTCCCGATAAGCTAATAGAGATTTCCCAGAGAGTGAGATTATCTCTAAACATGGCCTAGAGCCCATGTCGCTTTGGGATTGTGTCTCAGTTTGCATCGCATGAATCGGAATATAACTCCCAATATGCTCCAGCAACAGGATAATTGCGCAGCCCCTTCGTGGCGTGATCCCATAATTTAATGGATGACCCGAATAAGTCCATCAATTTGTATTCTGGTGCGCGCATGTCTGTATATCTCGAAGTAGGCAACGCACTTCATACTGGTAGTTTGCTTGCTACATTGCTGACTGCGTGACAGCGCATAAACCTAGTATCAGCCATAGGGAGGCCCTGTTTATTAACAATTTCTGCTTTAAACATAAATATGATCTCACAATATTTTTTGGGATGCCTTTTCTTGAAGTTTCGCCTGAAGTCTTTGTACAAGGAGTGGAATAAAAGTCATTTGAGCATCCATAATGGCGGTACTGGTCACTACAGCTCCTGCTCTTCCTACCCTTGGCAAAGCCCTGCAGATTCAAGATCTCCGCAGGGGCTATGTGTTCAAGCATCAGAATGGCATCAGAATATTCGGCTTTTCCGGTGAAAGGGAAGGGATCAGTATGTCAGGCTGTAAGATAAGGTGTATGATTAGTGGGGGCCAGAGTGAAAGAATGGGGGTGGGGACAAGTGCAAAATAGAGGATTTGTAGGAAGGGAGAAGGAGGCAAGAGGTCGAAAGGGTGACAAATTTAGAAGCTATGATAGGATTAAAATTGTGGGTTTGCGTGAAATATATTGCAATGTACGTATGCCTGTAGACGATCCTAGTACTTCTCTCAAGAAAGACTTCCGAAAACGTTGTTGAGCAGTAGTACTCCAGGCTATATTCTTAGCCGATGGTCCTGGCTATGGCTCCAGCCGTGCAGGTGTGGGGCTCAAATGTGTAGTGCCGCCACGCTCCGTCGGACGTCCTAATTGTGCTGACTCTAGATTGCGTAGTTGGAAAAAATGAACCATCTGACTATTTGGGACCAAAGCCGAAGATTTCTCAGTTAAAGAGAGTTCATGATTAGCTGTTTTAGTACAAAAACATCTAGAATCTGAAGAAAAAATTGTGTCTCCCCCTTATCTCTCGCTTTACATGCCATGTCCCTAGAGCTCGATTCCGGCACATCTTCAGATGTTCAGTCATCGTATACCCTGGCAAACGTGACCGATTTATCTTCATGCGACGATTGGACAAGAGCCACCAGCCCCAGAGAAAGGAAGAGGGTGCAGAATCGAATTGCCCAGAGGAGCTACCGTTAGTCATTCTATAAGCTAGTGCTAGACTTGTTAATGATTGGTCCAAGGTCATCGCATGAAGGCACGTCTTGAAGAGCTCCAAGCCAAATTAGCCATACACAAGGAGAAAGCAAATTCCCAGACAAGCACGACCGACAGTTACTTGGCCAGCGAGTCTTTACAAGCTTCTCATTCTGTCGACCAAGATCGTGTCCCTTTCACGCTCAATCGGATTTCAGAATCACATACGGAAGGGCCTAAGCAGCCGTTAAGACCAAAATCTCCAACCGGCCAAATGTCAGATGAAATATTGGGCGACGAAGGAATTGTTGGCCTTCAACAAAATCCAATGAGTAGGTTTACTCTAAGCCTAGGTACGTAATGATTCATGCTCATTTTTTTTATTAGATTGCCCATCAAGAGCAAGAATGTAATCACAAGAAACTATCTTTCGGGATCTATTCGAGCTTCACGCGCAATTCTCCAACAAACTGAATGATATTCAACAGGACAGACCGGAATTTATTCAACAACACGAGGCGGGAAATGGGATTTCAAGAGGTAATTTATATTTTTTGTGCTGTCCTTGACCATCCTAATCTCATCCTAGAATTTTCTGAGATGGTCCAAGATGCGGCCTCGGGTTATCAGCAAGTGGTAATCCCGAAGTTCAATGAATACACGGATTTTGGCTCCTGGAGATCTGATCACGAATCGGGGATGCGATGCGAATCCGTAACGGACTCCGAGGCCCAGAAAAAGTGTTCAGAAAACTCACACATCAGAGATACCGGGGCATCTAAGAATTCACTTCCTGGATACCGGAATTCCATGGATGAACGTCTCGACTCTCTTCTCGAGCGTGCGGAACATGCTGGATTTGAGAACTTTGATTCCCTAGTGACAGCTTACTACAGCTCAAACTTCTCCGAGTCCTCACCACTGTTTATTGAACAATCATTGAGTCGCGAACGGCGCCTACCTCGAGTCCTATGGGAATTATATCGATCCTCCGCTCAATAGGCCGCCAGGGAGCGAGAAGGCTTTAACGAAGAAATCACCAAGATTTCAGAGTCAATCCTCATAATGGAGAGCTGCAGTGCTCATAGTGCACTTGTTTGTAAGCTTGGACCTCTTATGGTCAATTTGCACAAGGGACCTACAGATATCATACCCCAGTGTATCATTGAAATGAAGAGAATTGTGACTAACGAGGTAAGTGTATGGGATCTATTCAAATTGCAAGAATCAAGGAGTTAATTCAAAGTCCAAGCATCCTAAACTTTGGGCATTTATCGTGGGCGTGGCCTCTGCGAACCCGATCTTGCGGCCAAAGAATCGCTCGAACATTGCTCTAGCAGTCATGCTGTTGTTGAATTTGGCAGGTCATATTCCAAAGGAGCAGCTCATTCGAGTTCTACTCTCTTGCCTATGAATTTAGATTGACAGGAAATGAGCTGAACCGCTAAGAATTATCCATGAATGCGAAGTTCACAGCGGAGCTCACCTCATAGCCTACCACAAACTCTCCCCCATCACTTTTGTCCCACATCTAGACTTGTCAACCAAACCCTTATAAGACTGCAAAGTCTAGCCTAAGAATTTGATATCCAAAATTCAACAATCAATTATTTCGGCAAAACCAAACCATCCAGTTCCACATCCAACTCAGTATCGTTAATTTTCAGCTTCTCAGATGGGAGCAGGACGTAAAGCATACGTGACCAGTGATCCTTACTAGGATTTCTCCAACCATGAATTGTGCCACGTTGAATAACGACATCTCCAACATTCAAGTGTTTTGTTGGACCATCCCAATCCTCCAAAACAAGGTCTACTTCACCAGCCAGAACAACGCCATAATCGAGACTGATTGTTCGGTGCATCGGTGAGCTTTGACCCGGTCCCAGATCCACAACTCGGCATACCGAACCGCCTTCATTGGCCAGGGGAATATTTTGGGTTGATTCAAAATAGCGCTTTAGGTCTTTGTTCTCGCTTAGATCAACTGGAAAGCCCTGCGTGTGGTAGTGAACGTGCAATCCCGCCCTTTCGATGTTATTCGGTGGAACTATGGGAATGATGCTCTCGAACTTTTCCTCACAGAAAACACCTTTACCGTTCTCGTCATGGGTTGTAATGTATCGCTTTAATGGTCGCAGGTTTGAAGAACTCCCATCGTCGTATTGCTGAAAAAGTGCACCAGGTTTCGTAGGAAGTCGCAACTCGGAGACGACCTGGTCATATGCATCTCGGGCGGTTTGAACGATGTGGAGAATCTCTTCCTCGCTACTGGTGTATGCCGGTGCAAACATCAAATGGTCACCGACCTTGCCATCCACAGAGCCTGAGCCAGGATAAAGTGAGACTCCGCGTTGAAAGCTCTCCTTATGCACCTTGCTTGCAAATCCGACCGATGCCATAAATGGCTTCTTCGTCTGGCGTGACTGGACAAACTCAAGTGCCCAGAACAATCCGCGACCACGAACCTCTCCAACGTATTCGCAGTCGGCGAATTTTTCTTTAAGCATAGCACCTAACAGCTTGCCAAGATGCGCACAGCGATCAACTTGAATGTCTATGTCAGTGTTTAAGCCAAAAGAGTGAGTCATAAGGTATCACAGCTGAACTTACCAAGGTTATCTCGTTGAATGATAGTTTGAACAGAGGTAGCGATGGCGCACGAGAGGGGGTGTGCCTGGTATGTTTGCCCATGGTTGAAAGCCTTTGATGGTCCGCCACGGAATCCGTCGCACACACGCTTGTGGGCAATGATGGCTGCGATGGGTGCATATCCGCCACCCAGACCCTTTCCGAGCGTCACGATATCAGGGACCACACCTTCCTGTTCAAACGCAAACGTGGTACCCGTACGGCCAGCACCACACATGATTTCGTCGAGAATCAGGAGAATCCCGTACTTATCACATACGGCCTTGACAGCGATGAAGTAGCCGGCCGGGGCAGTAACGCAGCCACTTGTCGCACCAACGACAGTCTCTGCAACAAATGCCACCACGGTGTGGGGACCGAGACGCAGGAACTCATCCTCAAGCTCGCTGGCAAGGCGAGCAACAAACCCTGCTTCCGTCTCACCAGACGCCATATACTGGTACGCATAAGCGGGGCTGACATGGCTGACTCGATTTCCCAAGATGATTGGAAGGTAAGGCCGGCGACGAGCCACATGGGAGCCAAGGGAGAGAGCTCCAATAGTATTGCCGTGAAAGGATTGTGCCCTAGCAACGAAATTGACGCGCTCCGGCTCGCCTTTCTCGACAAAAAAGTGACGAGCCAACTTCATGGCTACATCATTGGCCTCGCTACCTAGAGGACAGAATCAGATCGTCAGAAACCTTTGTCATTTTGGCCACAAGACAAGCATCTTTGCTCACTTACCACTGCCTACTATAAACATTTTCTGCAAGCCCCAAGGGTTTTCCCCGAGGAAACATCTTGCAAGACCCTCGGCAGCGGCCGTTGTGTAGGACAATGGATGGGCGTATGTGATTTCGCGCATTTGCGCCACTGCAGCAGCAATCACCTCCTCGTTACCCTGTCCAATACAAGCAACTGCAGCTCCACCACATGCATCGAGAATTTGGTGACCATCACCCATCGTAATAGTATGCCCATCTGAGCGCTCCATCAACTTAAGCGGATACTCGAAAGACCTGTGGAATAGGAATGTGGTTTCATCGGTGGGATTCAAAGTTATTCCATTCTTCTTGATGGCTAGACCTTCAACCATAGTTTTTGGGTGATCACCATTTAACAAAGAGGGGACCTCAGTAGGATATACAGAAGTAACCATGATGCTTGCTTTTTTTTATCAGCAGAAAGAGTAGAAAATGTGTACTGATATATAAGAGAGCACTTGGGATTGAGGGTTACATACCTCTGCTCTTAAATAGTAGGGCGACTATACGGTGTAGTGGGGTTCTCTGGCCTCTGTTACAACATTGAAACTTAGTATATGGCCATAGTACTGTCATGCTTCGCTCGATAAGGATGAATGAAGCGGGTCGAGAATTGACGGTATTTCCTCAATACATTGGTAAATGATGGGGTTGGAAAATGACGTGGATCTTGCTCTAATTCGTCTACGATCTACTATTAGACGTTATAGTAATGGAAGTGTTGACACCCCGAAGTGTCATCCTAAACTTGAAAAGAAGCAGGGATGAGTTAATTTCAAAGTTAGTCATAAACTCGTTTTAGTGCGTCCGGAACAAATGTACAAGAAAGTCATGGCTCACGTGGAAGACAGACGCTAGCTAGAAGGGGTTAAGCGATCTTACTGTTCTGGCCATTCAATATGAGTAATTCGAATAAAATTTGCATGAGATGATTATCAGCATGACTAATCTCAGGAAAAATAGATGTGTGACAAAACACTTTCATGCTCTTCTTAGTAGTAGGTTGTTTCGCCGCTCGGAAGAGAGCCCCTACCACCCTCCAAGGTTCCGTCCTTGAATATGTCTCAATAATTGTAATGAATGTCGGAGATATATTAGCTGGATAGATAATATATTTCCTCCCATTTCTCTGGCATTTTTTTCTTCTTGAAGTCCTATCTACTGAGTATCACCAGAAAATGACCGAGGAGCACACATATCTACGTGTAAAGCCGCTGGAGTCTGTGGCAACTTGGATCTCTGAAAGCGATTCAGGAAAGGGTAATATGGATATCCAGGAGATTGAATGCATTCCTCATGGCACTCCCTTACCTGGAGAATCGTCTACAGGTTCACCATGCTCGGGCTCTATGGAGCAGCCGGCTCCTGTGCTGGAAGGCTTTAACCAAATTGAGTACTACGAAGTACTTGTCGCTGGCGTAAGCTTTCCTCCCACCAAATCTGATTGATTGAATAAAGAGGTGACCATGATTATAAGGCTGGTCCTGCTGGCCTCTTTCTTGCCTCTCTTCTGGCACGCAACGGTCTCACCGAAAAATCATCTCTCTTATGCATCGACCCTCGGCTACACGTACGACCCACGGGACATGCAGATGGACTTCACGCTCGCTCTTTGGAGATTTTCAAAATACTGGGTCTCTACGAAGAGCTCATGAAAGTATCTACTGAAGTCGGCGAGAGAGCTCGTTGGGCAGAGGTTCCTTCCTCCTCCTGCCAGGAACCCGAATCTCTTTCCACGCCCGCTTCAGAAAGCCCCAGGATGGAACGTATTATGCGGGAAAAGCTCGCCACTGCACCTAACGCGCGGATGAAGCAGCTAATAAGTATCCCTCAGGGTCAGATTGAGCGGATCCTGGAGGAAGACCTCAAAAAGAATGCTCCGGAAGCACTTTGTCGCGGGATTCAGGTGATTGAGTCGCGTATAGATGAGACTGTTCCCAGTCACCCAGTTCTGGTCACTATTCAAGACAATTCAGGAACCAAGACAACCACCCGGGAGATCAGGTGCAAATATCTTGTCGGTGCAGATGGCGCCCACTCAACTGTACGGAAAAAATTCGATATCGTCATGGAAGGTGACTCAACTGATCATGTATGGGGCGTCATTGATTTTGTCGCCGACACGGACTTTCCTGATATTAGGCGGCTCACAACAGTGCAGAATAAATATGGTATGGCGATGATTATTCCACGAGAGACGAATGAGAATGGTGAATGGCTTACCCGATTCTACGTGGATATGAATGACATCGATTTGAATAACCAGCAATCAACAAACATGGCCCATGAAGCAGGCTCTACAGATACTAAAAGCATTCTCATTGTTAACCAGGATAGAAAGTCAAACATCAAGGACGATTGTATTTATCAGCGCCTGGCAGAAATTTTTGCTCCTTTCCGAATGGTGCTCAAAAAAGGCACGAAAACCGACTGGTCCACGGCGTACGCAGTTGGGCAGCGTGTCGCGTCTCAATTCGCAAGGACAGACTCCAATGGTATTCCCAGAGTGTTCTTAGTAGGAGATGGTAAGTCTGGATCTCAGATTCTTTGTTGAGGGTACTTCGGGAAACTGACCAGGAACTATTCTTTTCGATCAGCATGCCACACACACAGCCCCAAGCTCGGCCAGGGCATGAATGTCAGCATGGCAGACTCATTCAATCTGGCCTGGAAGCTCAAGCATGCCGTATTCGGAACTGCTGCTGACTCTATCAGCTTGCTGCAAAGCTATGTATCCGAGCGTCGGCGCATCGCTCAGCAATTAATTGAGCTTGATCGTCGGTGGTACAATATGCAATGGGGAGATACCGAGAGGAAGAAGCAACCCGGCTACCAAGAAGAATGTACCAAGCTTTACCAAGAGATTTCGGGATTCACTAGCGGCTGTGGAATTGAGTATGCCGAATCTGTCGTGGTGGTCAAACCAGCGCAGACCTCCTCTGACTGCATGACAAAGTCCATCTTTGGTACGGTCGAAAACGACTGGGGGCTTCATCCCAACAGCGGCATGATCAAGCCAGGCAAGCGGCTCTTGAATACCCACATGCTGCGCCTAGCAGATGGCTGTCAATGGGACATCCATGACAGCCTGGCTCCCGATGCTGGTGGCTTTAAGGCGATCATATTTTGCGGACGGGATACTTTGAGGCCGGCTAGTGACTCTGCCAAAACTATTCAAATTGTTCTCGAACAAGTCGCTCTCAAATTCTCCATCACCCTGCTGAAGACCGCTGTGGTCACGCCTGAAATGGTTAACGCGCCTACTGGATTTTCAGAGCAGCTCTTCGCAATCTCGGAATACGACCTTTGGGAGCTGCTTCCCAGTTGTACAAAGCGAGATGTAGAGATGAATACCTACGCTCTTTCTGATACTGGGTATAACACTTATGGCATTGATCCCAATGTTGGAGCCGTGGCTGTTGTCCGACCGGATGGAATTGTTGGAGCTGTCATGCCTCTGCATCCTCAGGTCATTGAGGCTCAATTGACAGAGTTCCTAGGGGCCATATTTATTTCAAAATAACGTAGTGTTTACTGGCAGAAGATGCAATTTTGTTTATCGAAAAGATGGATTTATCTTTGAAAGGCACATGTTAATGGCCCTCTTAACCTCGACAAGATAAAGCGGTGTATGTCCAAGTGTATTCGAGACTGATATTCATGCGGCACAATCTATAAGACTATTGATACTTTTGCTGTCTGCTTTGCAAATAGAAAATTCCATTTATTGAACAACAGACTATACTAGCCTTAAGGTACTTCGTAAGGTGCCCTTGTATGTTATCTAATAGAACACTGGAAGGTAATTGACTAATTAAGAAGACATCTAATATTAAACATCAACCGAGCAAGCCACAGCCTGGGACTAGGCAGCTATACTAGCATCAAATGAACGTTTCAATTTTGCGAAATGTGAAGCTGCCACTTTGAATCGTGTGGCAAATTTCACTGAGAGAGTAGGTGTGACCAGTATCTTCAATCACCAACCAACAGGACGACTGACAATCCAGTCAACTTTTGTTTTCTGAGGAACTAGGTACAATGATTCGAGTTTACTATCCTGTCTAGTTCCGAAAGCTCTGCATGATTTGTGTCAATGACATACAAGACCAAATGTGGGACGAAATACTCGCTTCCAGGGCAAAGAAAAGTACTTGTACTTTTTGCCATTTCCTTCGACCATAAGGAGCTCTTAGTCTTGCTTGTTACCGACTTTTCCCGCATGACGAAGTCCCAGGGAGCTCACTAAGAAGACAAGAACCATGCCTCCAAATATTGTCCAATACGCAGCACGGTATCCCTCTAGAAGCTGACTGCCCGTTTGAGAAGATGTACTTGTATCGTTTGCCGAGCCATCATCATGAGCGGTAATGGAAGCGGCAATGACGGCAGTGACCGCCAGTCCAACAGAGTTACCCAGCTGGGAGATAGTATTGAAGACACTCCCAGCCAGAGCCATTGATTCAGCAGGGAATGCCCGAGAAATGATCAAACTAGAAACAGTCCATAGCACTAGGCAAACGATAAGTCAGCATTTGCATCGTTTTTATCAAACACACAAGTTGAGGAAGTTACTCACCATCGCCGTTGATTGGACTTAACGTCATAGCAACAAAAGCTGCAGCCCAATAGGTCCACTTGGGGGAGGCGACCGCCATTAAGATAGGTGAAATCGCGGTCATGAGTGCACTCACCCCCAGCAGCAGGTTTACATTCACTCTTGACACCAGATGAGCAGTGACTATATTGGTGACCACGCCAACTACAGCCATGGGCAAGAAGCGAATGGAAGCCTGGAGAGCCGATATATCCTGGACGTCCTGAAAGAAAAGGGTTGATATGTACTGGAAAGAGTTGAACCCGGCCCATGTGAAGAACATGGCCACGCAGATGAATAAAAACGGCAGATTTCCCCATAAAGCATTCGGAATCAAGGCTGGCCTGTTGTGCTTTACCTGCCATTTCATCCAAAGCGAGAAGATAGGAAGGAGCAAAATAGAGATAATGAGCAGCACGATGTATTGGGGCTCAGACATGTTCCTGTAGGTATATGTGATCATCCTACCAAAGTGTCAGCAAAATCTGGACAAGGGATTAATTCAAGGTTCAAGAATGACTGACGCAAGTACATAGGATAAGAGTCCAAATGCCAACGCGAGAATGGCTACGCCAACCCAATCAATATTGTAAGCGAGCTTATGCCATGTAGCCCGGCATAGCTTCATCGAATCCGCGTCCGACGGAAGAATCAAGATGGACCCGACAAACAATACGGCATCGATAATGGCAGTGATGTAAAATCCCCATCTCCAGCCGATGGTGTTGGTGAAAACACCACCCAGAATGAGTCCTAACGCATAGCCTAGTGGTTGTCCCATCCCTGTTGCTGCAAAGGCAATGTTCCTTTTGCGTCCAGGTGGGAAGGACGCAGTCACTAGCGACATGGATGTCGGTAGACACATAGCCATAAAGATTCCAAGCAGAGCACGGAAAATTATGAATTGGTTACCCGTGCGGGCAAGTCCACATGCAAGGATCAGAGGACACGAGAAACCGCTCCCGATCAGCCACATTCTCTTAGAGCCAACCACATCCGCGACAGAGCCGAATGCTAGCAAGGTGCATCCTGCAGATAAAGCGTACACCGATGCCGGCCAAAAGATCAGATCGCGGTCGAGGTTGATGTCGGTTGAGATACGAGGAAGTGCGGTGGTCAGAATTCCAGTCCCCGAGACACTGATAAAAGTGACACCAGTTATTATGGTGATAATCAAGAGCGACTCCCAAGCCGACTTGCCATCTTTCTCCAAGGACTCCACAGATAGAATGTTCCCGTCTAGCTTTGGCGACTCTCTTTCCGTTCCAACAACTTCCTCATTACTTTCCCCATCGTACGATTTCGCCAACGGCGGCGCTGCTGTTGTCACCTCCACCACGGTTGTCATGGCGGCAGAAGCAGCTTTGTCTCACGGTGTAAAGGATGTGAAAGAAACTGTTCAGGGGATCCGGTGAGAACAACAGCTAGACCACCCAGTCCTCCAAATAGGGCGGAAGAATTTCAAGACAAAAAGGAACACAAAATCGCGTACACCCCAGCTACCATCCTGGACACGTGCATCTTCTTAATAAGCGGGAGGACCTCTTTTGTCCTAGTAATATGCAAATATGCAACCCCTGTAAGCCCCTATCTACGCTCTCTCCCCACCAATAAGAAAGAAGATAAGCCAGCGTATCTCGCAGGTTCTTGATGACTACTAATACGACCCATGGACCTGATGGGCTTATCAGAAAGGTATGCTCTCATCTCATCTCAAAAAACAAATCAAATACAAATCAAATCAAATTGACCTAAAGTCGAGATCAACTAACTGACTGCTTAGTAAGTCAATCAGAACCCACCATAATTAAGTTACGTGGAGATCATCCGCTAATCAGTGAGCATATCCACCAGCCCCGAAGCCACGACTCCTCGGGGAATTAGTCATTTCGGGGTTTCTGACTGGGAATAGGATGAGTAAAGTGGCCACACACGTAAAGCACCGGATTTTCTATCCTGGTAAAGTCCAATCCCGATCTAAGGAAATTGGAGGAATGCGACAGTCATGGTAACGTGTGCCTTTTGCTTAGTACAAATGATCACCTATCACCATCATAGTTCTGTAATAGGAGGGCATAGTTAATGTCATTTTCAGTATTATGAGGATTTTTTTCCAACAAACACTGTCATTCTAGGTGGCACAGGCGGGCAATATTCAATATGTTCAAATCCCACTACGTGCTATAAGAGCCAAAACATCCTATACCACCCAGCCTCGAGTCTTAAATACACAAAACAGAAAAAGACGTTCCGATTTCCAGTCACTACAATTTCGTTTAGCTGAACATGGCTGAGATCTACTCAGTGGCCGAACTTCTCAAAAAATACGCGGAGACGCGAGGGCAACAGATAGCCTTTTCTGCACCTGGCGATCACAATGTCACCTACACCGAACTTGCTACCCGGACGCGCCAAATAGCAGTCAACCTGATAGGTGCAGGGGTCACACGGGGAAGCCGGGTGGCCGTCGTCCTTGGGAGCTGCATTGAAGCGATCGAGAGCATTTTCGCCATCACACGTGCTGCTGCGATCGGCGTCCCTCTGGATCCGCGCGCATCCCAGGCAGAACTAGCCAGGATCTTGAAAAACAGCGAGGCTCGTGTTGTCATTACGGACAGTCACCGTTATGATAGGGTTTGTGCTGCGATTTCTGCTGGGAAGGCAAAGATCAACACGAAAATCACTATTGTCGTGGTCAGCAAAGGACATCTCTTGGAAAATCCAAGAGAGAGCGTGGAGGTGGAAGGGCTCACTACCGAACGGTACGAGAACTGGTTCACGCATAACTTGAACCATGCTTTGGAGCACCAGAAACCACTTGACGACCTGAGCTTGGATGAGCCAGCTTGGTTACACTACACCACGGGTACCACAGGCTATCCCAAAGGTGTCTTGTCGTGTCAACGTGCGTGGATGTGGTCTGCCGTGAATAGTTATATCCCTTCACTTGGGCTGTCATCTACCGACAGGATATTCTGGCCGCTGCCTCTATTCCATGCCTTTGGTCATTCTTTATGTATCATTGGTACGCTGGCAGTCGGCGCGAGCACTTATTTGGTTGGTGATGAACCCCTGCTTGAAAGTATTCGACTGCGACAAGAGACGACCATCATTGCCGGTGCACCTACCTCATTCCGCGAACTCACACAGAGTTCTGCCCAGGAAGCGTTAGCTTCCGTTCGTCCTCGAGCATGCATCAATGCTGGGGCAGCTGCGCCCGTGGGGCTCAGTACCCAGGTCGAGAAATTCCTCGGAGTCCCATTAATTAACCACTACGGATGCACTGAATGTGGTCTCATCGCCACAACCGGTCCAGGAGATAGATATCCCGAAGAATCTTGTGGACCAGTCGTCAAGGGTACTGACGTCCAAGTCAGAGGTTTAACCAAAGATGGGCAGGTATCAGCTGAAGTTGTGGATGGGGATGAGGGTGAGATCTGCGTCCGTACCCCAAGCTTCATGCTCGGATACAATGACAGCAATTTACCTTTACCCAAAACGGAAGACGGCTGGTATCGCACCGGTGACCTAGGGCTACTAACAAAGACTGGGCGAGATGCAGGGCAGAGGACGTTGACCGTTACCGGACGACTCAAGGAACTGATAATCCGTGGCGGTGAAAACATTCATCCAGGTGAGGTGGAGCGGGCCGTCCGCGCGGCTTCTGGAGTTTCTGATGTCGTCGTTAGTGGGCTCCCACATGATGGTAAGTATCTCAAGGCTCTCTCTAAATTCTTTTGGGGTATGCCGTGTAACTTACATTGAAAAAGTACTTGGAGAGGTGCCTGCTGCCTTCATTGTGGCTGAGCCTGGAGTCGAACTGGATATGACAAAGCTGCTTAAGACATGCCGTGCCTTTTTGCCAGATTATAAAGTGCCAGTCTCATTCTACAGTATTGAAGCTATCCCCGTCACAGCATCAGGGAAACCTAAGCGTATCGCTGCGTTGGATTTATTGAAAACTGGTACGGCTTGTCGTATCCTCGCTGCCCCCTTGCTGAACAGAGAGAATATTGGACCACTTGTACTAGCAGAATGCATTGTTGTCTGTGGCAGTGATATCGGGCTTGATAAAATAGACCCTGAAGAGTCTTTCATGAGCCTTGGCTTGAACTCAATGAAAAGCGTGGTTCTTCGGGATCGACTTTCGTCTCTTACCGGATTAGATTTGCCTATAACCTGTGAGCACCTGAATTCCCCCTTCTTCGCCTAGAAGAAAAGGAAAGGACAATGCTGATTTGATCTTGAAAGTTGCATTCGAAAATCCTACTCCGGCCGCGGCAAGCCAATACTTCTATGATCGACTATTTGGGACTCAACAACAAGATGGCGCGACATTGCCACAAGAACCAAATGAAGCCGATTGTCAGGATCCAATCGCAATTGTTTCCATGGATTGCCGTTATCCTGGGGGTATCTCGTCTGCCGATGACCTATGGCGTGCCGTATCGGATGGTCTCGATTTGACATCTGACTTCCCTACAAACCGAGACTGGGATATCGATGCATTGTACGACCCTGATCATGATAAGGCTGGGACCTGTGTCGCGCGCCGTGGTGGCTTTCTTCATGACATGGCCGACTTCGATGCGGAATTCTTTGGAATGTCACCTCGCGAAGCTCTTGCAACTGATCCGCAACAGAGGCTCCTTCTCGAGACTACATACTCACTTATTGAGCGGGCTGGAATTGCCCCATCCTCCCTTCGCGGTACACAAACCAGTGTTTTCATTGGTATGATTTACGCCGACTATGCCAGTCGCTTTAATCATGGAAATGGAGAAGGCCATGAACACGAAGCCCACCTTGACATCGGCTCATCACCCAGTGTTGCAGCCGGCCGTATCTCGTATAATTTTGATTTCAAGGGTCCATCCATGGCCATTGATGCAGCATGCTCTTCATCGCTGAGCGCTATTCATTTGGCTGTTGCTTCTTTACAGACAGGAGAGAGCACGCTGGCCATAGCAGGAGGCGCAACTATCATGTCTACACCCCGCCAGTTTATTGCTTTCAGTAGACAGCGAGGTCTGTCAACCGATGGTCGCTGTCGGCCATACTCAGCTGATGCGAATGGTACTGGATGGTCTGAGGGCGTGGGTCTGGTCCTTCTGGAACGACTATCAGATGCACGACGCAATGGACACACTGTGCACGGCATAGTCCGTGGTTCCGCGGTTAACTCAGACGGCAGCTCATTCGGTCTCACAGTCCCAAGCGGCCAAGCTCAACAGGAGGTTATCAAACAAACACTTCGACGTGCCGCACTGTCACCGGCGGATGTGGATGTCCTTGATGGCCACGGGACGGCGACCATGCTCGGTGATCCAATTGAAATGCGGGCTGTACTTGGAGTCTATGGAGAAAATACCAGATCGACACCACTGCTGGTAGGCTCTGTGAAGTCCAATATTGGTCATACGCAGGCAGCAGCAGGTATTGCCAGTGTGATTAAGATGGTCAAGTCTATGGAGCATGGTATCGCACCTGCTTCCTTGAATATATCTCAACCGACTCCTCATGTCGACTGGAAAACCGGTGCTGTTGAATTACTTAGCAAAGCTAAAAAGTGGCCATCAACTCCTGATGACCGTCCTCGCCGGGCCGCTGTCTCTTCCTTTGGTATTAGCGGCACGAACGCACATGTCATTTTGGAATATGCTGGTTTCAATAAGCATAATCATAAGGATTGCGTCAGAGATCATTCTGCAAATGTGTATCCTTGGCTTTTGTCCGCGGCGGATGGAAAGGCGTTGCAGGCACTAGCTCGCAGCATGGCGAAATTATGTAATACCAAAGACGCTCTTGATGTCGCCTTCTCCCTTGCCGTCACCCGATCGCCCCTCTCACATAGAGCCGCTGTGACAGCTACATCTAATGAGGACCTGCACGAAGCATTAGTGGCTCTTGCAGAGGGTCGCCCGCATCCAGGCGTTTCCACCGGTACGGCCAAGGTTAGTAAGTCCAGGCATTCCCAGTCACCTTCTCGACTTGCCTTCCTTTTCTCTGGGCAGGGTAGCCAGCGAATTGGCATGGGTCAGAAGCTGTGTGCTCGCTTCGCTCAGTTCGACGCAGCATTTCGTGAAGTTTGTCAGGAATTAGATCAGCGGCTGGAACGCCCATTATCCGAGGTTATCGAATCTTCTTTGCAGACCAGCACGAGCAACGGCATGTGCCTTTTGGACCGGGCTGATTTCGCCCAAGCTGCAGTTTTCGCCTTTGAAGTCGCCATGTACCGGTTGCTAGAATCGTTCGGTATTCGACCTGACTACGTTGTAGGTCATTCTCTCGGTGAGATAGCTGCGGCTCACGCTGCTGGCTATCTCTCACTCGCCGATGCTGCCACGTTGGTCACTACGCGAGGCTCTTTGATGGCAGGCTTGCCCGAAGGGGGAGCGATGGCTAGCATCTCAGCTACTGGGAAGGAAGTGAATGGAGTGATCCGTTATATGAATTTCGATGCTACCACTGCTGTTGCTGCTATCAACACACCCGACTCGGTTGTGGTCTCTGGCCCTGTCGAGTCAGCTCTTTCTATCAAGGGCCTCTTCGCTGCGCAGGGACGATCTACCACTCAGCTTAGAGTGAGCCATGCATTCCACTCGCCTATGATGGCTCCGATTTTGGATCCTCTGCGTGCGGCGATCTCTCATATCTTCCCTTTGTCAAACAGCAAGAGCCCCAAGGTCCCATTAGTCTCCACGTTGACGGGCAAGCTAGTTGAAGCCAGAGAATTGACTGCTGAGCACTGGATTCAGCACATTGTTTCTCCCGTCCGCTTTGCAGATGCTCTTCACACCCTCTCCGCCGACGCAGGTGTCACTACATTTGTCGAAATCGGCCCGTCGGCTCCACTTTCGAGCTATGTTCCTGATGCAATTGCTACATCGAGAAGCAAGGAGAATGAGGTCGACGTCTTACTCAAGTCCCTCGGTCAGCTGTGGCTTCGTGGAATTCAGCCATCTTCAGAGACACCTGGACAGGAATGGAAACCAGTTTTCGACGGAAGTGGCGCGCGTAAAATCGATTTGCCTGTCTACCCCTTCCAGCGACGTACTTATTGGCTGAAGGCCCCTCCAGCCGCAACTGTACGCGATCTAGGACCTAGACATCAGTCCTTGAAGACCACCCCGCCCGAATCTTCTGCATCTTCCGCACCTTCAGCATCATTCAAGTGTGCTCCTCTCGGATTTTCTGCGCCAAAATCCAGCTCGTGTCGTCCGGAAACACCTGTTACCGAGGTGAGTGTGGGGACCTGCTGGGAGGACCAACTCGGTCAAGTCTCCGCTGAAAAGCGCCGTCCCATGCTTTTGGAGCTAGTGCAAGATGAGGTATCCGTCATACTTGGCTATCCCGATCGCCATTCGTTGCCTCCATCAGCGTGGAGCACCTCTTTCGCGGGCCTTGGCTGTGATTCATATATGGGGACCATGCTTCGTGGTCGACTCGGTCGGCTAGTTGCTGTCCAGTTACCCATTGATCTGATCTTCAATGAGGCCACATCAAACGTGCAGTCTTTGGTTGATTACTTGCTTAGTCATATAGTTTTGTGATGTGTACTACAGCTGTCCTCTATTATATCCTGCATGATCATACTTTATGATACATTGGGATTAGACATCATCTTATTAACCAAGACCGAGCAATATGACTAGCTTATAAAAGTTTCGTCGGGAGTATCAGGGATTGGCGTTCTGATATATATTCAATTAGTTCCCTGCTCAAGATTTGGAGATGAGAAGCGAGTTATATACATAGATGACTCAGATGAGACAACAAGCCGAAGTTCAAAGGTAAATTCCTACTTTATAACCCGTCAATCGGGTATGCTTTTAAAAAGTAGTCTTGGCGTTCTATTTCAGCCGGTCAATATTCGGAGGTTTGCTCTTGATCTTTAAAACGGGTTTACCCCGCATGAATTGCCGTCAATCAATTTACTACAAAGTGCGATGGTTTCCCACGACAGGAACACACTAGATCGGTATATTCCCACGGATATCAATGACTTAAGGTGTCCGACTGCAGTCATTTAGCTCAAGTAGGTAATTTACGTTTTGGTCCTGTTTTTGCCCCACTTCCAGTGTATCTTTATCAACCTTAACGCAAGAGCCCGGCTGACGATCTGGTCCGATTAGCTTTCTGCCAGCAGATCCCGGGTTTCGGAAAATACTTTCTTCCGGAAAATGACTCAGGTCTCACATTCAGGTACATACTAGCCCAAAGCGGTTAGCGCTTGTCTTTACTCTAATCAGAGTCGCCCGCCATCCTTTCCGAGTCAGTTTCTATAAGTAACGCCGCGGAATCCCTGCCAGATTTATGTGTCACGTATGTAGAATCATGCTCTTATTCCTAGAGGCTAAAGTGGTCTGGGATCAGTGCTTAAAGCTCATAAGAGGGTAAAGGGACATACCTGCATAGTTGAATCCCTCGCCAAGAATAGGCTCTGTGGGCGATACAAAAACTGCCTTCATTGATAGGAACGGCAACGGTAATTTGTTTAGGCATTGCCAGAATACCCGACGTCGGGTTGAGGTATTTATAGGCAAAGGGCTTGCGTGATCGTGGTAGTCTTTGATTGAGTTCCCGGGCTTGGGCGGGCCTTGATGGCAAAGATGATGGGCACGATCAAGCTTCCCAGCAGAAAAAGAAAAGTAATAATGAAAAGGCAGGCAGTTGAACATGAGCTAGAATGTATTTGTACTAAGACTTGGCCTTCGGTAACCCGACAGCTGTCAAAATACATGTAAATTACACGAGCGTGTCCCCGATCTATTCTGCCTCCTTCCGTGGTACAAAATTTGTAGTTATATCGCCTCCGAGGCTAACAGAGCCTCTTTTGCATCCAAAATTCTTTCGTAAACGCCTTCCCTTGACATTAGGGAACCATTCTTTTCAGGACATTTTGCCAAGGAACTTACCAGAAAGTGGCCAGCGGGTTCGTAGGTGTCGAAGTAGCCATCTTAACATAGTTATGCTCTCTCTGATCTCTGCCGACGGGTTTCCTTTCCCAATAGTCAAAAGCGCCGAAAGTCCTTGATACACAACTCCCACCAGAAGAAATGTACATTGACCCTCCCGTAAGTTTATCGAATAAGATCCTTGCTGGATTCCAAATGCGGTTTGGCAAAGCGTGTCGAGGGCATTATGAGTCTCGACATATGTATGCTGCTGCGCCTCTTGTCGAGATCGCATATTCAACTGCTGCCAGTAATGTTCTTGGAGGAGGAAGACACCGCTGCCATCAATGGGTAAGATTTTGAGTTTGCTCCTGAGCGGCTTAGCAACGGCTGTCTGCCAGTGCTTACCTGTAAGAAATCAGACTTTGGCAGCAGAAGGGCAGCCTGCGGACTGTGACTTCCAATTCATTAGCACGAGCTAGGGCGTCGAATGTGCGACATAGTTGTGCTATCTCCGATGATAAGCTGGACTTGCTGAGATCAGTAGAGACTGCAGAAAAGGATCTGATGTTAGCGAGGGCCTGGCTGATCAGGTATGTTGTCTGAGCTAGTCTGCCGAAATGACCAATTTTGAATTCGAACCCCTGGGATATGGGGACCGCATCCTCCGGCTCCGAGGTCTATAATATCCAAGTCAGAACGCTCAGTCTTGCAGTAGAGGAAGAGAAATGGTTCTGACCGCGTCGTAGAACTTATCATCGTCGACCGGAAGAAAATCTTCAAATATGGGATCCTCTGTCGCCAAGACCCTAGCAGAATTTGTGAAGTTCAAGAATCTGTATTCAAGATGCGTCAATTTGCTGGGTTATATGCAGCCGAGCATTACAATTTTCCCGAATCGGAATGACCAGGAAAAAGGAAAATTGGATGGGAAGTGACGGACCGGTCCAGGTTCAAGATAGCCCACCAAACCCTTCGCTTCTCCTCAATCTCCATCCAAGACGCTGTGCGATTATGGTCTCCACCCAACCTAGTTTTATTGATCTTGTCCAGACCCATGGCGACACCATAACGGGCACAACCTCCGACCGTTAAATAAGCTGCAGGGTAGATCGCATCTCCGATCTCAAAAACTGCAATGAATATAGCGGCCTGTAAAACTTGAACACACAAGTCTTCTGTACTCTCCACTTCGGAGTAGAATTTCTTGATTGATCGATATAACGAGAGCCGTTTCCGCCCTTCATCATCATTTACTGGCAAGCAGCACAGCTTCATGCACAGATTTAGTAAGACCGTTGGACGTCGCGATGGTGATAACGGATTGAGTACAGCGGCTAAGTGGCGCTTCCGACTGACGATAGGCATCCATGTCATCTGGAAGAACTTGCTGGTTGTCTCCAGAACCTGCTGCCTATCGCCTAGGTGCAAGGAAACTTCGTCCGGAATGCTTAGGCCTAGGCGAGGAATTTCTAACGCAGCCTCACGGAAGAGATCGGGCGCGATGAAACTAATGGCGGCGTTCACAGCAAACGAAGAACTAGACGAGACGGGCTGAAACTGGGATGCATTATTGCTTTGCGATACGACAGGCTCCGCATGGGCTAAGTTGGAATCATCGCCTGATTCTGATCCATGGACACCGCAGGGAGGCGAGGCAGCACGTTGGCCGCGTCTGTAGGGGTAGCTGCACTTCAAGCCTTTTTTGATACACAGCTGACACGTTGGCAGATTCTTGTCACATCTTCGCTTGCTGCGGCGACAAAAGAAACAGGAAGCGAGAGCATGAGACGTCATGATGGGTTAAAACGTTTGATGTTTGTTACCACTGGAGCTTTCGGTGTTTGCGGAGGTTTTGCGGGTGTAGGCGGTATATGCATGACCTCATGATGTCCGCAAATATGTACCAAGTACAGTGACTTGGCATCGGTGATTGCAGCCCGTTTGGCCCCATCTGGCTCACCGCTACTACCGCCTGCTTAAAACGGAGACCATGATTGATAAAAAGGCAATTATTAATCCGGCCGGGGTTGCGGGCATCTGCGGGCATATGCGGGCGCAGCGGACATTAGTGTGGGAATGTGGCAATTGTTAAGATATATTCACACTTTAAGTTCTATATTTACAATCTGCAGTCAAGGCTATAAGTATCCCCAGCCGTACTCCTCGAGAAGAAGTCTCCAATCCAAATCATCGCCTTCTCAAGTTATTGCCTTCAAAGCGTCTCAAAAACCATCTTCAACTTCAACATGTCCAAGCTTATGGTCGTCACCGGTGCAACTGGCATGCAGGGATCAGGCGTTATCGACGCCCTGTCCGCAAACCCTGACTGGAGAATTCGAGGTCTTACACGAGACACCAACAGCGAAAAGGCCAAGGCGCTCGTCCATCGTGGTATCGAGATGGTAACCGCCACCTTTGACGACGAAGACAGCCTCGAAAATGCCTTCATTGGCGCCAACGCCATCTTCGCAGTTACCGATTTCTACGAACCCTTCATAAAAGGGGTCGGCCCGGAAAAGGCCATGCAAATCGAGTATGACCGAGGCGTCAAATTGGCCCGTGCAGCTGCTAAGACAACCACTCTCGAAACCTACTTCTGGAGCACCCTACCCGCTGCGAGCGACTTAAGTAACGGCGAGGTGAAAGTCCCGCATTTTGATGGCAAGGGGGCTGTCGATGCATATATCAAGAATGACCCGGTATTGAACGCCAAGACGATCTTCCTTTTGACGGGCCTTTATGCATCTAATCTTGGCTATCCGCCCTTCACCCCCGTTTACTCGGTATGAAATTCACCCTTCCTTTCTCCTCTACCGAAGTTGCTTTTGGCTAATATTCTAAAATAATAGAAGCCAGCAGGACAATATATTCTTGCCCTCCCAGTTAAGTCTTCGTCTTATATTCCCTCACTAGGCCCGGTGAACAACATCGGCATTACCGTCAGTGGTCTTCTCCAACACCCATATCCCAAGGCAGCGAATGGTTGCAAGGGAGGTCGATATGTCCACGTCACAACGGGAAAGTACCAAGTCCAGGAATATTTCTCAAAATGGGCGGAGATTGCAGGGAAGGGGAAGCTTCAGGTTCTATCAGTCCCATTTGAGCAATTTGAAGCGCTTTACGGCATGTGGGGGACTGAATTGGGTCTTATGATGAAGTTCTTTGAAGTGGCTGGAGCCCCGAAAATGTGGGAAACAGTCGGGGAGGGAGATGTTATGATTGATTCTCGTGAGCTCGAGGGCGTTAAGGATCATTTGGTCAGTGCTGAGGACATTTGGAGACAGGCAGATTGGAGTCAGATTTAAGACTCTGTCAGAAAACAGACTGATTACATGGATTACCGAGTCCAATACCATTGAATCATGTGATTTTGATCTATGCAAATTGCTTACTAAATGTGTGCCCGGCCAGATTGTCAAATACGGACCATTGTTTTTGTATGGTATGCCGAGTACCAAGGGTCACATGACTTTCCAGTATCATACCTTGTTTCTGCCATGTAATCCACCTTGCACTTTGACACCTTTTCTTATATAGAATTAAGCTTCTAGCTATTGGTTATCGTTGAAAAAGGGATTTTCTACCTTTCTAGTGCCGATAGAGATAGCTATCGGGAACCCTAAATTCTCGCATAGTCTTCGAGGTATTAGACTTAGTTTGCTTAGAGAGAGAGTTGAGGGCTTTAAGAAGCTAATCCTCTATATTTCTATTGGTTTTAGGCATTTTTAGTGGTGTGGCTTACGATCGTAGTGAAATGGTTGAAATTTGAAAAATCTTTCATTTAGGTGATTGATCTCTTTCATATAGGTGGCGGACCCTCGCTTGCGAGGGTCCGTATTTTTTAAAAAAAAAAAAATTACAGGGGCCGGTTAATTCCGAACCAGCTTCGATACATACTCGCGCACGTCACGCCGACGCTGTTGATTCTCCGGGTATCTCTGCAGGATGAGGCCGTATCGGAGAAATCTCCCGAATACAGTGTGTTTGAAGTCGATGAAATAGAGGCCATGTGCGGCGCTAGCTTCTTTTGGGGGTTCAACATCCCGACTTGACGGGCTGAGCAGGCAATGCAATAATGTAAATGTCGCTAAATTACTTCTTTAACATGGGCTAGTCTTAGCTTTCATATCCGTTCAATCAACTCATACACTACCATGCATTTCGATATCTCCCATGCTGCTGGATTGTAGTAGTTTCGGATCTTGATTACTCGGTAGTACCCGAGGGATAAGGTTCGGGTCGCCGATTGTGATCAGGACACAGACCACACTTGCCCGATTTCAGAATCCTACATACTCTCTCAATCCCAGCTAGCGGTGCTGGTGTTGATGGCTTTTTTCATTGTGCTCATGGTATAGGCTACTATCGCCGTGGGCGACTTAGGCCGAGCCTACTACAATCAAATACTTGATATTGCATTCAGTCTCGTCGAAGTTCGTGGTTGACAAGACCCAGTTAGAAATAGTGAAGTAGTATCTTTCCATTAAGGAGGCTGAGTCTTCTTGGTCAAGAAAGGAAGCTTCTCCTTTCACTGGATAATCTCAGTCCAATCTGTGACGACGATGAAGAGAGCTCGTGAAAAATTAGACTTGAATTTTAACTTAGGTAGAGAATTGACGCGATATTAGGTGATCCAGATAGATGCATATCATTTGCGTCGCTGCGCTTAGCAAAGGAATGAATACTCATATTAAGCTGCACCATACTGCCTTACATATATAGTAGGATGTGTGCACGGGTAGATCAATTGCTAAAGGCGGTCTGAATATTGAGCAGTAAGTTGACCGCCCTGTAGGCGAAGCATCGATAACGAATTGCGGGATATCTTGCCCACTACCCACTTCCAACCTCAAACATAACTTGCGCCAATCCCTTAATAAAGCCTCTTGTCGCTCTTGAGCTCATCAGTGAATACAAACTCCTGCATCCAGCTGTGCAGGTTTAGGTCCTACACCCCTTCATCATCCACCCGGCTTCCACATCAACCCTTTTCGGAAACAGAGCGAGAGAACGTGTACTACCCCATCCCATCATGGAGGACTTCAATAGTGAAACGGATAGCGATTATACCAGCTACTGGCGAGACTGGGTAAGTGAATTTCTTTTTCTTGATTTCATTTCCCTACGCGCGAGGCGTTACCTCCAGGGCCACTGTGCGTGGAATGGAGAATGAGGAGGGGCTGTCCCGCGCCTGTCCCGCGGAATCCGAGTGAATCCGGACTCTGGCCCCAAGTGTTAGGCATGTTGCCGCGACGATGTTGGCAAAGTCTCGGTGTCGCCGAGCATCGCAGACCACATTGTGCCTGTTGTCCCAACGATCCGCAACGCGCGCAACGCGCGGGACCATGTCTCTCCCGACATAAATACCCGACACGATCTTGCGATCCTTCCAAATCTCTTCTCGCACCTTCAACATCTCCTACTCTTATTATTGCTCTGCTTGATCCTCTATTTCATCATGGAGCCCGATGTGACCCGCTGGGTTCTCTGGTACTTTCTAGTCTTCTTGATCGCGTCAGCAGCTGCATTGTTTCAACGCGCCGCTGATTTTGCGCGCAATCAAGACATGGATTCTTGCTTCATGTATATCTTTGTTGCAATTACTTGCCTCATGTGTTTCGTTCGCTTGCTCCCCCTTTACGTCCAGCTACGCTTGGATCTCTCTGTTCATGACCGCGATGGCCCCGACGAGCCTCCTGGTCCGGATTCTAGCGCCGGGCAGCGCGGACGGCAATTCAATGATCATCCTTCCCAACCTTCACGCCGTGGCCCTAGAGGTGGAGGGTGTCTGACATCCTCTCGTTATTCTGCTACCGCCCACTCCCCCAGTTCTGGTCGATACCGTGACGCACTCTTGATCACGGTCGTGCTAATGACAATCATGTATTCTCAGTTTGTCTCTTCTCGCGGCAATGAATATTTCTGCGAAATTGACGAGGACTACCTGACGGACCGCTTTAACCTCACCGGGTTGAATACCGAGGTTTCGTACTACCAATACGCTCTTGATCTTGTCACCGATGTTTTCGATCTTGATGCCGACGATGATCTGCGTGAGCAAATCGAAAAGTCTGCTCGTCACCTCTATGGCTTGGTTCACGCCCGGTATATCGTTACCACTCGTGGTCTTGCCAAAATGGTATGTGGAAGCCCTAAACTTGTGTGGATATTATTCCCTAAGACAAGCACTAACCATCCCTGCAGCTCGAGAAGTATAAGAAGAGCGACTTTGGGAAGTGCCCACGTGTGATGTGCGATGGACATGCCTTGCTTCCTTTGGGCGAATCCGATCTTCCGAATGTCAGCACCGTCAAGTTGTACTGTCCCAAGTGTGAAGATATCTACAACCCCAAATCCTCCCGTCACTCATCCATTGATGGAGCATACTTCGGTACTTCGTTCCACTCGATTCTTTTCCAGGTCTACCCAGCGTTGAACCCCGAGAAGAGCAGTCGTCGCTATGAACCCCGTATCTACGGTTTCAAGGTGCACTCCGCAGCTGCCCTTGCTCGTTACCAGGACAATCAGCGTGAAGATCTCAAGTGGCGCCTTGCTGAAGCCGACATCACCCACCGCTTCATCGAAGACAGCGAGAGTGACGATGACGCGTTCGAATACGATGAGGACTACGCCGAGGGTCCCGCGGAGCCAGCCAAAAACGACAAGCTCCTCGGTGACGCAGCTTCGGCTCGCATGAACGTCGCCAAGTAATCTTGACAGACATTCCATTACGAATCTTTCATGGGCAGCATTTCGGCGCAATGAGGGATACGTGGTATGCTTGTGCTTTTCTTCAGATGTTTTCACGACGGCGTTGTCTGGGTCGCATGGACATTTGCGATGGGTTTTTTCTTTCTCCGACTTCGTTTGTACGTAAATTACCAGTCTAGTCCATCCCTAGGGGAAATGAGGACTCAATTGAAACCACATAACTTATCCAATTTCTCACAACGGAGATCGTTGTTAGGTTTGTATGGCCGGGATAGTGAGAGATGATAAGCTCACTACTGAACATGAACTCATATACTATGCCGGGTACTCTATTTGAAATCGTCACTTTAAATACTCAACAAGTATGTCCTTCTCAGAATCAGAACTACGGGGCCAGCCTCATTTCCTGCAATTGTTCGAATGCAAACGTTACCGCACGAGCCAATTGCTCGCCCTTCTCCCATGCCTCATCGTGAACACCGCTGATCGACAAGACACGGAGCCGTCTATCAGGGTTTGAATCCTCTTGCACGGGTATCTGTGCCTCTGTCTTCTCCCAGTTGCCCAAAGCCTCCTTCATGACCTCTACTTGAGACCCGTCTACCAACCCATCGTCTTTGGAATACGCCAGGACAGCCAATCTTCCAGACTTCCACCCGCCTTCCACTCCATGAGAGCCAGCCACCCGGGCCGGTGATACTCCATCCCAGAGCATCTCATCCGCCCCAAAAGCCCCCTCAATAAATTCCTGGTAAGCCGAGATGTCAACATGCGTATCCCGCAGCCGTCGCAGATCGTAAATACCCGCCACACCGACAATGGCAGTGGGTTGCGTTGTCAATGTAGCCTGTTCGCGGTGACCCGAGACCGCACCCATCACAGCTTGGAAGGCCAGCGTTGCGCCGCAACTGTGGCCAACGAGGACATATCGCGCACCGAACCCGTATGTATTCTGGAGGAATACGAGCGCTGCCTCCACGTCGGCGATGTGTTCAGGGTGTTTCGCATCTTGGAAGTCCTTCGGGTCGGTATTTCTCGGGTCCTGTGGGTGATTTGGGTGTGCGCTGAGACGGTATGAGATCGAGGCGAAGCCGGCAATAGGTAGGCCTTTCTTGCGAAGTATGGATTCCGTGGCATCGAAGGATGCTGGTGTAACCGCCGGATCCCGCCAGGCACCGCCGTGGACGTAGCTAGATACAGACATCAGACGTTAGTCATTGCTTTGGGGTAGCATTTGGGTTAGGGACTCGCGTACATCACCCAGTAGCCATCTTTGCGGGAAGCTAAGGTTGTCACGGCAATGCTTTGTAGATTATGGACTTGACCGTAGACTACAGTCTGCGTATTTGAGTGATCCGACATGGTGCCTTGCGGAGTTGCTTGATTTATGGGGAAGTGGGACATGTCGATAGATTACGGGCACGTTGGGAGGAGCATCGTGCAGAAGCTGTTATCATTGGACTGATATATTGTAGGTACACTTCGACTTTGCCTCTTCCTGTGTCCGGATGTCTTCTGGCCATTTTGTTCGTTTTTCTTCCCGTGTCCGGTCTTGCTTTAGACCAAAACACAGCATGAGGAGTCTTTGATCGAATGAGAATTCTCCGATGAGTCTATCGCGGTGTAATATGACAGTATTGCCCCTCCATCTACATAGTGAAAGACTGTAACCAATTTCGTTGTGTATTGGTACCACGCTAAGCCCGATCAGGAATGAATGGTCCCTTTCACACAAACCCTCCAAGTCCACCGTCTCGACCTTAACAACCGCCCAACTGTTGCAATCCTTCACAATGGCCGAGTAAGTGATGACCTTTTTTGATCCGTGACAACATGATGCTGACCGACTCGCAGAATTCCAGCTCCCCTCGCGGCCGTTCAGGTCGAGGCCTTGGTATGGTCTCCCCGACGAAAATCTCCCTCAGTCCTCGCCAGCCAGAAATACTGACGTCGGACGTTCCAGGTTGTGATGAAAATCATCAAGCACTGCTCCCAGACCTTCCCCTCCACTGCCACCGGCGCGATCGTCGGCATGGATGTCGATGGCACCCTCGAGATCACCAACACTTTCCCTTTCCCCGTCGTCGAAGTCCCCGCCGAGTCGCACTTTGACAACGCCGCTCCTAACCCGGCCGCTGCCGCTCCTCGCGCTAAGGCAAACGCCGCGTACTCCGCAGAGATGATCCGCATGCTGCGCGAGGTCAACACTGATGCCAACAGCGTCGGATGGTACACCAGCGCCAACATGGGCAACTTCGTCAACATGAACGTGATCGAGAACCAGTTTTACTACCAGAGCCAGTTGAACGAGCGCACAGTCGCCCTTGTTCACGATGTCAGCCGCAGTGCCCAGGGCAGCCTCAGCCTCCGTGCTTTCCGCCTGTCCTCCAAGTTCATGACTGCCTTCAAGGAGAACAAGTTCACTTCCGAGGAGTACGTGCCATGACCTCGACAAATTCAAAAAAATTATATGAACCACATGAATACTGACAATGATTTCAGCCTCCAAAAGTCCAACATGCGCCACCCCGACATCTTCGAGGAACTGCCCGTCAAGCTCCACAACTCCCACCTGATCACCTCTTTCATCCACCAGCTGCAGTGCCCGACTTCCTCAGCATCCACTGAGCTCCCCTCCTCCCTGGCTGCCCTTGAGTCCAGCCCCTTCAGCAAAACCTCCACCCTCACCCCCAACCTCGACAACCTGTCTCTCAGCATTGATCCCTTCCTGGAGAAGAACTGCGATCTCCTTCTGGACAGCATCGAGACCCACAACACCGAGGTGAACAACTACCAATACTACCAGCGTGTGCTCGGCCGCGAGCAGCAGAAGATCAACGCCTGGAAGGCCAAGCGCGCACAAGAGAACGCCAGCCGTGCCACTCTCAACCAGCCCCTCCTCCCCGAGGACGAGTGGCAGCGTCTGTTCAAGCTTCCCGCCGAGCCCAGCCGTCTGGAGAGCATGCTCAACACTCGCCAGGTGGACCAATACGCGCGCCAGGTCGACAGCTTCGTCTCGTCCAGCACGGGCAAGATGTTTGCCATCAAGGGCAACCTGCTGCCCAACGAGACCTCGAACTAAACGTTGATGATTGCGAAGGGGAGACACGACGCTTCTGGTATTGCATGACCTTTTTACGGCGTAGGGAGGGAAAATGTTCTCTATTTTGGATGTTAATATGACTTCCTGTTTCTTTTTTCTTCTATGAGCGGAGCTGAGTCTCTGGGCATTAGACTCCTGCGTTGTATCGACTTGTATTCGATCATAGAAGGGAATCTTTATTTTGTTTAGAATATAACAAACACAATGAACAGGTCAAATTCTCTTGTACTGTTGTACATTTATTTATATTTTACAATAGGATAATCTACGGATGGAACGAAGTGATTTAAGACACAATGTAAGGTCAGATTGATCTATGAACTCTGATATATATGGAACCTGATGGCTGTGAATGCATCTGCATGCAATCATCAACTACCATGTAGCAGGATGGTTGAAGGGATCTCGCACCTCGGCGGGAACCGCAGCCTCAAGCATATCGGCGACTTGATATCCAGTGACTGGATCAGTGTCTCCCAAAAGAGAGACAACCGCAGTGAGGAACAGAGGCTGCAGATTGCAGCAAATCTGATGGAAGACAGTGTCACCGACGACAAGCGAAGCCTCAATGGAGCCAGGTGTCAACTGAGAAAGCTCTCTAAGCTGCTCGACTACGTGAAGGCGACGACCGGGGTCAGTGCGGAGCTGCACGACCTGGGACTCGAGAAGGTCAAGGTAGTAGCTGCGCTCCTTGCGGTAAATGCTGTCGGAGGCAATGATAGCCATGGTGAAGGTGTGATGGGGGTGATGGAAGTAATAGAAGGTTAGTACTGATCTGTGGGATGCGTGAGGACTGTGAGGACTGTGCTGGATGGACTGTTGCTTGGTGGGAGTATATCGAGGTGGGACCGAAACTATTTATGTAGTTCGAGTAGTCGAGTTCAAATACTCGATGAAGTATAGCTTGGAAGATGAGAACAATAGTAGTATAAAAGATCTTTTGTTTAGATCTTGTCTCTTTGGTCCACGGATCAATCCAAACACAAAGGCCCTTGTAATTTCGAAAGGAGGGGAAGAATGGACTAGACAAAGCAAAGAGACATTGGCTTTCGTAACTATGTAGAACATCGCGAGGCATTGAGATATTCATTGCCACCGGGAATAATACTCTGCACGACGTGTGGTAGTTCATCATAGATGAGAAAAGCTATCGAAATTTAGAAGAATGACGCTTGATTTGATGTCGCTTGAGTATGTGGGTAATATAGAAATACATGTAGCTGAACAAGAAAAGTGTTTGCGACCTGGTAAATGTACCTCTTATGGTCTCTGATCAGCCACAAGCTGATGAATATCTACTCTGTCGCTTTTGATAATCGTATACACCGGTTACCATGCCTCCCCTGTGAGTTTCAATGGAAGGTGAAGCAACCGATGACCAAATTTCGTTGGCGAAGGAAGGTGTCCTGCTCGAATGTTGACCTGCAAAGATTGGTGAAGCAGCTTTGGTGCCGCCAATCCTGCATCACGTTCCTTTCGCAAAGTCACAAACTCCTCTTCGCTGATACTATCTTTCAGGTGTTTATTCAGCTTCTTGTGATCATGAACGCTCACCCAGGGAACGGGGTCACGTCCCTCCGGCGGATAATCATGACCTGTCCAGACCTTGAAGTGGCCAGGAAGGCTCAGAAGCTTGCGGCCCGATCGAAAGAGGTCATTGGCATCGCCACCGGGGAAGTCACAGCGTGCAGTGCCGATGTCCACATGGAAAAGAGAATCCCCGCAGAATAGATTATCTGGAAAAGACTTTGTGAGTAACTGTGTAACAAGTTGATCATTGATGGTAGATAAGTACCTCCAATCATGTAACCAAGATGATCCGGGGTGTGTCCAGGTAGATGAATAGCCTTTCCTTTCAGGTTCCCAATAGTAAATGTCTCATCGTCGTCGAAAAGCTTGTCGAAAATGGCTTTGTATTCCTCTCGCGGGACACCATATCTTTCGGCGAACAATGTTTGCACATGTTCAATGCGTTTGCCAATGCAGATGGGCGGTTTATGATCTTGATGCTGGGCAAGATGCTTTTGGAGATAAGATGCTGCAGACAAATGATCTGCGTGAGCGTGCGTTTCGAGAATCTTGTCGATCTTATAGCCTTCGCTCTTGATAAGAGAGAGCAAGGAGTCGGCTGCCTGAGTGGTCACGGCCTGAGTGGCGGGATCATAGTGCAAAACTGGGTCGATTATGACAGCTGTTGATGTCGACGGATCGGCGATGAGATACTGCCATGTTCCAGATGTGGGTTCGAAGATATCGTGAATTACAGGCTCCGTAGATATAGTAGATGCAGTGCTGTATGTGAATCGGCGTGAGATTAGATGGTTGGTAGGGATGGAACATGAACGTGGCGAGAATGGTTGGTTCCAGCTATGAGCCGGTTGTCCTTTTTGTGATTGACGAACTGTCCCCTTTATCGACGCGCTATTTCTGGAAGATTTTGGGGTATGAGATACACCTGTTCGTGTCGCTTGTTGGATATGACGCAATTGTCTAAAGTCGGCCTGCATTGAACTTCGAATGGGCGTAGACAATTTCAAAAGATCTGACGACCATTGCCAGCCGATGCTTGAGGACTGCTGCCGAATGCTGATCATGATGTTCGGGATTTGAGGAACAACAATTGGTGCTGAATGTAAGAGCTCTCGCGGTGGTTATACTTGAAAGTCTTGGGTCGGCGACTCGGTGAGCATCTAGCCCTGGAGGAAGCCGGGGAGGTCGCCGATTGAAAAAAAGAGTCATTACGACACCATCCAATGGATATGTTGGGATTTTTTTGCCACAAACTGTCAAATTCAGGAACATATGATATTAGCCAAGTATATTGTTAGATACTGTTGCTAAGGCGTTAGATAACCCCTTAAGTTAAGGTGAACCAAGGTCACACATCAAAATCGAGTCCACATGCACAACCACTATCAGACCCTAAAGGGAGATTACTTTAAAGTCCAAGTGAAACAAACATATCTGAGGTAAAACATGAAACATCCAAATATTGTAAATGTTGTACCTCTTTTCGTCTGAGAGAAGCCCGAAAGTGTTCGGCGAAGCAAGGCCGAGACTCCCCGATATCGGAACGAGTTAATCCGAAATCACGACATCGTAAGTTCCAACCCTGAAGCTATTTTAGGTACTTCAGGGCTCTTTGATCACTTTTTTTTTGCCTTGTATATTCAAAAATGTTTCAGCGTCGCACAGTAGTTGCTGCCAAGCGCTCCGTCGCTCAATGGAGGAGTCTCGCAACCGCGTCTCCCGCGAGCTCTGCGCGAAGCCACAAAATTGTAGTGGTCGGCGGTGGTACTGCTGGTCTCTCCATCAGCCACCAGCTCCTGCACTCTGGCAAATTTGCGCAGGATGACATTGCTGTGATTGATCCCGCTGCGTGGCACAACTACCAACCCGGCTGGACACTGGTTGGCGGTGGCCTCAAGGACAAACAGGAGCTGCGCAAGCCATTGAACAGCTTGATTGATCCCAAGTTCAAGTTTTATAACGAGGGTGTTGGCGCCTTCGCCCCCGCTGAGAATGCGCTCACTCTTGAGAATGGCGACAAGATCAACTACGAGCATCTGGTTGTGGTGCCCGGAATTAGCATCAACTATGGCAATATCAAGGGTCTCCCTGAGGCTCTCGCAGACCGAAACTCAACCGTTTCGACAATCTATAGCTACGACACTTGCGATAAGGCTTTCCGCACCATTGAAAACTTCCGCGAAGGAAATGCCATTTTCACTCAGCCAGCCGGTGTGGTCAAGTGTGCGGGCGCTCCGCAGAAGATCATGTGGCTTGCGTTGGACCACTGGAAACGAGCTGGCCTCTACAACCCCACCAGCCCCTCTGAGTCACCCGTCAAGATTAGCTTTGCGACCGGTCTCCCAGTGATGTTTGGTGTGCCCAAGTACAGCGCCGTTCTTGAACAGATGCGCAAGGATCGCGGTGTTGAGGGATTGTTCCAGCACGATCTCCTTGCCATTGATGGCAAGGCTGCCATTTTTGCCACTCCTGAAGGAGAGGTCACCAGACCATTCGACCTGTTGCACGTCTCCCCCAAGATGGGTGCTTATGGTTTCGTCAAGAACAGCCCTCTTGCCAACGAGGCCGGATTCGTCGATGTGGACGACAACAGCACCCAACACAAGAAGTTCCCCAACGTCTGGTCTGCCGGTGATGCTTCTAGCTTGCCAACATCCAAGACTGCCGCAGCCGTCACTTCCGAGGCACCGGTTCTCGTTCGCAACCTTCTGCAGAGCATGGAGGGCAAGGAACTGGATGCTTCCTACGATGGATACACCTCATGCCCGCTCTTGACCGAGTATGGCAAGGTCCTTCTTGCTGAGTTCAAGTATGGCGGTGTGCCCAAGGAGACATTCGGAGACTGGTTTGGTATTGACCAGGCTGAGCCCCGTCGTTCGTTCTGGTACCTGAAGAAGGACTTCTTCCCTTGGGTGTACTTCAACTACATGATCAAGGGTAACTGGGGTGGACCTAAGGGCTGGCTATAGAGGAAAATGTGGAGGTCATGTATATTATCCCTGTGTCGTGATATGATGGTAGTACCTCAAGGTTCTTTAATTGTTAGGGGCTAAAAATAAAGTTGACTTGGGTGGTGTTGTTGTTACACGGCTCCCCAGAGGCACGTGACTAATTTGCAGATGACGTCATCTATCATCATACCGATATCGATCGGCAAGTGAATCTTCAGGTGGAATCTTCAATGGCACTCTCCTTTTCCAATATTTAAATATTTACAATGTTTCTACCACAGAAATTGGAGCTCTTTTGTTTTGTATTTTCTCCATGTACAACACTCATTCTGATATCTGGGTTGTGAGTCGCACCCGATCAACTCATCTCCAGTTCAACTGGCTTCTCACACTTGACGCAAGATACATACTTCGGATTTCAGTCGCTAACTAGGATATATATCTCGATAGGCAGGTGCATTCGCCGCAGTCGTAGTCGATTTTATCGTCTACCCCTTCGACACACTCAAGACCCGTGTTCAATCCCTAGACTATGAGAAGGTCTACAAAGATGCGCGCACAGGAGGAGTGCGTCGCAATGTGCTCTTCCGAGGATTATACCAAGGCGTCTGGAGTGTGGTTTTCTCAACAATTCCAGCTTGTATGTGTTGACTCTTATTGATGACCGGGGGGCATTACAGCTGATTATCCTATCTACATAATCTAGCTGGTGCATTTTTTACCACATACGAAGCTGTGAAGAGCCTTATGTACAATTCCTCAACAAAATCCTCCATGAGCACGACCAGTGGCAAAAGGACCTTCCCCGATGGCTCTCTGAACAGTCTTCGCTTGCCTTTCACACATTCCCTCCCTACCCCCATTATGCACGGAATTGCATCTTCAACCGGGGAGATGGTATCATGCCTCATGATTACGCCGGCAGAAGTATTAAAACAAAATGCGCAGATGATTCAAGGTTCCCAAACAAACAGATCCGCCATGCGACAAGTACTTTTGCGATTTCGACGTCATCCTTGGCGCCTATGGAGTGGGTATACGGCACTAGTTGGTCGAAACCTCCCAACTACAGCTTTACAATTTCCCCTCTTTGAGTATGTGCGATCACATCTGATTGACCGTCGGAGACAACAGAACGCAGCTCGGAGCAACACTGGCCGACCTCCATCGGCACAGTCAGATCAACTAGTCGAACGGGCCGGCTTGACGGGGATAGCTGCGGCATTTTCGGGGACGGTCGCGGCGACAGTGACTACTCCAATAGATGTGATAAAGACCCGCGTTATGCTATCCGCAAGTGATACTGGCGCTAGGTCCCAAGATCAAAATACTCAGGCTGGTACTCGTGGCAGTGCAGCGGTATCTTCGGAGGCGCGAACAAAAGCCAGACCCAATACATCTCTCATTTCTGTCGGTCGCGATATCATACGTTATGAGGGCATCCGTGGGTTGTTCAGGGGTGGGCTGATACGAGCTGGTTGGACTGCGATTGCATTGGGCTTGTATCTCAGTCTGTATGAAGGAGGTCGTTTTTATCTGGAGAATCGAAGGAAGGAGAAGGACCGTGCCAGTGGAAAGCTTGGAAAGCAAGCCGATAAAGGCGAGCAGGTCGTTTAGTGAGATGGGATTGTGTAGCGTTAAACACCTTCGTCGCGCTGCCGTCGCTGCCAGTGAAAAGGTCCATGGATGCTCGACTCGCAATCTTCCATTATCTACTGATATCCCAGGCTTGGAAGAAGATACTTCTTTGTTCTCTCGGGTTTCTGCCGTGTCTCTTTGATTCCATTTTGAAGACAAAGTGATTGACTGGCAATGAACAAAGAAGGGCCCCCGATTTATGAAGTACATTGTATTTTAGTCTCTCGAGGCCGTCTTTGAACAGAAACAAACGTCAAAAGAGAACAAAGGGTGTCTTTGAACTCAGATATAAGATATCAGATATAATAGTTTGACTGGGCCTTCAACTATATAAACCATATGCCCACCCTACACTGACTACAGACCAGCCCCCTACAAGTGTATTTCAATTCCTCTATCCAATCCACTTAGTCGATTACTACATTCAATCATGCCGAACCCATCCAAATACCAGGCTATGGACATCCCCACAGACACCGACGAAACCTGGGACGCGGATGACGAGGACTCTTGTTCAGATACCGCGTACGACTCTAGCTCAGATACTGCTTGCGATCCCTTTGACTTTGTACCGCTGTCGATTGCACTAGGATCGCAACATGAAACCCGCCGCTTATTTCGTTTCACGGTCCGCCGTGAAGAATATAGATCTATAAGCGCGACGGGTAAGTCTGATGGCTGGATTGATGTCTCTCACTTTCTCTGGACCATGTGCGCTACACTCGCAGATGCAGGTACCGATCGGGAATGGACTGCGGCATTCGAGAAATGGCGACCCCAGTGGAAGAAAGTCCAGGCGCAGGTGAAGACATTCGGATATACTCGGTTTTCTTCCGAGATCCCTCCTGCGCCGGTTGATCTTGCTTTGGTCCAGTTCTTTGGATCCTCATCTGACAAGAAGGCTAGGGAGTTTGAGATCGAGAAAGAGGGCCCGGATGGTGTCTCTGATTCTCAGGATATCTGGACCCTCTGGCGATATGTTATTGAGACGCCTGCAGATCAGATCAAAGAGTTCCATGTTACCCTTAGAGATACTGCGAGGCTTGTTGGCTCTCAGTAGATCGTAGGTGTTGAGCATTTAAATATGCGAAGATGATCTTTGCTGTTGAATCGAATTCGTTTCTATTGCTGTTTCTTTCTAACTAGATATACATACATTGCTTTGCCATCATGTTTACAGCCAACAAAAAACTTTCACAGGTCATATTCTATTTCAAAAAAGTGTAATATTCCCGCGTAGCCCCATAAATAAGTTTGGATTTTAAGTAGACTATCTGATGTGTATAACTATAGAACTTTAGCTAACCGGACAATTGGTCTCCAAAAGCTACAATATATAATCGTAGCCAGTGATTTTATTTCCGGTATTGTCGACTTTCAAACAGTGTAAAAAACCCTTATAAAACAAAAACCTTAAAATATATTATTAGTTAAGGATGAAGGGGTTTGGTCGACTTCCTATCCAACTAAGTTCAGCTTACGAAGCTCTATTAAGGGACCTCAAGGGACTAGAGTTCTCAGGGTTCCGTAGATCACCTGAGTACCCCACGTTCTGCCATTATTTACCGTACAGAAAAAGGAAAGATGTAAACAAAGCAAATAAGCTGAGACAACCAATTAGAAGACTCGCTATTTTCCCCTCACTCATATATTTGAGACGTCACTTCTCGGTGCTATGCTGAAAGCCTCATTTTTCGTTACATAGCGGTATCAAAACTGTATTCGTGATCTTTCACAGACCCTTGTAGTGTCGACTGCACCTTCTACGTTGGAGTTGGAGTTCGTCCTTTCCCCATCATTCGCTTCACCCACGCCGTTGCCGCCCGTCCTACCGGCGAGGCATATACCGATACATGATTTTGATTGGCTTCATTTGAGAGCTTGCCAGGTCTGAGAATGCTACTGAAGCAGATGCTTTGTTGCCAGGAATGCCTTTATCCGATGAAAGCCCTACTTCTGAAAAGAAAGTCCCGGTCAATAGAAATATCCTCAGACATGATATCCTCCCGATAGCATTCCACAAGCCTTATAACGATGGCAAGGCACTCGCTGCGGCTAGCGCCGTAAATTGAGACCGGAAATGATATGCAAAACCCCCTGCCCTGGTGTACGGGCCCGGAGTCGACTGTGAACTCCCCGATTCGGAGACATTGAATTGTAAGGTTCATTAATTTGCGGTCAGAAAACTGGCGATCCTTGTTCGAAAATCTGACGGTAAACCACAGCGTGCCTCGGAACAAGCCATACTCATCAACGGTAGGAAAGCCGTTGCGGAGAAATATGGTTCGTGTGGAAGACATGTTTTGATCCTGTGGCAGTAGCACCAAGACTTGGAGATAGCTGACCGCTAGGGAAATTAAGATTTTGCCAGTTTTTGCTAACGTTGCCGTGGTGTGTATAGATAGGCATTCCAGCAGGGAGACGAAAGGTACGCTTTCTTTGTTGATTAGCTACAATGACTTTTGTTGTCTCGCCTTTTATTTTGAGACGTAAAGAGTAAAAGAAATCTAATTCTTTGTTATTGCCTCCATATATCAAGATTCTAAAGCGAGAAACCCAGTTCAAAGACTTGAAAGAAAGGCACTACAACAACCAAAGGATACTGACTTTGTTCTCACCCATTCAAAGACACCGCCCAACTATATAACGGTCCCCATTTCCGTTGCCTTTTAGGAATATTCCAGTTGTCCATCCGATTTCTCCTGTCTATCGGGACATACAAACTAACCATTTTGCAGCAGATACATAGGTCTTACCAACCGCCAACATGGCTGATCGCAAGCAAGCTCTCCGATCTAGAAAGGCTGCAACTGGAATCACCCAACAACGGCTTTACCACTGAACTTTCGGTTGGCGGCGAGCGCCGTTCGATCCGCCACTACCACGATGGTCGATTATCGCAACGTGAGGCTCCTATCCCTGGCCCCGTTCGAAAGCTAACTAAGAGCATAGTCACCTCTAGGGCAAACAGTGCGAGCACTAGCACTGTCCTCAAACCTAAGATTGATTCTAAGCCCAAGAAGCCGGAACCGGAATATCAGTCTCCTACTGCCGCTGAAATTGAGAAGCTCGCCGGTGCTGTAACTAACCTCTTCCACCCAGAACGCACTACGCCCTTTCCCAAGCCTCCCCCGCAGGTAGATAACTCACAGGAAGAGAGCCCACAGTCATGGAGTTCCAACAGCTCCTATGGCATGATTACCCCACCCTTCCCTGTAGCCTCCCCTACTCCTGAAGATTCACCCGAGCTAATGAGCACGGAGGTTTTCCCTCCTCCTGTGACTCTCAACCCTGATACTTCAGACAGGGATACTAACACTATTTCAAAGCAGTGGGCTGATATGGGTGGGAAGAACCGCATTGGACATTCGGATCTTCACGACTGAATGGATGTCTAGTAGTGGGGCAATCCGGGCGAGCGGGTACTTTGGAGCTAAGATAGGACTCTTCGAACAGTATAAGATCAAGGCAATATAGGCTTTTATTCATAAAGATGTATGATCAATGTAGGAAAGTATAACTAACGTAGATAGGTACATAGCGGGATATCCGTAAGCCCGGATTACCATCGTATGACTGTGGTTCCACCGTGGGAAGCCGAACGTGGCTCTGGCGTTAAGTTGAAATATTGAACATTGATTATCATTATTCAAATTAAAGAATGCTGAAAATAATAATGGGCAGAGTGAGTAACTCGATTGCAATCTGGACAAAACACTTTTTCAGATGAAGTTCAATCAGCCACAAAAACTGAGGCACGCCGAAAGCCTTCAATGAACTGGTAAATGCAGCAATTCCCAAAGGGACTTTGCTTCCTCTGCGCAGCTCTGCAATTGTTGATCCACGATTCTTTGTCGGGGAAGGAATGATTGTCTCCAATTTGCCCGGCAAAAGGCTTGCTTCGGTCAATATGAGAGTGATAAATGCTGGCAGTAGTCCCATTAAACGGAATGCAAGCATGATGATTACTGCAAAAATGTCGGCACCAGCACGCCTGGCGATTGACAGTTCACCTCCCGGAGAGATCATTGACCCTTGTATAAGACTCTGGACCTCGTACATCAAGGCTTGGCATATCCCGTATGTGAAACAGGGGACTGCTAAGTGTGTCCATTTTCTCTGGTCTGCATTTTCTGTCAAAGAAAGGAGTCGAAGTGGATATACTGAGATAGTAGCACAAGTCCAAATCAAATGAAGTTTGCATAGGAGAACAGAGGAACAGGCATAAGCAAATGGTTTCAGCAATTCGTGCCTGAAAATTGCGATTTCCAAGCAAGCTCTAATTGCATAATGAGAAACCTGATAGACAAGACCTATCACAAGCGCACGAGAGAATGTGTAAAGGCTCTGTGTAGCATATATGTAATGTATGGCCTTGTAGATTGATCGGAAGGTCAGAGAGCATTTGCTGCTCCCCCTTTCTTCATCCGAGAAAGCCCTATCCGTTCGAGCAATCTCAAGGATCAAAGATATCGCTACTACATGGCCAAGAAGATAACGAACCTTGTCAGCTTGGTTAGTATTACTTAGTTCAACCAAGTGGGACGAGGGCTAAAAGAGAAAAAAAAAAACATACTAATGTGGAAATCAAAAGCTGGCTTGAAATGAGAGCGAAGGATGAAAACGTGAACTCTTTGTGTATGGTCGCGGAAAGGGAAATGTCATTGAGTTGGGTTAACAGATTTCCGTCTCCTCCTGGGCTGATCAGAATGTTCACAACCCGCGAGGGTAAACTTGAAAATACAATCTGGCTCAAAGGAGAAAGCATTCCGAAGGATTCCGAATTATAATTGGAGGGGGAACCTTTGTAGCGAGTGAGATTCACTGAATAAAGAACACTATAAGGAACTAGGAGTAATTGGAGATGTTGGAATGTAAGCAAGTGGGCATCCAATTTGCAAGCTCTGATATTGAAAAATTTAGAGCAAAATAATGAAGGAAAATATAGAAACGGGCCGAAATGGAAATGAGCGGTTGGTTAAGCCTGTGAACTCTTAGTCTACGGGGGCCAAGGGAAAATAAGGAAGTGATAGATACCTAAGGCCTTAGAACACCTCATGATGTTCGCATAAATAAACTCGGTAAATAAATTAGTGCAATAACTATACATCTCGGCTATAATCTCACTTTTCAAGTCTGCTAATGTTAACCATGTTGTCGTCGATGTGACAGCGGACGATCAGGGGCTCTGCAGAGATTCTGCCAGTTCATTCCGACTGCTAGTTTATTGATGTTTGCATTGTTTACACCCCGGAAACACTCCTGTCACTCTTCTTCCCTCTTTTCTCTTCCTCTATGCTTAGAATTCTCTATACAATGCACTCTTTTCTTTGATAATCTAGTAGCTAACAGTCGAAGAGTTTAGATGAATCAATATAACCATCCGAGTCAGCTTCTTATTCGGGCTAGTAGGGTTTAGACTTCGAATCTTCACCGAATAAGCTTCCCACTTGTTTATGTCCAATAATGGTCACTGTCCTTGACCGAAAGAAGCCCTGCCAAGAACATCTTGGAAGCAGCTAAGCATTATTTGGCTATAAAAACGCTGCTGCCTAATATGGTGGCTTGTACTTGCTTACATGTAAGCTCATTCAAATCCTTCAAATGTTGAGCTAAGGGCCCTTCGGCTTACTGGAGACTTCCATTTTGAGAACGCCTCTCTCCGGAGACTCTTCCCACCCTGGAGGGCTCTATGATCGCGGTCACTCGACCACTCGGCCTGCCAAACCTTCTCGATGTTGCCAGATAAACACTGCGGATACTGAGTAACGCACATTGATCATGCCTATTCCAAAGGTCGAGCAGTATAACAGTAATAAATCCAAGGACGTATTCTTCGTATTCTCGGGGCGGACCGAATTTCGCCAAGCCACGCTAGTCGGGAATGAAGTAGACATCCGGCACTAACAGCGGCTTGTTAGTGTCGGATTTCTTTTAGGTCTGACAGCTGCGGATGACAGAGTAACATTTTCTATGGAGAACACAGGTCCACGACAGCGAATCAGCATGATATCAACTAGAAAACGCCTATATCTACATTTCACCTCGTATTGAGGCTAGAAGAAACGGATGTCAGGAGAGCAAGGCCAAATATAAAAGGCTCCATGTACACCCGTATAGAGGAGCGGAAAAAGAACACGAGAACAACTTATCATTGATAAGCCAGACAATTCTGATTGTGGCATCCTTCTTCCCCATTTAATTTCCTTCTTATTCTACAACAAGATTCGGCATAGTCCCAAAACAATGTTCAAGGGACGTTCCATCTGTGCCTTGGCGATTGCTGCGCTGGCCACCACCGCACAATGCCAGCAACTCAGCTATGAAGACAGCGTCACAGCTCTGGCATACGGCAACGTGGCCACCGATACCTCCTCTGCCGAGGGAACGGTATGGCTCAACGTTACTGGGTTTGCTGTGGATAAACTTCCACACATCCAGGAGGACCTGGGAATCCACACTTTGGACAATCTGGAGACGCTCAACGCCATCGCTGGCCTTGCACAAGACGCCGCGACCAAAGGCCAGTGGGGAGACATTGTCTACTTGTACAGTGCCTTCGCGATGAATGGCCACAGCGAGTATCTCAATGTTTCGACTGTAGAGATGCAGGAGTCTCTCCTGGACGCTATCACAGACCAGGATAGCGGCAAAATCGATCCCCAGCTGGCCGAGCTTTACGCCAGTACCTCCAGCTCGAAATTCCTGGTTGAAGCCTTCCACGGTCTCAAATCGAAGACAAGCACTCCAAGCAAACGCTGGCTTAGAGAGACTTGTTCGAGTGCCCACCTCGCTGTCAAGAACTCTTGTCGAAGTCTCCTTGAGAATGTCAGAGGCAATGCTACGTGGAAGACGGGAAGCCCTCGGAGTATCTGCAAATATGGTTGCTGTATCAGTTGGAGTGCGAATGCCACTTTCCAGGTTGAAAATCTCACAAATGCTGCCAACTATTGCATCAACGCGTGTGGTACCAGCAATGTCAGTTGTGAGGTGTATGGCGTCAAGTTGCAAGGAACTCTCGTGGATCAGTGTTTGAGTAACAGAGCAACTGGTTGCAGGTAATGGGGGAGCCACCTGATGCTCATTTAGAACAGAACCTCTATGGATTGAATTCGTTTTCCTGTGAAATATTGTTAGGGGTTTGAGAGAGATGATTATACAGTTCCAGCTCCTAATTCCGTTTTTACTTCCTCTCTTTTCAATCTCACCTTCTTATCTTTGAAGACCTAAAAGTGACTAGTGACTAGGGCCTAGAAAACCTAGAATAGGTACTTATCTACACATTATACATACTTGTTGAAAGGAAAGGGGATATATAGATAAAAGTAAAGATATAGGCGCACTATATAAACAATCAATGTAGTCAATTAAACATACTACACGTAAAGATGGGGAGAGAAGGAAGGGGAAGGGGGGGGGGGGGGATCCATGGAGAGTACATAAGTATAGCAAAAGTCATCAAAAATAATAAAACAAAGCAGATGCAAAAGTAAGCGAACAAAGAGATAATGCATGATCGCATGCATGGACGTCGTCCCTGGTCCCTGTTTATATATAGAAAGGTCGTACGGTACACACCTTTTCCGCCGTCTATAACAACGATGATACTTTTCCCCAGGTTACAAGAGGTGAACTTCCTCGATTTTGCCCTTCCCGTTGACAATCTTTTCGAGCCGGGAGCGGCTCATGGAGATTTGAAAAGGCTATATCAATCTATCATCGAAAGGTCCGGCGCATACAGTAGCTTCTTATACCAAAATGTTCGCTGACTGCCTGTCTAGTATTCAAGGTGAATGTGAGGCCAATCACAAATTTACGCCTGTCCTTAAGGTTTAATTTCCCGCTACTCAAGCAATAAACCCGACATCGACGTCGATTCGGGTGGAAGAGAAAAAGCAAAGAGAACAGTCACATCCCTGGGGTTCGTCAGTCAATGGCGTTGTTACACCCGCAGAGCCGTCCAGTCTGCAGAGACCTTCGCAACTACAAGGCTTCAGAGTGGATGAATCAATGGAAAGCAATAATAAAACAACGGATGCTCCATGATATACTTGTGTATGTGTCTAAGGCTCCATTAAGAGAGTAGCTGTAAAATATGTAGCCCAGAATGCTCTTTCCTTTTTGGGTTCCTTCCCATCTTCCCCTCTCACCTTTCCCTGTCTCATCTTCTCCTCTTCTTCTCCCATCCCCTCCTCCTCGCCTCTTGCCATCTTGCCATCTTATCCACACGGTTCCTCATTTCTTCTCATTCATCTACCCATTCCCACTCCAATTCCAGCCTGTTTCTGACTTCTCCCCTTGTATCTGTCATTGTCAGTCAGCTACACCCGAAGCCATGACGGTCACAGAACCCCGCATCAGAAGTCTCGAGTTGGCTGATCCAGCTTTACTTGAGAAGATTGACAAACTTTTCGCCTGCAACGTGGGGGAGTATGTCAGTCTTCCACAGCTCGTTGTCGTTGGAGACCAATCCAGCGGTAAGAGTTCGGTCCTCGAGGGCCTGACCAAGTTAAACTTTCCCCGAGACAGTGGCTTGTGCACGAGATTTGCCACGCAAATCATCTTCCGACGTGATAGCAACTTGGTTGAACGGGAGATATCTGCGTCTATAATCCCTGCATCAGGTTCAACTCCAGAGGAGGACCAGAAGCTGCGGGGCTGGAAGGCCTCTGCCCTTCAGTCACTGAATTCTAAGGACTTTAGCTATACGATGAAAGAAGTATTATACTTATATGAACTGTGTTCTGGGACTTTGCGCTAATTCTGACTTGCAAGGTTCACGAGGTTATGAACCTTTCTTCCTCTCATGGAGACCAAAAGCCAACCTTTTCCAACAGCGTCCTACAGCTCGAGATTCGCGGTCCAAACGAGAGTCACCTCAGCGTTATCGACGTCCCTGGAATTTTCAAGAATACAACGCTGGATAGAACAACGAAGAGTGACATTGTGCTGGTTAGGAACATGGTCCTTCGATACATGCAGAACCAACGATCCATCATGTTAGCTGTGGTTCCGGCAAACGTGGATATTGCCACCCAGGAAATCATTGAGATGGCCAGGGAGATTGACCCTGAAGGAGGAAGAACCTTACGGATCCTCACCAAACCTGATCTAGTTGACAAAGGCACCGAGCACAACGTTATTCGGTTAATACATGATGGAAACTTGAACGGGCAGCTGGGATGGATCCTTGTTCGGAATCTCAGCCAAAAGCAGCTTCAAGCTGGTGATGCGGACCGCGACACAGAAGAAATGACATTCTATCAAAATGCGCCTTGGAATCGCGTTCCGCCCGAGAATTACGGGATTTCGGCGTTAATGGCTCGCCTCCAAGAGCTCCTCACGTCAAACGTCCACCGAGAGTTCCCATCGGTATGCACAACTCTCTAGTTCTGTGAATAAGCTTACTAATTTATATAAAGGTGCGGTCAGAAGTCATCAAAAAGCTCAAAGAATCGAAAGGCCTATTGCAATCTCTGGGAGTTCAGCGAGAAACAGCAGAGCAGCAGAGGCGGATCCTTCTAGATGTTGTGTCGGCTTTTCAAGAGATTACACAGCACGCACTTGCTACAAATTATGGAGTCAATGATGCGTTCGACGAAGACAAGGATTTACGACTGGCCACACTGGTTTCAGTGAGAAATGATGTCTTCTCACACGATATCGCCCATTGCGGCCACACCTACACTTTCCGGTCGAAGCCAGAGGAGACAGACAACAGTGTTGATGATCGGGAAGGAAGGCGCAGTAACCCGACCGATACTGAAAACCCACAAAACATCATGCAGAGCCGGAAAAGCTGGGACTCAACTCGGGGCACTTCGGTAGAGGACCTGGACGATATTCTACATATTTCGGAACCCGTGGAGCCCTCCATCAAATCGGGCATTCTCCCTTGGATTGAAACTGTTTACTCCAATTCTCGGGGCTTTGAGATTGGTACATTCAACCATACTTTGCTCTCTACCTTGATGAAGAAGCAGTCAATCAAATGGTCAGTCCTTGCGTGGGGCTACATTAGTGACATCATCGGCGTTGTGCATGAATTCATACGCAAGGCACTGGAGATTGTGTCCAAAGACACACAGATGTCCTCGAAGATAATGTCCCTGCTGATGGACGACCTGGTTGAAAAGTACAAACACGCCATGTCAACAGTCGAGTTTCTTTTGATAGTTGAACGCGAAGGTACTCCGATTACCCTCAACCATTACTTCAATGACAACCTCCAAAAATGGTCAGTTAGCTAGAGTTTTCTGAATGCATTAGGGGTTTGGCTGCTAACCTTTCAAACCATGCAGTCGACAAAAGCGACTATATTCGACTGTGGCCAAAAAGTCTTTCGATGATTGTAAACACGGAGAGGTCGTCCGACTAAGTGACCTTGCTCAGCAACACCACATGAGCAATGTTGACCATACTATCGGAGATATTCATGACATTCTGGATTCATATTACAAAGTGGCTCGCAAGAGGTTCGTTGACAATGTATGTATGCAAGCAGCCGATCACTATCTGGTCACTGGGCCCGAGGCCCCTATGAAGCTGTTCTCGCCGTCATGGGTCAACGACCTGTCCGACGAGAGACTGGAGGAGATTGCTGGAGAAGGAAGAGCCTCGAAGCGCAGACGACGACAGCTGCAAAGGGAGGTTGAGGACCTGGAGTCTGGAAAGGCGGTTCTACTGAAATGATGTGTTGAAGTCCATTATGTCCCTATTGATCAGAATACCAATTACGTACAAGTATCATGAAGTTCTCCCAAGGATGAGTAGTTCCCAAGGTTGAGTAGTTCCCAAGGTTGAGTAGTTTGATGGTATCAAAGTACCGCGAGCCACATCCATAGTTATACATAGAACAGTACTCTGCACAGTTCACACCGAGAAAAGAGGAGATAATATCGCAAGGGGACATCTGAGAAGAGTACCAAAGACCATGTACCAAGGCCCTTAAATGGCCGGCAACTCTTGTTCCTACAAAATATCATACTTGATATGCGCAGGCTACATGTACGTGTCAATGCAAGCATGCTCCTCGTACCCATGTCCATACGACATGGGTAAGATGATAAAACAAAATCCATTGCTATCTCACAAACAATTCATACCCCAAAGTCACCAACCTAGAACCCGGGCTCGGCCACAATATTCATAATAATGAAATGAACACACATGTCGCATTTAGGATTGATCTCAAGCCTCGAAGCAAGCTGTGGCAGTCGTAACTGCAGCGCACTGCACATTTTCGGAACATCGACTTCGTAGAACCGCGCCGGCTTGGCCGTCACGCAGATATGGTCTTTCGCCTCACAAGCCATGATAATCGAAGCTTGTTTCAGTCGATCGAGGTATTCAATGGACTGGTCGCGGAGGTTCACTTTGACTTCTGTGATGGTGTCGGATTTTGGTTGGTGTCTCATAAGTCGGGCTTGGTCTTCGAGCCAGGAGAGGAAGGTGGATCGTTCTTTTTGGAAGTCGCAGACGGTGGTTGGTGCGGACATTCTGTGTGTCGGCGGGATGTGAGATGGGACTGCGTAATTGGTGGAGTTAGAGGCGCAGATATCGATGTTTGGACGGCTGAGCGTGGTGGTTGAGTTCGTGGAATGGAGGGTTCATGGGTTTGGGTGTGGGTGATGGAGCGAGGTTGTGACTTGGGGAGAATGGCCTGGTGAAGTGGGTTGGTTAGACATGGTGTATGGGATGTATAGAGAAGATTCTTGATACCTCGATAAGGTGGGAACTGGAGATATTTGGACTTATCCAGCTCGGAGACTTTGGTGTAAGTGGAAGGAAGGCATGCTTGGAGATGGGATTATTGGAGAAATGAATGACATTGTGGTTTACTTTGGATCTGATAAAGAGAGAGAATAATATCAAAGAGGCCATTGGTGACACCTTGGAGATCAGGCCACACTTTTACCTTCTCGCAATTGGATTTCATTGAGTTCGTAGTCTATTGTATACCTGCCATATAGAGTCAGGGTCGTGTCTACCTTAAACTGAGAAGGGAAAGAAAATATCCCAGAGTGAGAAGACTATCAAAGAATCCAAAATGCGTATATTGCTGGGTCATAGTATCATATGAGCTTCATACATGTCGTCAAATCCGATCTGTCTGGAGTTTCATCACAGACCTTCGTAAATAACTATAGAAAAAAAGAAAAGAAAACGCTGCAACCAATATACAAAACAAATAGAATAAATTCCCACCAAAGAATAGAAAAAAACCAAATTTCTGGTTTACAGATTCGTCAATTTACGGAACCAACTGGGCTTCTTAGGCCCCGAACTCGGCGGAGCACCTTGTCGACTCCCCGGCTGGGACCTCATCCCACGATCACGTTCATAATCACCACTCCCAGAACTGCTCTTCACACCTTCACGACGAGACCCACGATGCCGAGAACGAGCATCGTCAATCTCTTCTTCATACTTAGCACGACGACGGGCCTTACGGCGAACAGCGCGACGTGCTTCTTCATCCGACGAAAGAGAATGAGCATTGCCTCCGTCGTCAGCTGCAAGAGGAGGCAGATCAATAAGGGTGGGAACAATTTGGGGTGGCTCCGGGGGTTCATCACTTTGCGAGTAAACCCAAGAGGAAATCTTGTCTTTCGCACCCCCGCCACGATTCAACCCACCAGTCATAAGCGGTTCCCGAGTCGGTTCAGGAGCGACCTTGGACTTCCGACGACGAGCGTTAGGCTCTTCAAACGCACGGGAGCTACGAGCCCCACGACGGTCGACCTCACGCTCATCGGGGAAGACCTCATCAGGGATCCTTTGCTCACGTTCACGACGTCGACTCTCTCTCGCGGCCATCATCTCCTCTTCGCGCATCCGCCGGCGCTCGCGACGTTCCGCTGCTTTAGCCTCGGCTTCGCGAGCCGCTTGCTCCTCACGAGCCGCCTGCTCTTCCCGAGCACGACGTTCTTCGCGCGCAGCTCGTCGAGCCCGCTTTTCTTCTCGTAAACGGTCTTCTTCTCGTAGTCGTTCTTCCTCTTCCTCTTCACGAGCACGCTGCTCACGTGCCCGTTCTTTTCGCCTCGCGCGCCGCTCCTCAGCTTCCCGAGCTTCGGTTTCACGAGAGTCAGAAGGTGCCTTCCGGGATCCACGTCGTGCCTGTCGTGCTGCGCGTCGAGCTTCTGCTTCGTCGGCTTCTGTCTCGCCGCCTGCTGCTACACCGGCGGCGTCGGTAACGAACCCTTCAGCATCGGTGTCTGGTCGAACAGATCCTCGGCGTCGATCTTCGCGACGTGATCTGCGAGCGCCGTCGCGCTCCATTTCTGGCGGATATCTTCCGTCGTCGTCGCGATATGAGCGTGACTTCCGTCTTTCGGGCATCTCAGGGCGTTCTGGTCGGTCTGGGCGTGTGCCTTTTCTTAGAGAATCCAGGAGGCCCATGAATCCACCGCTCTCTTGTTTCTTTGGCGGTGCGGTGTTGGACCGCTTTAGACGGCGTTCTCTTGGTGGCGCATCGACGAAGGCCATATCGTCGGGTCCGGACATTACATCTGGAGCGGGATGTGCTTGATATGGGTCGACCATGACGGCATCGTCCTCGTCGTCGGGTCTGGGGCGCGGCTATGAAGGATCATGAGTTAGTACAAAACAGCGCAAAGAATAATGCGGTCATTCCGACATACCTGTCTCTTTGACTTGCGCCTTGAGCCCTTGGAGCCCTCCTTAGGTGAGTGACCCTCGGCATCCTCCATATCAACCATAACGAGATCATCATCCTCGATCGCATACGAATCTCGAACTATTTCGTAGAAATCAAGTCAGCGATAGATAAATGAGAAGTGAGGGAAAGGTACATACCTGATTTCCGCCTGTCCGTGCGCGGGCGCTCACGTCGAGACTTGGAAGCATCCATGCCCATCAACTTGGCTGCTTTGTCAGAAACCTCAGGCTTCTCATCCGGTGATGGGTCAACAGGTTTCTCATCAATATCAAATGATGGACGTCTAGATACGGGTTTCGACGAAGAACCAGGTTTGCGAGTCGATTTGCTTCTGGACTGGGGTGTACCCAGTACCATGTTGGCCAAGGCCACGCCACGTTGGTTCTTGGAGGAGCGCCCCTCTCGTTCTCGCCGTTTCTCCCGGTCTGACGCAGAAGACCTTTCCACTTCTGGCTCCGGTTCTTTTGGTCGGGATTTTCGAGATTCTTTTTTCTTGGGGGTTTCGACTTCCTCTTGGTTTTTGGGTTCCTTTTTCAACTTCTTCGGGGGTTCCACCTCCTCTTGGGTCTTGTTTTCCTTCTTCAATTTCTTTGGAGGTTCTGCTTCTTCCTGAATCTTACTTTCCTTCTTACTGGATTTCTTTGCGGGTGCTGGGGCCCCCAAAAAGCCTCCCCATGAAGAGGTGTTCGTATTCCGATCAGCGCGTGCTCGGTCCTTCTTGGAGGGTTTTGGAGGCTCTTCGGCAGGCTCCGGTGCAGCTTCGTCCTTTGCCTCTGGTTCCTCGGGTGCAGGCTCCGGTGCAGGCTCGGGCTCGGCGTCAGCCTCGAGCTCAGGCTCAGGCACTGGATCTGCCTCGGGTTCGGGTTCGGGTTCAGGCACTGGCTCAGGCTCAGGCTCGAGTTCCGGCTCCGGTTCTGGAGGTGGTGGGGTTGGCTCCCTAGCAGCAGCCGCGGCAGCTGCGGCTGCGGCTTTCTCGGCTTCGGCCTTTTTATATTTCTTGAGTTCCTTTTTGCTCATTTTTGAAAGATCCGGGGCTGGTGGCTCAGGTTCTGGCTCAGGCTCGGGTTCCGGCTCTGGTTCAGGTTCCGGCTCTGGCTCAGGTTCGGGTTCAGGTTCAGGTTCAGGTTCAGGCTCGGGATCATCTCCAAAGTCTGGGAAGCTTCCAGGAACAGAGTCCTTGGAGACTTTCCTTTCTTCGAACTCAAGAGCTTCCGCAGTCTTAGACTTGGATTTTGAACTCTTCTTTGTAGGAGCGGGCTCCTCTACAGGAGGTTCAGGTTCTGGCTCCGGCACTGGCTCAGGTTCTGGTTCGGGTTCAACCTTCTTTTCCTTAGATTTGCTCTTCAAGCTAGCCTTTTCTGCCTTTGCCTTCTCCTTCTTGGCTAGCTCCAAAGCCTTGATACGTTCAGCAACGCTGAGCTTGGAAGCCTTAGACTTGGATATCTTTTCGGGGGCAGGAGGCTCTGGTTCAGGCTCCGGCTCTGGTTCGGGTTCAGGCTCAGGCTCAGGCTCAGGCTCTGCCTCTGGTTCAGGTGCTGGGGGGTTGTCGTCAACATCGATAAGCAGGTCTTCCTCTTCTATAGGCTCGGGTTCCTTCTCTTCTTTCGCCTTCTTCGTTGATTTGGTTTTGCTCGTAGAACCCCCGGTCAGGGTCGACCAGAAGCCTTTAGATGCTTTTTCCTCTTTGGGGGGTTCAATGGCTTTCGTGGTCTTCTTTGTGGCTTTCGATGTCTTAGGGGCTAGCTCCGCCCAAATATCGTCGGCATTGTCATGGAAAGCTTCCGGCTCTGGAGTCAAGCCCTGAGCAGGAGGTGTCGGCGCACGTGGGGGAGGTTCTTCAATATCCTTGCCCTTCTTCTTCTTTTTCTTGTCCTTTGCTGGCCCCCAAATGCCCCAAGAGTCTTCTTCGGCCGGTTTCTCTGGTTCAGGCTCTGGCTCTGGCTCTGGCTCGGGTTCCGGTTCTGGTAGTGGCTCGGGTTCAGGCTCCGGCTCCGGCTCAGGCACTGGTTCTGGTTCTGGCTCCGGTTCAACAACCGGTTCAGGTACTTCTTCAGGCGGCTGGTCTGATGGGAGCTCGAAATCCTTGCCGGGAATGGGAAGACCCTTGCGCATTAATTGTTTCTCTCGCTTCTTGCGTTCTTTAGACGATATCTCGCGCCAATTTTCGTATAGAGGCTCATCGGGCACCTTTGGCGCCTCAGGTTCAGGTTCGGGCACCGGTTCTGGTTCTGGTTCAGGTTCCGGCTCTGGCTCCGGTTCGGGTTCAGGTTCAGGTTCAGGCTCAGGTTCCGGGATGGGTTCTGGCTCAGGTACTGGCTCGGCTTTGCCTTTGCTTTTCTTCTTGTCCTTTGAGGAAATTCCCCAAGCGGCAAAAACATCAACTGGCTCTGTCGGTTTCGCCGGCGGTTCATCGATGATAGGCTCCGGATCAGCTAAAAGGTCAATCTTTTTCTTTTTCTTCTTATCTTTGGTCTTCACTGGAACACCCCAACCCCAGTCAGTGTCTGCCTCGGGTGGCTTCTCAGTCTCCTCAACCACTGGTTCAGGTACAGCTGCTGTCGCTTCCGCTGCGGCTGCCTCTGCCTCTGCCGCCGCCGCTGCCGCTGCTGCTGCTGCCTCGGCTTCAGCCTTGGCTGCTTCCCACTCTGCTGTCGCTTTTGCCGCAGCTTCATCCTCGTCTTTGTATTTCTTCTCCATATCCTTCTTCGCTTTACGCTGCTCTCTCTTGGAGAGATTCAGATACCAGGCTTCCTGCGTGAAATCGACTCTGGGTGCAGGCGGAGGTGGAGGCGCAGGAACCTCAGGTACGGGCTCCGTCCCTTTTTTATCTTTGCTCGCATCCCAACCTCCTCCCCAGTCATCTTCTTGCTTGGTTTCGGCGGGTGCGGATCCCAAGTCGAAATCGAAGTCGTCAGTCTTCTTGGGGGTTGCTCCCCAAGGATTGTTGTCCTTGGATTCGTCGTTGGGAGCAGGGTCTCCAAGAGGATCGAGCTTACCACCGGTATTCCAGTCTTTGCCCCATCCTCCGAAACTAAACCCAGTTCCGCCGGTCTTGGGAGCCGGACTATCGAAATTCAAGTCCAATTGCGGTGCGCCGTTATCCAGACTTATGTCCTGGAACCCTCCAGGGGGTGCAACTTCTCCCTGCAATTTTACTTAGACACCCGTCTTGTACATTGGAGGAGGATGGTCTTACCTTTCCTTTCTTCTTTTTCCTACATCCGTGAAGGCAGCCCACGAGTCATCGCCTCCACCCCCACCGTTATCCTCAGCCCAGCTAAGATCTTTGGCAGCAGAGGCTTCAGCGGCCTGTCGTTCTTCCTCCTCCTTGGCTAGTCTCTCTTCCTCTTCTTTTGCTTTTCTCTCTTCTTCTTCCTTGGCCTTTCTCTCTTCCTCTTCCTCCTCCAGTTTCTTCTTCTTATCCTTCTTTTCGCTCACATTCCAATCGCCCCAATCGTCGCCGCCTCCATCTCCCCCGTCGCCGCCTCCAGCGCCGCCTGAATCACCAGCCCCACCGTCACCACCGTCACCACCGTCAGCGTTGGCATTATCGTCTCCTCCATCAGCCCCGCCTGCCGGTGGCGGTGGCGGAGGAGGGGGAGAGGGGGCCGGTGCTGCTTTCTTTGCTGCCGCGGGCTTTTTCTTCTTATGTTCCCGAACACCGGTAGGATTCTCAAAATCAATGCGTACATCCAGCATACGATCTTTCAGCAGCGAAGATGACGATTTATGCGACTTTTGAGATGTCTTTGGCGCGAAGAAAATAGCCTTCGATTTGCGCTGCGCGAGTGGAGGCAGTGCAGAGTATTCGGGAGGTAGATCATGGATCACATCGTCGTAGGAAGGCGGAGGTTGGTCGTACGACGGTGGCTCTGACGAGCGAGTCGGAAAGCGAGAAGTCAAACCGGTGACCAAATCTACTTTTTGGTGCACCCGGTTATCTGGTACGTAAAACCCCGCCAGCTTAGTCGAGAAAATAGTCCAGACCTCGTCGAGTAGTTTCTCCTCCATTTGCATGTTCCGTGTGTAATATGCGACATCCTCCGCGGCGCTGGTCTTCCCCGCGCATATGCGATAAGACCCCTCAATCGCTTCCATGTCGAAAATCACATGCGCCGGGTTCACCGCCGATCCGATCACTGATGTGGTAACTCAGCGATGTCGAATAGCGAACGCATCGGTGGGTGGGTTGGATTCGAGTCCTGGTGGGGGGATATTGTCCCAATCGATAACAAACGTTGTTTTTCGGCGCGGAGTTGCGCTAGTGCAATGTCGGTGCGGTAACGTTGTGCGAGCGAGCGTTGTGAGACTATTAAACAGTAGTTTCAAGTCAGATTCGAGTCAGATAGCCTCCCTGCACGACCGGCGCGAGTTTCAGGTGTTTTTGGATGCTGATATGTGGTATATAGACGGATTAAGAGACGGCCACACAGTCTGTATAACTGTGCGTGCTGTGAATTGAACACGAGAAATTTCAAGGGGTCAAGGTAGTCAAGGGAGAAAAATATGGAAAAGTTAGACTGGGAGGGGATCTTCTGGAGAGGCAGGGATGAGTTCAGGCGGTGGAGGTGAAGATCATCCCATTTAGCCCGCCAAGTTAAATGTATGTACTCCGTACTCCGTTCGTACTCCGTATACAATGTACTTGTTCAATGTTGTTATTGCATTTATGTGGTCGGGGGTGTCTTGATATTAGCGTAGAAGTTGTTCGAGTCACTCAAACTCGAACAACATATTTATGCCAACACCCTTAGGAGATGGAAAAAAATATATATAGATGGCTGGGAACATAAAAGTGCTAGGTGCATACCTCTATGAAGTACGGAGCAAGAGTACTTTGAAACTGACGATATGTACTCCGTACTCTGTACATATATGTATACTAAAATATGTAGGTGTAGGTTTTTTTTTCCCTCTACAGTCTGCATAGCATACTCGAGAGGTCAACAACCCAATGTTGCACAGACCCTCGCGATAACAGTTCGATTTCCATGGTTCCCAACTTCAAGTCCATGGATTGCAAGGTATCTTGTCCAGTACCGTGGTACTATAATCCACTTTAAGTCCAATTGCATATAACTATATAAAGTACTATGTATATTTATAGTCCCTACATACACTGACCATCTCATACCTAAATGCAGGGACTGCGCTATGTTTGTTGCACATCGTATAGCTCCGTTTGTACCTGCAATGTTGGCATTTTTACCCTTGGGGTTGGACCATAAACAAAATTTGTTTTACAAATGCATGAAGTACTTCGTAAATGCTGGAATATTCTCCTCGAGCCCAATTTACTCGATGCAAATTCCAGACTAAAAGGGCCACCTGCACGCGCAACACATCCTTTGCACACCGCCACTTGAGCTTCGGAGTAAAAAAAAAAAAAGGGCCCAGTGCGGGGTTGGTGGAGATTCTGCGGCGTAAATGAAGAATCCGAAGGGTCTTTTTCTCTCTGACTCATTGATTTAATGGTGTCAGTTTTATAGAGGGAATTGAATTGGATTGGAGATAGTAAACTCTCCATGGATTCATTACGATATCATATTGCAGCGCTTCCACAGCTCGACCGAACAAAAACAATCAGTATAGAAAAACGGGTTGACAGGACGAACTACAATACAACAAGGGGACATGAATCAGGCCATATGGGAAAATGAAAACGGCGTGTGACAAAACAAGCTTGCAAGTCCACAGTGAGCTAACCACTCTCCGAAAGAAACCTCATCTAGGTTGACACCATCCCAATGGAGATCCCCGGTACAAATCAGGATCAGGTTTCAGGCTCAGGTTCAATTGTAGTCTTCCATTGTCTTATACAGAGGGCTCTTGGGAGCTGGTTCTCCGTATACCTTCTGGTGCTCTTTTTCATACCGTTGGCGATCTTCGACTTGCAATTTGTGGTAGTGCTAGATTCACAGTTAGCGCCTGCAAGTCCGGTATGGATTGATTCTGTTAAGGGGGGTCCTTACATCTTTCTCCGATTGGGGTAGTTTAGTCCATTCATCGGAAATGGCTTTGAAGGTCTCTGTGCCGGGCTTTCCCTGGTAACCAAGGGTATCCATGCGGTGCGTCACGAATATAATGTAGGCGGAATGAGGTGTTTTGGGCAAGCGGTCATCTTTGATGGCACGGTAGGTCTTCTTGCCAATACGTGAAAGGGTTAGGCGGGCAGTGTTGGCCTCCCTGATCTGGAGAGGTGTGTGCGATTTGACCCACGAGTCGTAGGCAGCGGCGTTAGCGGCTCTGTTCGCGTCGGCTTGCGCTTGGAGTCTCTGGATTTGGCGGATTAGTATGCTGCTCTTGACGTATAACGAGAAGCTCAAGGGCACATACCTCCTTCTCTTGGGGACTGAGGGATGTCGCATGCTCTACACCAATTGACCATGCTTCCTTGACCGGGTATTGACCTTTAAGCTCCTGCAGCTTCTCAGTCATAGCAAGACTGTAGGCAGAAGCGAGCAGCTTCTTGGGCCGGACCAGGGCAGTTGCCTTGAGCTCTTTGATATGAGCCCGTTGTTGCTTGATCTTCAGAGCTTCCTGTTGTTTCTCGCTGAGAGGGGCCTTCTTCGCTTTGCTAGCGGCTGTCTTAGGGGTCTTCGCCTTAGGCGTCTTGCTCGCCTTGAGAGGGGTAGAAGCAGTCGCGAATGAATTCGCTTGGAACAGGGATTGGATGGAGGAAAGGGGTTGAAATTGCGGGCGCGCCGGACCGGAGTTAGCTGCCAGACAGACGCGACTAAGCTGGTTCTGTAAGTCGCTCACGCCAGTACGGGCAGGGAGAGCACCGCGATGCAGGGTGCGGAGGAAGCCCCCCGAGTTGCCGACTGCCAAGACATGAAGTGATTGTCGAAGTAGATTTAGCTGGAGCGAGGTCAAATAATCCAAATCAAAATGAGATAAATTAGCAATTGAATCTTCAAAAGCTGAGAATCGATAAGAGGAGCTGAGCTGTTGACGCAAGCGGAGGAGTCGCGCTTGCTTTGGCGTACCTATCCGCATCGGGACTAGCTCCTCTGCATGGCATTACGTAATCTGTTTCTTCAATCCAACGGTTTGCGCAAGTAACGATGCGATAGACAAACACCTCACACGCTCTTCTCTCTTGGTGGTCTGACGCCTGAATTGTCGTCTCAGCCCATTTTTCTCGCGGGGCGCTTTCTCCCCCCCCCCTCTCTCCTCCATCAATCCGTGTCCCGGGTGCTTTTGCGTTCCAGTAACACTCACTAATCAGCCTGCAACAATGGCTCGCCACGGAGATACTCGCTCACCATCACCTGTAGGCAGCACATTTTCTTCATCCCGGCGACCTCGCAGAGAGGATGATCGCTATGAGAGAACCAGGCGGGATGATGGGCGCAGTTACCGCAGATCCCGCAGCCCAGAGGTACGTGTGGCGCATCGCAAATTCGCATCTTGTCTTGCAATATCTGACCATCCTGATGATATCCAGAGACGTTACCGCGGGCGCGACCGCCCTCGCGATAGAGATGCATATCGACGACGAGACCTCCCCATAGACCGACGCGACGAAGATACTTATCGGCCAGCTCGAAGAGACCGATCCCGAGACCGGCGCCGAGATGATGACCATGATATCCGCCGCAGAAGTCGTGATAGGGATTACCGTTCCAGGCGAGATGACTCCCGCGATCGGGACCGCAGGCGGGTAGATGATTCTGCTGACTTGAAGCCCAAGTCTAGACGGGATGACAGCCGTGATCGTGCTCCGAGCCGACGGTCCAGGTCCAGAACCCGAGAGGTAAGCCCCCCCCCCCCCCCATCTTGCATAATGCCGAGATCTCGACATTAATTGTATCCCGTAGCCATCCAAGCCGTCCACACCGGCCCCCACTGCGCAGACAGACGAGGCGAAAAAAAGCAGAAAGACTTGCCAAGCTTGAAGCATGGAAACAGAAACAAGCCGCCGAACGCGAAAAGAAACAAAAAGAACAGGCATCGGTTGATCCGAAGAAAATTCTCGAAGCGATTGACCGTAAATCGGTTGTGTCTCCAGGTCCTGCTGCATTTCCCGGAAAGTCGAAGTTTGATCCAAAGGCCATCGTCAAATCCTCAACCACGACCACGGCCGCTCCCGCCGTGCTTGGTACCGATGTTGCCGTCCCGGTATCTTCCAAAGCCCCGTCTATTACGAAAGCCAACATACCTAGTGCTGCCCCCACCACGCTCTCTGCTCCCTTGAAAGCCAAAGGTAATGTTAGCGGATTCGGCCTGGGCGTGAGACAAGTTGCTGAAACGGAGAAGCCCTCTGCTTCTAAAACTCTGGGCTTTGGGGATGGAGATGAGGGATCAACACGCAAGAAACTCGAGAAATTGCCGACCATGCCTCTCGATGTGGGTGCACAGGTAGACGATGCCGTGGAAGATGATGATGTAGACATGCAAGTTGAAGGAACGGAAGAACACGCAGCAGCCGAAGCGCGTGCTGCAACTGAGCGCCGAGATACACGCCTCCAGGATCAAAATGAGGATGTCCATATGGAGGAGGCCACGAACACCCAGGCCGATTCTACCATGGACGTTGACGACGACGAAGAAATCGATCCCTTGGATGCGTTCATGGCTGAACTCCAAGACTCGACGCCGCCTGAACGGAAAATCGGGGCCACTTTTGCCAAGAAGACCGCACACCAACAACCCGAGGCGATGTTTGGCGACGAGGAGGATGTGGATGTGACTGCAGTCGGTGACGAGAAGGCTGAAGATGTCCTCGCTCTGGCAGCAATTAAAAAGAAGAAACGGGAGATGCCTGACATCGACCACGCGAAGATCGAGTATGAGCCGTTCCGCAAGGAATTTTACACCGAACCGTCCAACCTTGCCGAGATGACCGAGGAGGAGGTAGCAAATTTGCGACTTGAACTGGATGGCATCAAGGTCCGTGGTCGGGACGTCCCTAAACCTGTTCAAAAGTGGTCGCAATGCGGTCTGGGCGTTCAGACGTTAGACGTTGTTCACAAACTCGGGTGGGAAAACCTCACATCCATTCAAGCCCAAGCCATTCCCACGATCATGTCCGGTCGCGATGTCATCGGCGTGGCAAAAACTGGCTCAGGAAAGACCGGTGCTTTCCTTGTTCCGATGTTCCGACACATTAAAGACCAACGGCCCTTGGCTAGTACAGATGGCCCCATCAGTATGATCTTGTCACCCACCCGTGAACTGGCTACGCAAATCCATAAAGACTGTAAGCCTTTTTTGAAGGCGTTGGGTCTTCGTGCCGTCTGCGCGTATGGTGGAGCCCCGATCAAAGACCAAATTGCCGAACTGAAACGAGGCGCGGAAATTATTGTATGTACTGCTGGTCGTCTCATCGATCTTCTGGCCGCAAACCAAGGACGGGTCCTCAATCTACGCCGTATCACGTATGTCGTTCTCGACGAGGGCGACCGCATGTTCGATATGGGCTTCGGACCACAAGTTGTGAAGATCATGGCTAGCATCCGACCGGACAGGCAGACTGTCCTTTTCTCGGCCACTTTTCCTAAGAATATGGAAGCATTGGCCCGGAAAACTTTGAACGAGCCAGTGGAGATCACCGTTGGTGGCAGAAGTGTTGTGGCCCCGGAAATCACGCAAATTGTTGAGGTCCGTAATAACGACCAGAAATTCTTCCGCCTGTTGGAGCTTCTGGGAAATCTGTACGAAGACGACGCAAATGAAGATGATCGCACGTTGATTTTCGTGGACCGTCAAGAAGCTGCAGATGACTTGCTCAAGCAATTGATGTATAAGGGTTATCCATGCATGTCGATTCACGGCGGAAAGGATCAGATCGATCGCGACAGCACCATCCAAGAATTCAAGGCAGGCATTTTCCCTATCCTGGTCGCAACGTCAGTTGCTGCTCGTGGGTTAGATGTCAAGCAGCTCAAGCTCGTCGTCAACTATGACGCACCTAATCACCTGGAGGATTATGTCCATCGTGCCGGCCGCACTGGGCGAGCTGGTAACACCGGAACTGCCGTCACGTTCATCACCGAAGAACAGGATCGGTATGCCTTGGATATCGCCAAGGCTCTCAGACAAAGTGGACAGGAAGTTCCCGAGCCTGTCCAAAAGCTGGTCGATGGGTTCAACGAGAAGGTCAAGTCTGGCAAGGAGAAGTACACATCCCGCCATGGATTTGGTGGTAAAGGTCTGGACCGTCTTAATATGGAGCGTGAAACTGCACGACTTCGTGAGCGGAAAGCATACAAAACAGGCGATGACATGGATGATGAAGAAGATAAACTTGAGACTGAGCAGGAATCAGATGATCGATTCAACAAGGCTCTTTCAGCTGTCCGATCCGCTGCTGAACCGGTCGTGCCATCAGCTACACCTTCGGTCTCTATGCCGGGTGTGCCAAAAGGCATTGATCTTGATGGTAAGATCGTTGTGCATCGCACGGAGCGAGCACCGGCGAATGGCTCAAAGAATCCATTGGACAAGGTGGGCTCCGCTGTTGCGGATATTCACGCGCGTTTGAGTCGCGCAGGTGTGATGAGATCTGGCGTGCCTATTGATAATCGTGGCCCCGATGCCGGAGCCTTCCATGCAACGCTGGAAATCAACGATTTCCCTCGTAAGTTACCCCATATCCCTCCCATTATTGAGACGATCACTTACCGTTCTTTCGTCTTACAGAAAAAGCACGTTGGGCCGTTACAAACCGCACGAACGTTGCAAAGATCCTGGAAGCATCCGGTACCTCTATCACCACCAAGGGCAATTTCTACGCCGCCGGGAAGGAACCAGCGCCTGGGGAGCTCCCCAAGCTGTACATCCTGGTTGAGGGTGAGACAGAGATTTCAGTCACTACCGCCATACACGAGCTCAGACGCCTGCTCAAGGATGCGACGCTGGCAGCCTCAGAAGGTGAGGCGCGCGCTCCGGTGGGTGGTCGCTACAATGTTCTTTAGGTCATTCTTTAGTTCATCGTAGATTCAAAATATGTCTTCAATAAATCAATGATTGTACGATATTATTCATGTGTCTTGATTCTTGTAGTAGCTACAGCTAAAGGGTCCATTCATGATTATTCTCGCTGGGTAATGCAATTGGAGAAACACCGGCTAGTTAGTTAGTTAATCGGAGTAGCATCGTTAACACATCATTTAAACCATTAAAGAACCATTAAAGAACCATTAAAGAGAAACTTGATTCCACAATTCCACCCGCAAACAACAAGTCAAAGGACTTGAACGAAAAAAAAAATTCCCAAATATACGCTATAAAGAGACAGAATAAGCACGCAAATACAACGCCATCAAACAAGTCGCCGGGATATAATGGGAGTGATGATCAAATCCGAATGCCGCATGGGTATGCTTATTCCCATCTCCTTGCAGCCTCGGCCCCATCTACATCTCGCGCAGCCCTCTCCGTGCGACTGACTTGATCCAATGTCTGCGCTTGAGTCTGTGCCTTCTGCGCAGCCAGCTTAGATCCCAATTTCCCTTTGTTGGAAGAGGCGGTGTCGGCACGTTTCTGTAAGACCCGTAAGTCAGTAATCCCAGCCCTGCATAGCATATCCTGCCGGTAAATGAGCTGTCATACCTGTGCGGCAATTGCAGCATTTGCACGTGCCTCATCCGTTGCGGCAGTACCACCATCTGTAGTGCTCCCACCCAGAGTGCGGCCGGGTGTAGCCTTCCAGTTTGTCTTGGCCGGAAGTGGGGCGCGGGGTGCGGCAGTCCTCCCTGAGTTGGTGCCGACTACACGGCCTGGTTGGTTGGAGGGGTCTGCCTCATTGGAAGAGCGGGAGCAGATGTTGCCCATTATGAGTGTGTAATGAGTCGCAGGGATCGGAGGGTTTGTTGTTGTGGTTAGTGTAGGGTGGGCGCAAGGCAGGGAAGGATCGTTGGTTAGAGCTTCGGCTACGGTGTGAAGTTGATCTTTGAGGAACCCAATTGGATGTAGTGGGCTTCACTATGGAATGTTCTGCAAGTGATATGCTGGCTGTAAATCAAGTTGTCCCTGTGGACGTTGTTGTTGGCGGGTCATCGCAAGTGGATGTTGGAGCATTGCGATAAGCTGATAGTAGATCCGGGGCAAAGGCGGTGAGCGGAGTCGACAACTGATTTCAGTAAGTCTATGAATTTGGTTTTAGTAGGATACAGTGGAGGTAAATATGTCGTTAGCTCCTTGAGTCTATCAACTAAGTCCAGAATTAAACTTTCTCCTACGCACCGGATGTGAACTGCCAACAAACTACCGGATTAGGGCTGTCAAGACAAGTCGGATCAGAGGGGCAGAATAGAGCTTAGTCAGGGTGTCCCTTGGGGGGAAATCAGAAATTCTTCGATCGGAATGCTGGGGAACATTTTCCAGGTTCGACTGTTCTCGAGTCTCTCTTTCCTGCGGATTTGACTCTATATCACATATATCACAAACGTTCCTGAAGTTGATCGCCAAAGCACGCTCTACGATTCGCTCGAAAATCATGACGCCTAACCCCCAAGGTCCTCATCCTGTCCTGCGTCCCGAAGGTCCTCACGGCTACACTGAGGGGTCTCTGTTGGCACCAGGTTATGCCCCCTGATCATTTCAAAATCCTTTGGATTTGATCCTGCATCTCTGACTCCAAGGTCCTCCTTTTTGCATTTGCTGCACGTCGATCTCGGTCAATTCTCCGATTGCGCCTGTTCTCAACCAGTCCAGTCCAAGCACATGACACGATTGCGAATCCATCGGCGCTGTGAGAGGATATTATTCGGCGCTACAACCTAAACTGTCGGGAACGGCGCACACACCAGGTGATACTTTGACTCGTGGACTCGTGGATTTGGTAGCGTGATATCGTACCTGACGGGCATTCAATTGTTCCACTTACGGTCGCACACTGCTCGGTTCCTCGACTGCATTTTCCCCATATCGTTCGTCGTACACGCTGCTGTGACGACACTGTTCCTGGAAATCCCGACTCCATCTCGACCCTAACACCTTCCCACCATTCTCTAAAGTGAACCGTGCACCATGGCGTCCCAAACCCAACAAGGCGATTTCTGCCTTGAATGCAACTGGGAATCCTTCCACATTGATGGCAAGGCGGCGGTAGATCCCTCCGGTAGTGTTCTTCAACATCATTGGAACTGTTCAAGTCATGAAACCCAGCCATCGCTGCCCCATTGCGAGGTTGATGAGGCCTGCTGTGATGTAGACGACTGCGCGCTAGACTGCGGGTCCATATGTGGCGGCTTTACCGGCTGTGACACTTCCACTGTCTGCTCAGTTACTCACTGCGAAGACGACAACTGCGAGGATGATAACTGCGACAACAATCACTGCGACGATACTCATTGTGACACCAACCACTGCGAAGATAACTGCGAGGGCAACCACTGTGAAAGTATTGACCCTCTGTGCTTCGAAGACTGCTGTGACGGTACTGTGAGTCAAGACTGCGGTTTCGATACTTTATTCGGACTCAACACCCCACTGTCCATTGACACCCGGGCTTTCCCTTCCATGGCAATGGGGAATCATTCGGTTGGCCATGCGACAAAAGCCATGCAGAATCCTCTCCCTGGTCTCGTCGATCCATTCCAACAAGAAAACTTCCTATCCTCATACCAAACCCATGCCACCCGCTGCGAGCAGGACGTATCCAACCACTTCGAGTGCCATGACTTCCAGAAAGACTGGCAAGGGATGTTCGTGGCGCCCCCTGTTCCCACACAGGCCGAAGTCAACCCAGCGGAGGTTTTCCACATGCTGGGTATGTGTTCCGACTTCTCTATATGCCATGATCAACACGTACCTGAGGCTCCGATCAGTCTTGATACCTTCGACAAACCCAAAATCGACACATCAGACGCATTCAATTGCTTCGATCCTGAACATCATCATGTCCACAACCATTTCAAAAACCCCAATGACTTCAACCTGCAAGCTATCCGTAAAGGACCTCACCGCAATCATCATCGCTGCCGGGCTCACCACCATGCTCATTCTCACCCGTATTCCCCTTATTCCCGACAGTCTCGCTCAAGCATCAGCTCTCACCTCGTTTCCAGCCCAGGAGAGACCCCGCCACCTCTCGAAGGTGATACGTCATCCGTGCTTACCACACCGGACTTTTCTCCGGCCGACAGTAAGCTGCATATCTGCAAGTGGGCAACGGAAATTCATGGAATCAAGGCTGCCTGCGGTGCTACTTTTGCCGATTGTGGTGCTCTTCAAGAGCACCTCGTTGCCAGTCATATGAATACCGTGAACGGTGCCAAGGGCAATGGGTACTACTGCTGCTGGGAAGGATGTCATCGTCCGGACGAGCCCTTCTCCCAGAAGTCAAAGCTTCAGGGCCATTTCCTTACACACAGTAACTGTATGTTATATTTATCATATCACCATCTACTGATGGTTGGACAAATGTACTGACACCTTTCCAGACAAGAACTTTTCGTGCTCGGTGTGTGGCAAGGCGTTTGCTAGACAAGCGACATTAGACCGACACGAGCGCAGTCATCGCGGCGACAAACCATACACATGCAAACACTGCGGTAAATCATTTACAGATAGCAGCGAATTGAGTATGTCGCCCTCGAATTCCCTCTCGAATCCACCGCTAACTATCCCAGAAACACATTCGCGAACCCACACCGGCGAGAAGCCTTTCAAATGCACCTGGCCAGGATGCAATTTTACAACGGGCGACGTGAGTTGCTCTATCCCTGTGTGACATACCCACTCATGTTCTAACATCGAACCAGTCTTCCAATATGTCTAGCCACAGACTCAGTATGATACACCTTACACTTCAGACGTTTAACTTGTTTTACTAACCCCATCTAGCCCACGGAGAGCGAAGACACAAATGCCTTTTCCCAGGGTGCACTAAGAGCTTTACACGTCCTGGTACGTTCCGTGATTTGATACTTGTCTTAATCGCCTACATGCTAACATGAATTCTCCTAGACCAATTGAAACGTCACCAGAGAACAACACACAAACAAGAATCCTGCTCGACACTCCCATCACCGAGCCCCGACAACTTCACTATGACCCCCTTCACTCTCGTCTAATGAACCACCACCCTTTCAATGCATCATTGTATGCGATCGTCATGCCTTTACGACCCAACGGATCAAGGCGCTATTTCCCGCCGGGCGTACTATCGATGATTGAGAAACACTTTGTTTCTGGCGTTTTGCGGATTTTCGAGAACTACCAAAAAGCTTGATACCACTTGGCCTTGATGTTGCCGGGATCTTTCACCAATGATTTAATTGAAATATTGTCTTAGAGCCTGAACCGATCAACCTCTTTGATTTGCACGGGTGATCTATTTCCTATGTGATTTTATTATGTTATGATTTGCTTTCATGAACTCGCATGTCAGGTATAATATTCGCGCGTAGGAGAATTTGAAGTTTGCAGACTCAAGATACAGAATCCTTATTTCGTTTGCTGGTGTGGACCACAACATACAACGGTACCAGTCAGACCTTTAAATATACAATTCCCGCATCCATATCATGGTTGCATCTCAGTAGTAATAGACACGAGTTTGAACAGTCATACGACAAAACAAGCTCAATCTTCCATAGCTCTCTCCTCGAGCGCCTCCACAGCATTCTTCAACTCCCGAATCCGATGTCCGACCCGCCGACGCACCTCATCCTTAACACCCTGCGGGACCTCCGCGGGATTATATTGAGTCTCGACAATAGCACTCTCCGCAGACTCTTCTACCTCAGACGACGACCCATCCGTCTCATTCTCAACTTCCCCAGGACGAGCAGTGTAGAGACCGTATACAGTGGACAGCTGGTTGAGGGCATCGCGTGCAGACTCGCGGTCCGAAGCAGCGTAGATGGTAGATGAGTCTGTGCTCTCAGTGGCAATTTCGAACTCGTCTTTGGCAACTTCGTACAGCTCTTGTAATTCCTCTACTAGGAGATCGGCATCGGCTTTGCCGGTAGATCCTTTTCGGTCGGTGTAGGTCCTCGCTGTAGGTTTGGCGAGTGGTGACCGGGGAGACAATGGTAATTGGCATGAGATTGGACTGGTTCGTACTTTGCTAGAGCTGGACAGGCTGTGCAAAGAGTGAGAGATGGGATACAGTCGCCGTATGGAGGGTCGGTTGATGTGGTGCGATTGTAGACCTCCGAGACGGAGGAGTGGGGAGCAACGCGCAGAGTGGATGCATGGTAGTGCGGACATTTTGGAAACAGGTGTGCAAGAAGTAAATCAAATGGGAATTTGTTGATAATTTTCAAGAACACAGCTGAGCTGTCATAAAAAGGCCGACGCTCGGTGATGACGTCGCCAGATGTTTATCGCATCACGTGGTGATAATGCTAGCTTATATAATATTCAATGTTCTCGGGGTCTCTAGGGCTCACTTGAAAGCACCGTGATAGTCTATCTCCACTATCGTATATCTATCTCCTATAACTTATTTTATGGAATACCATGGTGTCATACATGTAGACATACAGGGTATTAGAACCCGGAAAATCTACGGACCGCTATAATAGTGAGCTCTATACAAAAGTGCATAACTATTATTACAATTTTAGTTAAAAGTCATATAACTAACTAGTTATCGGTCATCAATACCATACATTGCTTTACCGCAGATTTCTCATTATAGGGAAATCAAGCAAGAAAAATTATAACGAACGGGCTGCATAGGGTCATCTTGATCGCTTTATATATTTATATGTGGAATTTTGCTATAGCTTGGTTGGTAAAACCATTGAATGGCTTAAGATCAAATTAGAACTGGCTCAAGCATAGAACAGGTGAACATTGCCGGTTTATTATGGGATCAGAGCGTTTCTAATTGATGATTGGCTCGCGGTTACTCCACCTTGGAGTAGGGCCGGACCGACGAGATATGCTTAAATTTGAGTGTCAAGAACATTGAACTAGGTTGCACTAACTAGTTATATAGTTGATAAAGGGTATACATACCCGAATGTTAGGTGACTGCATGGATGTGCCATACTATATAAGAGTGCATATTATAAGTTAGTTATGTCCGCATAGATTGTGAAATATTGCGGTTTTGTTATTTTATCTAGAATTCAATATCCCTTAGGTTACCTATATATTGTCGTACCGACAGATTTCTATCATTTAGTGAAGGAAAAGAATAGTACTACCACATTTAGCCATTTACCTCTTCTACGATAACCCCCCTTTATCGGAGAAAAATATCTGCACCGATTCAATTTATATAGTAAAACCCTTCCTTTTCAGCATTCCCGATATCGTTTCCTCTCTTGCTAAAGATCGGGTAGATGCAATAGGCAAATTATAATACTCTATTATGCCAATATTGTAAAATTACCCCCCCCCCCCCCACTACGAGCCGTCCATAATACTCGTGTTATACTGGCCAGGTGTGGGTCGGAGTATTACAGCGTGCAGAGTCTGAGAGAGAAGGGGAATCCACAGACTAGATGTTTGATGTTTGCTAGTAATCCCTGGAATCCAATAAGATGATGGAGATCTTGAAACGGAACCTCACTGTTAAACAGTTGCCTACCACCTTGACCCCAGATAGACATCCAGGAAGCACCAAACGCTGCAATAAAGCACCCTGGGTGGTCCGCGGGTGCACATATGAGAATTCGCTAGGCTATACGAAGAGGCTCTTTGTTTCCATGCAGCTATTTAGAGAGCTTCATGGTAGTAGGTAGATCATCATCGGGATCTATCCTTATCATCACTTCTGGTGATCACCTCCTCCTGCTTGTTACTTAGCCGCGTAGGGATCTACGTGCATCAAATATCAATCAAGAGAATCATAGCACACCAATTCTTGTCGTGGAAGGGGAAAGCTTTTCAATGGGTTGAGGGTTATTTTTTATCTATTACAGATGGTACTATCACTACTGAAGTATGGAACTCTGCAGTAACGTTCTAGAGAAACGATGCCCTTCGATAAATATAGGCTATAACATGAATACATGTACCTGCTCAAGCTATATATATTCGATAGAGACACTGATGGTCTATCCATAACTAAGAAACCAATAATATTGAGAGCTTAGTAATGTCAACTGTATTTAGGGACGGTGAAAAACCTCAGAGTAAGACTAAGGTGACAGGATAGGCGAAGACATCGTGCTGATCGTAGCCGGAAGTTAACTTGAAAAACAGGAAAAAGGAAATCGCATAGTTTAGGCGGGAAGCGCCTCGGCTCCTCAGTGAAGTTGATGCAATTCTAACTGAAAGCTTGCCTGGCCATCATCTCGCCTGCGATCGGTCGAATGAGATTCTCCAGTGTGGTTCCGATGTATCGAAGCTTCGAGGACCTGCAGCCCCGGACATTTTGCGATGTAGTAACCAGTTGTTAGAAGAGCGGGAGATTTGGGCCCTGTGGAGCTGAAATGAATCAATGACCACTATCCGCTGTATTATGTTAATTAGTGGTCAGTGAAGAAAAACAAGCGAGAGCGCATCTAAAGTCGGTTTGGTATATAAAAGTTGTATGGAGGAGGCCTTTGCGAGAGGATTGATGACGAGCGTTTGCCTGGCGTATTTATCCCAGATTGATGACGATGGAAGAACAGTCGAGGAGATCAAGGCGGATTTTCCGCTAGCACAGTACTCGACGCAGTATTGGTTTGATCATGCAAAGTGTAGTGAGAGCAGGGATGATGTGCAGGAAAGCATCATGAGTTTCTTGCTTCGTCAAAAAGGAGCATATATGGTATGCGGTAAGCTTTTTGACCCAGATCAACCTTAGAATGGAAGTCTGTGGTGGCCCACGAAGGAAATGGTGAAACCATTATACTACGCGGCTTTGACGGGCCTCCAACACACAATCTCCTTGTTGTTGATGGAAGGTGCTAATGTAAACGAGCCCGCGGGAGCTTACCACAGTGCGCTCCAAGTTGCTTCCTCTATCGGCAATGAAGGAATCGTACAGCTTCTATTGGACCAAGGCCCTGATGTCAATATACAGGGCGGTCTTTATGGGAATCCGCTGCAGGCTGCCTCGATCCGAGGTCACGAGAAGGTTATGCAGCAGCTGCTCGCACGAGGTGCCGAGATAAAATTGGAAGGTGATCTCTATACCGATGCACTCTATGCCGCTTCAGCTGAAGGCTACGGGAACATTGCACGCATGTTGGTGGAACATGCTGCTGATGTCAACACTAGGGGTGGCATTCATGTCAATGTCCTTCAGGAAGCCCCTTTCCAAGATCACAAGGATATCTTGCAACAACTATTGGCTCGAAGTGCCAAGGTCAGCTTGCAAAGCGGTCTTGATAGCAGTGCATCAAGCCTTTCTCCGGGTGAAGGCTGGAAAGTCCAGCATTCGTTCAAGGAAAAGCTAAAGGCTATGGCGGAAGATGGCTCTTGTGGCAATGCACTCCATGTCGCATCCATTGGGAACCGCAGTGAAACCATGAAAATTATTGATGCAGCAAAAAATGACTCCTTTCACGTAGTTGCTTCACTCGGAAGCCATGACGGATCAATACCACTTGCCGTTGCCTCTTTCAAGGGCCGCATTGAGGTGGTCCGGTTACTTGTTGACCAAGGAACAGACATCACCGCTGCAGCCAAAGACGGAGCAACACCACTGTCCATGGCTTCGTATGAAGGTCAAGTTGAGGTAGGTAAGTTACTTCTTCAGAATGGTGCGGATATCAACACCCGAACAAGGGGTGGGGTAGGACCACTTATGCTTGCGGTATCGGATGGTCATCTTTTCGCATTTAATCTCCAATTCCTGACTGGTTGGCGAAAATTTTATACTGGCTAGCTGGCTATCTCAAGTAGCGAGCGCTCTCTGCTCGACCTTCTACGATTTTTCCATATTGTACGGGGGGTGGAATCCACTGAATTCTTAAGTTAGATAGAATTGCCCAGCCGAGATATTAGTGATGGTAGTGATTCTGAGCACTCTATTATATCTATTTTTAGATATCGAGACAGTCCATCGCATTTAAATAATTAACGATCGAATTTCTTTAGCTCCAGCCATCGCAGTCCCGGATATACTAGCATGGCCCACGACGAACCAACCCAGATACCGAGATCCGAGCCACTCTCGCCAACCATCTTAGCAATCGGACCAACGAAGTATATCTCGTCCATAGAAATAATGGAACCAACCCAGCCGATCAAAAAGGCTGCCAGCGCAGCAAGACCAAGGGGTAATTTCGAGCGATCGTTCCAATCCGCCCAATCAAAGCCTCTCGATGGGCGGAAGAGGAAATGTTCCTCCAGAGAAATTACAAGGTAGATGCAAACCCAGTAGCCCATCAGAGCGAGCCAATTCTCGAAAATTTCAGATAGGCTATTGCGACCCGCCAACGCGCAGATCAAGTAGATGATGACGCCGACACAGGTCCACACCCACCGGGGAACCTTGGCCGGGTAGCGACCCAGCATCTGGAAGCCCAAGGACGCGGAGTAAGTTCCCGCGACATTGTTCGCGATCTGACCCAGCGCAACTATGACGCCCAGGAACTTGCCGAAACCGCCGAGCCCATTGTAGCCGGCAAGGATCAGAGAACCGGAGGAGATGGCGTCGGCGGCTTCCCAGTCGGCATGAGTCGCCACGCCCGAGCCGAGGCCGACGCCAATCAGGTTGGCAAAGGTCAGAGCCAGGCCAACACCGAGGAAGGTCATGAGGAAGGTTTTCCACTTCTTCGTGTTGGGGGGAAGTAGACATAGAAGTCTGCACCGGCCGGAGCCCAGGCGACGGATGAGGAGAGACAGAGTGAGAAGAAGGAGAGGCGATTGCCGGCGATTGTTTGCGCCGAACCTGTAGATACGATTGAGGTATCGAACTTGGGGCCAGCGCTACCAACAAGGACGAAGGCGGCGATGAGCTGAGGGACCCAGGCCCATCTATGAACGTTTTCGGTTAGTATTTCGGCTCGGGCTAGACCAGGGTATGGTGAAGGGGAAATGCGTACCGTTCATATATATAGAATATCTTCATGCCGAACAGGACCACGACCCAGGTGACGATCACGACGATAACCACGCCTACAGACACAGTCATGTTGTTTCCCGCGACGGCGGAGAGCACTTGTCCACCGACAATACTGTCGACCATACCGTATCCCAGCATGATGGCGATATTCAGCAGAGCGCATATCTTGCTGGGATAGTAACCCATGAAATACCGAGCCACGACCTGATTTGCATAAGTCCATCAGTATACTGGTTGGCACGTGCGCGATTAGATCAAAATCATACCATAGTTCTGTTTCCACTGGCAGGGCCAAACGTGCCCATGTATGCCACACCAGCAGCACCCAGCAGAGCGCCGAAAGTGGCACAAAGGGCGGAGTCGACAAAGCCCAACCCGTAGCTCGAGGGACCGAGCATACCGACGGCCATGTTGTTCGCCGTGATGTTAACACTGAACCACATCAGAGCCATCTCCATATAGTCCGCCGAGGTTACCTTGGGCTTGCGCTCATCGAGCGGGACACGCTCGATACCGCGCGTCTCGAAGAAATTCAGCTGACCCAGGCGGGCATTGAAGCGCTCGAATGCATTTTTCGGCGGGTGCAATGTCGAGCTTGGCTCCGATTTAACTGGCGTCGAAGGCTGAGAATTCTTCTCTTCGTCCCCCATAGGTTGCTCCATGATGCTTGGATAAGAGCGGAAGTGAGTACACAGACCAAAAGCTTGGGAGAACGCGACCAGGGGGGGTCGGATATAGGATTTGAAAAACTTTCGATGGCGCCTTTAGAAGCGTAGAAATATAGTTTTGGTAGGACGTGATCCCTGTCGACGCCAAGGGAAATAAATAAGAGATGGTATCAGCCGGATGTAACGACAGGCGGAGATAGGGTGGATAGTGGGAGATGGTGTTATGGTGTTATGGTGTTATGGTGTTATGGTGGTATGGTGTTACGGTTTGTACAATGGCATTATTCATTCAGTATTTGCCGAGTATATCCCTCACCGCTCTTTTTATCATATTTCCACTGCACTAGTGGTCGCAACCCGGACAAAGTGCAGTATACAGTATACGGAGTAGGAATTCAGGAGTTCGACAGAGAAGAAGTGGTGTGATGTGCAAATAATAACAAACTGCCCAGGTGTCTTACTTTATGGTACGGAGTACTTCCGGCTAGACCCGTTGGCCCCCACCACTACCCATGCTTAGCAGCGCCACTAGGCTTGTGTTCTAGTTCGTAAATGGCCAGACGGGTCCACAGTTAATTTACGCTTTCTGCCCTGAAATGCAATTTCAGCACCCACATTTAATGTACTTTGCACAACATTTGTATGTCTCATCTAAGGTTGACAACATTCGGCCAGAACCTTCGAACGAATCCCGTGGATTTTATTCGTCATTCCACCGGGCAAATAACTCTCTTCCCCACTCTCGCAAAACCAATGTACAGGAGAGACCGGCCCCAACCCATTACTCAAGTTGGAGGCCTAAGCTGAAAATCCCAGCCTGGAATGTTGCTGAGCATTAAATCACTAAATTTCGGAGCACCATCCGCGAATGTAAATGGAATGCGATATCGAAACCTGCTCATTGGTGGCTTTGATTGCTAAAACTATCGGCCGGTAAGCACCAGGCAAATGCCGGTATTGTTCGGTGGGTCGCAATCACTAGACAACGTATACAAAAAGTACAGGGTAAAAAAAAATTCCTGCTACATGGCGTTGTTTAGTTTATTCACCACCCTTGACGCTTCAAGATTCCCATGTAGCTCGGTCAGGGGAGGGTCGCTACCCCATACTCACAACCATGTCGGATCAGGGTGGTGGTTCGGTACATGACTTGATTGTCGAGTCATGGATTATGTACAGTGTGGGAATCTTGTTCTTCATCGTGCGACTGTTAGTGCATTCTTCGGACTCGGTAGCTGAATTTACCACTGATTCGATTGCAGTTATGCTCGGTACAAGCGTCTGAAGTTCCACCTCCAAGTTGAGGATTATTTGATGTTTTTGGCAATCGTACGGATCGCCCATCTCCAGGTTTACCCCTCGCGATCGTATGAAGCTAATTGTTTCATGTAGATCTTCTACACTGCGTTTGTAGTCACGAATATCGAGATCACCAATTATGGGAGTACCTTGTACGAACCGGGTCAATTTGAGACATTCACTGCTCATGACATCGAACAACGGGTCTTGGGCTCAAAGATTGAATTTGCCTCGGAGCATGTGAGTTGTCCTGGACAAGCTGCAAAGGACTGCCTCTAACTTACTTTCTTCAGTCCCAAGTATGCACCATCTATTGCCTGAAGGCCTGCATGCTGTTGGTATATTTTCGAATTACGTGAGTTACGACCAAGCAATTCATAAACTCAAAAACTGATACAATATAGATCAAACCTCAAGCAACATCGATGGGTCAAGGTATCCGCCGTCTATACCGCCCTTGGATGGCTAGCCACCGAATTGACCTTATTCTTGAACTGCCACCCGGTATCCGGATACTGGACATTGCCGCCGCCTCAGCGCGAATGTGCCACATACTTCCACTTCGAGATTATCCAGGCAGTCTTCAACATCAGCTCGGATATTGTAATTCTGCTGGTGGTTCTGCCGCTGCTGTTTCGAACGCGCATGCCGTGGCGGACTAAGCTTCCGGTTTTGGTGGTATTCTCCATGGGTATTGTGGTAGTAAGTTTGTCCATATTTTCTCCCACAATACCACCCTACAGTGCTAATGGATGTCCAGATTCTCTGCGCCATCATTTCCAAAATATTCACCTTCCGCAACATTTACGACACAAGTTACCAATTCTGGTACCTGCGTGAAGCTTCAATCGGCGTCTGGGTAACCAATGCCCCTTTCGTATGGTCCTTGGCCCGCTCGACCCTCAGCTTTCTAAAGTCAACAAGTAACCCTACGAAAACCACACCCCAGTATAATTTAAGTGGGCCTGGGTCCTCTACCAGTCGGGTCCAGGCTGGGGCAGGAAGTCGAACATCTCGCGCACTAACCAGAATGTATGACATAGAACCTGTTGGTGAAAGCGAAGAGAGTATCATTGAGATGGATGGAGGGAACAAAGCCCCCTATGTATCAAGTGGGTCGATCGACGACAGTATACCCTCGGCCTCAGAATGGGGCGAATCGTCGCACCGGAATGGCTCTCCCGGGGAGCAGGACGGTCATATTTGGAAAACGACCGAGATTACTATCGTGAAGAGCTAGATAATAGACTTGAATGATTTCGGGTTGTTTTCTTTTTTTCATTGTCATCATAACAGTTTGACGACATATTGTCTTCGGCCTTAACTTTCTACTAATATGTAAGAGAAAAGGAACAGGCATTTAACTAAACAATGTTGTTTCAGCAACTGGCTTCGGCTTGCACCGCAAGTTTCGCATCTGCTTGTTTAGAAGAGGAACAATTAGTTCAAACCAGTATAACTACCAGACACGAGGCTTTCTTATGAAACGGCAAGATATCGATTACACAGAAACCACAACACCACTTTTCCTGTGGCTGGATTTCCAATTTCCTTTTTGTTTACATTCTATCCGCGAGATATTTAAGTATCTTAAGACCAGTTTCCTAATGTGGACACTGTACAGGGTCTGGAAAGGAGACATCCCCTTTGTCTATGATTTCCATCTTCGCATCATGATCAAGTTACCAAAGCTAGGGGGAATTTGAAAGGCAAAATCTTTGGAAAGAAAGGATTTATGAGATCTTTTTACAATAATCCTTTATATAGAACATAGTGTCGAGGTTTACAACATGAGATTTTCCCTGGGCTCCTTTTGGACTAGAGTCCTCCCCACTATGGTCCCTGCCAAGAGCCAAGACGATCTAAGCATCAGGGCCAAAACAAACCTTGGCAGATCCTTTTCTCCTTGTGGGGTACGGAGTACTGGTCGTGCTTTGGAAGATCTTAGATATCTGCTGATCACTTCCTATCTTGATCTTGAGGTAAAATGCAGGTACTCTGGAGGTTTGGCAACATGAATGGGGCCAACTGTGAATGAGCATGAGGCGCCTCTTTTATAGCCTGTAACCTTTTTGCCGCTAAGAACCCTTACTAGACCAATTTAACACCTGCGCCCGCGGATTCCCCTCGTCAAATTTTAAGCCCGGGGCTTGCCATGACTCAAAGCTTCGGTTTCTTTTTCTTTTTTCCGTCTTCAACCTCGACTCTACTGTCTTGTATATGATGTGGGAAAAAATACGGCGTATTTTACCACTAGACTATAACAAAAACCAAGGTTCCTGTTTAGGGCCTAGGGGGGCCATATTCCATTCTGACATATGATCTTCATCCATCCCGCGTCTATCACTATGCGCAGTGGGTTGGCCTGCCTCCTCGTCTTGGCTGGTGTAACCTTGACCAATGCTACATTGACTGTGGAGAAGAGAGACGGACCGGCGGTTCTCGCGGTACCAATGGTACGCGACACTTCGCGTCAGCTCTTCAAGCGATCGAAGAGTGTCGACGTCGGTCTCAAGAACGAGGAAGTAAACGTACGTCTAGCGCTGGGAATTGAATTGAAATGAGATGCAGGCTAACCTCGCTTTCCAGTACGTATCCTATGTCGCAAATGTGACTTTCGGCACCCCGCCCCAGAATATCCTAGCATACTTCGACACCTGGGGTAATGGCTGTTGGCTTGATAGCGTGGATAACTCCGATTGCGATCTCTACGTAGACCACTCTTCTTGTAGCGGATATGGCGCCTACAACCTGACTGCTTCAACCACCGGCAAAAAGCTTGACGAGAAATTCGCATATGATGATTCTGGTGCAATGACAACTGGGGATTTCGTGACCGACGTTCTGAAAATCGGTGGTGTCAAGGTGGATACTATGAAGATGGGAATCATCACGGAGCCTATGATCACTGCTAGTACGTCTGTCTAAACCTATCCGGTATAATCACTAACGTGGACGATTTCAGATACCTTGAGTCTTGGATACGGAAATGCATCTTCCATCTCCCTAACCCAGGCATTGGCCGACGCGGGTACCATTAACTCTCCGGCTTTCAGTCTTTGGGGACAGACAGCTCTGTTCGGCGGCGTTAACAAGGCCAGATACTCTGGTCCACTCTACACTTTCCCTATCGTCAACGGATCAGATCTCACAAAGGCTCTCCGTATCAATATGGATGGCATCTCAATAAACGAAACATCCGCGGCGTCTACGAAGTTCCCACTAGACGCTGTCTTTGACACTGCGGTTAATATGAGCTACGTGACCAAGTCCGTGGCTCAGGCCCTGAATGCCCAAATTGGCAACACCTCCGTTCCGGATGAGTACGGACAAGTCAACTTCTCTTGCAGTGCAATGGGCGAGAACTCGACAATAGAGTTCAAATTCGGGCAATTGGAATTCCAATTCTACCTCAGCGAGTTCGTTAGCCAAGAGAGTGATATTGCGACGAATGATGGGTGGTATCCTGATGATGAAACGTGTTATTTCACCGTCTGTGAGAAAGTTCACCTTCAATATGAGAGAAGTATCGTCTTGGGCTCCAACTTCATGAGCATGGTTTATGCAGTCTTTGATCTTGAGAACGATGAGGTCTCATTGGCGAACCTTGACTGGTGGGAGCACAATCCGGACGATATTGTCGAGATTACGTCGGGCAAGAATGGTGTATCTGGGGCGAAGAGTGGTGTGTCTGAGGCGAAGAGTGGTACGTCTGGGGCGAAGAATGGTACGTCTGGGGTAACGAACGCCTCGGCTGGTACGCACATCGAAAAGGGCCTGGGTATCACCGCTGCGGTGGTCGGTGCTGTGCTGATGCTGAATATCTGAATTCAACCTTGTTAGTTGTAGTTAATATCCTTATCTTTCACGATTAATACGTGCCCCTTCGGCCTTTGCGTTATCCCTTCGTTCTGTGAGAAACAGTTCTGGTTAGACCACTCAGCCCAAAATCCGTGCATGATAGGAATGGTATCGTACTGATTTTACCACGGTGTTTCAGCTCTGGTGGTTTGGTACAGAAGAGGAAGAAGAGGAAGAAGAAGCAGGAGTGAGATGGGAACATATATATAGTATTATTTTACAATAGGAACAAGTAACCTCGTTGGTTGTCGTTGCATTCACCGATTGGATCTTGATCTATACGTTTAAACCCCATTGTAAAGGCTGGGTTAAATCTCAATATATAGGTGTCGCTACGCAGTATTCAGTGGGAATATATTTAATGATGAAGGGAAAGCAAAAGCAGAGTAAGGAAAGGGTTTATTCTCTATTATATAATGGACAGTATACATTCCATAAATGAGATGTATTGCCTTAACATATTCTCGGATGATAATTATGGTATCCTGTCTTGTGTTCAATACTGTAATTCATCCTTTAACTTCTAGTCTATTCTGTAGCAATTGCGATAACTATATCGGCCGTGAGAACTTTCCAAATATACGTAAACTAGGGACCGCAGGAATAAGCCAATCTCGGTCTTTTTAGCGGACTCAAGTACACCTTTGGCTTTCCAATTGGGAAAGCAACCCTAGAGTCACTGATCGCCATTCATGGTTAATGGACCCGATATCCAATCAGACAAGATAGACTGGAACGCTAGACCGAAGTCGGAATAGCAACATCCCACCGGGAACTAAATCGCATTTCCCCCAACCCATAGCGAAGTCGCCGTGAGTGGTAAATGGCGCGTGCAAAATCCCACCGGGTCAACGCCGACTCCGAACGTCGATGCTACCTAGTTACCTAATTTGTAGATAACTAACTAGGCAACTAGTTAACTAACTAACTAACTAGTTAACTAACTAACTAGTTAGTTAGTTAGGGGATGTTGCTTACAAAGACATCTAGAACACGAGAGCTGTCGACATTGTCTTACCATGCGGGCAGAGCTTAGTGTCTTGAAAAGCTTATGTCCATAATCTCTGCTTGCAAACGTCGTTTGTTTTTGTTTTGACTGCGATTGCTATATTCGTTGCGTACCTCTTGCTATTGCCTGTACCACGGCATCAGACCACGGTTACCACCACTTCAATCGCTGACACGATTATCTCTCCTAGAGCCGTCGCAGCTATGTCCCTTGACACGATGCGCGCTATCGTGATGCACGAGATAGGTGGACCCGGGGTATTGAAGCTACAGACGCTCCCCAAACCAACCCCCACAGCGGGACAGGTGCGCATACGCGTCAAGTCCTTTGGGCTCAACCGATCGGAAGTATTCACGCGTCAGGGTCATTCGCCCGGTGTCACATTCCCCCGTATTCTGGGTATCGAGGCAGCTGGACTTGTCGACTATGCAGCCCCGGACTCAGGCTTCGAAGCTGGCGAGGTCGTTGTCACTGCAATGGGCGGCATGGGTCGTGCCTTCGATGGCGGATATGCCGAATACACAGTAGTGCCAGCTACACAAGTGCGACGCGTCAATGTCACTGCTGCCTTTGGCCCTGATCGGCCCGTGCCTTGGGACGTCTTGGGTGCTCTTCCCGAACTTATGCAGACGGCTTGGGGATCCTTGTTCACCAGTCTTGAGCTTGTCCCCAGCGACCGCTTGCTTATCCGCGGCGGAACTACCAGCGTGGGATTGGCGGCCGCGGCGCTTGCTCGATCACATGGAGTCTCTGTCACTGCGACAACGCGGAACCCAGCACGTGTAGAGTTCTTACGTGGCCTCGGTATTGACGATGTCATTATCGACGGCGGGTCAATATTGACCGAAGTCCAGAAACGCTCCCCGTTCAGCAAAATCCTTGAACTGGTTGGGGTAACCACGCTAAACGACTCTCTCCGATGTGCGGCCCCGGGTGGTACTGTCTGCATGACGGGTATCGCTGGCAATAAATGGTCTTTTGACCAATTCAGTCCCATGGATTCGATACCGACGTCTGTTAAACTGACGAGCTATGCGAGCACCACGGAGGCTGTACTGAAAACACCTATTGAGGAGATTGCTCGGGATCTGGCGACGGGCAAGATTCAGTTGCCGATCAAGACTTTTCCGCTGGAAGAAATTATGGAGGCTCATCGGTTGATGGAAGAGGAGGGGGCATTAGCCAAGATTGTGATGACTATTTAAGGTTGTTGGGCTCAGCTTCAACGTGGACTGTAGTATCATATATGTAACTAACTATATAACAGAAATCTGTCTATTTTTGGAATGTATGGTATGGATGACCGATGTTGAGAACTCCATCATTACAACTAGATAGAATATGAGGACCTGTGAAAATGACGCCGAAAATGACTACTTTTGGCGCCAGAAACGACCGTCTTTCCGTAACTTTGGAGGGCGAGCCGGCGCTTTACCGCCGTTAGTCATCATAATCCGGCCAACACCGGGTAGTGTGTTGGTGGGCTTGGCACGATTATGCTAGGCTTTCGTCTTTTCCATCTCTCCTTCGGACATAGCCAATTTCTGGTTTTCCTAGCATCTCAGTAAACTCTTCTTGGGTTAAATTATCCCCACGTTTTGGAAAATCCAACCGGCTGTTTCAAGCTACCGAGAGCGCAATTAGGCGTGGGCCGCACGACAGCTGGGGAAGCTCAAGTCGAAGCTCTGGATAGAACTACGCGACTCATCTCATGGCTTTCTCACTACTACTTACGGCGTTTGAACCGTACGTTGATATCCCATTCAACGTATGGCTTACCGTCATCCTCGTCCTCACATATGGATGTGCTCTTCGAAACCCGGGCCTGCTTTTGCTCATCGTCCTTGGGGTCAGCGCGACTATCTTCGTATTTAACACAACGGCTACTCTCGGCGAAATGACCAAAACCCTATGTGTGCTTCCGTTGGGCCTCGGCTCTGTCCTAACGTTCCTCGTGGCGGATCGGTCTTTGCAGACGAGGTTTCTACCCGCCTTTACGACCTATATTAATTTTGCGGTGTACGCAAACATTGGCATGATGGTCGGGACTCCCGCAGGCGGCACCCTTCGGGGAATGTGTAGCAAAATCGCTTGCGTTGCCCTCTTCGTTTGGATCGTCCAAAAAGGACACCGCGTTGGATGGAAGACAGTCATAGTTCACGATAACTTGTTCGTCTTCACTGCCGTCAGCAAATCGTGGATATTTGCACACGCATGCTATCGATTCGTTCTCTTGACATTGCCGTGCTTTGGGTCTGGACGCCGGCATCGCCTTCTAGAGTTGTACTCTCTCACTTTAACGTTCGCCCTATCGTCGACTTCAAAACTTCCATTCGAGTATTTCTTTGGAATGGCCGATACATTGGTTGCTCCGGCGATTGTAGGATGGTCGGAAATTGCAACAACGTTCAATCTAATACCGCGCGATACGGTAAACGACAACTTACTCTCGAGTCGTATCGGGCCTGGTGCAGATGCATTTCTGGGCGCGGTGTCACTGGCTGTTGCCGCTTTTGCTTGTTTTAAGATAGCTAGCGCGCCGCGATGAGGTTCGATGGACTCATCTATTGATGAATTTGTACAATTTGCTATAGTTGGACACTTTCTCTGGTGGGGCCATTTAGTTAAGATTAGCTGTGCACGACGAAGTGGATTGCTGGATCAGTTTGTGCGTATGGTTGGTCTTTCGTTGGTTCTTGCCAGTGTGCAAAGAAAGTGTGAGAGGAAGGCTCTTTTTGAAACTTGGCCCTACTTCCTCGCAACGGCGATGTAGCCTCTGACCACACCTGTTCTGCACCACCAATTGAACATCCTCGCCGCGTACTGAAAGTGACCAGTTGACAAGCCATCAATCAATCAAAGTTCAATTAACCTATTGTAGTCTAACTAGTTGCGTATGACTATGCAGGCGCTTCATCCAACTGAAGCAAGAACTCGAAGCCAAACGCCGAGTGGGATCATTCCCAGAGCATACAGATGGAATGATGGTTTGCCCTTGAGGGTTGGCTTAGAAGGCTTTATTAAAAAGAGGAGACCTCATACGATCGGTCAATCGAGTACACCGGCTTTCACTTTTGTTGTAATAAATCTTCACCCCCAGGGAAGACGGTGGTAAGTATTCCTGATATAAGTCTTCTAGTAGTCGTACCAGTTGGGACGTCCTTTTACAACATCGTCTAACTAATGGGACTTATAAGGATGCAGGTTCATATAAGTATATATGTAAGAGCGCATATATTACTGATGCACAAACCTATCTGATTCCGCACCTTGTAAAACCACGGTGTGCACACAAAAGCCCATTCTTCCTATAATAGACTCTGGCCTTAGATTTCCAGTTTCCTCCTATTCTCTGACGTTCTGGAAATAGGCGGCAAGACACTGAGATCATTAGAAAATTGCAGACCTTGAAGCATCCATGATAACCTTAAGTATAGCCCCACGAGAGACGGCAGTGCGCCTTTTTGACCGGAACTAGGGTTAGTATAGTCCATAAACATCTATTATAACAAGAAGGCTTACGATCCATCGGCAACGGACTGATGAATATCGATACCGCGATTGGAATACTTGGCCTCGAGGCACTCGTATATATGGGGGCTGGACCCCAGGCCTCCGTCAAGAAGGATTCCCTGAGTGTAGCATGAGCATCCTAGAACTGATAGCATGAGACCTCTGCTTACCGTCACATTGAGTCCTTTGTTGTGAGCTTTGCTAAGCTGGGTATCCACCAACTGCAGGAGGCCAGGAACAGCTTTGGTATGAAATGCGTTGCGAATGTCCGACCTGCACTTTTGGTTAATCGAAAGAAACTAGTGTGTTTAACGAGGAGACCTACCCAGAAAAGTAGATATACTCATTCATATTGAGTCCCCGTAACTGAGGTTGCAGAATAAATAGTGGATAGATATCGCGGCCGTTCCTTTCAGCATACCGAGGCTTGATACCGTACTCCCATTCCTTTGTTAGCATAGTCATGATACCTGCCGGAGTGAAGATGGACCATTTGCGGCCAATGCGATTCTTCAATTGTGATACGAAAGCTTCGTCGATAAAGATGCCGCCACACAAACTGCCTACGCACCGTTAGTATCTTGCCAGTTTGGGTATCTCTCTACCCGAATGAACAGAGGATATCATTGGCTTACCGTCACTTGGGACTGCCTCTTGTAATTGGAGTGGCTGATTGTCTACAACTATGTAGGTGATAACGTCCTTGTAATTTTGCCAGGGCGATTAGCTGGCGCCACCTTGTAAAATACCTTCTACACCATAGAATCAGGTGCCACTTACCACGGTTCCACCTCCGGCATCACAAACCACGAACACATTCCCAGATTCGACATAGGCTCCACGATCAACTAGTGCAGCCAGTCCGGCCGCCACGGGCTCGGGGACAAAGGTCAGGGAGGTCGGACCGGCCTTGCGATAGTCGAGGATCCCCGCCTTGCTGGCAGCCCTTTGCATGGCATTTCGGGCATAATCCTTCCAAGTGGCGGGCACGGTGAGGACCACATAAAATTTTAGAGCCTTAATGCCGTACTTAGGCCGTGCCTGGCGAATGGTCTCAAGGGTATGTTTCCAAATCGCGCGGAGATAATCTGCAATGCAATCCTCGGCCGTGATCCCACTCTCGCGCAGTATCCTTTTGGTACGACCGAACTCAATTGACTCTCGAAGTTTGTCTTCTATGTCGCCCTCCCGTAGTAAAAGGAGTTTGAAGTATTGCAATGCTTCCACATCGTTCGGGACCTGAAATCCCCATAGTGTTTCTGAGTGCTCGTAAAAAAGCCGAGTGGGCACTTTGACACGTTTATTGTTGCTCCCAGGTCATTTGGTGATGACGTTGGTACTTTTGTGTTTGTGATATGGTTCGGTACTTTTGAAAAGCAACCCAAGTTAGCACAAGAAGACGAACCATCTCCTCCGCAAAAATCATCACGTTATATCACTCGTCAGTTGAAGTGTGCTTAAGTGTGCATTTGGTACTCGGTAAATGGACACTTGGTTTGTGACTTTCCTAGCTATCCACATCCGACTCAAGGTTCGCTTGCACTTACTTACTATGGGAGCCATTGTTAATACGTCCCATTTGGGGACCATGAGGAGTATCTCTTTAGCTGTCGCTGCGGCTACTGCAGCAGCATACTCCTGCCAGTGTTTGGGCTTATGTGAATCGGCATAATCACAAATGCCTCGTACCACAACACACCGAAACTCATTCATCAAACCCGCAGCTTCCATCTCGAAGCACAGCACATTTCCACCAAATCTGGAGTTTATTTCATCCCGGAATATTCCGTCTTTGACCACCTGATTGCCGGAGGCGATGAGACCGTAGTGGACTCGCATATCACGATGTTTTCGTTGCAGAAGTTTGCTGCGATCACAACCTGCACAGTGGTTCTGCCTTTCCCCTACATCTTGGATCGTGACATGCTGGAAATCTGCCGGAAGCAGCATATCTTCCAGGTTCTCTCTTAGTGTGTATCTCGGTGCTAACATTGGCCACTTTCTTTCGACCTCTTCAAGGAACTTCGGAACTACCGACCCTTCCATCTCATGCTTCGCTTGAAGGGTCGAGAGTGCAGTCTTAAGAATAGTCGGAGGACCATTCAGTGATCCCGTCCGTCTGAACCCAGTCCCTTGCTCAGTCTTGCCGAAATCCTACTGTACCACCCCGCCGAACCCGTTGCTAGGGGCGCTCACCACTACATCGCCCAGTCTAACAGAAGGAGGAACACCGCCTCCAATCCCAACCATAATCCCGAATTTAATACCTGGGAACGTAGAATTTAACCGTGTGGCCATAGATGCGGATGAGTTATTCCCTAGCTCTCCAAGTGGTAGATAGGCGATGACGACGTTGTGACTGCCAACACGACCGAGGGTATAATTATTTGAATCATGCGGAGGTTGTGGGAGGGGAGGATGCACTTGATCAAACATGGCTTTCGCTGCCACGATCTCCTTGGGTAGAGCGCACACCCATCCGACCGTGTAGTTTTCATGGGTGAGCGTTGCATTCTCTTGACCTCTGTCCCCCATGATCCTTCGAGCCTGCTCAAACGGAGTCCGTACTGGTGGTTATGTCGTACACTCGAATTAATTCAGCAGAGCCTTCCACATAATTTATCTACCCCAGCCTGCATCAACCAATTAAATTTGGGATGGCTTACTCCCAACGTGGCTGGATGCGATTGGATATTGGAAGATTTCTTTGCTTTTTGGGGTGAGGCTAACGCTCGTCGCCCGAAAGCTACCACGAGGCTGAGCCGCCCTGACCTCGGCGGCTGTGAAAAGAGAAACGAAATATCGAAGTGATAAGTGTGATACGCTGAAGTCTTTGATTGACAACTTAAAATATCAGGCAACGTACGTGTTAATCGAGTTCACCAGGCGTCGATGTAGAAAGAACACTGCCTCCATCCAAACCGGAATTACTGAAAGAAACTTCTACAAAGCGAGAGTAAAATGTTATGAAGATATGGGAGAAGGGAGTTCACTACTGAAGGAGACTATCTAGAGCAGGAAATACTACAAAGACTACTAGGCTCAGGGCATCTCAACAATTACCCCTCAAATCAATGGACAAACCGAGGTACGAAATATCAGCACCCAAACTACTACATGTATGTACGATATGGATAACTAACTATTGCAGTGATAGGTATACATGTTTCCGGGAAGAGCACCGTTATCTCAAACAAATTTAACAGTTCAAGTGGGCTAAACGCCCCCACGCTATATTTCTTGATCGGCGTGTTAGTACCAAAGTTACCTCTGAATCACCAATATTCAAAATGCAAGGATCGGGATAAAGGATCCATGCATTTTCAGAAACTGTGTTTTCCTAATGCCTTCTAGGATTTGGTCCTATGTTTTCTAGTCAATCGTCTTAGATCACTCTGAAAACCGTCAGATGGTGCATTATGAACAAAAGGCATAGATATCGGATAGTGGCCTGATTATTCAGACGAATGGCTGAGCAGAAGACCTCTTTCTTTACAATACAATTATGTCCCCTTATCTCTCTGCCTTTTATTTGGAACCTCAACTATGCCATACCGCCATTCACGCGTAGAATCTGTCCTGAGACCCAGGCACTCGCCGAGCAGCTGAAATATGCCATGGTCTCCGCCATCTCCTCGGGTGTACCCAGGCGTCCGTTGGGGACCAGACCCTTGATGGCGTTCGGCGCAGGCTCTGAGTTGCCTCGTGTGGACAGCTCGGTGTCAGTCGGACCTGGAGCGATTGCGTTGACGGTGATTTCCTTTGGGCCCAGGTCCTTAGCAAGAACGCGAATCATCTGCTCGATAGCACCCTTTGTGGTCAAGTAAAGAAGGTAGGGAGAGCTAACGGTGGAGACGTGACAGAGGGCGGAGGAAACTAGGATGACTCGGGCGCCCGGGTGGAGGTGAGGAACCGCTTTCTACATTGACCATTAGCAAGACTTCCTTTATCTTCTGCAATCTGCATCTTTGTGGCCCCCTACCTGAATCAAAAAGTATGGCCCCTTTACATTTACATCCATACAGTCGTTGAAGTCTTGCTCCGAGGTGCTCGCAAGATCTCGGATGGGTAAGGAACCGGCGTTGGCAATGACAATGTCGATTTGACCGAACCTTTCCACCGTACGACGGATCAGCTCTTCGCTGTCGGCCACGCTGCCCGCATTTCCCTTGACGGCCAGAGCGTTGAGCTCTCCGATTTCGCCCACCACCTCCTGGGCGCCTTTGTCATCGGAAAGGTGCTGGATAACCACCTTGGCACCATCACGCGCAAGACGAAGAGCTGTCGCTTTGCCAATGCCCTTCGAGCCACCGGTTATCATGGCAACCTTGCCAGCGAGAGCGAGAGTAGCCATAACTTTGGCTGTTGACAGGGGAGAATGAACTTAGGTCACGAGACAGGTGAACGGAAAAGTTGTTTCGAGTGATTGATTTGCAGGAAATGAGAAGATAATGCTTCCTAAGACTCCTCCATCAAGGTGAGAGTCTTGATATACCGCCTCCGCACTAGCAGCCTTATCCCACCGCAACTTCAAACGAAGAACAAGTTACCCTACTATGTGTAACAGCGAAGGTGCATAGCGGTGTATAAGGGCGTAAGGCCGCTATACATATTTGTAGGCAACTAATGAGACGACGAATACACCCCCCCTTGCTGGAATTATGTACGCACAGTGATAAAACAATGGAATGTAAAGTTGCTATAGTCAGTTGGTAAACTGGCAGAAGTAACCATGAATTTATAAATTTCTCCCCTCGTCGCTAAATATTTACAACACATTCTCAAGCGTTCCCGACCAGACATATCTACAAGTTTTGAATACTCGAAATATATATCTAGCTATAGTAGTATAATATATATAGGGACGATTATAGAGCTTAATAAATATTGTAGTGGGGGACCTTGTCTTCCACTACGCATTGACCTTGCCTGCCCTGTCATTTACTAAGTGATTTATTATATAATCTTAGGGGAGCTAGAGGATATAAGTAGTAGGAAGAAATAGATTGAATACAACACACCTCTATACCTCTCTGAATTGACTTCTTGGGCTGTATGCCTAGGTTCCTTTGTATGTGTTGTTTTACAGAAGCTAAAACTGCACTAGATATTATTTCTTTTATAGGAGGGGCGATGGTATAATATATATAGAACTCTAGACCGAGCGACTCATGTCTGTCAACTCTTTCGCGATGGGTGCTACCGCAGTAGAATGCACTGAACTGCATTCGCAAACAGCGACTTCGCATAGGCATAATGAACCCACGCGATGTATTCCGCCACTGATGGTTCGTTTTTTTGAGGATTACAACGGAAGTGCTGTAGCTCGAACTGCACCAGGGGCTCAGCGCCTATGCGGGGCGATCGAGTGATTTGGAAACGGTGGCAGCCTGCAAACGTGAACTCGTCCGAGCCAAACCCATAATCCACGTAACTAGCCCGCTGGTCCGATGATTCCGGTACTATTTGCTTGTCTATCACCTTAAATGACCCGAAAAGGGAGCTGCCGACAGGCAGAAGGTGACGTTGAGGAAGCTCGGAACGATTCCAGATCTGGGATGCATGTGGATCTCCGTGGAAACCTATAATGACGATTTCAGCAGATGAAACCTCTGAGTACCATGTCCACAAAACCTTTGTGCCGAGATCTATCAAGATTCTTTAAGATGCACGTAGGGATTGTCTCCTAGAAAGTTGCGTACCCGTATACCGCGCTGGCAGCAAATTCCAGCCCCCCATTCGTAGGATAGACCTCTCGAACCCAAAGACGAAGCCACCAAAGAACCCACGGGTGAATAACGCCAATGCTTCCTCGTCGCTTAGCCCCGCAATAACAGACTCTGGAAATACCTGAGTGACATTATCCGTGGCCGTTACATGATGGCGAGGATTGACAAAGTGGAAGGCAGATGAAGCCAGAAACTCCGGGCGCACAGGCAAAGTATATTGAGACTGGCGGAGTGATTGGAAGAAGGAAAGACGCGGAAGCCGCCATTGGGAGGACATGTTCAGAGCTAAAAATGAGTTGTAAAAACAATATGGGGTTTCCTTCTTATATGGGAAAATATGGTTTATCATGGATTACCGTCATCTATCATGACTCATCGACGGTACGAGCTATGGAGCCCTGGAGGTCCCAAGGTCAGTATAAATAGGCGAAACGAATGCCAAATTTAGTGTAGTCAACTTTCGGTGGACATGGAGAACCTTGGAAGAAGCCGAAGTGGCCCGCCCGGGAAATATCGGCTCGGATATTAGCTTTAATTAGTCATCCTCACATCCCTCCAGCATCAGCTCTACATTACCTCCATCTATAGTTATTGTGAGCTGTTTCCGGTCATATACACGGATTGTATAATATATGCCTAGGCATGCGGTGAAGACCCTTTGTTTTTGACTTAATTAAAATCAAATTGGCATTTGACCCCATAGAGATAATTTAGTGAATATATGTGCGTTATAGTTACGAAAATGAGGGTTGAAAAAAGAATTGTAACACATAAATATCCAAAGTGAACTTGCGACATTGCTCATAATTTAGGATTTCTTCCGAGCTGGAGTGGCTTTGCACCAACATATGTCCATGGGAGTTCCGTGGTTGCTGCACCTTTTCCACTTAAAGTAATTATTTTCTTCTCCCCGGGAATAAGGTCAAATCCATTGTCGCTCAGCTTTAAGCCTTCCCTCTCCTCAAACACAAACCCTTTGACCGGAAGGTCCGCCGAGACAGTGATCTCTTCTTGGGATGGAGAGCTTTCAACTCTGACATTCCGGTTGGAAAAGTCCAGGTACTTCAAGGGCTGCTGCCAGGCAGTGTCAGCTGCTGCAACCAGTCCCTCAATATATAACTCTGCATGAATGATGAACGGATCCAGGTTCTTGTAGTCCGCACTCCTACAAGTCATGGAAACATTCACGCGTTGTTTTTCGAGGACCTCTGTTGTGGAATTGGGGGTTGCTAGTGCCGTGATATCGATAGTGTCACTGACCAGCTTACCCGACCTTATGGAAATAAATCTGACTTTGACCTCAGCTTCAACTGCCTCTTGACGGCTACTCGCAATCCACAGATCGAACTCGCATGAGTTGGTAGACATTGGATCGGCATGACCTGAAGTCCACACCGGGCAGCTACGAGATATACCCACATCAAGCGGCCTCAAAGCTCGACGTATGGCGTAGAACGCAGGCTTCTTAACCAAGTAGTAATCGACAATTGCCCAAGACATAGTTGGCCAACAATCGTTCAGCTGCCACACGAGCACACCGCCACATCGTCGAGCTCCCGGTTGTCCCCAAGTCCGTCTCCAGGCCTTGTATGCATAGCGCATCGTTTCAGCTTGGAGGACCTGAGTGATGTGGGTGAAGGATGCGAGATCGGATGGCACAATAAAGTTCTCGGCAACATAGGTCGTCAAGCGGCGCTCATGATCAGCAGCTTTGTTTCTGAAGTCCATCATCATTGAGCCAGGGTGCTGTTGCTGTGGGTCGGTGATGACTCGGCGAAGGGACTCGAGGTGAGGGTAGGCTTCCATTCCGAACTCGCTCACGAAACGCCCGCCTAGCTCCGCAGAATCTTGATATCTGCTCATGTGGCCGTGCCAGACTAGGCTTTGTTAGAATGTTTCCGTAAAATCGAATGGTGTGAGGGAACTCACTATTCCATTGATGAATATCGCCCACAGTTGGGTCAGTTGTGTGTTTTCCATCGCCCCAAGGGCTTCCAGGGTGATAGATGCTGGACGGGTCCTCTTCTTGAACCAATTTTGGCAGCAAATGCTCATATATATACCTTGCCGGAAAGGTCGACTGTCGCCACGACTCCGGGTCGGTATCGTCCTGATTATACTCAAGCTTATACCTCTCCTGGACCTGATAGTCCTCGTTGTTTCCGGCCCAGATTACTAAAGATGGATGACATCTCAACCTCCTAATGTTTTGTCGTACTTCTTCCTCGATGGATTTGAGGAAGGACGGGTAGACTGGGTAGCTGGCGCAGACGAAGGCAAAGTCATGCCAGACCAAAATTCCCAACGTATCGCATGCTTCCATGAAGGCATCGTCCTCATAGATTCCACCGCCCCATACGCGAATCATTATTTGATTGGACTCCACCATGAGTTTCATCCAGTCGAGATAACGATCCTTGGATACTTGGGCAAGATAACTGTCGGCAGGGATCCAGCACGACCCGCCAGCAAATATATCGACACCGTTGATACGGAAGTAGAAAGACTTGCCGAACTCGTCTTTTTCCTGCACAAGTTGACACCGTCGGAACCCAACGAGTTTAGTCTGCTCGTCTAGTCTGGTATCCCCGCGGATGAGGCAAGCGGACAGTCGGTAGCGGAACTGCGATCCATAACCGTGGGGGTACCATAGAGAGGGAGAAACAAGCTGCACAGCAGCCTTTACCAACCCAGCAGCTCCAATGCGGCATTTCTTCTCGAAAACCGCCTCGTCCGCGTTAAATAGCGACAAAAGGACAGTGTCGCCCTCCTTTGCACCCGCCCCCACTCGCGCGTATAGGGTTCCAGAGCAAGTTTTGTTGTCTGCAGATAGTTCGTATTGTGTCCATACATTGTCGATCCTAGCAGTGTACTGCTCAAGTACAACCGGGCGCCAAGGTCCCGCGGTCATCAAGATAGGACCCCAGTCCCAGCCCCAGTTGTACTGCGCTTTACGTACAGGGATGCGGCTTGCTTCTGTCTGGCGAACGTGAAAGACATGCTCTGGGTGCTGATCGACCAGCTCTCGCCCACGGAGCAGTGCGGATTGAAAAACAACCTGGAGTTCATTGTCTTGGCTTGATCGAAGAAGCTTGGAGATATTCACCCTATGTGAAGTATACATGTTCTCCGACTCTAAGATTGTGGTTCCATTTAGAGTCACGGTAGCGAAGGTATCGAGCCCGAGAAATACCAAGTCCATTGTAATACCTTCGTAAGGCGGTATAGTGAACTCGGTGCGGTAAACCCAGTCCTTCTCTGCGATCCATTGTACCGCAAGTTCATTAGCATCCACGAATGGATCGGGAATTCTAAAAGGCCATTAGCATTAGAAGACATTAACATATTGCCCGGTGAGCAGTGCTTACTTTTTGTTTGCAATGAGATCAATGTGGACTTGGCTAGGAACCTTTTCCACGGGAATCCAACGCTCGTTAGAAATGTCACCCGCCTGCTTCATGGACCAACCGGTCTTCAACTCTCGCGTGGACTTTTGCATGATGTCAAGAAATGTGAGCTTTGCGCGATGAGGTCTGAATTAAGCGAACCACGTTAGAAGGTCAGCCGTTTTATCCCTGATGTCGGGGTCAACTGAGAAAGGTACGGCATTTTGAAACCTCGGTCATTTTCAAGGTGCGGACCCCTTCGGAAAATGGACGTTCGACTAGGTGTTCCAGCGCTCTCGGGTGTAAACCAATGTGAATGTCTTTATTCCCGTCCAGAAATGGCACGGGAATTTCAAACCCCGTAGAACACGGAGAGCACGGAATGTGGGGAAGAGCGGACGGATCTTCACGAATCTTCCCCAATGTCACGAAAGAGTGGGAAAAAGACATAGAAAGGTGTGTCTCCCCCAATGGTAATGGAGAATAACAGAACCATTATGTCTGAAATTACGTTATCGTTGTCGGATAGTAAGTCTCGCGTAAGTACATTTGGGCAAGTTGCTGACCACATCAGTACAAACCCATCGGGTTGAAGGCGATTGCTGGATCGCAATCCACGGCAATGTCTACAATGTAGGTTCTCAGTGCATCTCCCGATAAATGGAACTTCCGCTGACAACTCCAGATTAGCAGCTTCTTGAACAGCCATCCCGGGGGAAAGGCAATCCTTCTCCAACATGCTGGCACCGATGCGACCCGTGCTTTTCAAGATGTCCATCCGGCTGAGATGCTTGATGAGTATTTAGCTTCGGATCAATTATTGGGTCAATTGGAGCCAGCATCCCAAGATCCCAGGGACGACGGGCAGCCCGAGCATATTCCCGCTCTTCCAATGGGTACGATCTTGAGTATCGCGGAGATGGAAAGTCTAGCTTTAAAGCGTCTCAGCCCCAAAGCACTTGCATACTACGCGTCCGGTACAGATGACGAGATTACAAAACTCGCAAATGGAGCCATCTTCAAGTCTGTTCTCCTTCGACCGAGGGTTTTCGTTGATTGCACGCAATGCTCGCTGTCTACCACTCTCCTAGGAAACGAAGTTGGGCTGCCAATATTCATTTCCCCGGCGGCCATGGCAAAGTTGGCAAACTCATCAGGCGAGATGGGTATTGCTGCCGCTTGTTCCAAATTCAACGCTCTCCAGATAATAAGCAAGAATGCATCTGTATCTGTAGCAGATATCGTGCGTGCAGGCCCTAATGCGGTGTTTGCCTGGCAGCTTTATGTTCTCAAGGATATAAAGGCCACAGAACGGACCTTGGCTCAGATAATTGCCATCCCACAAATCAAATTCATTGTCTTGACACTTGATGCTCCATTTCCAGGAAAACGTGAGGCCGATGAGCATTACAAGGCGGAGGAAGTTGCCGGAGGAGGGGTTTCGCAAGTCTGGGGGACGGAGTCGGCTCTCACCTGGCGCAAAACTTTGACATGGCTCTCCGCTCATACTGACCTTCCGATTGTCCTCAAGGGTATCCAGACGCATGAGGATGCGTACGCGGCAACTATGTTCCCAGCTGTTAAGGGCATCGTTATCTCCAACCACGGTGGAAGGGCATTGGACACGGCCAACACCCCTTTGCAAGTTCTGTTAGAAATCAGAAAATTTTGCCCGCAAGTCTTTGATCAGGTAGAAGTCCTTATTGATGGCGGCATCAAGAGGGGAACGGATGTCGTCAAGGCGCTGGCTTTGGGTGCAAAGGGCGTTGGGCTTAGCCGAGCTGCACTCTATGGCCTAGCTGTGGGTGGAGAGGAAGGTGTTTACAGATCTCTACAGAGTTCGTGTTCTTCTATCTATTGAGTATCATATTCATCGTACTAATATTTAATCATAGTTCTCGCAGACGAGGCAGCGACAGCTATGAGACTCGTCGGTGTCAGCGGTGTGAGCGATCTTCGGCCACAACATGTAAGTTCCAGCATCCCCATTGAAAATGGCCAACAACTGATAGTAAAATTGACAGGTCAACACTTCTATCTTAAATGTTCAGCTTTATGATGGGCCCTCCGGCTTAGACGCAGTGGAAAATAGGTTAATGGCCAAATTATAGACTGAATCATAACTATTGCTTCCTATCAAACTTCGTCATATGAACCATATCCTAGAATTAATGAGTACTATATCTCATCATGAGAGTCGATAGTATAGCGAGTGAAGAAAGTTTGCTCAAGACCGAAACGCATTCACCTCCCAACGTTTTGTCCAGATCAGGATCTCAACCCACAATCAATGTTACCCCCACTCCAACCGCACAAATTGTCTGACCCCAGACACTTTCTATCTCGTTTTTCTCATTAGAGTCTGGGCCTAGTCTTGTGGGGGCCGATATTTCCGGGGTAATAACGAAAATTTAAATCTCCGTGCGACAAATTCGGCCTAGTCTTTTAGGAAAAACCGGGGCCCCATGACTCCCCGTGGGGATTGCATGAAAGTCTAATAGACATGCATCTTCCAGGCATGGGTCTTTTTATAAAAGCCCTTTGACAGCCTGCATTCTCGCAAAGGCATCTCGAGCATTATCATCGGGGTTTCCTTGGAGCTCCTTGTCAACTAGGGATCAATTCTTATTGTTCTCGCAAATCTTTTGAAAACTTTCACATTTTTGGACTGATCCAGGGTGAGGTATCTTATCTCCATTATGAACAAGACAAAGGAAGACCCTACCATGAAGGAGGTAGAAAATATGGAGGAGGTCGTTGAAACGTACGCGACCATCATGGCGACGCACAAACCCAATCCCCGAGGTCCAGGCTACATCAAGCTGTATATGCTATCGGCCGTTGTGTTCTTATGCTCAACGATGAACGGTGAGATCCCTAGGCTGGATGGCTAGATAGAGTTTTGGCTTCTTAACACCATATAGGATTTGACAGTTCGTTGATGGGATCTATCAACGCGCTTCCGAACTACATTAGTTACTTTGGCTTTCCAGAGAATGGCAATGCCAGTACTGGCATTGTCTTTGCTATCTTCCAGGTAAAATAAATACCGGCTCAGTGATTACGCGATTTACTAATTTCTTTTATTAGGTTGGTCAAATGTGCGGTGCACTATTCATCTGGATGGCCGACTGGTATGGACGAACATGGCACATCTTCTTCGGCTGCCTGGGTGTCTGCATCGGCACCATTGTAACAGCTTTTGCATCAAATCTTCCAACCTTCATCGCAGGAAGATTTATTCTGTCCTTCTTCGCAACATGTGCACATACTGCTGCTCCCCTTTATCTGGTCGAACTTGCTCCACCAGCGTATCGGGGAACCATTGCAGGAATGTATAACACGTTTTATAATGTGGGCTCTGTGTTTTCAACATCGGCGGTGTATGCATGCCACAAATACCTTGCCGACCAGGGTAACTTGGATTGGCGGATCCCCCTTTGGCTTCAGATAGTGTGTCCAGGGCTTGTGTGTCTAGTTATCAAATTCTACCCCGAGTCCCCGCGATGGTAAGTCGACGTTCTATTATTGGCTCGTTGGTTTATCTCATTTGCTACAACCGTGTGCCAATGCTAACCTCACCCTTGCTAAAGGCTCATGTCCAAGGATCGACACGACGAGGCGAAGGCTATCATCGCTACCTATCACACAAATGGTGATGCCGACCACCCGCTCGTTGCACTCCAGATGGGAGAAATCCTCGCAACTGTCGATGTCAACCATCAAGCTACCTGGAAAGACCTGTTCGATCTCCGGGTGCTTGTTGAGTCCCGTTCGAGCCGTTATAGACTCATGCTTAACATTGCTTTCTCTTGGTTTGGCCAATTCAGCGGAAACAAGTATGTTAGATGTGCCGGGTACTAGCAATTTGGGTAACTGACAATATCTCTAGCATCGTATCTTATTACCTGCCTATCATGCTCAGTGGCATTGGCATCACAGACACTAACATGAAATTGATTCTCAATATCGTGTATGCGGTCGTTGGTTGGGTGTCTTCCATCTTCGGTTCCCGTCTACATGATATTGTAGGACGTCGCAAGATGCTCATTACCAGCACAGCTGGTATGGCAATTTGTTTGTCCATCGTGGCAGCCTGTTCCGCCGGCTACACTGAGTATGGCAACACGATCGCATCGACCGTCAGTATTGTCTTCATCTTCCTTTTCGGTGCAACATTTGCTTGCGGTTATACCCCAATGCAACCTATCTATCCCGCTGAAGTCGTGAGTAACAAAATGCGAGCCAAGGGCATGGGTACCTTCAAGTTGACAGCCGGGGCCGCTGGGTTTCTCAATACCTTCGTTGGACCCATTGCGCTGTCAAGTGTAAGTAAAATCCTCGGACCCTTATATCCTCTACGCTGCTAATCTATTCTCTAGATTGGGTACTGGTTCTACGTCTTCTTTGCATTTTGGGATACTTTTGAGATGACCTTTATGTACTTCTTTTTTGTCGAGACCAAAGGATTCACGCTCGAGGAGCTGGACGTTATATTTGAGGCAAAGAACCCGCGAAAGGCCAGCGTTAAAGCTGCGAAGGCGGCCAGGAAGCGAATTATTATGGCTGGAAGGAGGGAAGTATGACCGCAGGGGCTCTGTATATATATATCTTAAGCGAGGTTTTTCTTCCAAAATGTATCATGCCTAAATTTAGGTGATCGTGACTCGTGAGTACGATTGTACCAAATAGACCTCCGCAAAGCCCACAAATGGGCCCGGACACCAGGCCCAAAGCCCAACCCAACCCACAGCCCATTAGTGGGGGCCCATAAGGCCCCTATTAAACCCCATCTCGGCGCTGATAAATCGGCCTCTATAATCGCTGTATTGCGACCTTCCACCGGTCGTATAAAGTTCAAAATTAAGAATCTAGGTTCAGAGTAGCTATATAAGAAATTACCCTTCGTTTTACCCCCATTTCTAAGCCTTATCCCAAAGGTAATATTTTTATTAGTTTATAAAAAGGGGGGTTCAACTTTCTTGGTATCTAAATTCTCGGAATATTTGTACTATTTGGGGCCCATTTGGGGGCCCATTAACCCGCAGTATGCTTCCACCTTAGGCCCATAGCCCATCGGTAGGCCTGAGGCCGGGCCCAAAACCCAACCCATTTGCGGGTTGGGCCCGGGTTGGGCTTTAGGCTTTGTGGGCTCTGCGGAGGTCTAGTGCCAAAGGAGACTTCCATATGTCTTAGTTAAATAGTATATGAGTTATTGAATTGACCAAAAGTTTATCTAAAGTGGTTGCTTGAAACCGGAGGGGCACACTTGTAGATCAACCCCGCGGATCGGCCCCCGGAAAAATCACTGCCCCCAATGTTTACGTTCTTCAAAACTTGGCGTCTTCTCCGCATCGCCCTAATGCTCGTCTCTTATGAGTGAAGATCATGACAACTCTGACAGAATGGGATCGCCTGTTCCATCATGTTCCACACGTTTGAAATCCGAGACCCGGCAGAACCTGCGACACCAAGACTCCAACCACCACGCAAAGTGAACAAGTCATGTTCAGAATGCACGCGCCGAAAAGTGAAATGCGACGGGGGAAATCCTTGTACGAGTTGCCAGTACTATCAGATTTCCGAAGCCTGCGCCTATAGACAACGGACTAGACGTCAGGCAACGAGCAGGAGGTGAGTGAATTCAATCCCTCTAAAGGGCCTGGGTTCAATAAATCATGTCGCTAATATATGCACTTCGCTTTGTACAGCGCCCTTGAGAAAACCACAGCAACCCAGCGACGCCAGGCTGCAGTTCTCCGAGTGCTCTTTCCTAATAGCTCTCTAGAGGAATTGGTTGAAAAGGACCGATCGGAGCTCATCCTCCTCCTGTCGCACGACTCAGCAGAAGACGGACCCTCAGAGCTCTATAGTGAAGCACCCCTTGTCGCCGTATCCCCCATTATTTCCGGCCACCTTGAAGATTCTCATGACTCGCCAGCGGAGTCCGATAGGGGGGAATCGGGAGAGGAAAGGTGCTGGGACGAGTCGGCGCAAAACCCCGCCACTATGGCGGCCAGCGATGATATAAATGCAATCAGTTTAGCGGGCGACCGGCATCGCCGCTCGTATCTGGGCATATGCTCTGTAAGTGCTGTTCTCCGGGCATTGTTTCGGCTTTGCCCTGCCGCAAAAGACCGGATTGTAGAACAGTCCAAGACTTGGCCCGAGGTCCAACAAGAAGTCAGTCGGCCGTCTGCTTTGAATCCTCATCTCAGTCTTCCAGTGCCATCTGATTCCCTGCGAGAACAACGATATATTGGGTTTTACTTCGAAAATGTTCATGCCATCACACCTTTCTTGCATGAGGAATCTTTCATGGCAACCCTCGCTACTGGCAATCGACAAACTCCCGCGTGGTTGGGTCTCTACAACATGGTGCTCACGGTAGGGTCTATTGCCTCTGGGAGTGACACTGCTCACATATACTATTACGATCGGGCTCGGTCCTACCTTGACCTGGACTCACTTGGATCTGGTAACTTGGAGACGTTGCAGGCTCTGTGTCTGCTGGGCGGGTATTATCTCCATTATCGAAATTCTCCTAATATGGCATATGCGATCCTCGGTGCCGCCCAGCGCTTAGCCATAGCATTGGGGTTACACCGAGAGTCCCCAACTCGTGCCGGTCATCAGGATCCGGATATTGGCCAACGCCACGCCGTCCGGCTCGAAAGTAGACGGCGTACTTGGTGGAGTCTGTACTGCCTTGACACTTGGGCCAGTATGACCCTAGGTCGCCCGACGTGTGGACGCTGGGATAGTAGCACCATGAATACACTATTGCCCACTGCCCTTTATCCTGACGACCATTTTGCAGCCTCTTTGAGAGCTAGCACCCAGTTCTGTCACATCAGCAACCGTCTCCAGCATCGTTTCGCACAATCAACAAGGATCAACATATCCGAAGCCCAAAGTCTTGATCACGAACTTCAGGAGTGGTATAGGACAGTATCTCCTATCCTCAAAGAGACCATGAATTCCCCGCCTCGTATCACCGTAGCGCGCGAGTTTCTACGAAACAGGTACCACAACGTACGCCTAATGCTATATCGGTGCTTCCTTTTATACAAGGCGTATGGAGACCCCGAAAGGCACAGCACCGGGCAAGCAGAAGGGCAGATGGCCGACCTCTGCCGTGCTATCGCTGCGGAGGCTATCGACGCGATTGCGCTTCACTGGGTTCCTAATCGAACGCAAGTCTGGAATTCTGCTTGGTATCTGTTCCAAGCTTGCATGGTTCCGCTCCTTTCGATCGCCATGGCTGCATCCTCCAACCTTGGAGCACTTGGTTCTGACAACGTCGTATCCTGGCACTCTAGCTTAAACAAAGCGCTTGAGATCTTCGCGGAGATGAGACCATGGATGCGGGCTTCTGACCGCGCCCCGGATATCGTGACTGTCTTATTCCAAGCCATTTCTCAAGGTGCTGAGGGTACTGGACGTACGCCATCGGTGATTGACGGAGGGTCTCATTTGTTCGGTTGGGCGGATGAACTTTTGACGGATATGGACTGGAGCATGCTTTTCAATGATGAGAACGTATCGCCAGGTTTATTTTCATTAACCTAACCTCGGTCTAGACCAAGTTGGCTCAAAATTATATTATCGCCATGCTCCTAAAAGGTAACTGTCGAAGACTCTACCACTTTTTAACACTAGTTGATAACATAATGAAGCGACTCTTTCCAGCAGGCATCTTGTCCCCCCCCCCCTACTGCAGTAGTAGGAGACATATAATTCAAGATAACTATATTCCAGACTCGTGTCTTGAGTCCAAACGAGATATTGAAGGAATATGGGCCACAGACTAAGCATAGAACCAGTCAGGAATGGCTACAAGTACCACATCAAATCTGAAAAGTCGTGTTGGACTTCGCGATTATCTAAATGCCGATGCCGACCTGCACAATGACCTTCGGAGGCCGATCAACATAACTACGTGAGGGTAACTAACGGCCTTGGAATATATATGAAAACCAAGGAGCTTTACATTGAGCAATTCCACGAAAGTCAGTTATCAGCCAAGACGGCGTCGCAACTGATATTTTGCTCAAGAGTTGAAACCCTTGATAATTTTAAGTACTAGCTGCAGGCTTGACCGTGGGTTTAGACATAACTTTTGGCCACATAATAATCGATTCATACATTTATTTGGCTAGACCGCATGCTTAAAGCCCTTTACTCTACTACATCACACATACAGCACAAACTCCAACATTTCACCTCAGTGGCTAATCACCTGATCCCGGTCTATTACGTTAGTATATCTACCAATCGACCAAGGACAAGTACTTACCCAAAGTCCATGACTGTCGTTGAGCCTGAGGAATTTAGAATATCTCCCACGTAATTATCTGGCTTGATGCCGTATTTGTAGTCCGTCCAGTTTCCCTTCACATCGTTTATAATCTGCACACCAGCAAGATAGAGATTTTCGAGCGCTGGCGTGGTGCCACTCTGGCTGGCTTCCAGTAGGTGATAAGCTACGGTCTCGCTTGGGGGTGGTCTATCAAAATCCGAACCAGCACGCATGATGATGATCCTTGAAAAGTCTACCAAGCCAGCAGAGTCGGCCCGCAGCAGTGACTCGAGAGTTGCGTTGTCTTCTTGCTGACTACTGCAATACACGCCTGTCCCATTGGTGAGGACGGATGTGTAGTTGCCAAAGCTCTCGGAAAGCAAGTTGCCCGAAAAGTAAACATCCGATGTGGCAGTGTCGCAGGCCACAACTGTGGGTGGTTGATTTGCTGGACTGTGATCGTACTTTGCGCGGTAGGCTGCCGCTTTGACCGTGTCATTCAGGGTTGCTTTCTTTGCCAGAGCAATAGCCCGGTCTCGAAGTGCAGCATTGAGCTCGAAAACCTCTGTGCCATATATTGTCTCGGGATAAGTTTCTGGCACCGTTGAATGCTGTGGAATGTATCCTGTGGAATAGTTGGAAGGCAGCTCTCTGATATCGATCTCGTACTGAAGGGCTACTTGAACGGCATAACGAGCAAAGGTGACAGAGCCGGTTGTAGCATAGAATGGGTTTACCCCAGCAATACCAGCGATCAGGAAATAGGTGTATGAGAGGTCAAAATGTCTCGATAGTGCAAATGCCATGATAGTTGAGGCAGCGTTGATTTCTGAAATGTTATTAGCCAGGCAACAGAATAGCCTTGGTATTTGGAAAGGACGAACCGCCTTCTCCGGTCGTCAATTGACAAATCTCCCCTTTAATATCACAGTGCACAACGGGATATTCAGGTGAAAGGCCTGGAGTGGTGATATTCCGTGCATACAAGCCCAATTTTTCCGGCCAAATAGCGGCCTCTAATGAAAACTGTAATTGTTAGCGAAATCAATATGCGGTCTCCCCCTCTTTCTCAAGTACTCATACCATGCTGATGATCACCACCTTTGGAGCAATAACCCCATGTCGAGCATCTTTCTCCAAACTCAGAGATGGGATTGCTGCGACCGACCGTATGATGCAGACAGCGAATGCCAATATGGCAAGATACTTAGTACCCATGGTCGTGGATTAACGGTCGGGAATAAGTGTCCGCCCTTGGGTAGTGTGTATAGGATTATGCGTCAGGCCCTATGTAAATCGTCGTTCTTATACACCACGCTCTAGATACAGATAGTAGCCGACGGAGCCGGCCTAATATTAGGACTTATCTCCACTCATTACCGTATATCCACAGTACCTTAGGAGCTAAGTCACTGATAAGTGCTTGTTCACGCAGGAACGGCGCTAGTTGAAATATCGTGATAACGCCCAATTTACCCCTTTTCTCTCCACTTTCTACGCTTGAACCCAATTGCTATTTGTGAGTGAGCAAAGCTTATCCACTTGAAGGATTCAAGCTAATCTCAAAGGCTCTGTAGATGACAGATCAGAATGACCTCCTGAGAGCCACTCGGGTTTCCTACCAAACAGAGCAATATATTCACTCTACTCACAGTTATATATATATCGTCGGTAATAACACGAAAAGTTACTTTTCTAGTAGCGTTGATCGGAGCTCATATCATTCAGAGAAGCCCCGGAGTCCACGCGTCACTTATCTAATAGTGTTGATAGGCGCCCACCGTGCATGACAATTAATCTATTATTTTAGGGTTGCTATGCCAATTCCATCGGAAGTCAGACAATCAACGAAAGATAAGTTGGGGTTTAATTACACCAATTAGCTCCCTCCATATCTTCGTGGCGACAGATATCTCACCGCCGAAATGTTGTCATTCCAATCCAACCTCTTAAATATGATGAGCATTGATGTGTTACAACTACAATTCCTGAGAGCGTTGGTTTATATGGCTAGTCTAGGATAGGAGACTAATCGGTAGTGCCTAAAGGATTGTGAAATCGGTAAGTGTGGAAGGAGTTCCTATAAAAGCTCGGTCGTATTCACCCTGGGATTTCCCGAGCACTAGCGGGTTGGTATAATATATACTGTCTCTCGATATCACCCAAGCGAAGTTTATCTACGTACGAAATCTATCCCGTTTGGGCTACAGAGTCTCAACTATATATATCGTAATGGATGTTTCTTAATTTATCTTCTGTCTATTGGGCGCGTAACTCAGTTGGTAGAGTGTTCGCTTTGCATGCGAAAAGTCCAGCGTTCGAATCGCTGCCCGTCCATTTCCTTTTTATTTTGCTCCACATACCCCCTCCCCCCGAGAGGTTACAGTCGCCGGTACAGAGTAGTATCTGTCCCACCGCGGGGAACAATGGACTCCCGGTGTAGATTATGATTAAGGGCCATGGTGAGGAAGGAAGCAAAACAAACCAAAAAATCTATTTTTCTATAATCAATCCGTGAATCATATGGCGAATCATATACGCTTGTGTTCATCAGAACTTTAATGTGAGAAGGAATGCGACCAAGCGCGACGAGTATACAGGACATGTTTCTAACCGATCGCGGTGCCATGAAGAGAAATGGGGAGCCAAGAAAGGATGCAAGGCGACCCCGTCCACGGTCGCAGGGCCACCCTGGGAGATCCAATTCTCGAATTCAGGCGTGCCTACCAGATTCGACTGACTCAGCTCGATTGCATCAGCCGGCGCTGGCATAACAGTGTCGCCCTCAGGTGTGTTAACCCCAGACGCCTTGGCACTGTAGGTGCATAGGACAATACCACTGTTCAACAGGCCGGCAGGGCCGAGGACATTGCACAGACGTTGGTCGTTGAGTCTGTAAATATTGCTCTCGCGCTCGTATATACGTTTCAATTGAGCAGCGTGGTAGACCGCCTGACGACCGTCTGGGGATCGGGCCCAAATACTGATGACATTTTCGATGTTGGCTTCCTGGCAACCCGAACAGCATTTTCTATGCTCGAGCAGCCGCATATTGGCGTACAGCTTGAGAGAAAGAAGGTGGTACAGGGTAAGATCGAGACCGAGAAAATGGCTGCAATCGCTTATGCATCCACCGAAGAATGAGTCTTCCAGCTTGTCGGTATTCTCAATGTGGACTCGCCAGTCCTGGATATAGCCTTTCCAAAGCTTGACTCGGTCTGCTGTGCGGTTCAATTCGGGTGAGCGGTAGTTTCGATGATGTCCCTCGTGGGCCTCTTTCGAAACACACCATATCTCAGACAAGAATGCACAGAGACTGAAGTGATTATCTTCAAGGGTCAGGAGAGGCATTTGGAGATACCCAGTCATGAACCCCCGTGACTCTAGTCCGTCACGGACTATTGTAGAAAATGCACTTTTGGTTCGGCCTGCCGGTTCATACCAATGGAGGTTTGTCCTGTCCACTCTGGTCTCTGCTCGCCATAGAACATCTGACACAGGCAGTGGTGGTCTGATCTCTTGGTACCGCATGGTAGGGGGTCGGTCAAGGATAATGCACAAATAGGTATCGATGCGTAGAACCGCGTATACTAGCCTGATAAGGCGTTAGAAAATGGACGGTTATAGATGGAATGGGGAAAATATACCGTTTCATCTCCTCAGTCTGGACCCATCGCTCATCGGCGGATTGTAGGTGTTGTTCTGGGTGCCACCGATCATCCAAGACACCGAGTCGTCGAAAAGTGAAGATGGCAATATCGGTCCACTGTGCCGCCCAATTCAAAGTAGATACAGGTGCCTGTGCCTATTAGTTAACTTGTTCCAATTTTTTTATTTCTTTTTGGCTATCGAGGAATAAATCTTACATCTCCGAGAATCGCGTAGGTCAAGGTGATGACCAATGCTTGTAGGGTTGGTAAGGTTATATCGGCCGATTGCTTTTCTGTCAAGGCTTCTTCTGTCTATTACAATTTTAATATTTTCGTACTGTAAAGGTTCCACCATATAAGCGACACTCACACTTTGAGGCATTAGTGCCCTAGTTAGTTCCTGATTGATTTCGTATGGAACCAGATGGTGACGACTGGCGTTTTGCATCCACATCGAGATGTTGACCACCGCACTTGTCAACAGATTTGTCTGCTTTTCGGGTGCAAAAGTCGGAACGTGTAGAAAGGGCCAGGCTTGGTGGAAATGTTCAAAATCAATGGATTTGACCTGTGCAGTGACAAACTGTGCTTGGCTCATAATGGCCTCGTGCAGCTGCAGCGACCCGTTAGATGATGCTGGAGTGAATGTCTCATGGCTGGTCATCCTAAGCATTGAAACATCTGTGTCTGCGAAGTTAGATCAGAGTCGTTCTCAATTGTAGTAGTTTGTAGCTCCCTGTAGCTCCCACTCACTTGGAAAATCGCGGCTGGGGGTAAAGGTTGGTACATGGCTTATGTGTATTTCACATGGTTCGTCTATAACGAAGTGATCCCTTGTTTCTGAAGCTTGCCGTACTGGTGCGTCAAATGGGAAACTCATAATGTCAGATGGCTCGCTGAAGTATATAGGAGGGGTTCTGTTCGGGGTGGATGTGGCAGTGTGGATCCCGGACATCATGCCCATCAATGGATTTCTTAGTGGTTGTAGAGGATCTTGATCTGTGCCCGTATTCCTCAAGGTGGGCCGAGTATTGGCAACGCGGTTGCTCGCACTTCGGTCCATCGGTGTATTCCAATCCAATCGCATGGGGGAGGTATCCTCTGCACTTGGCATGGTTGGGGTTCCAGCCCCCTCGTAGTCTACTTCCTCTGTAAGTTCTATTGACCTATTTTCCTTCCCAAAGAAACCCTTGTAGACCGACGGACTTGCGGGGATGAAGTTGTGCGTACTAGATGGTTCACGCACGCATGGTTCCCCACTGTCGGCACATATAGAACAGGGGTAGTTGGAATCACACTTTGTTTTACGCCGGCGACACGTTTGACATGCTAACGGTGTTCTTTTTGCACCGTCTGAAGGTACATTATGCTGGAGCACATGTCGGTTCAAAATATCACTGTTGGATCGATCAGCCGATCGTCCTCTACAGCCAAGACGCCAAGCGACCAGTGCGGGCGGCTCTTACCTCCTCGCGAAGCTTCGCCCACAGATGAAGCATTTATGGCGGCGCAAATTAGTATGTATGACCAGATGGCGATTAAGATGCTCTTTGCGCAGAAAGGATTTACGGCAGTCGGTATCAGTACAGACAAAGGAACCCGACGAGACGGGGGCTCGACGGGAAGGTGAAAATGCCATAGTCTTCTTGGACAAAGGCGATCAGGGCGATCATGGGTGGATCAATGATCGAGGAACTTCCCGCGCGTGGAGGGAGGCGGGTGTTGGGGGGGGGGAAGAAAAATCCGGACACTAAGTCTTAGCACCAGGGGGAGATCCAAAGTCTTAAGAAACGTGAATAGTGATTGTTGGCGATCTCTAATCTGGAATACCGAATACAACCCTTAAACACCCGTTCGTTTTATGGCAGAAATAAGCAGGCCTAGAGATGTCAGATCTCACGATCCGGAGACCGATTCTCCTTGGGAATTGGCCCCCAATCCTAGGGGATGTCTACGAAAAGAAAAAAGCCTCGCGCCAAGCATACACAATTATCCGAGAAGATTTTTCGCCAAGAGCCGCTTGATTCTTAGATCCAACAAGCTCCAAGGGCCATGTTGGTAGTGGAGCGAGCTATGTATGAGGGTCTATGTGGCCTCGGAGATGTAACACCTCCTCTCGCTTTCTATTCTCCTTCTCTTTCCGCTTTCTTGAGATAATTCAAACTTCGTTTTGTTGCTCCCTTTCTCCCCTCTGGGACTGGCGCTCCCGAGGATTCCGTTTATCTGCAACCTCGTGCCGTGCAGATAGCCGTTAGCGCCAGCCTTGGACCTCGGATGCCGTTAATTCGCTGTCAACCCCAAGGATTCCAATCCTTTCAAACAATTCCGGCCGATGGCCACTGTGACTTGACCATTTACCTTTGTTTTTAAGTGCGCTTTGGGCTCCATTCGTATCCACCATGACCAATACAGAAGATCGTACCCGCACACTTCCTCGATAAATAACAGCGCTAGTCGCTGACTCTGCATATGGCTAGTTATGTTCTGTCTCGACACAACGTGCTAGTCAAATGCAACAGCGCCAAATTCCACGGGTTGTCGGATCTGCTTCTCCGAGATATATTATTTTCTCACCTTCTGAAGTACACAGGATCGAGATGGAAGTGGAAGGATACAAAGAGGAAAGAAAGCAAACCTCTGCAAACCATGCAAACATCCCGCGGAATGATGAAGCAAGAGCAAACAAAACAAAACAAACAAACAAACGCAAAGAAAAAGATATCTGAAGCGTTTCTTAAGAATCATTCGGAGAGAAATAGCGTGGAACACTACCAGATATTATGATATAAAAAATCCTTGTAGTCACTATTAATTTAAATATCACCCAAGATAGAGCTACACACCTCGGCCGAATTTAATCTTTCTTCCAGGCGACCTAGTCTTGAATGCCTCTTCAATCTCCCCAAAGGTCCGACCTTTTGTTTCATGCATGAAGATGACGCCCACAACAACGGTAATGACACAGCATCCACCGAACAAAAAGTACGCACCAAAGCTACTCTTCTCAAGGAGGACAGGTGTTGTCAAAGCCACCAAGAAGTTGCACACCCAGTTACTCGAATGAGCCAATGTGGTAGCTGATGCTCGTGTTCGCTGAGGCTGAATCTCGGCGCTGTATACTTTGACGGAGATACCCCATGTGACAGAGTAAAGAGCGGAGAAAAGGTAGATGCAGACAATAACAACCCAGCGACCAGCACCGGTCGTTTTGTGGACGGCATTTCCAGCATAAAGACCGCCCATCAAAAACATCAAGATTCCCATTACAACGCCGCCATAGATAATGCTGCTTCGGCGGCCCCATTTATCGGCATAGATTAGCCCCGGGATGGTGACGGCGAAAATCACAAGCGCTGAAACACCAGAGGCCAGAAAGCTTGCTTCCGAAGAGGCAAGACCGGCCTTTTGGAATAATTGTGGAGCGTACTATCGAGGTCAAGTTAGCCACTGTGAGTTCTACCGAGGTTTAGAAAGGGCTTGAGCATACATAAAGAACGCCATCAATGCCACTCATCTGCTGCATTCCCATCAAAAAGACTGCAAGGATGGTCCGGCCCAACACATCTTTGGAGAAGATAGCAAGAAGCTTATCCATGGTTCCATCTTTGACCATCTCAGCATCCGAGCCAACTTCCTGTGCGCGCACTTGTAGCACAACCTTCTCACGCTCTGCGCGGCTAACGCCCAATTTGTCCCACGCCTGTTCGGCCATTTCATACCGACCATGAAGACCTAGCCACTGAGGCGACTCGGGCAAATAAAGAAGTGAAAGTCCACACATGACCATAGAGAAGGCGGCAAGGAGGATAAACGGCATGCGCCATGACAGTGACGAGCGGATACTCGAGGTTCCATAACTGATGAAGTACCCCATGACCAATCCCAGGGTAATAGCTAGTTGAGGACCCGTCGTCAGGGCGCCTCTGGTTCTAGTTGGTGAGATTTCACAAATCAGGACAACAAGATTTCCAAGGAAAAGGCCTTCTCCGAGGCCTTCCACGATGCGACCAACGATGAACATGGGTAGAGCGACTGCTCCTGCTTCTATTGCGGCTCCCACGCCGAAGATGAAAACCCCGATACAAATCCCCTTCGGGCGACCAAGCCGATCGGCGACATAGCCAGCGAAGAAAGAAGACAGCGCTGCTGGAATCAAAATACATGAGACGATCAGGCCGTGGATCGTGAAGTTTTGACTACCAAATGACTTTTTGAAGTCCTTCATGTCGGTCACCGGTCCGATAATACCCGTATCCATCCCGAAGAGCAATCCATTTGCTGAGCATAGAATGCATGCTAGCATATATTTCGGGGGATTTTTCAACTGGAAGGGAATCAATCCCATTACTGCGGCTTTGTCGGGTTTGGCCAACAGGTCTGAGAAGATACTTTTCCTGGGTCTGGGTTGTTGAAAGTGTGAAGTAGATACTTGGAAAAATCAGAAGAAGAGAAAATTCTTACCCCTCTGGGGTTTTTCCCCCCCAATGCCCTGACCCACGTAGGGCAGCCATTATTTCTATACGGTCCATCAGTACGTATTCGGTACATCATAGAATGTACCCTTGCGTGTACTTATTATATTTGGCTACCATCATTCCAGGCTACTTCTATGTAACATGAGATTTCCTTGTACTTGCAAAAATTAACCAACTGTACAAACTAAGGGTTGCAACATAGACAGAAATTTTCGGAGAAGGGTCCTCCGCCGAGATTGTATTCGAGCTCCCCACGGGCCGAATCGACGTGTGAGAGGAACAAGCGCCGAAGGTTTTGTGGGTATCTCGGGGTTTCCACCGGGGTTTTCCCCTCGTTTCTGAATTTTCATTATGGGGTGCCGGGGTTTTGCCGGTCATTTTTATGGGCCTTGTGGAATTCAAAATGATCTTGGTTTCTAAACCGGATGATAACATATCCACGTGGCATTGTAAGGATAAAATACTCTGTAAACATAGAATGCATGTTCTTTTACGCTATTTGGCTCGTTTATTCTATGGCTCACCTTAGTTTTCTTAATGGAAAGTGTATATGGATTTCCAATTCAGACTCTTCCTATGCTTCTAGAGTGTCGCTCTTTAGGTGGAAGATTAAAAATAGAATCACCACTTTTCCCATGTGAGATCTGTTTGTTCGTTATTCCAAACAACAAAGCCGGCCACACTTCGTTGTTCGCACAGTAGAATGGCAACTCCTTTCCTACTTTCATACATGGTGAACAATCGGCTTTGTCATTTGTCCCTGCATGGGTTCTTTGAATAGAATCGAACAAGTGCCGACTCGCATAACATAAATACTGCTGATATCCGTTTTCCGAGTGCTAACCAAACAAACATTTGAATTGACTTCTATATCGTCCAAATGCTTCAACTTGGGCTTTATCGGATCCTACGGATTTTCTGGATTACCCTTGACTTTTGGTTCAACACTGATCAATCTTCCTTCCCCACAAGCCAAGTCAAACGGAGCGGTAAGCTGTCAGAATTAACCCGACTTGAAATCCTGACTCCTTTGTCTAGTGCCCCGGAAAGCGAAATGTCATCTGACTCGATCGAATTGGAAAGCTGGGAGGAAATCTACAAAGAGGAGTGCCTTAGCTTTAAGGCCAGTCTAGAGACCCAAGCTCACATTCTGAGAAATGATCCGGAAGGTCAAGGAGTAGATCGTATCAGGGATGTTTGCAAAGAGCTAATCTCACTTTCCCATCAGGCAGAGCGAATCAAGGAGGCTGCATTTGAGATGGTCGACGAGACCCCCAACAGTGTATATGTCCGGAACACAACTCCCGAGTGGCTCTCCTCCCGATTCGGAGATCCGCAGCTAGAACAGGTATGTATTAGCATGGAATACAGTTTGGACCGACTAGCATTTGAACTTAGATCTGACCCGTCAATGGATCTTATGGTCGCCGGACACCTTGAGCAGATGACCGACGATATTGAGATGGATTTTCTTTAGATAGTGCTAATGCATTTACTCATTTGTGACCTCTAATTGCTCTCTGAAATTGTAATAAACAAGAATAGTCGGCCGCTTATGCAACGTCTGTGGAGATAACATGTAGATGTGCTTATTGATGTATTCTTTTAATTGTTTTCCTCATACGCCATACTGAGGCCATAGCTGCCATAATAGGAATAGTAGTCTGGAAACTTCAACCATCTACCTGATGCGATAATTATGTAGATCTCTCCTCCCTTCTCCTTCCTCTCTCTCTTCTTTCGTCTTTCTTTCATCTCTCTATCATCTACCATCTTCGATACGCATAACCATCTTATTTTATTACAGTTTACCATCTCTAGAGATTATCAGTAGCTCTTTTTTACTACATCGTCAGGACTACTAGCCTCTTCCGCATACTTCAAATCCAACCTTCTAATTCGCCCCACAGTGGAACTGGAATAGCCAACCACAACCCAGACTACTCAACGCCTCGTTATTACGGGGCTAATATTGGCCAATAACAATCTCTGCCTTCAGCCATCCACTTACCTACATTCGCTATGGCGACCAACAACAGTACCGACCATCAGGTCGGCGACACCAACCCCGACTCCCAAATCACCACCACTGGCCAGATATCCGACCTTCCAATGATCAAGGATCTCAAAACCGACCTCGACAGTGCACACGTAAATGCACCCGAAACACAAGGGTCTAGTCTACCAAAGTTGACCCAAGTGATAATTAAGAACATCCCTCGACTGAAGCACAACTCTAAGGATCCAGAAGTATGGGTTCTTCGAGTCAAATGTGCACTGGCACAACTCCGACTGCAACACTTAATCAACATCAGTGTGGCCCGGCCAGCTAAAGGCCAACACAACTTCAACAGATGGGTGAAATGGTCACGTACGGTAGCCAGCTGGCTATATCTCCAGGTTGATGAAGACATTCAGGAAAAGCTCCAGTATCTCCTCAAGATACCCAGCAAAGCGCACGATTTATTCGACAGAATTATGGACGTAGTTCGAGAAAGCGACAATACCAGTGTCAAAGTCCGCAACTATGACAGTCGAAGGAAATCCGACCTTGAGATTGCGAGGAAGTATATTGCCGCACACCAAACTCCGTTCCACTTGCTCGGTTCGAACCTTCTCCCCGTCTCTTCTTCGCGCTAGCAAATTGTACCTATCAGCTCGATCCTTGCGTTTACAATCAATCGATCTTTTCAGATGAGCCGACTTCCAAAACCTTTATTTTTAAGTCCTATAATTATGGTATGTGCACGAGAAATATTCGCAAGAGCCTACAGAACTCTTTCAATGTGAATTAATCGTTCAAAGGCGTGGTCGACATCAGGTATAATATATTCCGTGTATGAATTAAAGAAAGCGAAGTTTTCAAAAATCAACCGTGATTCTCCTACAGCTCTCTACCCGATTTCCTCCTTTCTCCATTCGATTATTTCCAGTAATCTTGAAAGTCGTCACCGAATTCATCGGCCAAAAATCATTAATGAGCGTATACAGTTCGTGTCCTCATGCCAACCATGTCTTTCCTCCAAGTAAACCCAATTTCCAATTCAATCTCATTTCCTCCAAGTCCAGGACCACATCGATAATCATCCCACTTTGGATATGCCTAGATATATCAAATTTACTCCTGCTGACCAGTGACAGCCTTGGTATCCTTGTTCTGAGCCTGGTTCTGGCCGTTGGCGGGGTAGTTCTGGTAAGAGCCGTAGTTCTTGTAGTTACCATAGCTCTGGTACTTGCTGTTCTGGGAGCTGGGAGTAACCTGAGGGTTGTAGTTATCGTTATCGTTGCGGTTGTTGTCGTTGTTCTGTTCATTGTTGGCGGTGGGGGTTGCCTGGCGCTTCTGGTTTGCGTGCCACTGACCGTTGGCATCGGTCCAGCCATTCTGGTTGTTCTGACTGTTTTGGTTGTTTGGGTGCCATTGACCATTCTCGTCAGTCCAGCCGTTCTGGTTGTTCTGGTTGTTCTGGTTGTTCGCGTGCCATTGGCCATTGGCGTCAGTCCAACCATTCTGATCATTTTGGTTATCGGCGTGCCATTGTCCGTTGGCATCAGTCCAGCCATTCTGGTTCTTCTGGTTGTCATTTTCCCCATCACGAGGCTGGACAGCGCCATCATTGGCGTGCCACTGGCCGTTCGCGTCGGTCCAACCGTCCTGTCCATTTTGACCATTCTGGCCGTTCTGAACGTTCTGGTTGTTCACATGCCACTGGCCGTTGGAATCAGTCCAGCCATTTTGGTTGTTTTGTTGACCGTCCTGGTTGTATTGGCCGTTCTGGTTGTTGTTGTCGCGCCACTGGCCACTCTGCTCAACTTGGCCGTTCTGATTGGTCTGGCTGTTCTGGTTGTAGCGGTTATCGCCGTTGTTGGCAACGAACACGCCATTCTGCCATTGGCCCTTTCGGTACTGTCCACTCGGGTCCCACTGACCGGCCACGTCGTTGGGGTCCACGGGGCGCGAGAGGACGCCTAGAGGCGAGACAGCCAAAAACAGGAGGGTGTTGACGATGGAGTAGCGCATCTTGAAGGGAGGTGAACTCGAAGAGTTTCAAACAAAGTATGGACGATTGTTGGTTTTGGGAGGGTTGTTGCAATCCCGTGGTTCTTGGGATTGTTTTCAGTTGAGAATGATGATTGATATAGGTTGGTCGGCCTGTATTTATATCTGAGCAACCCCAGCCCCAATTTCCACACTATGGCTGTTTAAAGATGCTACTGAATACGATTGGGAGCCTAAGAATGTCTGAGGTCGGTTCACGCCATTCCTCGGTGAGGGTTGATGAGGATTGACCCTGCAAGGGACACCGCCGGAACGTGTAGTTGATAATCATACTGTCTTGCGGGGGATAAGCGATCGGATGTACGATGATCTCAGTTGACTATAAAAGATGGGGTAACACACGCAATACAGAGTACAACAATAAATATTAAACTTTCCTCTGTGGATCTTTGGGGAGTTGCGTGATGAACCTCGCGTGAATCTGCAAATATTCCGTAGATCCCGTACGCAAGGGGGAGTATTCACATTCCTTGACGATCACCCGCGGTCAAATAGTGCTGATCCGTTCTGGCTAGACAGACAAGCCATGCTTACGCCATCTCAATGCATCCATGGATATGATGCTGTCTTCCATGTAGTTGACAACCCCTTGAGGGATTCTCACATTGACCATGCACCACGCGGTGGGAGACTCATGGGATGGCGAAGCGTGTGAGACATGCAGGGTACACGTTGCTTTAATTGGCAATGGCTATGAAGATTCAATCTGATGTTAGTGTTGAAGCTGGGCAAAGTCCAATCCGTGAAGTTGCGGTCTGGAGCTCGTGTCTGCTCATCACAGAAATCAAGGCAGCTTTACTGCCCCTTGATAGATTGAAAATCTATTTTGCGGAGTTTATCCTTGCAAAATATTCATCAAACTACTCTCAGTTTTCAAAATGGACTGTATGTTTAACAAAGATTCTTATGGAGAGGATTCCAGACGAGAATCCGGTGAGCGACTTCTCGCAGAGGAAGAAGGCACTCTCTGGAGTGGGAGGGGGACAGTATCACCTACTTGCAACAGCTTTGCAGTATGTCTCATGCAGTTGAGTGCGCTTGTGCTGGTATTCGTAGTCGGGACTCTGTTCGGCTTTCACTGGCGTGGTGACTTGGATGGCCTTTGCAGTCGACATGTTTCTCAATATTGTGAGATCTCCAAGCTTCCGTGATGGACCTCATTAATCTCATTTGAATATAGCAACTGTCATGAAGGAAGTTGGCATCCGATACAGTCTACAGGAGTTCAACGGCTCTCTCCTGAAAGAGAATGTTTTCCGGCAGGATGCTGGCCCAAATGTTGATGCAGCGTGGGAGTCCTTGGGTGTCAACTGTTTGTCTTCAAACTGATCAACTACCCTGTGGTATTGGCTAATTACAACTCTTATATCTAGACCGCAGTGTTCGAATACCGCCAGAGGATGCGGAACAATCTGGACTTGCTACCGACCAAGTGAAGATCAATGCCAAGTATGGGGGAGGATTTCCTGCAAATGTTGAGGGCTTGCACCACCTTCACTGTCTGGTTTGTGTCCTATATCCCAACCCCCTACTGTGAATGATATATACTAACACCGACAAGAATCTCCTTCGTCAATCTCTTTACTACAACTATGACTACTACCACACTAGGGGGGAAGGGCCCTTCACGAACAATGACTATATCATCCGCCGCCACGTGTGTATGTTTTCTTGATTTTACTCTCTCCATATGTCTTTGACTGATAATTTCTCTTATTGCAGCACATTGCCTTGATATTCTGCGCCAAGAGCTCATGTGCACCGTGGACAGTGGGGTGTTGGGCCAAGTCTGGATTTACCCCGAGAATCCGGAGCCCTATGTTGACTTCAACACTCAGCATCGATGTAAAAACTTCGACGCTATCCGTCGCTGGGCCGAAGACAACCAGCTGCCTCAAGATCCCCCTTCGGACTTTTTGCAAGCACCATCAGAAGGAGACCGAATCTATAGCCAAATGCCATAAATCATGACAAGTGATATTGGAGGTAAATATTCAGCCAAGCTACGAAGCTATTTAGCTATTAGGGGTCAAACCCCATTCTAGGGGGAGATCTTGATGTCTGGATTCCTGCTGTATTAAAACTTGCCACCTGTCATCATCCTATATACATGTACCCAGATCCTTCCACCTACTCTCTCTACATCTACTCTATACTACTATCATACCGCGCCCTCGTATTGATCTCGAGTCGCACAAAAGGGACATGTTCTATCTTATCGCCCAAAAGACCTCACATACAGGTATTCGCGCTATTCTCGAGGGAAATTACGATAATTCGATTAGCCGTAGCACCCCGAAGAGATGCCTTGGTCACTGGAAATCGCCTATACGCCGTAGTCTCACGACTAGGGGAGAGATCCGAGATCGAGTTGAAGAGCTTATGCCTCGGTATAATACACAAGAAATCCTTGCGATCCTCACTAAAGAATTCGAAACGATATCGAAGCTTTGGCGAAGTCGAGGATTAGTATATAGCAAAAAGAATACGAAGTTACCCGAAAAGAATAAAAATATCACAATGCGTGAGACTACCCCGTTGAAGAATAGTTCCCTTGATTCAGTCAATATTATAAACACTCAAGTCCTCACTCATCCCCGGCAAAGCATATATGGCACTTTCCTCACTACCAAAAACCTTCAAAGGCTTAATCCCCCGAAACTCCATCCCAAGCTTCTCAAGAGTACCCCGACTGCGCTGATTCGCAGGCGAACAGAATCCAAACACTGCATCCACCCCAAGAGTCTTATTTGCATACTCCATAAGAGCCTTTGCCGCCTCGGCCGCATATCCCTTCCGACCTTCTTCGGGTAATATGGCAAACCCGATATCTGGGGCAAGATAATGTGGGCTTGGCGGAATTCCCCTCATGAGAGATACAGTGCCGATCAGCTGCAGGCCATCGTCGGTCCGTCGTGAGACTAAGAATATGCCATAACCATAGTAGGCGTAGTGTTCCGAGACTCTCCCTTGAAGGAATGAAGATGCCTTTTCCGTTGTGGTGACTCCAGTTTTCCCGCAGGAGCTGATGAAGTCGTCTGTATTCCAGAGTTGGACTAAGAAGTCGCAGTGGGTTGGGTCGGCGGGGTTGAAGGGGCTGATTTGGAGACGTGGTGTCGGGATTGCGAAGTCCGGTGGGAAGGAGAATCCTGGCATTTTGGTTTGGTCTGGTGATATGACACCTGATTCTATAGAGAGAGAGAGAGAGAGAGATAGTATGTGTGTGTGGACAATGAGTTTCGATTTTTAGTAGATTTCCCTCTCTTTTATGTCTACTTGTCACGGATATCAGATACCACCATAAAACTATTAATGAGTCACAGTTCGGAGGCTGAATTCCAAGGAAGCTTAGCGTTGACAGGGGTTAACGGCCTATTGAGGTGTGTGGCGTTCTGGCTACGACCCTATAAAGATAGAGAGATAAGATGGGGGCAAAGACTTGACGCTCTGCAACTAGATATGTCAGCTAGTCAAACAGCTCATAAATTCCGGTAAAGCGAGATGATATGAAGTTTATTATATTCTCTTATTGTCCCATCTTCATGCCACCGTTGGCACAGACCACACTGCCCGTACACCAAAGACCATCGGGTGTACACAACATGCCAACAACACCCGCAACCTCACTAGTGAAAGCCGGGCGACGACCACCCATCTTCTCCTGAACCAACCGCTTCTGCTCATCAGTCAAGCGACTCATAGTGTCCTGGTTATTCACATCCAACTTGCTCATCGGTGTGTTATCCTGGTACCCCTGGATATCCTTCCAGAACTGCTCTCCGGTCGCAAAGTACATATCACCGACAACAGGGCCAGGGTTAACGGCGTTAACAGTGGCACGGTCTGCCAGCTCACGTGCCCAGGTGCGAGTCATCGCCTCAATGGCAGCCTTGGTACCGCCATAGATCGACTGGCCCACGAAACCGAGGGATGAGGATACACTAGAGATGCTCACGATGCGGCCGCTTCGGTCGGTGGGAAGGAAGGGGGCGCATGCCTGTGTGAGGAGGAGCGGGGCGAGGACATTGATCGCGTATTGCCAGTTGAAGTGTTCGGCCTCGATGGGGCCCTTGGTGGCATCGTTCAAGTTCCGGTCTTGCGATACGCCGGCATTATTGATCAGAATGTCGATCTGGAGTTTGCCCTCGGTGCTGAAATGTTCTTGGGCGGCGCCGATGATCGCTGTCACGGCTTCGGCGGGCTTACTTAGATCGGCTTGCACGCTCTCGCATTTGATGTTATGGGTTGTGGCTAAGGAGGAGCACAATGCTTCGGTGGGAGCGCGCGAGGACTCTGAAGTGAAGTTCAGTAGTAATGAGCAGCCCTTTTCGGCCAGATTGCGAGCAATTGCTTCGCCAATTCCTGTGTAGATGGCGTGTTAGCTTGATTTGTTGATATGCGGGGGAGGCTGGGCTTTACCCCGCGATCCGCCAGTGACAATGCCGAATTTCCCTTCAAGTACTCGAGCCATTTTGGATGTTAATGAAGGAGATGGAGAAATAAAGAAGATTAAATTGATTGAGGAAGGGCATTTCCTCTTCTTTAACCTCTCTTCTCTTATTTAGCCGAGACTTGATTCCCATCCCCACGGAGGAAAATTGCCCATTGGAGAGTGACGGAGGAAATGCGGGAATGCGGGTAAATTCCACATTCGGCCCGAATTGTCTTCAGCCGGTTATAACTTCAACATCTATTATCAATTCGACGGCCTTCTATCAAACTGGACCAGAAATTGGTGGATATAGTCCCAAGTTTTGAAGCTTTGTGCATCAATCAGCTCCAACGGGGTATACAGTGCAACGGTGGTACATGTCACGATATTGAAGAGCAGCTGTTTGTTATGTTCACATGGTTTGCATTGTTTGCTAAGTCTGGAGCGGGGAGGGGACCCACATATTTCTACCTTTCTTCTTTGCCTCCTTATAGGATGCGAATCGAATGCACTCTTTTGCTTTAAAGAACCGACTGATAACAGCATTGACTTCATGATAAAGAGTGTGCAGCTTGGTTTATTTACTAATCCTTCTGTTGAACACTATAGAGTCGTACTCATTATCGTCAGTGTGGTGAAACATTGGCTATATATATCCGTATCGGAAGAGTGTGTTGTCTTTCCATTGTTGAACATATGTATTTTGCGATATCATATGGTCCCAGCTTCGTACTCATAGAAAAGGCTAGCGAGAGTAATGGTGCAGTTTCCCAATATTATTCCATTTCCAATGTAGCACGACTATGCCAAGTTATAATTACAAGCTTGGTGTCCTTTTCGTGGGAAACCCACCTGTTAAATAGATTTCACCGAGTGGCACAAGTTGACAACTATTCAGCTATTCATAGTTGTGTCACTCATAGATCTGAATATCATTCATCACGGCATTGGATACTCCATCTTGGTGGCCGGTTTCACTGTCCCCCTACGCAACTTGGTTGGCGAGACATTAATTCTCGCAGCCGAATATGCAGTATTACTGTGCACAAGCGTGCAAAGTGAATCCACTCTCACTCGTCAAGTCCCCTTCTTCAACAATAAAGGTCATTGCCCCCGTGTAATATGTTTTTCCCTCAACACGAACAATCACACCACACTGTGGCTGACTGTGCTGGCCTTCCATTCGAATATTGTCTTCAAGTATGGTAGCACTCAAGGCCCCCGTTTTGAAGTAGTTCGACACAAGTGAATTGTATGCCCACGGCTGGCCAGTATACCTCAAGCCTTTCGCGTGGGCCATTGTCATCCGGGCTGCATCACTAGATCCCATCGGTGATCAGTCGATCTGATCATCCGCGAAAAACATAACCCAAGTTTCAGCGCCATCGACACCATCAGGCCTCGAGCTGAATTTATGATCCACTATGATCCACGACCATGAGTCCATGACAGAGTCCAGGAAGGACAATCTTTCGTCCTCGGGATGCTGCAATGCCTGGCATACCTGGGGAACAGTCTCCAAGTGGCGCTTCAAGCTCTTCACGGCACAAGCGACGGAGTCGATATTGAATTTGCGCAATCCAGTTTTAAACCCGAGCTCGCATATATCCGCCAAGGCATTATATGCGTCACCATAGGAAATGTCAACCTTGGTCGACCTTTTATCACCCAGTTCCGGCCACCTCACCCCAGCAGGTATAGACACTTCCAAGTCGATGGCGGCGCAGTATGCGGAGTAGAAAGGAAAGTCACAGGACGAGAAGGATCGGACTTTGTCCATCCGGCGAAATGGGAACAGACACACGAACCAGGCCACAGGGTGCATAAATGTTGAGGTGCATAAATGTTGAGGCTGACCTCGAGGGTCTCCAAGTTTGGCTTTAGTTCGTCTCGCCGTGGGAAGACAGTCAAGTCATGAGTGTTGACTAAAAATCGACCCAGGGCAATCGTCGCATGTCCGCACATGGTGGAGAATCCACCTTGAGGTGTATCTCCGTTATTGTTCTATCTACAAGGTGATAATGAGTTTTCTTGCTGTTGCTGAATCACAGGGTGGATTTGGATGGATGTTAGGCCGACGGTGGATATTCCATCCGAGGTCGGCATGGACATTTTGTCCGAGCTGCAATGTCCATCCGTGACTTCGTTTCAACACGCTGCTCCGGACGGCCTCTCCGCCATCCGAGCAAGGACTACGGGCTATGCCACCCGATGAGTTCCAGCTCGGAGATACTAACTGAGAGAGTTCCTCGAAATCATTTGATTATTTAAGTGAAATTCCGGGTATCCCCGAGGTTTTTTCTGAGTATCCCCGAGCTGGTAGCCCGCCACCCGACACATAACTATGTTGTACGAACTACTCTCTCATTGATTACTAATCAGCCACAGCGCAGCAGCATAGTCAACAAACACAACGACACCACCTTAGTGATGCCCCCACCAAACACTGTGAACGCAGCAGTGAAGATCGTAACAATCCCGAATAAGACCCCGCGACTGGTGCCATTTTGTTGATGGAAGCTGGAGGTCATGTTTTGGGAATGCTCGCCGCGGCCCAAGTGACCGCATTTCGCACGGCGTTAACAGTTAATGACTCACTTCATGCGTGCCAACCATATCCCGAAGGATCCGAGGTGTTTGGCCCACCCTCTCAATCATGCCAGAGATGGATGACACTCGGTCCCTATATAAAGATATATAACATTATCGGTTGTGTATCCGTTGTATCCCGCATCTTTCGAGGCTACACATAGTTATTACAATTCTCGCTGTTATCTCATCATGTCGCACCTCTCCAGCGATAACTTCACTGTGCCACCGGGCGACCAGAGCGTCCAGGTTCGAATCATCGATTCGACTACTAGGATTAACAACTTAAAACTAGGGTTTCTCATGGAACCTCCGATGGAGGGGATGGAATATATGCTCCCCCTTCCCGCTTGGTCATTCCTAATCGAGCATCCTTCAGGTCAAAAGATTCTTTTCGATCTTGGAGTTCCGAAAGATTTGCACTCGTTTTCGCCGGCCATCCGTGGACATCTCGAACAGCAGGGATGGCAAGTCGACGTCAAGGAAGAGGTGATCGATATTCTCGACGCAAATGGCATCGCGGCGAACGAAATTTCCGCTATCATTTGGAGGTGAGTACATCATTCCAATATTGACATTGATAAGGACACATACACTGTAAGGTACTGACGTTTTCTGTTTGCTGGAAGCCACTGGCACTGGGATCATATTGGTGACCCATCGCGATTTCCTTCCTCCACTGAGCTCATTGTTGGCCCTGGTTTCAAGGCCGAGCTCCTTCCTGGTTATCCAGCGAAGTCAGATGCCTTTGTACGCGAAAGTGACTTTGCGTAAGTCCTGGAATAGCATTTCCTGCGAAAAAATTATATTGGAACTAATGTTTGCACATCGGCTAATCTTTCTACGAAAGCGGACGGAATCTACGGGAAATAAACTTCTCAAACTCTGTCCAAGTTGGCGAGTTCCGAGCTGTTGATTATTTCGGCGATGGTTCATTCTACATACTAGACAGCCCCGGTCACGCAGTTGGTCACCTTGGGGCATTGGCTCGCACCACGACTAGTCCCGACACGTTCATTTTCATGGGAGGTGATCTCTGTCACCACAGTGGGGAAATTAGGCCATCGAAATATCTCCGGATTCCTGGCAATATTCAACCGAACTTCACTACTCCCATCTCATTCCCATGTCCCGGGGACTCAGTATACGAGCAGTTGCTAGTCCGACGGACTGGATCTGTGGACAAGCCATTCTTCCGACCAGCCATGGGGCTAAATATTGAACAGACAATAGGTACAATCGAGAAAGCACAGGTGGCTGATGCAGACAGCAATATCTGGTTTATATATGCTCACGATCGCAGCCTATTGAAATCCGTGGATTTCTTTCCTTTGTCGGCCAATGGATGGAAGGAGAAGAAGTGGCGGGAGAAAACAATGTGGGCTTTCCTCGACGAGTTTGAAACAGCGATCAAGCAGATTTGAAACTTCTACTTGATAAACTTGGCTTTACTACGTGATGTGTTTATTTATTTTGATAAACCATAACTAGATCCAGTCTTTCAATTCAACAAGCATTCCAACTGTTCTGGTTTCTTTCTATTCTCCCTCATTAAAGCAAAGGATGGTTGAAAGATGCAAAATATCATCTATGGAAGTGTTACAATATAGTCAGTCCTTTTGCTATGCCTCTCCTAAAGCCTATAGATACCGCGGAACGCCTGTTCTATATGAAAGCACCTGGCTTTTTACGTGGGTTTGGCGTGCGGCCCATCTAATGACTAGACTATGCGGCGTGCTCGAGATAGGGGCTTGACGCATGAATCTAGGATTGTAGGTCTACATAACCATCACGAATGCGTCTTTTTCTTTCTTCTTCAATGTTTCTTGCTGATGCTTAATTTGCGTTTGGCCACTTCATCTGCTCAGAGTGATAGTCACTTATGCAATGGACCCTTTCTCTGCTTAGATTCACCACTTTCTTTCCATCGTAGCAGAAGGTAGAGTAGATGATGCCCTAGTTTCCCCACCTTAAACTCCGAACTCTGTACAACAGCGCAATATGGCCCCACATATATATACATAAAGAGCACATCATAACGTGGGATCAGGCGATATCCGAGTGGATGATATCGGGAAAGCCACGAGCTCATTGGACAGAACAACCGCCAAGCGGCGAGCTAAATTATAGACCGCGGGAAACAACAAGAATCTCCACTTTTAAAAGCTGGAGAATGACAACAGAGACCTAACCTCTCCTCACAATCCCCCTTAACTCGAAAATGACGGACTCCATTATTCTGATCACGGCTGGTCCGTACCAATTCCTCGCGAAACTCGAGTCCGCAGCTCCGAAGACAGTCAAACTGTTCCGATCTCTCCTCCCATACCGCCAAAAGCTTATCCACGTGCGATGGAGCGGTGAGGGTATGTGGATTCCGTTGGGTGAGACCAATTTCAGCATCCCCTTCGAAAACCACACGGCGCATCCCGCACCTGGTCAGATTCTGTTGTACCCCGGGGGTATCTCGGAGACTGAATTCCTCTTCTGCTATGGAGGAGTTGCTTTCGCAAGCAAGATGGGAGCGCTTGCTGCCAATCACTTCTTGACTATCACTGAAGGGTCTGAGAACCTGCATGCACTTGGGAATTTGACTCTGTGGGAAGGAGCACAAGATGTGTTGTTTGAGCTGGCGGATGAGGATAAGTATGTTTCGGCGATTGAATCTGTCGAGTATGTCACTGACGCAACACAGAATTCGGCAATTCAAGGCCGGTCGATCTGCTAAACTCTAGTTAATACGCATAAGTTTGTAACATAGACATTGACAATCTGGGAGACAATTGTACCCATGGGCAGAATGAGCATGCATATATTTCCAAAATATACTATCGACACTCAGTTACTATTCTATATATTTGATTTTATGGAGAGTCATCAAACACATAACCCTTCATTTCCCATTCGCGAGTGGAACACAAGTATGCCAGACTTCCATCAAAGCTGTTCCGCATATAGGTTAGATTTTTATCATAAGCCATCAAGATCCAAACCCAGCGCAAGTCAAGATTGGCTTTTTTTTCCATCTCCGAGTGCTAAGGGATACTTTTTGAACACGTGGGAAACAGGCGAATGATTTCAGGTTCAACCTTCTCAGCCTTTATGTGTCCAATCAGTTTGGCGACTGCCGACTATCCCAGTGAAGTGACATCAAATCCGGTATAGTTGCGTATGTACATACATTATACATCATAGAGGTATCACATCCCAAGTAGACCAACCCCGCTATAATTCCAGCACCCCACTTCCACTTCAGCTTCAACTTCACCTCCAGTTTCAACTATACTTTCCAAGTTCAACTTCAACAACTACCTAGTTCCATTTGTCCAATTCCAAAAAAAGAAATCCAACCCAAATATGCCATCAAACACCCCCACAATCCTCTTGCTAGGAACTTGTGACACCAAACTCCCAGAACTCTTCTACACAAAAGCTCAAATCGAATCCAACAACGCCACAGTCCTTTTGATGGACATCGGCCGCAACCCAACAACCCATGAAGAAATCGCCATCCCCCAAAGCGCCTTAACCAACGCCTCGACCTCCTCAACCCCAATCCCAGATCTAGCAACCCTCCCGCGGGCCGAGTATATAACCACACTCACACCCTACGCCACAAAAATTGTAACTCACCTCCACGAATCTCACCAGATCCACGGGATCCTTGCCATCGGCGGCTCATGCGGTACAGCGCTCGCGGCAGCAGTCATGCGCGACGCGCTACCAGTCGGATTCCCCAAACTACTAGCATCAACCATGGCGTCAGGAGACGTGGGACCGTACATCGGCGAAACAGATATTAGTATGATGTACAGCGTTGTCGATATCGCGGGCCGGAACCGCGTTTTGGAGGGTGTTCTTGATAATGCTGCTGGGGGTATTACGGGAATGGCGAGTGCGTTTTTGAAACGGGAGCGGGGTAAGAAGGAGAAGGTCGACGAATCTTCCCGTGTGAAGATTGGTATATCCATGTTCGGAGTTACGACGCCTGGTGTTACACGCGCTCGGGAACGTCTTGAGGAAGTCCTGCCTAGTTGTGAGGTTTATGTCTTTCATGCTACGGGGTCTGGGGGGAGGGCTTTGGAGAGGCTGGTGAGGGAGGAGCAAATTGATGCGGTGCTTGATTTGACGACTACTGAGATTGCGGATGAGGTTGTGGGTGGGGTTCTTAGTGCTGGGGCTGGACGGTTGACTGCGGCTACGGTGCGGGATATTCCGAGGGTTGTTAGTGTTGGGGCGTGTGATATGGTTAATTTCGGGGAGGTGGGGAGTGTCCCACCTGTTTTTCGGGGAGGCGGGGAGGTTGTTCCATGAGCATAATGCCACTGTTACGCTTATGCGGACTACTAAGGAGGAGTGTGTGGATATTGGGGTGTTTATAGCAGGGAACTTGTTGCGGGATTCGAAGGATCAAGGGCAATTGAGGCGGACGAAGGTGGTTCTGCCTATTGGTGGGGTGAGCATGTTGGATGTTCCTGGTCAGACATTCCAGGATGCAGAGGCAGATGAGGCATTGTTTTCGACTTTGGAGAAGGAATTGGAGGGCAGTGGGATATCAGTCGTGCGAGATTCGCGTGACATCAATGATCCGGACTTTGCTGTGGCGGTAGCAGATGAACTGGTGAAATTGATCCACGGGGAATAGATCTGACGGCATGACCAGAAGAAATATGAACTCAAGCCAATCTTCTACGGGGAACAATTACACAAGAAATAAAATGTTGACGCATAGCTTCGATTTGTTGAAGTTCTACACTATCACAATCGGCCCATGGAGGCCTACACACCGAAATAAGGTATCAAGAATAAAATCCCATCACGCAGTGTTGAATGCAAGACCATCCCAGGTCATCCCACGCCAAAACAAAACATTAGAAACACACCTCCGGTGCAGGCCACTTTTTATGCCGTTGAAGGACAACCACTTTTGAGTTCTAAGTTGATGGAGAACTCGAATATGCCAATCATAACATCGTCGAATCATGTTGAAAGTCTATTTCCCAAGATCATCATCGAACGCAGTTGAAAATGTAAAGAAATTAGTAACGGTAGATCTCGGGCTTGAAGGGGCCGTTGACATCCAGGCTGAGGTAGTCGGCCTGGACGGGGGTCAGCTCAGTGAGCTTGGCGTTAACGTGCTCCAAGTGGCAGCGAGCGACCTGCTCGTCGAGCTGCTTGGGCAGAACGTAGACACCGACGGGCTTGCGGCCACCGGCACCGAACTCGATGTACTTCTTGCCGAAGGCCTCATCCTCAGCCTTGAAGAGGGCAATCTGGGCCAGGACCTGGTTGGAGAAAGAGCAGGACATGACGAAGGAAGAGTGACCGGTAGCACAGCCAAGGTTGACAAGACGGCCCTCGGCGAGGAGGATGATGTTCTTGCCGTTGAGGTTGTAACGGTCAACCTGGGGCTTGATGTTCTGGACGGACTGAGAGTTGGCCTTCAACCAGGCGACGTCAATCTCGATATCGAAGTGACCAATGTCTACAAGATTGTTAGTATTAATCCGCAAACCAAAGTGTTCATTCGAAACAACTTACTGCAGACAATGGCGTCGTTGCGCATGGCCTCGAAGTGACGGCCAACAAGGATGTCACGGCAACCAGTGGTGGTGACGAAGATCTGACCGACAGGGGCAGCGGCCTCCATGGTGTTAACCTCGTAACCCTGGACAGCAGCCTGGAGGGCGTTGATGGGGTCGACCTCCGTGACAATGACACGGGCACCCATGGAGTGGAGAGCCTGGGCACAACCCTTGCCGACATCACCGTAACCGGCGACGACAGCGATCTTACCAGCGATCATGACATCGGTGGCACGCTTGATACCATCGATAAGAGACTCACGGCAGCCGTAAAGGTTGTCGAACTTGGACTTAGTGACACAGTCGTTAACGTTGATGGCGGGAACCTTGAGCTTGTTGTCCTTGAGCATCTTGTAGAGGTGGTGAACACCGGTGGTGGTCTCCTCGGAGACACCGAAGCAGTCATCGAGCATCTCGGGGTACTTGGTGTGAATGAGGGAGGTGAGGTCACCACCGTCATCAAGGATGAGGTTGAGCTTCTTGCCATCGTTGAAGGCCTGGAGCTGCTGGTCCAAGCACCACTGGTACTCCTCCTCGGTCTCACCCTTCCAGGCGAAGCTATAGAACACAATAGTCAGACGAAAAGTCCACGAAGGGCTATGAAATCTGAAAGATTTCAGTAAGAATGAAAACTTACACAGGGACACCGGCGGCAGCAATGGCAGCGGCGGCGTGATCCTGGGTGGAGAAGATGTTGCAAGAGGTCCAGGTGACCTCGGCACCGAGGTGAGTGAGGGTCTCGATGAGGACAGCAGTCTGGATGGCTAGTGGAGCGGTCAGCACGGGCTTTGCTTTGTGATGGATCAATTCGTACTCATGTGAAGACAACCAGCGATACGGGCACCCTTGAGGGGCTGGTCGGCACCGTACTTCTCACGGATGGCCATGAGACCGGGCATCTCAACCTCGGAGAGCTCGATCTCGCGGCGACCGAAGGCGGCCAGCGACTATGGGAATGGTCAATGATTGAAGGGGGAAAAATAGGTGATTGAGAGAGACATACGAGGTCAGCGACCTTGAACTTCTGTGCGGGGGCAGACATTATGTGGAATATGTATTCAAAAACTGCTGATTGTTAGAAAGAAATATCAAAAAGTGACTTTGTAGAAATTGACTGACCAAAGGTGTATGAATGAGAAAGGAAGAGGAAAGAGAGAAAAGGAGAATAGAGGGGAAACGAAAACTCACGGGCTTGAGGGGATCCACCAAGGTCCCAGAACGTGGCAAGTACTAGTACTCCATTATAGCATTGTTTCAATATGTATAATTAGGTACCGGTACTTCTCAACAGTTCTTCGGTCTCCGTAGTGGGCTGACTGATGGCGGGGGTATTGCTTAGTCAGAATCAGCAGCCACCACTTACACAAGTGGCATCTGTTGTAGTCACGTGATATGTTCATAACGAAGCCCTACAGAGTAACTAACTAGTTAATGAAAAAAAACATATGGAAGTACACCTCCTGTCACAAAGTACGTAATTCCAGTTCAAGTAAAAAGTACACCAACCTGAGTCTCCAGAGCGTTACGTGAAATACATGGACAAATTATGTATACATGGATGAGGCAAGATACCCAAATCAAAACTAGTGCTGTTTGGGTGGGGGCCAAATATCCACGGATACATATAGATCCTATTAAGTCAACAACAGAGGCATGTACGGACAAAATGTACCACCAGGGACTTTAGTCTTATTGGCTATTACTGCCAAATATTACGTACAAAGTAGGTATTATTCATTCTCTCTTCATAACTAGTTAAGGACTCGGGGACCCGGGCACCAGAGCCCCGGGGGTGCACTTGAGGGGCCGGGGGGCTACTACCACCCTATCTTAGGCCCTCAATGATTCGGGAATCGACCCTACACTTATCAACCATGTAGTATAAATCCTTTTCTTTGGAAGACCCTCATTTATCTTCAAAAGAAAACTTTGCAATTGAACAACACCTAATCTTGCTTTTAGGCCACTTTATGTAAATTCTATAGAGCTTGTTACGTGGTGTATGCTCTCATATTCTAATTTCTGGAAATTTATAACGGTGTGTTCAAATCGATTCCTTGGAGCACAACGCAGCAAGACAACCGACGAGTCGAGGCGAGTATTCTATGCCCCTCTCGTAACCAATCATGATAGTCAAAATCGGATGTTGTGCTCCAGCTTTGGTACATATTCGTCATTGAGAGGTTTCATCAGCGCGTCACTCTTAGAAACTTCTCGCAGCCTTTCTAGATCGGCGAATCCAAAACGGATCAACCCAGCAAGGAGACATTTTTCGAGCATAGCCATATATGACCGGGTTTCCGATCTATTTTCATGAAGTTAGGACATGTTCGAAGCACGGATTGCTATAACGTACCCCTGTAGGGTTCTTGATCTATGCGTCACCCACTCATTTAATTTTGCGACGCAGGCCATCGCAAGGATAAACACCAAGGACGCGCCGCGAACGCCGCTTCCATGAATACTGATAACAGCAGACAAGGGAATAGAGATCGAGTAAAATGTGCTGGACGAGTATCCACGCAAGTACGGCGTGTAGGTGAAGAAAAAGATCCCCAGTCGGGCATAAATGAAGCTGTCGAGCGCAGAGATAGACACCTTGTGTAGACTGGGCAGTTGTAGTAGGTATGATATAGTGGAGATGACCGGGCGCAGCAATGCACCCGTTTGGTATGGGGGTCGAGTTGTACGTGGATCGCCACGACGAAGCGTCTTTACGAGAACCAAACTGGTCCAAGACCAGATGAAGCAAGACAGCACATCTATCACCTCGGGGAGGATATTGTCATTGCCAAGTCGGACTTTGGAGATATGGTATCGACTCAATTCCATGACCCCGGTGCCAATATGTATGAAGAGGCACGCTTTGTTCTTGGAGAACTTTGCGCTATACATTCGAACTTGCCGTCGTGTGTGATAGAGGAAGATGACCAGATATGCAGAACAATAACAGATCAATGACGCGATATCGGATTTCCGACACATGGTGACAGACTGACAGTTGCTGGATCAATTATTGGAATTCCTTCGTGTATTCATTGGTTCAGATCAAATCAGCGATCTAAATAAAGGAACTGAATAGTGAGAATTTCGTATTCTAAGTAGGCTTCGGGATCTAACCGGTCCCTGTAATTTTTTTACTAAAATTACGGACCCTCGCTTGCGAGGCAACATAATCGTGCCAAGCGCCCAACACACCCTATGTTGGTGCGCCCCACTCAACGATAATTCTTACTCTGAGTCACTCAACGATAATTTTCAAGGTAACAAATGTATTAAACTCCATATTTATAGGTAACCACTATGACTATCTACATACCAATTTCCACTATTACTATCTCGTGCCGCTATTAAAGCTTTATACTTAGTATCAGCTAGATCCCTATTTGGGCCTATTATATAGCCTCTAAATCCTTAGTATGTTTTGCCTATAGGTGCTTCAACTTTTTAGAATCGGCCTCTCGCCTACCCACTATCTTCCTATTTGCATATATAGGTGATAGTACTAAGGCCCTAGATCTAATAATCAATCTACTATTTCTCGGGATATTTGCCGTAGAAATAGAGGTACGACTGACGCGTACGAGCCTTCTTTAATTTAGCCCTAAGTATAGTATTTTGAACATTGCTTCGTGAAACTGTCCTCCGCCAGATTCTTTCGGAGCTGTACAGCCTCTGCTACAGATTGTGATGATGGCAGATTCGGTGGTAGCAACTGGGGCATAGGTAACGGCAATGGTGCCATCGGGGTTTTTGATCGAGAGAGGGCCAGTCAGGCCAACCGGGACAGAGGTATATCTGATGAAATTCTCAATGGATATTTTTATTGCATCGTCAATGGTTTAGTTATATGCTTTGCATCTTGCAGAACATTTCTAAACCTTGCCATCCTCTTCGAAGACATCTATGCGGTATAGATTGGAGATGGAAATAATATTTTGTCCGTTGCGGTCTGTTGGCGTAGTGAAAATGAGTTGGACTATACCCAGTCGGATAACTATACCCAGTCGGATATCAATAGCACGCATATATATAATATGCGAAAGAATTCCTTGGTTTAAGAGCAAGATACCCCGCAGCCTCGAAGTTCAATATCAATACTACAAATGGAACATACCCTTTGGGATCTCCAGCATGATTTTAACTCTCATAGCGCATACGCTATTGCGTCATAGACACGGCCTTTAGGTGAAACTTTTTTTTTTTGTTTACTCAACGACTAGAATATGTTCATATAGATCGTATAATACTACAACCTAGTGATACAGAGGGTGCGTCTATACATGTGCTATGCATATGCACCAAGACTCAGAACGGGTAACTCTTTTGCCAACCCGTTTATTACAATATCAGAAGCTCTCTACTCGGTCCCTGCACGACCATTGATATTCTCTAGTGTGACTAGAAGTAAGGATATCTTATTGATAGAAATTCCAACATAAGTGATCACAGAATATACAAAACAAGGGTCTAGTAATATTAAGCAGTATCGTTATTTATAGGCACGTTATCGAGGGGATGCCTCTCTGATATTTAGCGCGTAGATCGGCAAGGGCTACCCTCTTGAGCTTCGGTGCATATGCATATGTCAGACAGAACTGAAAAGTCCAGAGGCGGATATAGCGGATCGGGAGAACAATGTACATATTGTTAGTCCTAGTGATGTAACGCCCGAGCTGAACAGGCATAGGCACCCGTAGATAATGCGATTAGGAGGCGAATTAACTACATATTTATGCAACATTCCTTGGAATAACATCACTACTAGTGTTACTTTCTAACATTGTAATATACTTAGAGTTGCTCCTAGCAACCTTGTTTCCGTAGGTACTAAACTCATTCAGACCCTTCACCAACAACTGGAGCTTCCTGTCGTTTATGAAATTCTGTGCCTTCTAGGTCTACATAATCACCGAGAAAAGTGCGCGACAGAAAGAAGTACTCCCTCGGGGAAGCCAGGGTCATCCACGGCTCATCCACTCTAGGGTTCTCCGTACACCTTCCTTGTAATAAACCTTTGTCCCCTCTGACGTTGCCCATTGGGTTGCTGGTCGACCTCGACCACACCATGTATCAGGCTTCACGTTGGCTGGAGATTTCTTGGATAATATCTTTGTTAGAGGGGACTACGTCGAAATGCATGGTGCAATGTGAGATTGATAGATTGTTGTTGAAGTTGAGAAAGTTAAGCTACAAAAGCTAAGAAAGAGACTAAGAAATCGACAATCTTCCGCTTAAAAAATATTGTATGCTCCTGATCCTTCTTGTAGATATTCATGATAACGCAGTAGCTCTCGTGTAGTCAATTGGGAAGGCAATGTCAGAGCTTCGTCTCGCTTTAGTTCCACTGTGGTGGGTATGCGTCTAGTCGCGGAGTGACTTGATTGGTAAGTAGCGAGCTGGAAATTGTGGCTGGAAATTCCGGAATACTACTGCTTTCGCAGCCGCATCTAACGTCCGCGCTAGACACAGCAAGGGCCTTAACCACCCGTTAGCTAATACAAGTTTATGCCGTAGTAAGAACGAGCTTTCAAACCTTCGCTTCATATCCTATATATACCCCGTGGCACTGACTAGCATCTGAAATGAGACATCGATTGTGATTTTTCCCTTCCGAGTACGGTTTGATGTAACTTGATTGGTAATCCATTCGGGTCATAGGCCAGTCCTCAGTCCTCCCTCCTATGAGTAGAGTCAACATAGGTGACTCCCGACGATGTGTCTGGTGATCCACTAGACTAGAGCAAGAAACGGCTCCTTATACCAATTGTCAAATTCTACTCACGGACTGACGTTATTCTTTCCAGGGTACGTTGTCAGCTGATATCCCTAATCAACTTTTCCAAGCCTCGTTCGTGGGCCGATAAAAGAAGTCCAACCTTCTCAAGACATTTGTTGAAATGTCCAAGGACCGGAATGACATCGTCATTGCGTTTTCCGGGTTCAAGGCCGCTTTTCCGGCGAAACATCTTCATTTTGATAGCTTGTAGGGTATTATGCGTGGCCACCGGGACCTAGTGGCGACCAATCTTCACTTTTTCTGAAACCACAACTCTATGTCCGTGAGCTACTGAGCAAATAAGAATATTAGCGGGTATATGTGTGTGTCACTTGCTGTAGGAGGCCTTACTCGTTGGAATTTGCTCCCCGCCGTCCGAACACGATAGATCGCTGCTTGTGGGTCCAACTATTGCCAGCTGGTTTCCTCTGCCTTCCCAGCTAGACATCCCACTAAAAGTTCCTCTCTTCTGTCGCATATGTTCATGCGGACATCTTTAGGCCCGTTCTTGAGGCTGAAGATGTGATGGCTTGAGAAAGAGGGTTCAAAGACTTTCAGCCGACAAAGATGGCGTAATGGAAGATCGTGTCGTTCACGAATACAATAGACACGAGGTTCAAGGAAGAACGTTGAAAGCTGCTCGTCGAGACGGTATAAGAATGATATGTGGATATCTGTAGCTGGAAATGAGAATGCAAGGGGATCTGGAGATGACTCGATTGGAGCCGAGACCTCCTCGGTAGGTGGAGGGTTCATAGAACGCGCACTGGTTCTGGCCACGGCGTCTCGGCAATGTTGACAACTTTGTGTCTCTCGACCTGTAGACACTGGCTGAAATTAATGTAAGGGACATACATGCCCGCATCGAGAGCATAGCTTTGAATCCATGATAGGGGAGAAGGGTGGAAGCTTTGGCTAAGATACATGCTAGTTATGCGCTGTATTATAGTTAGATATATTGCACGAATGTGATTGGTAAATGATAATATCACCTAACCAGATTAGACTAGTATACATTTATTCTGCCAGTTCTCACCGAACAGTTTTTCATCGTGTAGACAAGCTATGGATTTGAGACCCATAGGGGAAAAGAATAGTCCCGTGACACTCGGGGCCCTTGTGATATATGTTGCTTCGCTTCGCTCCGCAATAAACATCAACCTCACTGCCCGGGGCAGGAACTACCAGGGATGTGTGTAGGTGTGGATTGTATATAGTAGATCACGCAAGCTGATCCTGAATTCCCACAGAAATCCAATAAATCATATAGAAATACCTCCTGTTGTAGCTACTAGCTACTTGGGGAGGGAGAAGAAGAATGCTTTTCGTATTCAATTTAGGAGCAGCAGGGTATTTATACCCTGAATCCGACAAACAAGCGCTCAGTCTGCAAGCAAACAACGGGAGATGGGAATCATGGGATCACCTCAACACCTCCTCTTTCAATTATCGATCTTCTTCTTATCCACATTGCTAGGTACTACGGTCATCTTAATCTTCCACCCGTCCAATTTCCATGCAGTTCCTAAAGAGTTGACTGATAGCGTGGTTCAGGGCTTAGTTGGGATTGGTAGCAACTGCACCCCAAGGGCCGGGGACCTTAGGCAACGCTGTACACACATGCCAATCTACATGGTATATGTGCAGGTTCATGGACTACATACTATAGTTCAAGCCATTGATGCACATATCCTTTGTTCGTGTACAAGACATGCTAAGTCTGGAAAAATAAGAACGCAAACCTCCCATGTTGAGTTGGAGTAACCTCAACGACCCATTTTCATCGTGTTCCTCGTGCCCCTTGTGTCCATAGAACGCTGCAAAGCCAGGAAAATTGCAGTATCGGTGATACCCATAAGAGATTCGTCAAGCAGCAGAAAGCATAAAATAAAAGGATCAAAATCAAATAAACAACATGATCTCATAAGTCATGAAAAGAGTAAAAGTCATAACGGCTCAAAAACGAAAACAACGCTAGTAAGAGATCTGCGCTGGCTCATGAGCCCCATAAGGATTCCCATCACGATAAGCAGGGGTATGATCGCTCCGAGATTCGTTCCTCGACCGTGCATATTCAATCTCATCAGGCCAGCGATGACGAGAAGGCGCACCCTGGCTACGAGCGCGACGACGCTCACGCCTAGCAGCGCGTTGAACACATTCCTCCTGGAACGTGGTATTTTCCTTTCGCTTCTCCATAACCTCCTTCCATTCACCATAGGCACCCTTGATACCGAGCGCAGCGAGACCGATACTCACAGCGTCCTTGGTGTTAGCTTTCATGCGTCGTTTGCGAGCCTCTTCAGGCGTAATTTCTCCCTCTTTCAACTGCTGCATTCGCTCTTTCCTCTTCTCCATGCTACCGTAGAGACCGTGCGCAGCGTGGATGGTAGCCACACTGGCCAGACCTCCCGTAATCAGCATATCCCGCTTTAACTTCTTGCGTTGCTTCTTTTCATCAGAACTGGAACCTAGGTCAGAATCACTCTCGGAGGTCGACCCGTGGCCGCGGTCCTTAGAACCGGGACCGGATTCACCGCGCGATGCGCGGGTGGGTGCATATGGGGGTGGATTTGTTTCATCCATTGAACGGTATCGACCTACATCTCTCGAGCCTTTGCTCCGTCTCGAGTCCCTGTTGTAATAATCGCTGTCCGCATCTGAATCCGAATAGTCGTCGTGTCGATGTGCCCGGTGATGACGTCTCTCTCGATCGTCCCGATGCTCCCGACGGTGCTCCCGATGATGCTCCTTGCGATCGTCCCTACTGTCGCGGTGACGGTCTTCTTCTTCTTCTCCAAGTCCCAGAGCGGCCATGCCCTTGCTGATGTACTCCGAAACGCTCTTGCTGCGTTTGTGGGAGCCACGCTCTTCCTCGTCGCTGTCACGGGAATGATCGCGGCCGCGAGGCCGAGATCGAGACTTTGAGTATCGATCAAAGATTTCCTTTCCGGCAGCAGCAAGGGCTCCAGTGGCAGCGAGGTTCTTGATACCACCACCACCACCTGACGAGCGACCACCATCTCGGCCACGAGATCGTGAGCGTGAACCGCCACCCATGAAGTGACTGGCAGCCAGACCTGCAAGCGTGGACTCGACAACATGACGTGTTCCGTGCTTGCTAGGATCTTTGTCAACAAGGCCGTCGGTGCCACCAGCAGCCACAGCAGCAGTGAGAACGCGCTTTCCTTTCGCACCGGCCCATTCACCGGGCTCTTTTCGCTGTTTGAAAGCCTCAACTGCGGCGGCTGTCACGGCGGCACGAGCAGCCTGTGCGATGCGCTGCTCGCTCTTATCGCGTTTGCTGCCTCTATCACGTTTGCTGCCGCCGCGATGGCGGCTGCGACTGCGCGAATCTGACGATGATCTCGAGTATGATCTATTGCGATGGCGAGACTGGGAACGGCCGCGACCACGGTCTCCACGGCTAGCAGAAGCAGCGGCGCCCCCGAGGCCTATGGCACCCAAGGCTTGCTCGCTGAACGACTTGCGACGTCTGCGGCGGGGTGGAGAGCGACTTGGAGAAGAATCGGAATCGTATTTGGAGCGACGGGAGCCTGAGAGATATTAGAATTATTTTCAATCACATCAGCTCTGTATCACTCACGTTTATCCTCGTGGTGTCTTGACCGACGAGGACGGGAGCTTCGGTACGCAGCATCGTTGTATGGATCGTAACCGCTGACGGAGGAGGCACGGCGCACATTTTCGTAGACGGGTCGTCGCGGCCGCCGAGAGCCATACGGACGCTCGTAGGCATAGTCTGAGCCTGGTGGGTAGTCGCGCTGTACCTCCTCGATCGAGTCGTTGCTGGCACGGGGTACATATGAGTCTCGCTCGTGTCTTCGATAACTGCCACGAGGATCATCATATGGATCAATATAACTGGCTGGGCGTGTGTAGCGGTCGCGCGGCTCGCGATAACGACGGTCCTCGTAGTACGCCATGGTTGAGGCAAAAGTGAGGGGGAGACAAATTCAAAGATAAAAGGTCGAAGGTTGTGAACTACTACCGTTCACTGGGAGAATATGGTGGGATGAAAAAAAAAGAAGTTGATTTGAGATGTATGGCGGGGCAGGGGCTAGGGGTGGCGTGACGTCGATGTGGATTCAGATGGGTGAAGTAGCGGCTGAGAAACTTGGCAGTGGCTGAGAGTTGTAGATTGTGTTCATGGAGATAATAACATAAGAAAAGTACAAAGTTCAAGGCAAAAGGTCGATTCTTATTCAGACGGTATATATATCTACTTGCAAATCAAGATTATACCAATGACGTACAAAAGAACAGCGATGGAATGTTTCAAAAGCGGATATACCCCATCGAATGAGCATGTGGACTGATGTCGTGTATCAGATATCAGATATCACCCCGACGTCATCCTGCATCTTAAGTATCAGGGAATTTTGGACGATCCAGCCCTATAATATACACAAATGCAGACAATTTGATAATTTGTCACTGTTTTACTTCTATTTTCCTTGGAAAGGATATATACAACTACACAAATATACAAAAGACAATATAAAAACATCGGGATTAAGATTTATAGAACGTAAACAATGGTTCCACGGATCGCCTTCGGGGGTTCCCAGTGGCTTACGATCCGACCAACACGATGCTCTGGATATCGTTGGGTGCAGAACTGGTTGCACATAATTTCTCATGGCAATCCCTGAAGGGACGCTGGACAGTATTTGGCTCTCCTAGAACACATCTCCCACAAATTTCAACCATCACACATAACAGAATCACATGGTACACGAGGGATATAAAACAGGGAAATAATAAAGACACATAGTAACACGTATGGTAGGCCTAGACGTCTCGATATTTTGAAACGCGCAGTCATGCAAATGATCGCTGAGGTATGAAAAAAAAAGCAAAAGAAAAAAAAAAAAAACACATCTTGAGAACCCACAATAGACAGCCATAAAAAAAAGAGGACTAAATTGACAGAATCGAAACACACCGCACAGCAGTGGCCAGGCACAGGGGACCAACAGAAGAAGGAAGTCGTACAATAAACAGCAAATAGAGTGGACGGTCAGAGAAACCCGCACTGCGTTCCCTTAGGGCGCCGGCGGAGCAGCCCCTGGGAGAGACCGGACAACTGCCTCCATGGGTTGACTGATGTTGCGCTGGTGGGAAGCCGAGGCGTATGCCGAGCCGGGACGAGCCATCGCCCACCGAGCATCAGTTTCTGGCTCCGAAGTAGAGCGCATCTCGTCCGAGTGCGTGCGGTGAGTCCGAATGTGCTGTTTCATATTGTCTTTTCTCGTAAAGGCTTTATTGCAGATTGGACAGTGCACACTCTTTTCGCCAGTGTGCTTCTTGCCGTGGCGCGCCGCATGGCCCGAAGTCGTAAACGTTGAAGAACACCCATGGCTTGCGGCATAGGGGCACGGGTACTTGTTCTTTCGACCCGTGCCGCGCGTCGCCCCGGTCTGAGAAGACGCCGTTTCGGATGTGCTCGAACGAGTCTCAGGTGGCGTTCGAGGAGCTGCTGGCCCACGAGCTGGGAATTGGTATGGTTCCCGTCGAGGATCCTGCCGGGCATACGGGTGATAAGCTGATCGTTGACTGGTGAAGTAGTCGTAAGCTGAGCCGTCAGATGACCCGGGTGAAACAGGCTGGACGGCTTCAGTCACCGCGTCCGAGTGATGCCTCGTCCCTCGTGGCGATGTTGCTGGAGATTCGGATGAAGCTTGGGGACGGGTGTACTGCGGGTCACTGGCGGGCGGGGGTACTTGCTCTGAATGTGGATAATGTGATGGGGATGTGTGAGTCCGAGTAAATCGGGGAGCGGAGCGGACCGCAAAAGATGGGTTATCATCGTTATTCAGAATGGACACAATACTCGTCCTACAGCTGGACATCTCCTCAAGGCCCCGATGTACGGTCACCGGGGCTGGAAAACTATACTAAAGGCAGAATCCAAGTTAGTATAAACTGTTGGTAACCGGCTCAGCAGGGCTCTGGGTACTCGTCAGGACTCGAGAGATCGCCGATCTGAGACAAGGGGAGAAAGGGGAGGTTGAAGAAGAAAGAGAACATCTCGCTCATTTCTTGCCTCCCCCGGAATACACGACAAACGCACCAGCGGCTCTCGAAAGATGTTTGTCCTCTGTGTCGTGTAACACGTCGACAACATTAGACCCTAAATCGGCACTTGCCTGCAGACTTAAGCAGAGGCCTGATAACTCGAGCTTGTGCCGGACTCCGTGTGTCCGTTGGAAGTGACGAGGAAGTATCTCGAAGGTTGTTAAATACAGGAGATACGATGACTTGGCAGCGATAGGGCAAGTTGAGGTCTGACAAATCTGCCTCCTTCAGAGTGGAATTTGTTCCGAGGCTCAGGTCGTCTTCTTTTTTTCGTTTTTCTCCCTGGGGTTTCCTTTTTTTTTCCTTTCTAATTTTGCAATTGGATGTGGGGAACACAATCCTCAACGGCAGTTGCAAACTGGCCTGGGGATGTTGCAGAAAGTCGAAGTTCAGCGCCGGTTGTCTAACCGCGCAAAGTAACAGTTCTTCCAGATAAGTGCTAGGCCGTCTGAGAATATGTAGAAACGAAATGCGCTCTGCGCGTGTCCGTGGTAGAGGTCGAAGTGGAAATGAGAAGCCGGATATGAGATAAGATGGCGAGAGTGAGTTATCGGAATGATGGATTGAGAAATCAAAATAACAGGCAATCAATCAAATGTAGGAATATAGATCAAGAAGTAGAGAGAAAGGGAAAAAAAAAAAATGACGAGCAGCCAACCATGGCCATTTAACTAATTATAATTATACTAAAAAGAGCGAAAGAAGCCAAGCTCCAGGGTCTGTCGAGGCTCCCCAGAGGATACACTTCCATACCGAGCACGCTATTTAGTTCGGTGGAGAAATCAAAAAAGAAAAAAGAAACGGAATAAAAACAAAAACAGAAAAAGAAATATAAGACACAAAATACAAGACCAAGACCCCTAATCCACCCTGTGCAGACCCGTTTTCTTCTCCGTTTCTTCCGGCCCGCCCGCGACTCCAGTGGTCTATGACTTTTTTCTTTCTTTCTCGGATCACATTGTTTGAATTGGTTTTGATTCCTTCTGTATATTTATTCTTATTTCTAAACATAATACGGTGTGTCTGGGTAGAAGTGTTAACTCCGACTGGGGTTGTCATCCGGCCTAGGGTTTCGGCTGGGCCAAGCGAAAACAGCAAAAGATCCACCATATCGGCAGAACTGCGGACAATCATGGGACCATTGGACCCTGAGCAAGTTTACTGGATTTTATTTACGGATACAGATTTAATAGATTCCATTTATTTTAGGAATTTGCTAAAAAAGACCAGGGATGGACAAGCTTTTAGCCTTGTCCATATTGTCCCCGATGTACGTGTTCATACTCCATTGAAATCCTATCCCAGTTCACTACTCACAGGACAACTCTGTTACCTGGGGAAATCCAAGAACATACGTAAGTGATGATGTTAGTACCTTGGCCTGTTTGGGAACTCACCTCCGGCTCGGACATTCTAGAGCGGGTATTGACTTCAATTCGGGAATCCATAGGTTGATTGGTTGGTTGATTTCTTAGTTTCTTACGAATTATAGCTCTGTTTTAGTCTTTCTTTCTTTCTTTTTTTTTATTACTGCAGGGCGATCTCGCCCTACGAAAAAATAAAGATAAAAAAAAGATAAGACACAAAAATGGGCCCTGGAAATCCGCTTCCACGCTTTGATAATCTATTTCCTTTTCACTAACTATAACGTGGCGCCCTTGCTTGTCGGACTTTTTTGGTTTTCTTAAAAGAGTACTTTGTGCCGAAATTCTTTTCTTTTCTCCGAGACTATCCGGATAATCCTTCTCCCCAAAAAATTACGTATCTACCGTACAATATATTCATGGGCATCTGTGGTGTACAGAGTTTTATAAAAGCAATTGCCTCCACGTTTCGAGTATAGATAACCTAATTAACCTAATCTGGATCATCTATCACTGTCTGCGTAAACATTCCGAAAGATTTACATGGGTACTGTTGAAAGGGATTGGCCCGTGCAACTATTCGTATTCGCGTCCATCCGCCCCGCTCCGAGAATCCATTCGCGGGGACTCTCCAGGGCTGGCTTTCCCTCTACGTTGCAGCACACGTACTCTGTAACGTACAAAGCAGACGGGATTATTTCAGTGGTTTATGTACGTGAATATATGAATGGAATAGCAGAGACCGTCCTTAGTTACATGTGAGTCAACAGTCTACTCTATCTGGTCATATATCAAAATTGCGTTTGTCCTTTTTTTCTTTTTTTTTTTTTTTTTCCCCTCCTCTCCCGCAAGAGACCTCCTCCCGCAAATACCACACATGGCACCGACGATCAAGCCAAGCTTCAACCTTCCGATCTGCTGGAACTAATCTAAGAAAGATCTAGCACAAACTTCGTGGGCTGAGGACGCGGACCGTTTAGGGCTTTCCCAGCCGAGCGTTGATTTGCCTATACTCGATCTTTGACGGGGCATACGTATGCAGCCTACGTATATTCCACGGTAGACGTATATCCACGGTAGCTCGGGACTGTCTATTCCCTGCTCCGGCAAATACGCTTCCGTGCTTGTCTCGACTAAGGATTTAGCGTTCGAGTTGGTCCCTCTTACTCGCCCTTGGAGCTTACGCCACAAGCTTGATTCGTCAGGACCCCGTACTCGTCGCTTTGTGTTTACGTTCCTGGAAGGCCAGGACCCTGTTTTTTATTTTACTTTGCCCTTCTGATTTGCACTAGCACGCAAGGCCTCGTGGCACGCTTACTGCGATGAGACTAGTCAGGTGTTGACCAGTAGTTAGTTAGTTAACCACCGTTCCTGCTTAGTTAGTGGCATGGATACCCTAATTTACTACTGCACCCGCCACTTTTTGGCCCACGCGGCTTTTCTTATATGCTTACGTGTTTTAACCCTTAGTGAGTAAGTATACGGAGTACGGAGTAGAGGCGTAACATTTTAATTTTTAATTGAAGTTAGTTAGTTATTGATTTTATTGTAAACCTTAGACCTCAAAAAATGTCCCCGACACCGGTCGGAGATTTTACACCCGATATCCGACTTGAAAAAGGGAAACAAAAAAAAAGGAAAAGATTTTGATCTCCACTCAGTTCCACCATCATTTCTCTCATCTTCGAATCAGAAAACGAATGTCATCATTCAGCCACAGTCCTGTCATACTGCTGCCTGATTTCTAGGTATACAGTACATAATTATACGGCTGAATGCTCATATATGACCGTAATTTATGCTTAACTCCATAGAGACGATCCGGCAGATGATTTCCCATCTACCAACGTGGAGACTTCGCTTCACACTAAGGTCCCTTGTGGCTCGTGTTCGGATCCTTCTCGCCTGAATCGCGCTATTGATCTTTTGATCTATTTCTAGGGTTAGGGGCGATTATGTACCATCCTTGGATAATTATGGATAACTATATGTGCTTAGTTCATTTATATAAGATTTTAGTACCTGAATAATATGCTCAACATCCTCCGTCCTTCCTTGGTTTCCACCTGATGGACCCCTGCTGACAAAGCGGAAGAAAAAGCCCCGAGCTATCATATGCCACTGTGGACTCGCTATGGGTCATTTGGCTACTGGGATAACTACAATTCTCCAACTCCCTTGCAATGGTCTGAGCGCACGTATGACAGACCCCGGTATATCGCATTTTAGGCTACAGTCAAACATTAGCATTAGCTTCTAGGAATCTATTCCGTGCCCCATATCGAATTATCGAATATTGACTGGGTCTCGGTAAAACGGCTGTTCTTGTCAGATGCCCCTGGGAAGACGAGAGAACCTTTCATTACAAACATATTACCAAGATCTTTGAGAATTAAATATCAAGTTAATGTCAAGTCAACTAAACTAACTGTATATTGTACAACATGTGTAGGAATGATTCATCAGAACTCGCGTAGTATCCGTCATCTCTCAACAATTCCCCTCTCCCCCATTTATCTAAGTTTATGTTCCCACTTTGCCCGGAGAGTTTGCGCATCCAATGGTATCAAGCGGATTGTTGTAATCTCTAACGCTTGTACGAAGTAGTACTAGTAAACAGTAAACACAAATACTAGTCCACTTTCCCTCAATAAACTTGGCGATGTCGGGCTACGCGGAAGAGGCATAATAACGACCTTCCATTATCATGCGCCACCTTCTAATAAGGGTTCGGCCGGATGTGGCTCTCAGAGGTGGAGAGGGTGTATAAAAAGAAATGGAGCGCTGACGAGAGTGTACAACGTACTCTAATCTAAGTTCACTAGGTGATAAGTGGCTCAGACAAGGCGTAATTCATCCTTGGGCACTTAAACATGGTCCATGCATGACAGTGATTTCAGTACAGCAGTACGGAAGTACGACATACAGAGAGATTCGATTTTGATACTACATGTAAGATTCATCTACCTTTATTTTTGCTTATTTTTCGCGCCCATCTGACTCCCAAACACGCATTGACCCTATGCCCCATATTCGCGTATCTTGGATGAAGGAAGCTGCGTAAGCGGAAACGTCACGTTGGTGGGCTATTCATGCTCCATGGTGTTGCGTGCATTCTAATATGCCAAGCAAAAGGGAAATTACTTCAAACACTGATAGGTTAGCCCCTGCATATTTGGGTGGGGAGTGAAGTGCGATATGGCGGCTAGGTAAAGATGTCGTTGGGAGAGTCCCGGAGACTTTTTTCGGGATTTCACCGAGCGGAGAGGGACGAATACGTGGAAGGGGGTTTCGTACTGTTACTTCCTTTGGTTGTAGAGACGTTTCATTGGGAATTTTCAACATCGTTGTTTCTAGCATATGTTTTTATTCTACACAGACAACACATATCTTCAGATAGCAGGAATATTACGAATTTTGCTCCATGGGTCTTGGAAAGGCTCTAGATAACGCCCATGATGGCTGGACCGTTGAACCATGCAGTTAAGTGCATCACACGATTATCGTTAGTGTGTCGGTATCGATACAGCTACCCGAAGGCTTTTACAAAGACCCCTTAAGCCACACTAAAGACTAGAACGTGCATCACGCATATTAGTGGCTTTGAAAAGCTGATAAGATGAAAGATCTAGATGGTTAGAAGCTGATAGTTTCGGTGAGGAGTACCCTCTCCCCGCGGCATCAACACTTGTCTCGTCATGCCCATTTCCCACTCTATGATTTCAATAACTGGTTAACAAGCACAATCCATCTAATAAAATGGACTTCTTGAAATCAAGGCACTAGGTTTGATCCTCAGATACACTTTGGAAACACATTGGTGAACTCGCGCTAACAGTCGTTTTATCGATCTTGCCAGGCTCTTGAACAAACGAGCTTCTACGCCCAGCCCTTCATTCCCTCCCCAAATCATGCAGGACCTCGTTGCCTCTTCGTAGCCGCCTACATGGGTTCTCAAAGGCATATCATGCAGTCAACCAAAGCTAATCCTCCAGTCTACCTCCCTCCTTCCTCTTTGCGTCCCCCTTTATCGTCTTTCCCGAGAAGAGAAGCAAGCCCACCATTATCTCCAGGGATGAACCTAACACACATGCCATCCAACTTTGAAATGGAAACGAAGCTGTAAGGTGCGACACACGGGCACCAGAGCGCGGGTCCAGCGTGTGACAAGTGGCCACGCCGGAAGCTGGGCTGCAACGTACAGTAAACACAATGCGGGGTTTGTCAAGAGATAGGGACTGTGGGTGAGGTGACACAACCCGAGGTTTGAGGGCCAAAGAAGGGTCACCTGGAGGTCTAGCAGAATAAAGTCGTGCATCGAGAGGCTATGCTGAATAGCCTTTTGCTGGCGCAATACGGATGAGAAGACATCCGTGGCTCCCCGGGTAGCAATAGGTCGACAACATAGGCATCGCGGAGAAAACAGGGTCTGCTGGCTGTATGTGCCAACTGTGATAATTTCCTGTGCCATATTGAGGAATTTGCATCTCTACCTCACTTGATTATGCCTCCTCATGGGCCCGTCTTGTTGCTTGGCGTTGTCAATCATAGACCCGTCACAAGGGATTCACCTAGTAACATGATGTAGGAAAAAAAGACTATGAAATCAAATCCAAAACAATTGATTTAAATCAGAACAATATACAAAAAAGAAAACAGAAAAAGAAACGAACCCTCGAGTTTGGCGTTGTCAGCACCACACTCTTAACCAACTGGGTTATGGAACCTGTTATATTCCTTGGCAGGGAACCTCTGATTCCCGTGCAGATTAGGGCTACATATGTATATATATATATATATATTAGAATCATTCATTTTGAAAATAGTATATTGAACATGGAGTCCAACGATTCAATCTCTAAGGCGCACGATATATATATTTCACAGGTTGAAAGACCATCACTAAAGCAGTCTTCTATGTTGACATCATCGCTAACATCTTCCTTCTCTCTTCCTCTCTCTTGATATTCGCATCGTTTTTACTAGTATATATCTACATTATCCTTGACATTACTCGATGCCCACATCACCTTCATAATCTGATTTAAGTTTCATTCCCTCACCTACAACCATTCAACACGGATTGCAAGAAGTGGTATCACTGGTCGACCACTGTTTATCGGTAGTTGTATTTGAGCATGGGGAAAACTTTTCAAAATATGGTCGACAACATGTTTTCGTCGGAAAGTGGGCAGTTAGCTGACCCAGCTATACGCATAACTTCTGACACTACACTCCATCTGGTGTTGTTGGATCAGTATATTAGTCTCCTGTTGCTGCGGCTACTTGTATTGTCCAATGACTGATAAATGTTCTCACTATGATTACCAATCTAACAATCCTTTTGCGAATTAGATTTTCAACGCGGTTAACACAGTGGCAACCACAGTGCCATTCACGTCGTCAACCAGTGGCATATATAAAACTCCCTCCACTAAGCCCACATTCTCAATCTCGCCAACATACGGGTAATTCCACACTTTCTATCCACCGGATAGTATGACTGCGAAGAAGTCGTTTACGATACACCGACTATACCAGTCAAGAACCGAAGGATATCGAGTTCCCAACATATGAAATTCTGGCTCTTGTTTTCCACATGCCAGAAATGTAGCATGCATATCCCTCTGTGCTTGAATTGGTATGTGGGTTGCCTCTACGTGAGCGAGGCCGCTTGGGATGGTACCGACCATCTTGAGCTATAGTGTTTGACTGGTACAGCCGCTTCGATGTCTTGTGAGCACTGCGCTAAAATGAAACGAGTCCGTGACAAGGTAAGGAGTTTCTTGACATTTCTGCTTGCAATTCGGTGGCTAATTGTCCAAGCTCCGGCTCGTTTGGCTGGCGACACACTTGATTTGTCCGAGTTGATCGAGTGGGCTCAAGTTTTCTAGCAGAGTATCTAGAAGAAGTCTGAGTACGAGCTTTCTTCCGAAATCGATGGCGAGGAGGAGATGTTCAATGTAGATAGCCGCTGTTGGTGCGGTTCGTCACTTTGCGGGGGACTTTACTTCCCTGGTTAGTGAGTTACCGCTCATATAGTCCATGGCTTTCCCTAAGCACGTACAGATATTCCTGCTGTGAGTTGTTTCCTTCGTTTTCTTCGTGCGCGTATTGCTAACATTTCGGCGGGCTGTCTCCGATACTTATGACCAGTTTCTAGCTAGCCGAACAATGACAAATATATACTCATCAACACCGAACATTCGTATTAAAACAAGCCACTAGGGGTTCACAGTCTGCGTCATCAGTCGTGTTGAATATTAAATATCATCTTTATCCAGTATCATAACGCTGCTCAATATTTATTCCGCTTCGTGCTGCCCCATTTTCATCATATTAGAAACAGACATCCGACTCGCAAAGTCAATTTCAACAAGACATATGAAGCTTTCGCATATATATCCAGACTTGGGAAACCTCCCAAGGTCGGGGGAGGGGTTCCGCTTTCGTAGAATCCTCTTATTTCTCCAACAGTAGATGGTCAAGTTGTTGATTTTTTAGATGTCGAGTCATGACCTCGAAATGATGTGAGAATTATTAGAGCAGTTCAGCTGCAATTTGATTTTCCTGTTCTACCCTCGGCATCTCAACACCCGAAGGACCCTGATCCACCAAAATATGCATTGCATGGCCTCCCGCAGACGATTGCGATTGCGGAGAGAATGTCGGGGTTAGTGGGGTGCATTCCATCGCATACCTTCTGCGCAGGCTTTTGTATGATGGCATTGTCGCCAATGCGACGTCATATCGGTATATCGGCTATTGCAAATAATTTGCTCCATACCAAGACTTGTTGATACTAGTATCATGAAAGCCAAGAGAGCCAAGAATGAGGCTCTATATGGTGAGACAGAAGACGAGATGAACGCAGGAATAAAGTTGAGATTGGTATAGCCATCTCGATCTGCCTAACCGCAGGGTATAGCGAGAATAGCTGCAATAATTAATTGCTTTAAGCTACCGCTGATCCATCTTTGAATTTTCAAATGCCGACTTTCGATCCCCACTAGAAGGGATGGATATAAATACCATGAACGAAGTATCTCAACGAAACAACTACACCAAATCATCACTGTTTTGAATTCACCATGTTCTTTAGTCTCCCGGTACTTCTATCCACGGCTACATTAATAGCCTCCGGGAAATGCAGCTCCCATACTATACCTGTCCCAATACTATACCTGTCCCATCTTCTCTGAAGAATAGTAGCCCAGTCCCCAATGATCTGCAATCGATTTCAATCGAATTTTCATACTTCCCCGACTATGCCGGCAACAATTCACGACCAAATGAGTTCTCGAAGAACCTACTTCGCAATCTTAAATCTCTTACCGGCGTTGCTCCGAAAGTAAGAGTCGGAGGAACCTCAAAGTATGTTGAATCATTCTACAGACTTTTAATCGCAGGTGCTGACGAGAATCCACCGATAGGGACCATGCTACATACTTCCCTGACCAGGAGGAGAATGTGAAGCTGTTCTATCAGAATCCCACTGATGATCAGCCGATCCAAATCAACTACCGTCCGACCTTTTTTGAATCGTACCACACCCTGGGAGAAATCAAGTTCCTGCATGGGTTGAACATGAATCAAAACTCATCGATTCAACAGCTTCAAGACTCGGCCACAGAAGTTTGTACTTCCATCGGTCCCAGCTGAATCTGTTTGAGCTGGGTAACGAGTTTAATTTCGCCCCCGGCAAATATCGCGCTGCAAATTACTCACTCCTTGTTTGTGTTGAAGAGTGGAACTCCAAGTCGACCATTGTCAAGTCTGCTGTATAGAAAGCCTGTCATGGTTCTTTCCCGGGATTTATGGCGCCTAGCTTCGTCCTGCTGGATTTCATTGACAGCATGACCTGGACAGCCGAGGACTTACCCAATCTTGGATACGATAAAGATGATCTGACCAAAGAGCTATGCTTCCACAAGTACGATATCTACTCTCATTCTTCTTCTCGTTCTACTTTGCTAACCCTTGGAACAGCTATATGCGTGTCAACGAGCCTCCTCTGCCCCCTGCACAGTTGGATCTCCAGTAAATGTCTCTCCGCTTTGCATCAACTGAGTAATGTTGATAACGACAGGGACTTTGATAAATCACACAAAAATTGGGATTTCGCACAGCAGATCAAGCGCGCCGAGAACCTTGCATACCTTGACCTCCCTTATATGCTTGGTGAGCTAAATTCTATCGCAAACCAGGGCGTGAATGGAGAGACCGATGTGTTCGGTGACGCTCTGTGGCTGGTCGACTTCTCCCTCTGGGCAGCAGTACACGTACGAGCCACCCATGTTTCCCATAAAACAAGTCACTGACATTGAGCCGTGTGTCAAGCGCCTGCAGTTCCACCAAGGGTTGAACTACCGTTACGCCTCATGGCAGACAATCGAGAGCAAAGAACTTCCCCCAACTACCTGACCCCCGTACTACGGTCAAATCATGGTTGCCAGTGCCATCGGACAATCCAAGGACACGCGCATTGTCAACATTCCTCTGTCGGAAGATACCGAGTCTGCATATTCCATCTACAATGGAGATCAACTGTCGAAGCTGGTTGTGACGAATCTGCGGGCTTTCCACCAGACTACGTCAGATCGTCCTCACAGGGAATAAAAATTCCACATGCCTGCATAACATAGAAGCGCTCGGATGGAGCGTCTGATTGTCCCAGGGAGTGACGCACTTGATAATATTACATTTGGGGGTATTTTATGAAGCCGGTCCAACAGCATGCGAACGAAGAGACAAGGATTAAGAATGGGCTGCTTACTATCGTTGTTCCGGACTCTTCCGCTGTTCTCCTCACTCTATGATTTGCTCCATTCGGGCTGTGCATGTACTCCATATATAAGCACTAACTATATAGTAATACAGTAGATAGTTATGGCAAATATAGTGCGGTTAACAGGCGCAACGCAACGGTCTTTCGAATAGCCTTATGTCACTGACGAATCTACAATATATCCATGAATATCTTAAAAATAACCCAGTGAACAAAAGAACCTCACATTTAAAATCTAATTAAACCGCAAATGAGCAAAAGCGCAAACCGACATGCCAAGCAGCTAACCAGCTTACGATAGGGCTAAGGAGACTAGACTGGGCTGCGAGCTGGGCCCCTCCATTTCAGCCCCAGGACTCACCAGGACCCCCTTTTCCCTATTTTTAAATGGAGAACGTTTTCAATTTACCGTTGTCCTTTTTTCTTTTTTTTCTTTGTGCCTACGTTCCACCATGGCTTCGTCGCGGGATTCGCAGCAATCGCTGCTATCCGAAGATTCGATCGACGCCGCTCGACCCCAACGTTCTTGGAATCCACTCAACAATCGCCTAACCGATTCCGACTATCGCTACCATGCCCCCTCAGATAGCACCAACTCCTGGTCCGAAGAAGTCCTGCGCGATGTTGGGCTGGGCATCTCGAACTCGTCGGGCGACGCCATCCCGGCAGAAATCCCGGCAGACAACCGCCATTCAACCGATAGCACTGCGACTACGACTCCAAATACCTACAAGATTCCCCAATCTCCCGAGTCTCCGCAGACTCCACATACCCACGCCCACGTGCGGTGTCCCAACCGAGCAACCGTTCTCCAGAAACGGCTCTCGTGGGTCCCGTTGACAGTCTTAGTTCTCGCTATCTATGCCACTATCTTTTCAGGCATCTATCTCGGTATTGCGCTGCGCAAGCCCCGATGGCACAGTATCTCCATTGATGGGCCGTTAGTTCCATCTACGGCAGCTTTGCTGAGCGCATTCTTTGCGAAGACGATCGAGTTGTCCTATGTTACGATTTGCGTCGCGTTTCTGGGACAGGTGCTTAGTCGGAGGGCTTTGATGAGGGATTCTCGAGGAATCAGTATCTCGGATATGAATATGAGGGCCTGGATTATGCAGCCCGGATCCATGATTGTTCATTGGGAGGCGCTGCGATATTCGGCGCTCACTTTCCTCGGGTCGGTTGCGTTGGTTTCAACGTTCGTGGCGATGCTGTACACCACTGCGGCGCAAGCTTTGGGTAAATTATCTCTCTTCTATCCAAAAAGCCAAATACTAATCAACAACAGTTGCTCCTAAGCTCTCTTTTGGTCCTATCGAACCAAGGACGCTCCAGGGCAAGGTAACCGCCAGCTTCGCAAACCCCGAATACGTCGCATCAACCTGTGAGACACCTGTCACCAACGACCTGGACCCCATGTATCGCAATACGACCTGTCTCCAAATTGTACACGTCGGCCACGCATATCACAACTACCAACAATGGATAGCCCAATGGAGCCAGCTAGTAACCAGCAAGAACGAAACCTCAAGCCAGCTCCGAAAGCGCCCACCGCCAACAGGCTCACTCTGGGACAACACCACAGTAACAGGCAGCTGGGTCGACATCCAAGACATATCCACGCTCTCCAAGAAACACAACCGAATGGTCAACAACATAACAATGGCAATGCCGCACGGTGGCATTCCCGCCGCAGCAATGAACTCCCAAAACAAACTCAAACAACCCAAAGACACCTCCGGCGAAGGAAAGTACAACATCGAAGCCTCCGTCCCCTCACCAGCCGTCAACGTCCTCTGCACCGGAATGACAAAAGAAGAGCTCAGCCCCTTAGTCTACGCCTCCTGGCCCGGCGGCGACAAATTCAACGTGACAACCTGGAATTTCTCACCCCCAGACGACATCCCCCACCCGGCAGACTGGAAAAACAGCACAGTCGTCGACTCACTCTTCGAATTCGGTCCGAAACACAGTCAAGTCTCACCGATTTTCGGCAAGTACCCACTCCCATATAACACAATCCTCAACACAACAGGTGTCTGGCCCGCAGACGCCATCTACCTCCTCGGTGCAACCAACAACACCGACATGCCGGAGTACATTATGTGCTCTTTGCGCGCGAAGCAAACAGGAGTATGCTCAACCAAATACTCCGCGGACACGAGCGGCGCATTCCTCAGTACAAACTGCGAGAACCCCTCAAACGGCCTACAATACGACCGACGACAAGACGCGTTCTACGAGGGCATTTGGGATCCAGACTGGAAGAACATCGCGTCGGAGTGGGCGAATGCGCTGAGCCTGAATGCGGGTATTTCAGACGGCGCGGCTAGCAATGCCAGACTGCTTATGCAGATGATGCCGCGGTATGACAAGACCGAGGAGACTTTCGCGCTGGACCCGACTCTACCATCTATCGCCGAGGCATTGGCGGTGATGGCTGGAAGTACTCTTATTCTCAGTTCTCAGAATGCGCCGTTCGTCCCGTTCTGGAATTTCAGTGCCGAGGACGGGAATGTTCTTTCCGAGCCTGTTTACCAGATTTTCAATGCTTCTATCCAAGCTGTTGGATACGCTTCCGGTGGGACGGAGCAGTGGCAGGGGATATTCTATGTGATTCTTGTTTTTGCATTCCTGACCAGCGCTATCTGTCTCGGGTTTATGATTGTCGAGGCGCGCGGTCGACAGGTAACTGATTTCACGGAGCCGCAGAATTTGTTCGCGCTTGCTGTGAATAGTCCGCAGACGAGTCAGTTGGAGGGTGCTTGTGGGTGTGGGCCTTGGGGGAAGCAGTTGAAGGAGAGGTGGTTTATTGGGATGGAGGAGGATGATGAGCATTATTATATTCGGAGTAAGACTGAGGAGAAGATTCCGCTTCTTCGGAAGACGGATGATTCGACGCGTTTGGAGCCGATGGAGATTGAGGACGGGGGTGGGAGGATGCTTAGTCCCATGGTTAATGAGTTTAGGAAGGTCTCAAAGAGGCATTCGTTTTTGGCGAAGCTTTATTGAAGACATTCCTAGGACGTCTCCGTGTGGACAGTTGGGTGCTTATGATGAACACGACTTATATACTATAATGGTTAATTGGAGTAATGAAGATGACGAAAGGTATTTCAATGGGGCATGGATAGAGCATGCGCTTGATTTCAAGTGATTTACACTCAGATCGAGATATGTACAGAATAACATTAACACAACACTCATACAAGAACAACGAGATCGACACACAGTACAGGCACAGCCATGAAGTCAAATGAATAAAAATAAAAAAAAGCAACCGGTTCAACAAGTGTGGCACAACGCTAAGGAATCGCTCATACACACAAACATAAAATGAAGAAGATGCTGGATGCGGGTAAGAATGCAGCACGTCAAGTGCAAAGACACAGGGCAATAGGCTTTTTCAAGACACCAGTAGCCATGGAGATGCGATAAAAGGAATGGATGAGATAGGAGGTAAGAGATTCGCCAAATGACCTGGCAAGGCGAGGTAGGTATTTTTGAGGAAGGATGAGGGAGAGAGAGTATGGGAGAATTGGGCTACAAATGGACTGTAAGTCGGAATATTGGGCGAACGTATGTTAACGATCAGCCTTGAGATTGAGCCAGCTCATGTCTGAATTGGTATTGTTCTTCGGCCTTTGCGTCGGAAGTTCGTCAATATCGTGTGGGATGATGACGCTTGATCTTCGTGCATTGGACTGCCTTGCCTTTTCCGCAAGGCTGGCATTCGATGATTCCCAGGGCATATCGTGTGTGCTCGACTGGTAGAAGCTGGTAGTGTAGTTGCTGCTTGTGGGACGTCCAAGCCAGCTGCTCTGGCCCGCACCTTGCCACTTTGGATCATCGCGGTCGTCGTCCGATGCGATACTGATGGAATCGGCACTTGAGATTCGTGCCGATTGGCTCTCCGGGATCACCAGGCTTCGACTACCCATCTCACTAGAACCGTGCTCCGTGGTCGGGCTGCCGCTGAGAACGTGGCCCAGGGGTTTGGGCTGGTCCAGGAAACCGAAATTCAATGGTGTCAAGGTAGTCATCGGCCAGGCGCTTCCGCGGTAATCAGACTTGGTGTATACGGAACTCATAGTCGAGCGGTCGGATTGGAAGTTAGTGGCACCACCGTCCTCAAAGTACTTTCCCCACCCTTCGTCAGTCATTCGGTCAGCTGCCAGGTTTCCATGCCTGGTGTCATCGCCAGCCCGATCGGTGTCGTCGGTGTATACGCTTGATGCGCCCATGATACCGCTGGAGGGAATTGTAGAGAGCGGACTGCTACTCTTGGGCTGAGGAGACAATCCATAGCCCGTATTACTGGGTGGCTTGAGGGATTTCTCTCCTTTGTAGTTGCCGGAGAAGATGGCCAATGAGTCGACCGAAGCAGCGGCGACTGGGACAGGAGATCTTGCCATGGGGTAAGCGCCTTCGGTCAGGGGTTCTATGCCCTGATCCTGGAAGCTTAGGCGGTCTTTGTTATCGCCGCCGCGACCGGGTTGCGCTGCCTGTTTCTTCTTCTCGCGTCGCAGTAGGAACAGAATGATGAGCAGGATCAGGCCAAACCCTAGGATACTCCCGAGGGTTGCGCCAAGAATCATTTTGCCATGATCGGTCAGGCCGCCACTTACAGTCGCAACTGGCTCTGGGGAAGAAGTGGGCGTAGTTGAAGCTGAGGTCGATGTGGATGTGGATGATGAGGTTGATGTCGAAGTAGATGATGTGAATGATGTTGTGGATGGTTTGAGAACATGTTGATCTCCTTTTCCATAGAACAACTCTGTAGAGTTGACCCATGCGTTGGACGTCTGGTTGAAGATTGCCAATGAGTCGTTACTTCGCCCGCTGGCGAGAACGACCAAGCCACTGCCCTGGGCGAGCGTATAATCAGACCAGGATCCCGTTGGAGCGAATGTGCCGTTATAAGAATCGGTGAGATCCCTCTTTCCTGAGGATGCGATGGCTGTAATCGGGTTCTGCGCCTTTCCTTTCGAGCTAAGAATGTAGCTAGTCACACTATTTGGGGAAGCGACCATATTAAACTCCTCGAGGACCTTGGTCCCGGAGTCGGAGGCGAGTGCGCATAGAGATGAGGAGTCGATTGCGGAGGGAAGAGTCGCCTCTGAGATGGTGAAGCCTTTTTTATTTGTGGCCTCGTAGACGAAGACAGCAGTATTGGTGGCAGAGCCCCCAATCAAGGCTACCTCGGAAGAACCCCAAGGCAAAATGATGGGGTTATACAATGCCGGCGCGCCCTGATCGACACCGGACGACACGGTGAAGGGCGAGATTGTTGAAATGAGGAGTGTCGATTGAGAGGGCTGTGTGCTGCCATCTGTGTTTCCTGCGTAAACCAATATTTCCGAAGTTGAGGGAATGTACCCAACACCATGTCCAGTCCGATCCTTCATCGACGAATCTGTGGTTAATGTCTCCCATTTCTGGGTGCTGAACGAAAAGCGTTGGAGGCCGCTGCTACCAGAGGAGCCGGTCCCGCCAACCAGATAAAATGCCTTTTTATCTTCATCATTTTCATTCCCTCCGCTCCCGCCTTGGACGCAGGCAGGGCCAGTAACCTTGTGTTCTGGGGATGGGAGTGGGTTCCATCCCCCATTCTCTTCGAGAGGTATTGATTGAAAGCCAGTCGGTGAATAAGTGTACAGGGTGTTGCTGTGGATAGTGGAGCAATCGCCCTCGATCTTGAGTAGGGGTTTGGGGCCAGTCATGTTGAAAAGTCCCAATTGAAAAGGTCGAAGTCGCGATGGATTCCGGACCAGGAGTAAAGGTGGGTGGCCAGCCAGCAAGGGACTTGAAAGGCCCTAAATTAGAGAAGAAAAGGTGACTGCCAGAGCACTATCTCATCTCGACCGAGGCAGCTGAGCGAAAAATGCCAACAAGCCACACTCAATTTGAGCGAGTTGACACGATAACAGGCGACGTGAACACGGGTCCTCGACTGCTTTGCGCGCGACCAACTGCGGTTTGAGATTCTTAGGGCGAAACTAAGGTGGATCGCGTATTGGATGACTCGGCGACTTGGGATGACACAATCAGAGTAGTGGCTCAGGGTGTCAACAATGGGATCACAACACGAACGCGTCGGTCAACGAGGATGTCGAGTAATCACAAGGATCTGAGGGGCTGGGCGATCCAGTCGATACGTGCCGGAAAAAAAGAAAGGCCAACGAAACCCGATTGAGCGAATGAGGGGGGTTGGTTGGCGAAATGAACGAATGGATAGAATATCAAAGTGCACAGCACGAGTGTAAATGCAGACAGTAAAAGGAGAGAACAAGAAACAGAAACAGAAACAGAAACCACATCCAAGTGAAACAGGGAGAAGGGCCTCTCGACCCCTAACGGAGGAGGTTAGCAGACGGCTTAGGGGGGTTAGCGAACAACGCCATCCCTTAAGGGGAATAATTTCGTCATTTTCAATTCGTTCGGGTTTTTTTTCGTTTGGGGGTTTCTTCCCGTTAATTTGGCTTATTTCATTTTGATTGGGTTCAAGAATCAATTCTCATTAGTTTATTCATTCTTATTGGTTCTTTTCGCCTTCATCTATTCTCATTCTACTCCGTATATTGATCAGGGGGTCTCCCGCGAGCAGTCCCGATGAAGTGGGACCACACCTCTCGTCTACTTCGTACCTGGACCCCCGTTTTTTTAACAGGCACTTCCAAGGCTCGGACCTCCACCTTGATTTTCAATGTTCCTAGGGCGCACCTCGGGACGTATCAACAGCAAGGGAGAGTGCAGATGTATTGCATATTAAAATGTACTCCCGTACTGTGTAATATCAAATGCAGAAAAATAGAAATAAAATAAAAATAAACAAACGCACCCTAGAACCTTGGAAGATTCCCCCTCTCCAGACCCGTGGTTCCTGTCCGTTGGACCCACGGAAATTCTCAAACTCTGGCGCCTTGGCGTGCCAGTTCCAAGGTTCTTTTCTATAATTTTACTTTATATATGGGACTCTGACGAAGTCTTAAATATTAGGCAATGTTGGAGGTACCTAGGTATCAACTACACACATTTACCTAGGTAATTCCCTCATCTCTCAAATTCTTTCCAAGGTTCGACTTAGACAGTACTCAAATCTGAGATGCCTCTTTCGTGGAACCGCAAACAGGGCTGGCGCTCACTATATTTACGAATTTCCAATTTTGAGCACAAATGTACAGCATATAGACTAGTTTCAAATTCATAGTACTAAAGAACGTTAATGCTATACTAACTCATCCCCATATCGCATGTCCTCCAGGGCCCTAGAATAATGGGCTTCTGCGGTCATTCCACGCCCCTGTTGTACCCAAGTCCAAACAAAGGTCAACGATTACCGCATGAGCATGGCTTGGTACCGTAGAAATCCTTCTTGCAAATGTCACAAATGTCATCAACAGGCTGATCTGCAATATTGGCCCCCACTGTTTAAAAAAAAAAGATGTTAGTTAGGGTCTAGAAATTGACGACGCTACGAGCGAGCACTCACTATTCTTGGTAGGATTCGAAAGTCTGGGTATAAAACCTGACGGGGATTATAGTTTCGCTGACTGTAGGTGATGATGTAAAGATTGCGTGTAGAAGTTAGAGCAATGCTTGTTCAATGATGATCTCGTCAACTGAAAGCTGAAAAGAATATTTGCCGTTGATGGCTCATCAAGGTCGAGAATTGGTAGTGCTTTTATAGATTTCTAACTGGCCTAAGTCATTATCCTTAAAAGAAGCTATTCAACCCCCCTTGTTCTATGGCATGATCCTCAATGAACACAATTGTCTTGTTGCCACCATCCTATACAAAGACTACCAAAATATATATCGTTCCTTTATGTCTTAGCGTCTGCAAATATAGATTCTCTATTTAGGGTCCTATTTTTACACATGTGTCGTGTGGACCCTATTCGGGGAATCCTGATGCTGCGTACCCCGGTTCGCTTTATAGAGACTGGCCCCAAATATTGACTATTACCGAATCCTTGAATCCTTCAGGAGTCATCTAGACAATCTCAGATCTTTTTTATTATGATGTTTTATAGCACTGTCTACATGATCTATATTGTGTCGACTTGTTTATCTAGAGATTTCTCTACATTCGTTGTTTTATATATATATCGACCCAGATATTCCACTATTACCTTTTGTTTCATGCACAAATCATTCCATATACATAGATGTCTTCACTGATTGTAGTCTAGTTCAAAGATTCATTAAAATATTCCCAATGGAAATTTCCCCTAAAACCGGGGTCGCCATGAATAACTTGATTGTCAAAGACTACATATGTAATCAAAGACTTGAGGCATCTGAAAGTGGCGTTCCTTACAAGAGTTTAAATGATTATCTTTACAGAATACAAAGGGCTTTGGTTCATTCCTCGAATTAAACATGCGACGCGTTCCAATTGGGGTAAATGATTATCGCCTATATGTCCCAACTACGCATAGCGGCCAATAGGCATTGTCCTTGACGATTAACGTATCATCTAGCAACAACAGATCCCTCATGATCGACAGGTAGGTGTTCATGTCTCATAACCAGCATCAATATGACCATAGTCGATGTTTCCAGAGTCAGTAACCCATTTTATGGGAATTTAGTTTATATCAAGTCATATATATATATATACTCGATGAAGTGTTCAACAACGTGCTATACACAGGAATATCAATACAACATACAGAGGAAGAAAGGACCTCGGGAGTGAGGGGTTGGGCTATGGATCGTGGGGCAGTGGAGCTGTGGATATGTCTGTTCCTGAGACCTGTGGGAATGTCTCAGTTCTCCGTGTTTTGAATAAGGTTAGAGGTTTTGATATACTATTCAAGAGTTGTTATCTCATGACCTACTTCACAAGCTGTTTTGGTGCAAATGCATGTAAGCAGATATATGGTTAACATCTTCCTGTTCAGCTTCTGCAAAGCATTCGCCCGATCTCTAATTCAGCCAACGCAAATATACCACCACAGAGATGTACTACAGAGTCAGCCCCCGACCCGCTGAAGGATTATCGGCGGGGATGCAGCTGCTACACAACAGGACCGAGAGAATATGTAATGACAGCTGGTTTGGTAGCCAGCATGCACGACATCCATATCGCATACTTGCCTGGATGCAGGGGACAATCTCATTTTGAGGACACTACGTATCGGTTCGTGCTGCTTAGCCAGCGACACCGATTGATCGAAAAAAGAGAGTTTGGTTCGGTTTCACTATCAAACGCAGATATCAGAAATGGTATTCTCGTTTGAGTATTATAACACATGAAGTCTGTTCCCGTGACCATGGGCTTTGCGTGGATGTTTTCATGATGGAAGTGACCCAAGGTGTCAAGGCAGTGGCAAATCCGGGAATCAATTGATTTTGTAAAATAAAAGCTACCACACGCTCTAGGACTGGTTCTGTTGCTTCCATTGGTGTGCCTTTTGGAGCAAACGAGAGAGATTGGCAGCAGATTGATCGTCTGCAGGGAACACATAGTCCGCGTACTCCTCGTACTTGTCGTCTCCCAACTTGCGGCGCTTCTTGACACGTCGGGGCATCTGTTTGTCGATCTTTTCGATATCCTCGGGCGATCCACTTTCATGTTCGAATGCTTGCCAGGCATCGAGAATTCCCGCGCGCTGTACACAAGTTAGTATGGGCCGAATAGTGTGTGGATTATGGGAATAGCAACTTACTTCGTCCGTGAGACCCTTGTCTTTGAGCGCCTTTTCAGCCCGAGAAAAGACTGCACGCGAGCGGAGTATTGCGTCTTCGCTGAGTGGTTTCGCCTCTTCCTCCTCCTCTTCTTCTTCCTCCCCTTCCTCGCCCGGCGCAGAGGATTCGAAGCGGGCGTAGTTGAGCCATACCTTGACGTGATCGGTCTTCTGAAGGAGACGTTCGTACAATTGTCGAACTCGCTCATACTCGCTTTCTTCTTCTTCAAAGTCGATGTAAGCCTTCCACACAAGCTCGGGCATGTCAAGTGTTGATTGCTCGATGGCAAGCTCGTAAATGGCCCTCGTCCGTTCCGCGTCGTCCAGATTACGCTCCAGATCCGCGAACTCCAACCACGACTGGGTGTTGGAGGGGTTCCATTCAATTCGTTTCTGGAACAAAGTGCGGCACCGCCCGAACTCATACATCCGGTGTTCCATGTCGATATAGCCACGGAAAATTTTGTCTTTGGGACACATTCCAATCGCCTGCCCCAATGTCTTCCGTGCTGCTTGTAGCTGCATTTGGCGAACCTCAAAGTGTGCCTTCATGAGCCAGACTTTGCCGAATGTGAACTTCTTGTGCGGGATAATCCTTAGGCATTCCTGATAGATTTGACCGGCGCGTTCCATGTCCTTCGCTTCCATTTCTTCCCACACGGCGTAAAAGATCCAGAGATAGATGTAGCGGCGCCAATGTCTTTTCTCTTGTGATGGGGGAATCTGTGCAATGGCCCGTTCGTAGATGTCCCGCACCCGCTCTGGGTCGCCCGAAGTTTCCTCCAATCGTGCAAAGTCGAACCAGATGTCATAGTTGCGAGGGTTCTCTTTGAGCTGCTCTTCATACTGCACTCTGCGCTTGGACAGAATCACATCCTCCACACCTTCACGATCACCGTATTGCTTTTCGAAGGTCGTGTAGGCCTTGTGAAGGGCCATAGCCTTGGACCGCGGAAGTCGGTCTAGGGCATACTTGTAAATTGCTCGGGCGCGCTCATACTCCTTCAACTTGGCCTCGAATTTGGCGTATGCGGAAAAGAGTTTCTCGTCCATGAAGTCCTCGCCTAACGTTTCGATAGCCACACCATAGACCTCACGAACCAAGTCACTTGTGCCATACTCCTCCTCGAAGCGGGCCCATTTGATCCAGTTCCGGGGTTCGGGGTGGACGACAGTAAACCGTTGGAAAATGCCGCGTGCTCGTTCGAATTCGCTATATCTCTTTTCCATTTTGATGTATGCGCCCCACGCACCCTCTTCCGGCTCCCATGACATCCATCGCTCAAACACTTGACGGGTACCGGGAATGTTGCCTAGTGTCTCCTCCATGTAGACGTACTTATACCAGAGCTTGTCGATGCGGGGGAGAATAGTCACAGCACGGTCGAGGAGGTTTCGGGCGTGGTTAATATTCCGCGTCTTCATCTCAGCTTCGATGTAGCGAATCCAAAGCACAACCGAGGTCGGATCGACATCGAGCGCACGCTCGAAGATGGATCGCGCCCGACGGAATTCCTTTTGTTCGAGCTCCCAGGCGGCATAGCGCATCCAGTTGTTCATGTTAATGCGATTGCGCCGCACATAGTCTTCGAAGTCCTTTCTTTTCCGGCCTTGGTACTCATGTAGCTCTTCAAGATCGGCAAAGCGTTGTGTCGGCGCCTCAAGGCCAGGCTCTTGCCGGTCAACGGCCTCGCGGAGCAGTTGCTCCGCAGAGATCTGAACCGGCGCAGCGGCCTTGTTCTTGACCCGGGGAGGTCCACGGGAGGCCTCCATTGTGATGGTACTGTATTGACTGGTCCCGGTAAAGATGTGGTCCGCAACTCAAGCAAGAAGATATGAGGTGAAGTTTGGGAACGTCGAAATTGTCGGACAAGTAATGAGGGTGGGGCAAGAGGAGGGGTTTGAAAGATGAAGCTGGCTTCACCAATCCACCGCGATCGCTTAAGTCGGAAATTGACAGGGAAATTTCTCACGCCCAATCCAGTGACGCCGAGACTAGCTTGGACCCGTAGCTCAGAGAATCCGCGCTGAAATCGCCGAACTGCGTGATTGGTCTTTATCGCCACCCGCGCACGTAGCTTCCTTCTGACTAAGCACAACTTTTCTTCCCAACCTGAAGACTTTGGGAATATTATTGCTCTTTTTCTATTTACCCAGTGGCGTTCTGGGACTCCGATCACACACACCTCAGTCTACCGGAGCGCGCCAGTCACACAACTTTTGAGTCAAAATGTCGACCGCCGAAGAGCTTCTACGCGACTTTGAGGATGACGAGGAGGACTTCGAGGTGGGCGAAGACGAGGAAGTCGACGAAGAGCCCGAGCAACAGGAAGAGTCCAAAGAACGCGCCGGGGTTTCCAACGACTTCGACCGCTCTATTTCTACCGCTGATGAGCTAACACGCCTACACAAAGTCCTGCGCGACCATTACTCCATCCGATTCCCCGAGCTGGAAAGACTTGTCACCACTCCCATCAAATACGCCAAGACGGTTGCCATCATTCAAAATGGCCCCTTCAACGACATCAAGGCACTGTCCACATCCTCGGAGAACATGGCTGGCGTCCCGCTTAAGTCGGTCTTGGACGGGCCGTCTCTGATGGCAATTGCGATGGAGGCAACTATCACCAAAGGCCGAGAGATGACCGAGTCCGAGCTCAAATTGGTTCTTGATACATGCGAGAGAATTTTGAAGCTGGATCATGAGCGCGCTGTTCTTACCGCAAGCATCCAGTCTCGCATGAACCAGATCGCCCCTAACCTGGCAGCTCTCATCGGGGCCGAAACGGCTGCACAGTTCCTCAACCAAACCGGTGGATTGCTTGAACTAGCTAAGATCCCATCCTGCAATTTGGGTGCACAAGGATCACGCCGATCAGAGGGATTGGGCTTTGCGACCAACCACGGTGTTCGAGCGCAAGGTTTCCTCTACGACTCGCCACTTCTCCAAGAGGTTCCTCTGGACCTCCGGAAACAAGGAATTCGAATTGTTGCGGCCAAGATGGTACTTGCCACCCGCGCGGATGTCTCCAATTACGCCAAGGATGGCTCTCTGGGCGAAGAACTGAAACAACAATGCTACACGCGACTCGAAAAACTGACCGAATCTGCGCCAAACGCCGGCACAAAGGCTCTCCCTGCTCCCGATGACAAGCCCTCCAGAAAGCGAGGTGGTTGGCGGGCCCGAAAGGCCAAGGAAGCTGTCGCTATGACGGAAATGCGAAAGGCACAGAACCGTCTTGCATTCGGCAAGGAGGAGTCAGAGGTGGGCTATGGCACGGGCTCTGGAACCGTTGGTTTGGGTATGCTGGGACAACAGGACGATGGTCGCATCCGCGCAACTCAGATCGATCAGCGCACCCGTGCCCGACTCAGCAAGAGCAACAAGGGCTGGGGCACAAACACCCCCGCTAGCGGCACTGCCTCGTCGTTGCGTGGCTTTGGTCAGGGCGGTGCAAGTGGCACTGCAAGCGTTCTTCAGGCACGAGGTATTCGTGCCTCTGGTGTCGGATCATCTCTACCTGGCGCCGCCGGTACCTCCAGTACTATTGCATTCACACCCGTTCAAGGCCTAGAGCTGGTCGATCCGAAGGTGCAAGCGGAAATGAGGCGCAAGCGCGATGCTGAGGAAAATCGGTGGTTCAAATCTGGCACTTTCACTCAAGCTCCTAACCAGAACCCCGGCAATTCCCAAGGCGGTGAGAATGGTGGCTTCAAGGTGCCTGCTATCCCACTCAAAAGGAAGGCTGATACGGGCGATGGCAAGATGGGTCCTCCACCCAAGCGTTGAGAGTTATGTTTTTTTTTTCCAGTCTTTCCCAGTCTTGCTTTGCTTTTATCGGGTCACAGCATTTTCACGGCGTTTCAAGGGGAAGATCAGGAGGACTGAGCTTCTATGATTTACGTGATACCAAACCGATTGTACATTAGATCTGACTACAGACCTCAAAATGACATTTTATCAAGACAATCCATGCATCCATGGATACCACAGTAGTTAGTAATACATTCAACCAATCTGGGGAACCTGGGAAGATATTGGGGTTTTTGGGGTTTGCCAAGAAATTGCACCATTTCAGGGAATTCGCCTTCGAGATAGTCAACGGTTTAGGGCTCACAGCACGTAGATGTCACAGGATTCTCTAAGAATAACTCAGAGCCAGGTGCAATCCTTTAATCCTTTGAGACAATATAGATTGGGTGCCAGTAGTAGACCTAACCGGCCTAATAGGCCCAATAGACCCAATAGACCAACTACCTGAAGGAACAGTAACGGCCTAACTCTAAATCTCAAATTCGCCCACATTGCGTGCACTGTGTTGTCTAGCACACAATCACTGTGGAATGTGGTACAGCGTCCGTATAGCGGTCAGAGGATTCTATATCTATATAAACCGTCTGCAAATATCTTTTGGATATGGCGTATATCGTATAAAATTTTGTCTATATAAAACTCAGATTCGCCTCCTCATTCCGAATTTTTGCCGATAATATTTCTTCCCCTACTTGGCTTCAATTTCTTACATCCCTTGAATTTGGAATCTTTTCAGTCATAAACAAGATCCACAAAGACCTTGGAACATGACGTTTACCATAGACAACCCGGCCCTCAGCAACCCAGTCCCTAGCAATGCAGTCCCAGCTACTAAAAGCCTCCCAGACAAGGGCAAAGACCCAAAAGTCCCAAGCTTGACTCAACTCGTGCATCATAGCCATGTCACTACAGAATTCGATCCCTTGAGATTCGAAGCTGCCGCCTCATTGCAATTACAATTGCAGCTCGAGAAGCAATATCCAGACACAGAAACAGACACGCGACTCATTGCATCGCCCTATAACAGCGTCCCCCATCTGCTGGACATTTCTGGACTGGAAAGACAAGACCGACTCTTCACATTGGCATTGGCATACCTCAAGCCTATCCGCGGCGACTATGCCACCGCTGAATACACCGAATCATTCAATTGGACAGAGGTGTATGATTTGTTGAGAACTTTCTCACAAGCAGAGAATCACGCATGGAAATCACAGTCGTATTATGTTGTCATCTTCCGGTCAATCCTGTTACCGGATATCGACTCGGACCGTCTTTATGACCTTGATGCGCATTCGCACCAGGAGGCCATTGCCAGCGGGGGATTGCTGAAGTATTGGTTTGGTGCGAAGAATGATAAGCATCGGAATTTGGCGACTTGTGAGTATTTGACTATTCTATCTCCGGCTTTTTTCTGACTATGGCTAATTAATTCAAACAGGCATTTGGCGCAATCGAAATGATGCGAGACTTGGTGGTCGTGGACCTTGGCATGCTCAAGCAAGAGCGGCTGCTACAGTCATGTATGAGGAGATTAAGTTCACTACGCTGAGGTTGGATATTGAGGATGGAGTGCAGTCTTGGAAGTTGAGTGATTGGAAGGAAGATGCATAAAGAGCATTGGCATTAGCAAGATTAGATTGCATTTGACTGGAGTCTACGGAGTAGGATAGAATGATATTATGGGCCTGTACATCTTTATCTCTTCGTGTATTGCGTTTTATATAGAGTTTTGTGATAACCACCCGATGTGTTTACACTAAGGTAGTACGCCTTTCTAAATGCCATACATTACTTTGCAAACTTCCTATACCCACCTACTTCCTCTCAGACCAGTATCATGTTGGATAAAATCAGATGAGAGTCCCTAGAAAATAGAGACAAGCCAGATCCAGGATGAAAACTGCCGGCTTGCCATGTAGGTTTATGTACTAGAAGTACTAGGCCCAACGCTTAAAGGGTTGAGCTTAATCTCCCTGGTCCGAACCCTCCCGAAGTGAGTATACTGATTATCGACTAATAAAATGAGTAGAAGCGCATAGACAATAGGAGAAAGGTGAAGTTGATCTATCTATTGGTGAGCGCTTCTGCATACTGCGCTAAGGAATTGAGTTTCTTTGGGATTTCTTTCATCTCTTTGTCTAAATTGTTGGGAGATCTCAGGCCCCGTGAGGTCAGGACCTTGTGCTCAGATGAAGTCTTCTTCCCTTCTCTCTCTTTCCCTCTCCTCGTCCGTACGTTCCCATTGATAGTGATTACCACCATCTTTCTCCATCAGGATCTGAACTAGAAAACACTAGCGAAGGACCAATAGTAATTTTCTATCATAGGCACCTACCACCTCTACGAACCCTCCGCAAGGTTTACGTCGATAAACACGCCGAGATTACAATAACAAATTCAGAGACCCCCAGGGAGGGACTATGCTTATAAGACGAACATGTCACACCGGGCAATATAGAAGTAGAACTCTATTCTAGGTTAGAATACTAGCTAAATTGTATCAGCTTACCCGTTGCATCGTGTCCATCTTGCGGGCTTGGACGTCCCCCCGATCTTGCTTGTGTGATATCCGCATATTTATCGACGTAGTGCTTGAGAAGGTTTTCGTGGATGTGGTGGGCGTCTATAAAGGCAAATTAGTATTGATTTTGGGAGTTAGTTGTAAAAAGAACATACTGTCTATAACTAGTCGTTCAGAAACTAAGGCACTGAAAATTTTCTTAATTAGGATAGCTAATAACTTTGAAATATATGACAGTACCCTGACAACAAGCAATACATACTGTTGCACTGAGGAATTTGCTATTTGCTCATTCTGCCAGACCTCTCTTTACCCCTAGGTGGCTTTGTTTCTTTGTTCCCACGAAGCTATATAAATAGCTTCATGAGGCTGCGAGACTGCTCTCTCCTCTAGCAATATAGCGATAACTTCTGGCTTCACACACCGTCTACGTATTACCTGTTTATATGCAGATATTTACAATTTCAGCACCAAAAAGACATCCCAAACATGCAAAGCCAAACTATTCACACATATTGAAGTTCTAGAAATGGGGTTATAACAAGGCGTGTGTTGTTCCGTACCTACATCATTTCGTCTTCAACACGTGAGATCATCTACCCGGTTTTTGAGTGGTTGTCATTAACCTAATAAGATTTCGAAAGTTCTGCACATGAAAAGAACACCATTAGATGTCTGCGCTAGTGTTTGCTATAAATATTGTCTTCCTCTTTCCTCACTTACTCTTCTCCCTCTTCCACCCTCTCTTCTTTTGGCCCTTCTTTCCTAAGCCCATGGTGACTATCGCCTCAAGTAAGTGGTGGAAATCAAAAGAAGACCTCGTTGACTGAATTCATCACTAGGGCATATAGTCTCGATGGCGGCGGACTCACCCCAGCTGAAGTGCCCACTGGACAATCACTCCCAGGAGAACGCCGTTGAGGCGCAATGCTACTTAATTGAGGTTAAGCGTCTCATCAAGGAGTTCCACAGCCCCGTCGCTACCGTGATAGCCGAGCCTATCTAGTCTAAGGATGGCGACAACCACGTCTCGCCTACCTTCTTCTAGGGTCTTCGCACTAACGTCTTCATCGTCGACGAGGTGCAGACTGGTGATGGTGCCACCGGTAAGTTCTAGGCAACGATCATTAAAATATATCCTCTCCCCTCGATATGGTCAGCTTCTCTAACTTCTCTAAGAAGGCCTAGACTTCCGGTTACTACTTCGACAACCCCGCTATACGCCTAGCGCTAGTTCAACGCCTAGCCCGTGCCATCATCATCCGTGGGATCGTTAAGGGGATTAAGCGTCTCGACCTCGCTCAGAACACGTACATGCGTTCTCGCTCGGGTATCTGAGAAGTACCCCCAGCACTTTTAGAACCTTGGTGGTAAGAACACAGGGGCCTTTATACCTTTGGGACACACCCACTGACTAGTTCGTCGCTAGGGCCAAGTCCTTCGATGTCAACATCGGTGGCTCCTCCCACCGAAAAATCCAGCACATGCACAAGGCCTATGACATGGAGATACTTTGTTCATCCTCTTTGGTTCTTCTAGTTTCCAGCCTCCGTATAATATTTTGCATATCAATCGAGAAGAGGAGAAATGATCCATGCTCTGTCCCCGACCCCAGCCGTGTCCCAAACAAAGAGAGCGGCCTAGATGACCTTGAGCATTATCGGAACACCTGCCCATATGGGCGTCCAGCCGACGTTTTCGACTACCAGGGCACGTGCTTTCACTCTGCCTTTAGAGAAGATATTCGACTACTGGGTGGACGCTAGCCTCATACAACCCTGGAGGGAAACGAGAACGAACTGCGCTATGGTATCTCTCCTCGAAGGTTGACAAAGTGAAGTGGCGGAATATCGGCCCATTTACCTCTATGGGCAACGACGAGCTGGAGCAGCTCAGTCAGCTCCGCGAAAGAAGGCTCGCATGGCTTGCTGCTTGTACAAGTGCCCGGCTATATGCCCAAGAACTGTTTGATTTTCGGTACTTTATCAACAAGCTGAATCAGTACACGCTCTACCCGAGCTAAATGAAGCCCGTCCTATCTTGGATGGCGGAAATTCTAGAGATACTATTAATAACTTGCTTTGAAGAGAATGAGATTTGGAGGTCAAAAGAAATTGACCTCAAGATGAATTCAAAGGTTATACATAGAAAAGTCTCTTGCACAAAGTATGCTTTTTTTTACCGCTTTCGTATACACCTAAAAAGACATATAAAAAGACATGCCGAGGCCGCATAAGCGGCCGACTATTGTTTTAGAAAGAGATTTTTGAGCATCTGCACAACAACGGGTTGAAAACTATCTATCTACACGACGGAGAGGCAATGAAACTAGCAGCTTTTCAGCAGTCACCTATTCCATGCTATCCCCGGTCTGAAAACAACCTCATCACCAATCCATTCTGACGCGACATCCATCTTTAAATAAATCATAAAATTCATGGAAGAGCTTTTTTTGGAACCCAAACCCTCCAACCTAATGCAAACATAAGAACTCCGTTGGAACAATAAGCCATGCCGAACCCAATCCACCATTAAAATTTAACAGGTGCTAGTGGAAGATCTGTAGACATGTGTTCCCAACCGGGGGCCGATGACTCTGGATATGATATACAAACCCAGAGGAAATCAAGGCAGGTTGCAAGGCGAATAACGATATAGGCATTTGTTGATAGACTGACGAATGGCAACAGGTCGCAGAAGTAAATGAGCGTACTAGACCAAGGATAGCAGTGGGTGTGAAGCAGGTCACTACCGTTTAGTCGGGGTCACTGTTGCCATTTAAATCGTCATCATCGCTATCGTCGTCCGAGAGACCGTCATCGGCACCGGAAGAGGGCCCGGCGCGGTGACGGAATCCCTTGCCCTGAACCGCCGAGGCTCTGCATACGCCTAGGATCCCCATTAACCACATGATCTTCCAATCGCCACGGCGCCTGTTGCGCCGCTGCTCATAGTCGCGGCCATCATGTTTGTGACGGCGGCGACGATGCTCGTTGTGGACGCCCTTTTCAGTTCTCTTCTTCCAAGAAGTACTGTTGAATATAGTTAGCACAGCATTTATAAATGGAATTGACAGCATCCATAGATGAGGTAGAAAACTTACGAAGTTGCCTGCCAGCTTCTGCTCCTGGTCCATTTGACTGTTGTACTTGTTGATACGGGGGCGGTAGCTGTTGGGGTCACGACGGAAAGTGACATCCAAGCTCTTCAAGAACCGGTTGCAACCACCGACCAGAGACTCGGGCGTCTGAGCACGAGCGTCCACGGATGGCTGGCCGTCGAAGACAATGACACGATCAGCCAGGTAGGTGGCCATGATGAAATCGTGCTCGACGATGAAAGCGGTCTTCTTGGTGTGCATAATGAAACGCTTGATGACACGAGCAGCGACAATACGCTGCTCGGAGTCCAGGTAGGCACTGGGCTCGTCAATCAGGTAGATGTCAGCGGGCATACCCAGAGCCAAGACAATAGCGACACGCTGCAATTCACCACCGGACAGGTTCTGAACCTCCTGGTCGATAAAGTCATCCATCTTCAAGGGCTTGTAGACATCGGTCTGGAATTGAGGAGACAGGAAAGCAGTCTTGATACGCTTGAAGAAGAGTTGGCGGACGGTACCCGTGAACTTGGGAGTAATCTTCTGGGGCTTCATGCTGATGTTCATCTTGGGGACAGAGATGAGGCCGTCAGGCTTCAATGCACCAGCAAGCATCTTACAGAAAGTGGTCTTTCCAGTTCCGTTCTCACCCATCATGACGACAATTTCGGAGTCCGTGAACTTTCCGGCATCAACCTTCAAGTGGAAGTCACCCAGAGTCTTCTCCATCGCGGGATAGGCGAAGGCACGATCCTTGTCCGCAATGAACTCCTCGCCGGCTTCGGCAAGACGGAAGGTGAGAGATTCCTCACGGAATCGCAGGTTCTCGGTAGGGATGTGACCGTCCAAGAAGATGTTGATACCCTCACGGACGGAAGCAGGCAGAGTGACGACACCGTAGACAGCAGGACGACCATACAACACGCAAATGAAGTCGGACAAGTAATCGAGGACGGACAAATCGTGCTCGACAACGATGACATAGTCATCGGGGCGGAGGAGGCTGCGGATTGTACGGGCAGCAGCCAGACGCTGCTTAACATCGAGATATGAGGAAGGCTCGTCGAACATGTACCTATATCAATCAATATTAGTAACGGACAGGACTCCATGGCATGGATATGATGAAGGAAGAACATACACGTCGGCCTTCTGCACGCAAACCAGACCAATGGCAAAACGCTGAAGCTCACCACCGGAAAGGTGACCGATATCACGGTGCGCAACTTGTCTCAGCTCTGGACGAATATTAGCAATTGAATTCCGAAATATTGGAGTACAGAAACGCACCGAGAACGTCCATGATATCCTCCTCGTTACCCAGCGCAGCGCGCGCCGAGATGAGCTGCTGAACCTGCTGCATAGGTCCCTTCACAGCACGGGGAATCTGATCGACATATTGAGGCTTCACAACTGCCTTCAGGTTGTCTTCCAGAATCTTGGTGAAGTAGTCTGTCACAGTTAGCAACGTCAAATAGAAACTGTGGTGCTTGGGGTATGCTGCTTACTCTGCAAATCGGAACCACGGAAGTACTTCAGGATCTCCTCCCAGTCAGGAGGGTTGTCATAACGACCGAGGTTAGGCTTCAGCTTGCCACTGAGAATCTTCAACGCGGTACTCTTTCCGATACCGTTTGTTCCAACCAGACCGAGAACCTGACCGGGACGGGGCATGGGAAGTCGGTGAAGCTTGAAGCTGTTGGCCGAGTAGCGGTGGGTGACTTGGGTCTCGAGGTTGGTGGGCAAGTTGATGATGTGGATGGCTCCGAATGGGCACTTCTTGGGACAGATACCACAACCAATGCACAGGCGCTCGGAGATGAAGGCGATCTTCGAAGTCGGATCGACTTCAATGCAAAGCTTGCCAGTGCGGACCACAGGGCAAGACTTCTTGCACTCTTGACGACATTTCTGTAACTAATTAGCCTCCCTGAACACCATGAAATATCATATCGAATCGCGTACCTTCGGTTTGCACTGTAAAGTTGGAAAGATGTGGTGTGAGCCAGGTATTCATGAACCGGGGAGAAAATCCTATTAGTGGGGGTATTTCGCGACGAACCTTGTCACTGTTGATGATCGCAATACTATAGAGAGGAAATATATCGTTAGCTAGTGATATGGCACTTTAAGGACTCCAGAAACATACCGAGTAAGCTTCTCAGACATGGTGGGCGGATGTGGCTCAAAGAAACCGTGTGTATGAAGCGGAGTGAAAAAAAAAGAATCAGCACCAAGTGGCGGAAGGATGGAGGGTTGGAATTGGCTGAATAAGCGCTGTCGCAGGTAAATGAACTGGGCTCAGCAAAAGCACCAAGTATCTCTGCGCAGACTCGATTAGAAATAAGACAGGAGGAAACACTACTATCAACGAACGAGGGGCGGCAGAATTGAATGCACTTTGCTTTCTGTGGGCTGTGATGCCTTAGGCCACAGCTGCGTCACTTATTTATCAAGGCGGTGATTGGCTGTTGGCCTGGGCTCGGATTGGAGGTTTATCCTAGGTCCGTAAGCCACGTGATGAGACACTATGTCAGGCGCCAAGCGAATACGCTAGTCCCAACAAGGTCAAGCTCTATTCATGCCTGATAGATCGGGTGTCTAATTTCCCTGCAAACCAAACCGAAGCAAACCCTCCAGTCAGTCCCCATCTCTTAGTTCTTCCAAGTCTCTTGTCTCCTCCTCCCCCAAGATTCCAGCTTCACGCCTCCCCCCCCCACCATTTACTTTCCCACATTGATCGACAGATCCCCCGCTTTCGGGGTCACCACGCTATGGAGTGTAAGTGATTTAATCTTTTCCTCAAGCACAGACGTGCCGACCGAAGCCTTCGCCGCGGTACTTCTCCGCGCTTGTCGACCCACTGCACGATTCCTTGAATACCTCTATTCTGTTCCGATCGGGACAGTTTTCAACTGTCATCGATCAAGCAGTGTGTCATTGCATTCTCCGAGTCTGGTTGTGTGTACCAATTTGTCCATTGCTTTGGCTTCCAGCCTGGCCGCGTCCATCCCACCCGGTATCAAAAAACATACTCTTTCATCAAAGTCAATATCCTGTTCCATTCTGCTAGGTTTTAGGCTCTATTTGACCGCAATTTGGGTCGCGTGCCATTGTTTTACCCGTCCCTATGTCTTTCATACCTCTCCTAGCCTAAATCGAGCTTCAATGCTGACTGCCCCTCGGTAATAGCCTCTGGCATGGTGATCCCATCTGCTCAGGAACATCCTTCTACCTCGACGATGTCTAATGGCTACCCTATTTCACCCGTCGCCGACGATACCCACACGGATCGCGATGCGGTAACCCAACGTGAACGCAGTCCGTCCGAACCCATGGAGTCCCACCCCGTCTCCGAGTCCTCCCCCGAACCCGATGCCGCGGACGACTCATATGACGGCGCGTCTGCCGATTCAGATGCGGAAGATGAGGACGTAGCGGAAGACAACAGCGATTATGCCGCCAACACATACAGCCGTGAAAACTCTTCCTCCCCTCACCCCGACCGCGGTGCGAAGCGCAAATCGTCACCGGTTAGCGAAACCGATCTGATTAGACAAAATCCCGATCTGTATGGACTTCGACGAAGTGGTCGTGCTCGCACGACGCGCCATCTCGCCGACTCATCTGATTCAGACTCCGATGATGTTGCACCACGCACCAAGCGTCGGCGCAAAGATCCATCCCAACAACCATCTAAGGCCTCCCGATCAGCTACTGTGTCGTCACTATCCGAGTCGGACAGTGATGAGTATGGTGGAAAGAGTGCTCGTGCTAGCAAAGCAAGAAGACAACGTCTGCAACAAACTGCCAGCTATGAACCTTCAATGAACGAGGTTCGCTTCTCAACGCGAACTGCGAAGAAGGTGTCAAATTACAACGAGGATGATGAGGAAGATGAAGCCATGTTTGAAGAAGACCCAGAAGATCTTCCACCGAACTACTGGGCGGAGAGTTACGTGGAGGACACTCGCCCTGCTGTCGATGTCGTCCTAAATCACCGCCTCAAGGAGGGCATCGACCCAAAATCTCATCATCTCGACCGCAATGACTTTGAGTTTTGTATCAAGTGGCAGGACAAATCACACTATCATGCTACATGGGAAAGCAATGAATCTATTTCCAACTTCCGCAGCACGCGGCGCGTGGATAATTATGTTCGGAAGGTGCTCAATGAGGATATTCGGTTGCAGTATAGTGTCGACGCCCCTCCTGAAGACCGCGAAAAATGGAATCTTGATCGCGAACGAGACGTCGAGGCCATAGAGGACTACAAAAATGTTGAACGAGTCATCGGTGTACGTGATGGTGATGATGGCGCCACGGAATACCTTGTCAAATGGAAACGTCTCTTCTACGATTCCTGTACTTGGGAACCCGAAGACCTGGTTAGTGAAATCGCACAGCGTGAGATTGACCGGTTCTTGGACCGCACTGCTCGCCAACCCATCTCCGACAAGAACGAGATGAATGTTGCCACGCGTAAATCCTTCGAACCCATCCACGGCACCCCTAGTTTCTTGCAGAATGGAGAGCTTAAGGACTTCCAAGTCAAAGGTCTAAACTTCTTGGCTTTCAACTGGGTCAGAGGTCGCAATGTGGTTTTGGCAGATGAGATGGGTCTCGGAAAGACAGTACAAACCGTTTCATTCATCAACTGGATGCGCCATGTCAGGCGGCAGCAAGGTCCATTCATTGTCATCGTTCCCCTGTCTACTATGCCAGCATGGGCTGATACCTTCGATCACTGGACACCGGACCTGAACTACGTTGTTTACAACGGTAGTGAAAAGGCGCGCTCCGTTTTGCGCGATTATGAATTGATGGTCGATGGGAATCCCAAACGTCCAAAATTCCACGTTCTGTTGACAACTTACGAGTATGCAATGAATGATTCACCGTTCCTCGGCCAATTCAAGTGGCAATTCATGGCAGTGGATGAGGCACACCGTCTCAAAAATCGCGACTCACAACTTTATATGAAGTTGTTCGAATGGAAATGCCAGGCACGCCTCTTGATCACCGGTACCCCAATCCAAAACAACCTTGCTGAGCTTTCAGCACTAATGGATTTCCTCAATCCGGGCCTCATTGAAGTCGACGTCGACATGGATTTGAATGCCGAGGCAGCATCTCAAAAACTTGCGGAATTAACAAATGCCATTCAGCCTTACATGTTACGGCGTACCAAGTCCAAGGTTGAGTCGGATCTTCCCCCGAAGACTGAGAAGATCATTCGAGTGGAGCTCTCCGATGTCCAATTGGAATACTACAAGAACATCTTGACGAAAAACTACGCTGCCCTAAACGACGGGAACAAGGGAATGAAGCAGTCTCTTCTGAACATCATGATGGAATTGAAAAAGGCTAGCAACCACCCATTTATGTTCCCCAATGCAGAAGCAAAGATTCTGGAAGGCAGTAGTCGTCGAGAAGATATCCTTCGAGCCATGATCACCAGCAGTGGAAAGATGATGCTTCTGGATCAACTTCTCCGTAAGTTGAGCGTTGATGGCCATCGAGTTTTGATCTTCTGTCAGATGGTTGGTATGCTTAACATCCTGAGTGAGTATATGGAGTACCGTGGTTACAAATATCAACGGCTTGATGGAACTATCCCATCTGCCGCCCGTCGCTTGGCAATTGAGCATTACAACGCTCCTGGTAGCACCGACTTTGCATTCCTTCTCTCAACCCGCGCAGGTGGTCTCGGTATCAACCTTATGACTGCAGACACTGTCGTTCTGTTCGATTCGGATTGGAACCCCCAGGCTGATTTGCAGGCTATGGCGCGTGCTCATCGAATCGGTCAAACAAGGCCCGTAAGCGTTTACCGCCTTGTCTCAAAGGACACGATCGAGGAAGAAGTCATTGAACGAGCTCGCAACAAGCTCTTGCTCGAGTTCATCACCATCCAGCGTGGTGTCACAGACAAGGAAGCCTCGGAGATGCAAAACAAGATGGCTCGCGTGGTTGCCGAGCCTAATTCCACGGACGATATCTCTCGGATCCTCAAGCGCCGCGGTCAGAAGATGTTCGAGCAAACCGACAACCAGAAGAAACTAGAGCAGCTTGATATCGACTCCGTCCTTGCAAACGCAGAATTACACCAAACTGAAGAGGCCGAGCAAATCCAAGCCGACGGTGGTGAGGAGTTTTTGAAAGCGTTCGACTTCGTTGACATCAAAGTAGACGATCTCACCTGGGACGATATCATTCCCAAGGAACAGCTGGAAGTGCTTAAGGCCGAGGAAAAGCGCAAAGATGATGACCATTATCTTGCTGAAGTCATTGAACAAAATAGACCCCGCAAGCGTCACGCCCCCGCGGACACGACAGATTCACGAGAGGAACGCAAGGCGAAACGCCTCGCAAGGGCTCAAGTCAACATCGATGACGGCGAGGAAGAGAGTGCCTCATTGGATCCCAAGCGCCCCCTGGGAGAAAAAGAATACCGGGCGCTTTCTCGAGCTTTCCTTCGCTACGGCGATCTGGATGACTCTGAAGATCTCATCCTCGAGGATGCCAGGTTACAAACTCGCGATCGGGGCACCGTTCGTGACGCTCTTCATGAAATTACCGACAAGGCAAACTCGCTTGTCCAGGCAAGTCTGGATCAATTAGAGGCCATGAAACAATCAGGTAGGAACCCGACGAAGAAAGAGCAGAAGGCCGTCTTGTTCGACCACCACGGTGTCAAGCGACTCAACGCATGGACTATCGTGGAGCGTCCACCTGATATGCGCCTTATCCGAGGCATCATCAAAGCATTGCCTGATTTCAGAACATTCCGGCTCCCCGAGGCTACCAAATTGGCGGACTACAGCTGCCAGTGGGGTGCACGTGAAGACGGAATGCTTCTTGTGGGTATCGCACGCCATGGGTTCGGTGCGTGGACCCAGATTCGCGATGACACTGAGCTTGGCCTCGGTGATAAATTCTTCCTTGAGGAACACCGAGTGGAGCGAAAGACACAACGCCTGCAGACCGAGGAGAAGGCAACAAAATCACCCGGCGCTGTCCACCTTGTTCGACGAGCTGAATACCTCATGTCTGTTTTGAGAAATAAGTTCAATAACAATGCTACAGCAAGAAGGGCAGTCGACAACCACCACCGCAACAATAAGCGTGGCTCACGGGTTTCCGGTAGTGGCAGTGTCTCTGCCTCTCCGGCGCCCTCCAGTTCTCGCCGGCCTGAGAATCCCCGCAAAGGCCACCGTGAATCTGATCGATCACGGCCCCGCCCCCACACGCATGGCGGCCGGGAGGGAGACCGTCATAGTACTCCTAGCCATGACTCTCGTCCCCGGTCTGGTCTTGATATTGATCGCCCACGCCATCGTCTATCTGACGCCTCTAATGACGAGCTTCGTCGCCGCAAAGGTCATGAGAACGGCGGTTCTAATAAAGAAGACATGGCGTTCATGTTTTTCAAGCCTATTGTTGCCAATTTGAAGCAAGTGTCAATGATCACTGCCAAAAATTACCCAAGCAAGAATGAGCGGGCCCAAAAACTCCGTCTTACCCTTGTGAAGATCGGAGAATTCATTCGCAATACTCTGGAGGGCTCGCAATCGATGCCCTCCTTGGAGGTCCGACTATGGTAAGTTCTCTTTTCTGTCACATTTATCTTTCGCGTTCTGACTTGACTTCCAGGGATTACGTTTCACTCAACTACTGGCCAAACAAAGACGCTAGTGGTGCTAAGTTGCAGCAGATGTTCAATAAGGTCATGGAAGCCAGTAAAGCTTCCAAAGCCTCTAATGGCAGCTCGGCTTGAGTTCCGTATCTCATGGGCACAATGGGTACAGGTGTTCTTTGTTTCAGTTCAACTTCACTTTAGCACGGTTTGATGACATGCATGTTCAGCGTTTCTGATATCAGATATCTACCTATCCTTTTTCTTTTTTGTTCTTTTTGATGATAGACACTCAGCGTATCTCTTTGCAATCTCTGCTCCCTTTCCTCCCTCTACAATGTTCCCGCTCCCAATCTTGGACTACGTTATTCTGGTATTCTTGCATTGGACTCGAAGTTCTGCAGTCGTTGTTATTGTCATCTTCCGACTTATCGCACAATTCCTTGGGCTGTCCTCATCAAGGTGACCTCCATCTCTCTCTTTTGCTCTTTGTTCGTTGAAGGTACATATGGATGCAACTTGTTGCCTGGCATTGCGAATGGCGTCGACTTCTTTGCGTGAGCCCCAAAAGCACAGAAAGAAGAATTTTCAAAATGAGCATGACCTTACGGTCTTGGATGATCACTGCATGGCGTGTTTGGGGGTTTCTTTTCTTTTTCTTTTCAATGTTTTTCAGTAGGGGAGTTTTGGACTGGCTCTCCATGGTCTTTTTGTTACCTGGATTGAGCCAATCATATCATATCCCCTTTGCTTTAGTTTGGTTTTTCTTGTATGTCGTGAGCATACCAGGACTCTTCCTATGGAGGCATCCGTAATCAAGGGCAGTTTGTTTTCTTTCTCACCACATGTATCTTATGGAGTGGCTGCCATGGCGTCGACTGATTTCCTTAATCTTTCTGTGATCATTCAGTAGGAGCGTGTTATTTGACATTCCTCGCTTTTTATTTTCGGTTAGAACCAACGTAAGATAAGGGCCTTTTGCCTTCAGTATGAATTATCTATTTAAGATTACAACTACGAAAATAGTCGGCCGCTCATGTAACTAACTACTAGTTAGTTACCTAACGTTAGGATACAGAAATACAGAGACTTGAACCCCATTCATTGGACCCCTTAGTTTTGCAATACCACTTATTCCAACAGAACCCCTCAGGTGTAATCACTTTTACATACTATCTCTATAGCAGTTTCTCTCTTCTTAAAATCAATCAACTTCATTATTTCCGCTACTCTGTATCTCAAGATTGTTGGAACTCAAATTCTAACAGCGATTGGAAGGCACCTGCTTCAACCCCAGATGTAACACCCACCAGACGAAATTTCGAACTAGCTGTCTGAAATAGGCGGACAAAATCGCCGACAGTTCGTTCACGAGCATCATGGGCCGCCAGCATGAACTGGTCCTCAATCCTGTAGTCGTCAGATTTAGGGTCACATTGGTATCGAAGGACGGAACTTACAGGACCATCTTTTCCGTTAGAGTGTTCAGTCGCTGAGCTGGTGGGTCGGGCAGAATGCCTTCACTTATGAACACTTTTGCCCCTGGCTTGATTGCAGGCAAAAGGGCCTTGAGAATTGAAACCGAATCCTCGTCATTCCAATCGTGGAGAATATGCCGCAAAATGTATCCGTCTGCACTGACTGGCTGAGGTTCGAAGAAATTATGGCTCTGGAAGGAAACTCGCGATGCAACTCCTGGCTCAGCAGAAAGCAACACGAGCTTTCTTCCCATATCTAATGCGTCGACATTGTTGTCCTGGACGATAAACTCAGCCTCGGAAGCTAATGGTGCAATCGCTAAGACTGTATGCCCAGATGATCCACCGATCTATGCCCAAGTCAACATTTGAACGCCCATAAGTGGAGATAAAGCCCCGGGGTGAGAGCCAACTCACATCGACAATCGTCTTGGGCCCGAGACTGATCCAGTCCCAAGCTGCTCGAAGACGATCCATGGACCACAAAGGTGTGTTGACGCGGCCAATGAGATATTCGTGATACTTCGTGTTCAAGTCTTTCGAATGCGCAAAATACTCGAACAGGTTTTCCTCCGTGTTGTATGCGAGATTGAATGCGGTCTTCGGAACCTTGTCAGTATTTTTATCTTCCTTCACGACCATCACTGATGGAATAGACATCAGAATTTTCTGCAGGAATTGGACCCCAAAGTGAACAACATTGCGAAGGTGACCATTGTTATGTAGTTCTGCCGATGCCGACGAGTGCGCAATTTGATTTGGGGCAATCTCCCGAAACAGTCCATTTGCGATACCATAGCGGATACCCCGAGCGAGGACATCTTCAGGTAGACCGGCTGCAGCGGAAAGATCTGACATAGAGATTGAAGAGTCCAACGGGACTAGTTGTGGGATTTGAAAACGTGTCAAGAGGTCCAAGTTGGCAGAATCCCCTGCCTATTGTCTGAGTTTAGTCGACCTTCTCGTGCATCACTCATGCTTACTCCTAACTTACCGACCACGCTAGACTAAGAACATGATCCGTTGGTCCCATAGCCAAGTAAATGAGATCTTTCGCTGCCCGGATGAGCTCATTTCGAGTCTTCGAAGGCGCTATTGTTGACAGATCCGAGCCACCGGGACTTTCAATACTTGGGCCAACCCCGTGTTCTTTAGTAAGTTCGGCCAGTTCATTGGCCTTCGCATAGACCGTTGAGGCCAGGGATTCTAATGTTGAAGACGACATATTTAATACTTTCGAAGGAACAGACAATTCTCTCTTGTCACGGCCGAGACTTTGTGTCTTCTTGATGGGAAAGAGAAAAAGAAAAGTTGATCAGAAGATATTATCACGGTGGTTTTGGTTTAACCCCCAATGTCCGTCTCTTCGGAGGCATTATATAATTTGGTGACCTATGTAAGAAAAGGACCGGGGCATTCCTGGTTCGGTTACCTTATACTGAGCTCACGATAAAAAAATTGAAGCAGATTGTTTTGCAGGAGCAGAGAGGGGTCGGTGACAAGATTTGTGCGCTAGTCTCCATGTCGGCGACTATCGTGGGAATTGCCCTTTCCCGGCGACATTTCACTCCACGGGCAAAACAACACATACGGATTATCTGGCCGAGAAATTCCCCAGCGCCTTACGGTGAGTGTCTAACGAAGGATTTTGAGAAGACTTTTACGTTTGTCAAGGTTCCAAATTTTGCGATGACTGAAGCACAAGAACGCTAACCGGGGTCTGCAAGTAAACAATGAAACAATGAGAGATGAACTTCATTCGACGTTGCACAACCAGTTATTATCTGGAATTCATCGTAAATATATTGTGACCAGACGAAGACTAAAGTACTTCGAAGACCATGCCAGGGATAATTCGCAGCAATCAACTTCTTTCCAATTAGCTGCTGTGGATTGAACTTATCGACATGTTGATTTAGTTCCAACCACTTTAGATGGAAAGAAAATTTGTTGAAAGCAATATGAAAGTTGAAATCAGAAGAAATTTCAATGCCGAGACTGAGAAATACTGTGTTTACTGTATCAACCAACGACAGCCTGTTCGCTGGGTGTTGAATGATGATCCTGGGAGCAAGCTGGGCTTCGGGCTCTCGGACCTAGTAAGTGCTCCTCAAGGAATTTTATGGACTCTTCGAAAATGTTGTATCTATTTTAGCCGTAGGTCAGTTTGAGAAAGTGAGAGCGATATAAATATCAAGACATACCCGAAGTCATGAGCCAACCGTTCAGTGAAGTTTGTAGGTACGTCTGAGTAGGCTACATTGTATTCAGATTTTGCTGCAAACTCAGGGAGATAGATGATAGGATTACCTGAGCCAGGAGCATCTACTTGATTGCGAAGTTCCTCCAATACCACAGCCTCCTTACCAACGCGCACGCTCGACATGATCTGGACCCTCGAAACTCGAAGCTTTCTAAGCTTTTCGAACAGAGCCATCCTGCTGGGCACGTCTTCAGGTGAATGAATCTTTTCAAAAAGGATCCTCAACGCGCCAGCATCTTCGATGGCTTGATTAGCCCCCTGGCCACTAAATGGAAGCATCTGAGAGACTTAAGCCACTACGTCAACGGATAATGGAGTTTTCAACCCTACCGGATGAGCAGCATCGCCAATAAGAAGCACCTTTCCACGAGTCCAATGAGTGATAGGCTTGTGGATGTTGAGTGGCCATTTCGTGATCTTAGGGGCTTTCCTGTTGATGTAAGTCATTGATTGCCGTGATTAGAAGGGATATATATCATGTCATACTTGACGAGGCGCATTAAGCAAGGGTGGAAATGAGCAAATTGCCTTTCCATTGAGCCTACCAAGTCTTTATTTGGTTAGCACTATTGTTCATCGAAGTCTCTCTCTGCACTTTTTCTAACCGTATTCATCGCCTGGAACGGTGTTGTGAATTCCCACGAAATTTTGATATTCTCCGCTGCGATAAAGATTAGATTTGGATAAAAGACAGGAAAAGATGTTCATTAACTCACTTCTGACAGTCGTACCATACCATGTGCACAGCTGTATTGTCGTCCGAAGTATCCGCCAAAATCGACGGCCCATGACCCTTCTTCGCTACGAGTGAAACATAGTCCTGGTCATCACGAACACTCTCAGTCGGGATCTGGAATCGGAAAGCACTAAGACCTGTTTTGAGTGGTGGTTGTGGATGTCCTTCGAGAACCAGAGGCTTAAGAATGGAGTGAAGGCCGTCTGCACCTATGATAAAATCTGCTTCAACGCTTGATCCATCTTCAAGATGAAGGATTCCCGCAGCCGGCTCAGCTGTTAGCACCTTGCGACCTAGGTGTAACATAATATCCGGGAGGCCTGGGACTTCCATCGTAGCGATACGATGAAGCTCTCCATGAAGATCTGCTCGTTGCATAGTATGAAGCGGTGCGTCAAATCTCCGCTCTGTATCTGTGAGATCAAAACTAGCCACGGAATCGAACGTCGGTCCGTCGCGGAGCTCAAAGCAAGACTGAGGGTTACTCCGGGCATTTTCACAGGAGAAGCCCAATGCAGTGAGAACTCTAATGCCATTTGGCGCGACGACAAGGGCAGCTCCCAGTTCACTGAGAAACTGGGATTTCTCAAATACCTACTCCAGCTGTAAGCGGAAAAAAAAAGAAATGACAAGCATCCCGATTCCTTCTTACCTCAACGTGGTGTCCTGCAAGGCGCAGCGCCGCGGCTGCACTCAGGCCACCGATGCCAGCGCCGACGATCGCGATTTTGAGAGGCATAGCTTTATCGGATATAACAGAATAACTGCAACTTGAAGTGCTCCTCTACCGTGACTCAGGGGTTTAATAGGTACTGGGTGGTATTGAGTGGACTTTATAGAGATGTGATTAAAATCGCCGACCCAGTTCCCTATCACACCGGGGACTTCTTTTCTTCAAATTACGCAATAGAGGAGGCTAAAATAAACCGCGGGATAAGTGGTATTATACACAGCAATATGAATACGGTCAGTTTGTATATTTTCAAATCAAAGAAGATTATGCCGAGGCTGAAATCGGTTGAAAAGAACATCATCAATCATTCTATCTTCAAGATATGGCTATCTTGTCCAAGTATGCAGATGTTTAAACGAACATATGTACGATTCAAAACCTTCTATCGTTCCCTTTAAGAGGAGTTTCCAGCACGACTGAGCGCCTCTGTAATTGCGGCGCCTAAGAAGCCAGCCTTTAAGATAGTATGTTAGCTTGGAACGCGAGGCAGGAATATCCAACTCACATTTTGATCTTGAATCATGTTGAAATGGTTGCCTTGCGTATGTCTGATCTGAAGCTTAGTACCCGGGAGGAGCTCATCCCAGCCCAATGCATCCAGCGGTCCACTCCTTGTGACCAGCCACTCTACAAGTGCATTTTGGTAGTCGAGATGAGTATTCTGGCCGTAACCGTCTAGTTCCTTTTCAAGACCCTCTTGTGCCCATATGAGCATAGTTTGCATCGACCCAGTAGATGGAAGAGGACTAGGCGAATACCCCTTGACAACATTGATCGTTTGCAGGAAGTGTTTTCTCACATCTGCACTCAGAGAACGACGTCCTGCAATCAAGTCCAAGAAAGAGGGAGGCATAGCAGGATAACGTAGAGGGCAGGGTGAATCGATAATAATCAATATATCAACCTGTTCGCCCAACTCCAGTAGTTTCCTAGTTGCTTCGACGGCATATAGACCGCCAGCAGACCATCCACCCAGCAGATATGGACCGTGCGGCTGTTTTTCACGAATTATCTGGACCATCATCGTCACTATAACCTCCATGTCTAACTGAATCTCACAGGTAGAGTACAGGATGGGGCTGTTCAGGCCACAAACTCGAACTCGGGGTGAAATCTGGGGCAGCTTTGCATATGCGCTCGCAAGGCCACTGCCATCAGGGAACAGAAAGAGGGTTTTATCGTATGAGCCGTCTCTCTGGAGGATGATAGATGAGGGAAGCGATGATCTCCTGCTCACGGAATGTGAAGAACTGACACTCGAATTGTCTGGTCTCGATGAGTCATGCGAATCATCAAACATTTGACTCAACAAGTCGTGAATGTTTGGGCCAGTAGCAGGCTCAAAGATGTCGGATGGGAGTAGAACTCCGATCTTATCCTCCAGGGCTCCGAGTATCGAAATTGCCATCATTGAATCGAGACCAAGTGTTGATAGGTCTTCAACCGCTAGAACCTCTTGAACATCGACACCTATCTCGCTCGCAATAATCGTGTAAATCTCTTGGAGCTTTAAATTGGGTGAAGGGGTGAGTGGTATGTCGCATTCGGTCGGAGGGGAGGAAATGGGTGACTCGGAACTGCTCGAAGTCGGAGTCAAAGACATATTGTCTGTCGATTGGCCAGGTGAACATTGCAAGACATAGTCGCGGAAATGACCGAAGGTAGGCAGATCAGCAAAACAAGACGACGGAAGTTGCAGATTGAGTGAAGTTTGAATTCGTTGCAGGATTGTCATGGACAGTAGTGAGTCTACTCCAAGCTCAGTAAAAGTGCTGTCATCCAGAAGCCCATCTTCGGGGATCCCAATCTCTGAAGCAAGTAGCTTCTTGAGACTGGAAATAGTTGATGACCCGCTTCGTTGTTGTCTTGAGGCTGAGCTGGGGATATTCTCCACCACCTTCTGGTGTCTTGTCACATTTCCAGTATGCGATATCGGAGGTTGACTGGGAGCTGAAGAGGAAAGGATTCTTTCAATCACTGCCCTTGGAATCCTCTTGAACTTGACATCACCACATCGAGCAATCATCCGGTTGCCTTGGAAGATCGAAACATCGCCGACAAAGACCGTTTTGTCTTCGGGCAACATCCTCACATGTGCGCGGTAAGGAATAGCTGGATCGATCTCTTCAGCAATCTGGTAACTGCCAATGCCATGCGAGATATAAGTAAATTCGCGGGGATTGACTGTTCCAATGGCATTCATCACAAACCCTGCGATTTGTGCCAAGTTGTCAAGCCACAGAGGGCAGCAATAGAATTTTCCGACGTCATTGGCTTGATGAAGGCCCAGTGAGACCACAGCTTCCAACTTTTCCGAATCGACAATCACCTGCTTCATGCCTTGATAGCAACTGTCGTATTGGACCACATTTGAGAAGAGCTTGTAGACCATTTCGTGAGAGATTTGACTTGGGAGTGTGCCTCGACCGGACTCGAGATCTTGGATTCTCTCGAGAATCAGATAAACATTTTTATTCAAAGCACGGGACCATGAATCGGAGTCTCCGAATACAACTTTGCAGGTTGCATGAACCTGGGAAGCCCCGGTTGAATTATCCAAGGCTTCTATGCGCATAATTACCGAGTCAGACTCAAGATTTGCCTCTGCTAAAATTCGAAGCATCTTGCTCTCCGTAGGTCTGGTGACTGGCATTACGACAGGGCTCTTCATGTCCAAATCAAGAACATTCATCCCTGACACGGGGCAGGGGAAAGAGAAATGTCTCCGGAAGTGATCTGCCACGGTGAGAGCAATGTCTGCGAAAACTCCCTGCGATATTGGTAAGTCAAAAACATCAATTGAATAAGGAAAAGGAATTCCAGTAAACTTGGCTAGACAAGTTGACTCACCGACGGACATAACGCGATTCCATTCAGAACATGGCCTGCAATTAGCTTATGCAGATATGGATCGGACAGATCTGACTCGAAGGTTACAGTGGCATTTGACCCCTGAACAACCGAAGAGATCACTCGCTGCACTGTTGTTGTCATAGTCGAGGAGGCCTTTTCTGACGAAAGGGGCATATTGTTTCCATGACGTTGTAATAGCCAGTCGTTCCGATACGGAATCCAATAGTTCTTTTCATCGAAAGCGTATGATGGCAAATTGAGCAGTCTGGGCGTGGAATTGAAAGCGTTGTAGTATTCAGTCCAGTCAAGTGAAAATCCCTGGTCATTGAGAACTGCCAATGATCTAGAGATGGTGGCAAGACAGTCTTCGGATCGATGAAGCGACGAAATGAATCGATTTCTAGAATCAAGGGTGGGTCGAATCATGTTTAGGCAGACTGGATGAGGGCCAATTTCCAGGAATGTGGATTCGGTTGTGATTATGCCATTTTCCTTCGCAGAGCTAAGGGCTTTCGAAAGTTGGACTGGCTCTCGTGCATGGCGCGTGAAATAACTTGGCTCTATCTTATCGCCGACTTGGAGAGTGGTTCCTAGTAATGTTGAAAGAAGAGGAACTCGCAAACCGGAGATCGGGATTGAAATGACCTCTCTATCGAATGGTGCCAGTATCGGGTCGACCTGAGAGGAGTGGAAGGCATATGGAACATTCAGCATGGTGCACGGTATCGCATTTGTCTTGAGTAACCTCTCCGCTTCTTGAACGGTGGCCGTCGGACCACTGATTACAATATCTGATGGTCCGTTTAGGCAGGAAATCTCATAATTGTGCACTCGATCAATCAAAATACTCTCAACCTCGTTCAGTGGTAGCTTGACAGCCAGCATCTTGTGGGTCGAAGAGGTGCACAGCTTTTGTAGAAGGGTTGCGCGTCGACCAACGAGATACAATGTATCACTTGCAGATAAAGCACCGGCGGCAAAGAAGGCAGCATATTCTCCTAGACTATGCCCAATCACGGAGGAAGGCTTGATGTTCCATGACTGCCACAGTTTGACCAGCGCCATTTGAATGGCTACATGGCACAGTTGAGTTTGAACTGGGGCGAGTTTATCAAATTCCTCTTGTCCGGTGACAATCTCTTGCACAAAAGAGGGAAATCCGTGATCAATAGCGATGTGCTCGAGTGTCATCAGGTATGATCGGAAGGTGTGGTTGGATTCGAAAAGTTTCTTCCCAACGTTTGATGAGAGAGAACCCTGGCCAGTGAAAACAAACACCAGATTCTGTGATTTGCTGGAGGGTTTGAGGGCTTGGTGTTGGGATGTCGCGCGTATGGCCTGCTTGGCCTGCGTGATGGTTGAAGCTACGATAGAGACCCGCAGCGGGTGTTGCACCCTTCGTGCAGTGGTCGTATAGGCGAGATCCTCGATCAAAGTATTGGGATATTTATCGAGGTAATCAGTCAAATTCACCAGATTCCGTAGAAGAGATGATTCAGTCTTCGCGGTCACGCTCACCACATGATCGCGCTGCGGCGAGATTGAGATCGGAGAATCGGAGCTAGAGCCGCCTTCGGCGAGGAGAAAGCTCGAATTCCCACCCGCAGCTCCGAAATTATTGATCAGGATTCTTCTCTTTCGACCAGATACCTCAGGAAATGGGATGAGCTTGTCCGCAATTCTGACCCCTCTCTGTTCCAAAGGTGGAAAAGTGCGGTTGATTCGACCGCTCTTGATGCCAATGTGCGGTGGAATCTGCTGCTTCTGGAATAGCAGTAGACATTTAATTAAAGCTGATATTCCAGAGGCCGACTCTCCATGGCCAATGTTTGCCTTGATTGAGCCAACGTAAAGTAGGTTTCTTCTCGCACCGGAGTTGGACTCAGGAGCCAAAACATTCAATATAGATTCCATCTCGACGGAATCTCCCAGTTGTGTGCCTGTCCCGTGAAGTTCAACATAATCGACCTGCTCAGGCTGAACGCCTGCTTGAGACAAAACCTTTTGGAACAATTTTTCCTGTGCTCCAGCGTGAGGCTGGGTGATTGATGCTGCATATGCTGAATAGTTTGTGGCTGATGCTTGGATGACACCAAGGATATTGTCATTATCGGCCGTGGCAGCATCAAGGCGCTTGAGTACAACACTTGCGACCGCTTCACCGCGACAGTACCCATTCGCTTCGTCGTCAAACGTTTTGCATGGCCCATCACTGGAGACAAAGTGCCCGCGGGAGAGTCCCGCGTACATATCAGGGCTGTTGAGAAGCATCATGCCTCCAACAACGGCTGTGTCGCACTCGTTGCTCCAAATTGATGTACAAGCTAGATTTAATGCCGTAGCACTAGAAGCACAAGCCGTGTCGACGCTCACACTTGGACCGCCTAATACAACAGTTAGAAAGACCTGTAAATCTCTTCGAGGGTAAGTTTCATGACTTACCAAATTGGTTCGCACGAGAGACTCGACCCTATTGCAACGCGTCAGTTGCTATGATTGAATTCAAGGTAATAGGAACGGTCAGTTACTCACAGGGCCAAAAGCACGAACGACGCCAGAAACGTAGTAAGTGTCTATCTCTTGCACAACGTTGACATCTTTATAGTCATCCGTCGTCTGCCCAAAGAATGTGCCAATCCTTTCCATCTGTGTTGATGATGTGCGGCCCGGTACGTATCCTGCCATCTCCAGTGCTTCGTATGCAGTTACTAGGGCCAATCTCTGTTGAGGATCTGTCTGCATGGCTTCCCGCGGAGACATATTGAAAAATCGAGCATCAAACATGCCGGGACTTTTCATGAAATTCCCATATTCTGTTGTGCTTTTGTTCTTGTCTCTGCCATCCTTGGAGACATATTTGGCCGGGTCAAATCTATCACTCGGAATCTGCATTATCTTAGACCGAAGTAAGGTAGTCAAACGAAGCACGAGAAATGTGACTTACCACCTGGCAACAGTCAATACCTTCCGATAGTATCTTCCAGAGCTCATCAACACTTTCGGAATTGGGGAATCGACCTGCCATTCCAACAACAGCCAAAGGTCGGTTCAGTGGTTGTCCTTCTGTACCTCCGCCCTGGCGAGAGGAGGCATCACTCAATGTAATACTGAGACCTGTATTCGTGCTCAAGTTGTTTGCAAGTGCTTTTTGGTTATGCACTGGACCGAAACATTGAATCTCCCAGCGTGACAGATCATTCTTCGAGATTGAGCTTGCAGCCCCCTGGCAGAGTGCCTTCCATGCGATTGGATAAACAAGAATGTCTTCCACTGCCCGGCCCAGCACCTGCTTGTGACTGCCCTCGCTATACGTCTCACCATTGGAACCCGACAGAATATGGGACCGAGACTTATCCTGTTTCGGTTCTAAGAACTCTGAGCTCAAACTCTCAATCAAGCCAATTACATCTTTTGATTTGTATAGATGTGGAGCATGATAGGGGGCGAAGAGAGGGATTGGCCTTCCAGCACGACTCGGATTTTCGGGACCAACCTTTTCGAGGAGGATGTTTTTCAAACTAGCCAATGTTGAAGGAGGTCCTTGCGCCGTCAAGGTTCGCTCAAACTCAGCAGTTATGAATGCCGTTTTCCGAGATGGAAGCCGCTAGAACAGATTAGCTTACAAGCCTTCATTTGGTTCGCCGAGCTGCTTTACCAGTGCTCCAATCAAAGAGACCAACTCTGAGCGTTCTATAAATTCCTTGTCCACGGAAAACGACCAAGGAGCTTCGTCCTGGTCATCCTCCAAGTCACCCGCGGTGGTGAAGACTAGTGACCCTAGTCGAATAGCAAGTCTAAAAACTTCTACTCCAAGGGAGACAAGCTCCAGCACACTTGTAGAAAGGCCAACTGCCGACGCCGACAATTGGCCGACGCAAAGACCAATATGTACCGAGTTATTTGGGTTAGGAAACTCCACTTGCGGATGACTTTCGTACCATCTTTGCCTTTGTCAGTACATCCCGGGGTCCGCCAGAATCTGCGAATTCACTCACAATATGCAGTTTCCCAACTGAACAAGAACAAGCAGCGCCGGGGATAGAACCTTCAAGCTACGTGATCCTTGGTTTCTCGGGTCCAGGAAATCAAAGAAGGACGTGAGCCTGAACGCATCATGTCGAACACGTGGTGGAAGATGTTTGACTTCCGCATGAAGCACATCCTGGCATGATGATAAAAATTGTGAAAGCAGTGTGTTTGTCTGTTGGGATCTCAGCAGTTGAGACAGTGCTGTTGTTATCGGCAAAGAACAATCCCCAAAGAAAAGTATCTTTCCAGTTGGCTCCATCTTGTGAGAGTCTTCTCTAGGTTTGTTGTTGAAATTCCAGACCAAGAGTTTAGATATCACACCTGCGTACTTTAACTAAGAATTCGACAACTTGTATAAGAATACCAAGGCCGAGACCAATGCCTCCGCCATCATTCACCAATCTCATCTAATGGCACTTACGGAGAGTTGTTGACCAAGTTCTTGGCGTGGCTGTCTTATTTTAAGGGCTTTCCGGCGTGATACTCGCCGGGGCACCTACTACTGGGTCATGAAACTCGACGCCACTAAAGTTAGAGTAGCGCTACATAATCCCACGATAATCCAAGAAATCGCCGAGAGTTTTCAAACTCTTGGCTCCAGGAACTTCACCTAATATCCCAATGATTAGCCAGAATTAATGGAGCTTCGTTATGATAACCAATTCGGTCTCTCTTCTTGTCACATTAACTAAATTATCTATCAGTGTTCCAATGTTTCTTATTCAACCAGTGGGTACAATGTATTTCTATCTTCGTTTGCGTGTTCTTTCATGTTATTGTCTACTTAATGATTGCCTCCTGATTATACATTCGCCAATCATTCAATAGTTGGGGCTCTTGCGCTGCAGCAAGTATAGGCTTGGGGTTGGAAGTCATGGAAATATACATGTACAAAGGAACAAAGAAAACTTTTGTTGAATTACACAAGGCAAGCAGGGTAATTAAACATGTAAACTCGTGGCTTTTGGTCTACAAGATGGAGTGAGAACAATATGTGTATTCAAAAGAGAATGTATTTTGTTTGATGGTTTTTAACTGAGAATATGCTGTCCTTTATGGGCAAGAACTCGGGTCACGCTCAATATGGGACTTCGCATACTGGCCCGACATGCGGGGTGATCAAAGGAAAAGGGGTTCCGTAGACGGAACCTGTTAGACGTATCATGTTCTCACCGGGAAGGCAAGAATAAGCGATATGAATCCCTCAGGAGGTCTTTCAGTAATTGGAAGGTCAGCCGTAGGGGGTCGCATATACGCCACGATGAGGCGCATAAATCGGCCAGTGGTGCAGGGAATTCCAGCAGAAATGGGCTGTAACCGGCCCCTGTAATTTTTTGAAAAAGATTACAGGGGCCGGTTAATTCTCAACAACTTTCAATTATACCTTCAAATCCTTTCATACCGCTCTCTCTTCTTTCATCTGTCATCGCAGCTTAGCGCTAATTTCGTCGACGTTTCTTCCTTTCTTGTCTTTGAAATTATTGTTCGATTGTGAATTTTCATATCCAAGATGCAAAATGATTTCGGACTACCATCTAGCTTAAACCCCGAATGCGTCCAAAAGAATCTTTTGTGGAGGGCTACGAAATCGAAGAAGGCAGAAAACCTAAGTTCAAGTGATTTGAAGAAAGAAGAAGCTATCTATCTATGTCGGTTTCTGGGACTGAAAGGGCCCCGGGGTGCAGAGCCTGAGGCAACCCCTCAACATCTTGTGAACACGATTTCAATTAACTATAATTTAATTCAAGGCAACTAATTATTCAAGAGACATATCAAAACTCCATCCTCTATCTCCAATATCGTGCACTGATTCTCGACTCAGCGTAACCCTACGAGATCAATTTTTTCCAAGCAGCCGAAAGTTCTAGTGATTTTTCAGAACAAAGTAATTGGATAACTTCATCTCCTCTCCTGCCAATAGCTCTGTCGACAATCACAATTGAAGTCAAGCCAGAAACCAAACCCAAGATCACAGACTCACCCGATCACACTTTAAAGCTCTTCGTCCCCTTCCCAGTAGGGGGAATCACCCGAGCCAGTGGTAGAACTGGTCTCATTTTCAGGTTTCTTTTCATTGGTTGCCCTCAGTTCAGTCTGCGCGCGCATTCGATCGGTCATGGCATCCAACTGTCGGGCGGACTCAGCAGCATATTGGCAGTGTCGGCGGATAGCCGGTCCGTACTTGTAAAAGATCCATGGGAATGGCAAGCAGGCAATGGCAAGGAAGGCCGAGATAGAGGAAGCCCAATGGATTCCAAGATTCTGATACATTGGAGTGGTAAAGAGAGGGCTGTCAGGGTTCTTGGTCAGCTCTATACATCATGTTTGGGAGGGAAGATTCAGAAACATACAATGCTGCACCGAAAAGAGCACGGATAACAGCATTACCCGCCAGTGCGGATGCGGCGTAAATAGTATAGCCATCGACCAGATAGTTCACAATACTTAAAAAGATCGATACGTGAGAGAAACCAAAGAGAACAGTTCCTATCTCGCATACAATCCAATGGATACTAGGGAAGTTGGTCCATGCAAACCAGAAGAGTCCGATTGGAAGGGTGACTGCGCCAACCATAGCTGGGATCAATCGACTTTCCGGGGGAGGACGACTATAGGGAGTGCGATCGGCAACCTTTTTGTAACGGCCGTCATCAAGGACCGAATAGGCACAGCCGAGGATCTGCCCGATCATCATTCCTAGGAATGACAGACCTGAGGTATTCTGGGGCCATTTGAGGGTATCTTCGAAGACGATAGGGAAGGCGGCAAATTCCATATACATGGTTCCGTAAACTGTTTATACATTAATTAGACCTCGATTAGATAAAGCTATAAAGAAAAGAAGAAAGGGAATACATACTGATTGCCATATAAATAGACAGCAGTAGGACGATCGGCTCCATGAAGAGCAAGATCCACGGTCGAACCATAGTCTTAGTAAAGATTTGACCAGCTGTTCGGTTAGAGTCACCTATAGCCAGATGGCTCTTGTAGACAGCGCCAGTCATTTTGCAGAGCTTTGCGGCTCGCTTCTGTAACAAAACCGGAGTATAGGTCTCAGGAATACAGGCAATGCCAACCAGGAACACCACTGCATTAAAAATAGTGGTAAGACCCTGCACCCATCTCCAGCCCTGAGACACAGCCAAAAAGTCACAAGTTATAGGCCCAAGACTCGGGCCTAAGAAAGGGGCACCAATAAACGCGATAGTTGCTAGTCCCCTATCCCGGGCTACATATATATCTGAAACCACACCGCCGGCATTTGAAATTGCGGACGAGCCAAATGCACCAGAAAGGAATCGAAGGACAAGCAATGTGGCGATATTCGGGCTTGCAATCGTTGCTCCAGCAAATAGTGTAGTTAGACCGTAGGTAATGAAGTAGATCATTTGACGGCCGAAAAGCTCGGATAGCGGAGCCCAGATTGCAGGCCCGATCGCGAAAGCAAGAACAAACAGTGAGGTATCGGCAACCACTAGCTCAGCGCTGACTCCGAACTCCTTCTGTATTTGGGGGTTGGCTGCTGAAAGAGCGGACGAGGCGAATGTGATGGACAAGAAGGAGGCAGCTTGGAGTAGTGTGATTGACCACTTGAGCCAGTCTTGCATCTGATGCGGATCACGAGAATCTTCAGCAAGCCAGTCAACCAAGTAAGGATCTTCGTCTGTGCCACTGCCCTCCCATTGATGGTGGAGAACATCGTCGGTGATGGTATCTTGCGACAGCACTAACTGGTACAGAGGGATTCTGTGGCGGTTGCTGGACTTTTCGGTAGTTGACATTGCTAGGGTGGGGACTCAATACCTGAGCCTTGAGGGAGTAGAATAGAGGAAGCTCCGAGGGAGCTGGCAATGGTTAATGACGTAGATTGTGTGGGAACGGCGAGTTTTCAAGTAAGACCTAGTACCGGCGACAAAATAAAAGCGCCGGGTGAAACGAGAAAATAATAATGAGACTGGAGGCGATTGGAAGGGGAAGGGCTGAAAAATATAGGCTGTTGGAAAGTACTGAGAAATTTCGCAGAAAATAAGGGGGGAACCCAGTTGTTCCATTATTAATGATAAACAATTACTAGGGTATAAATTAGAAATCAAATTTAGACGAGTCCGGAATGCGAATCCCTTTGTTCTTTGCGCTTTCTGAAGCTGTAATTTTGTATAAATGACGATGCCATTATTTTCAGGCTATGCCAAGCTTTAAGGTTATGGTTAGCCGCTGACAGATGGGCCAATCAGGTTATTCTCCGAGGGCCCCACTACCTTGTTCTCACTATGTAGTAGTACCCGTCCCGCGTTGGCGGCTAGTCTCAATCCGGCTATTATAAATTGCGGCGGAAAATTCCGACGATTACATGGAATATCTACAGGTTGCTTCAATTATCCATGCTGTTGCATATCAGACGCTTTGAATCATGGACTTCTTGTTCAGCATTATATCGTAAAATACATTTGTCATCGACGAATGATGGTCCGAAGAGAAGCCTCCGTAGCCATGACCAATCTTTGTAAATCTTCCAACACGAAGTGAACCGGGCGTTTGTCACTGGTCCCAATGGCTACAAAGGGGCTCTGATGTACTCGCTTGACATAGTCAACCATATAATCATAAATCCGCTTGAGTTTACTGAACGTGCGAGCGATCAGCACGTCTGTGAGAAAGGCTTGCTCATCGTGCGGGATTTGAAAGCTGCCAACACGGATGGTATTGGTGGCGGGGTGATGGAGTCGTCGGTTAATAGACTCTACGCCCGCTTGGTCGAATAGGAGGCTTCGACTGCTTCCTCCGCTGGAGCTTCCACTCCATGCCGAAGAGCTCCCAGGCGATGATCGTTGCCTTGACAAAAGAGATTGCAGACCCTGAAGTATACTCCGAAGGCCCATAGCCAGTATTAAAACGGCCACCGAGTCTTGATCGCATCGGCAAGTAAAACAATTGGATAGTCGCTCCCATAGAGCCTGGCTATCCTGGGTTGCCTGAAGAAGTAAAGGCACTGCTGTCTCTGAACGCTTACACTCAGTCTTCTTCAGCTCACATAAAAATTTTGTCTGATGATCAAGGCAAGAGCAATAACTTGGGTCTTTGTCGTGATCTTCTCCAGAGAACAGTGGAAGCCGAATATCCTCAGTGAGTGTCGATGCAGGATCTTGAGAGCCGCCAGAACCCGTTTCGAGGAAAGAAAGATCAACTCCGGGTATAGTCCGACATAGGTCATTCTCATATGACTAAATGGAAAGGAAGCATTGTTAAGAAGTGTCCATTGATTTTGCTATACCTCAAGTGGGGTTGCGTACCATTGGCATTACAGGCGTAGTGAAGTCGCCGTAGCGAAATCCAATATCACTTCCCAATTTGTCAAACAAGCCACCAGCCTCATCCCAAGATTTCTCCGGCGTTGGAAGAAAACTGCCCTCGCTTGCGTTTAGTAGGTTGTTCTCATTCAAGAACTCAGCGAGCGTATCTTCTGTTGATGAAATGATCGCCCCAGCACTCCCAGCAATCCTTTCCGCTGGCATATTATCGTCAAATACTCTTTCTCCGTTGACAGAATTGGTCCTAGATCTCTCTACCTCGCCGATACTGCCTCTTCTTTGGTTCCACTGTTGTGTCTTTCTGTTCTTGGAGCCTTTAGGACGCCCGAGCCTATTAGGTTCGCTGTATAGACAGACCTGTTTCGATTTTGCACAACCAATACAGGGATCGCCACCGGAGCATTTCATCTTCATGCCGTGACATACGTCACAAGCAGCCCGAACCTTTCGCTGGTTGTTCACTTCCATATTGAACGGCGGTCTGAGAAATGCGTACAGTAATAGGGAAGGTAAGGTCCAATTGACAAGGTTACTCGTGCAAAAGAAATATGTTGAGACACTACACTATGCAGGGGCTCAGAGGAAAGGAGGGAGAGAGTTGATTCCTGCAGGAAGCTTCTGCCCCCGGCCTATCTAGGTAGCTACTGAGGGGCCCAGGCCCAAGGCCGCCACAACAAAACAGTTGCTGCATCTCAGGTTCCATTGCATGTTGGTTAAATGAGAATCCGATACCCCTGGTCTTCACAAAGATTAGCCTGACATAATTCATTCGCAACTCCAGGGCTAGTAACCTTCTAAGGGTGGAGGCCGTTCTTTATCGCTGTTTCCCGCCTGCGACCCATCGGAAGCGAAGCCGCCAAGTGTCAGAATTACAATATCCTTGACCAGATCTTGATCTGTCATTCGGTGTTACATGGTCAAAAAGTGGAGATATTCTGTTGGAGTCCCTTTCCCCAAAGTACGAGAAATGATCTGCAACGTCCCGCCCCCTATTCCCGCTTATCTCTTACGTCGAGATAGTTTCTTCCCGCCTCTTTACCTCAATTAGATGATGAGCATATTTCGTGGCATCATTCTTAAGCCTGAAGGATTCAACCCTAGGCCGTTTTGTGGATTTCATGCAGCCACGAAAAGTCGAAAGGATTCTGGATTCACTGGTTAGCAACGGACCTAGCTCAGCTTCCTTCTGAGACTGAAAATTCACATTTATGCGTTTCTTGGACTCTATATCATTGATTAGATCTTTCATCCGGCCCGTGGGTTTGTCCCAGGGTTGAGTTCACAGGAAGTTAAATTGTGATTTAATTATTCAAGCCTCGTATGGCGAGATGCATTTAATTAACCGTTTGGATGACGCTTCATGTAGTCTGTAGATTGGTGGGTTCTGCAGCTTATTTGGCACGGGCACAGCACGCCATCAGCTTCAGATCAAACAAGAAGGTAGAATTGTGAACATAGTACTCCGTATTGTACTCTGATTAGTACTATTGCTCGCTGTATAGTGCTAAATTAGGCTCCTCGATCTGAATTTCGGCATAAAAATCCACAAAGATACGGGGTTACATTACAGACAATATAATTGAGTGATAATCTAACCGATAGGGTAATATGAAATCAACTATTCTTTATGATTATACCATAGTAATAATATTTAAAGTACCTATTAATAAGATAATTAATATAACTAATCACAGCACTTGATATTAACTCCTTTTGATTTAGCTGAAGCTGAATCAGAACTTGGCAAGACGTCCCGGGGGCCCACTGCGGCGGGGGAGCCCAGACCCCACGGTTTATTGCTAGAAAAGTCATTACCTTGAGGGGGTAGAATGGTTAAATGGATGAACGGGATGGGCCGATAAAAATAACTAACTGAAACGCCACCTAAGTGGGGAAAGGCGGAGCGATAATGGGCTATTTCGATATTGTAAAAAATTATCACTATTAAAAATATTAAAAATATTAAAAATAAAATTCTTTTTGGGGATTTTCCTAATTTAACATTTTTAATTTTTGCCATATACTTGTCTCAGAGATTAAGCCATGCATGTCTAAGTATAAACAACTTAGACTGTGAAACTGCGAATGGCTCATTAAATCAGTTATCATTTATTTGATAGTACCTTACTACATGGATACCTGTGGTAATTCTAGAGCTAATACATGCTAAAAACCCCGACTTCAGGAAGGGGTGTATTTATTAGATAAAAAACCAACGCCCTTCGAGGCTCCTTGGTGAATCATAATAACTTAACGAATCGCATGGCCTTGCGCCGGCGATGGCTACTCTGCTCTTACCAGTAAAACTGAAGAAGAAAAAAAAAAAGACATTGCCCGTTTCACTCAATGATTGGAAAATCAAGCTTTTTCAATTAAATAGTGAAGAGAAATAGCGAGCAGAGAAGACAGACTGTCGTCTCCTGTATAGAGTTGGTATAATCTGCACACTATTCTGTTCTCGTATGTTTTTACCTCTTTAATCCTTGAAGTGGAGACTATACATATACAACCTGGGTTTGGCAATATGTTCGCATAATTGGCGGGATGCTTGAATGTCTCCCGAGGTCCCGAGGTCATGGACGAGATAATGTTGACATAATCTCAGAGTAGCTGTCGAAAGTTACGGTTACAATACGAGTACAGTACTATATAAGTCCCAGTGCTGTATGTCTGAGGCAGAGACTTCCTTTGGTCCGTCTGAGCATGTATGAAACCTGGCTACCTAATTTATAAACTGCTAATTCATGCAGTTTCTGTGGTTCCTCCTTCGAACATATACGCTATAATGACTTCGTTTTTAAGCTCCTTTTTTTTGGGAATGTGTGGTTTACCTTCTACTGCTATACCTCTTTCTAAGTTTCTATAGAGCTGAATGCCTTTCAGATCCACAGCCGAATGCTATGGCAGAGGTCGCAATTCCCGCCGACCATGTTGGTGATCTGTTATTAGATATTCGTTGGCTGTCTGGAATCTGGATAGAAGGAAGCTCGATTTCATTCAAATACGTAATGGTATTCAGTGTTCCCACTTAAAGATCATTCAATGTCTCGGTCTAAGCCGAAACCAATGCAAGCCACTTAGCATAGTTGCAGAAATATTTGGCCTGCGATACCATCTAATTCAAAGATGAGCACTGAGAGACGCAGGCTTCTCTCGCTTAGGGAACCTCTCCCAAGCCTCGGCAAAACCTGCCCCACGAACAAAATCGAAATGCTTAGTTCCGTCCATAGGCTTCAAGCTGGCCGAATCAATGGCAGCAATACCAGCCGTTAAGAACACTGGCTGTTTGACCCTGAATTCAGGAAGGTGGTTATATGGCTTTGACGTATCCTGTGAGTGAGCCATGCATCGGATAAGCTTTGCCATATGACCATCATCTTCGTGGTAACATGCTCGGTCGAATACCTCGTCCCATCCTTGGTTCGGTAATTTGGACAAGTGCGATGCAAGCCAGTCTAATCGAAGCTCTGGGGCCCCCTGAGATGCGTAGGACATCAAGTAAACCCGACCGGTGTACTCGAGAAGGCGGGCCTTTTGCTCATTGCTGAGCGAAGGTTCTGCAAGGAACATGGTGTGGCCGATGCTTGAAGTGACGCTGTGCAAAAGAAAGAAGTCAAATGCACAGATATATGGAGGGCGCTGAGCTCCGGCTGTGAGATACACTAACGTTGACCGAGTTCTCAGATCAGCTTGCGTTGATGCAAAAGAGCTAACTGTCTCTCGATTCTCCACGCCTAAAATAACGCACGTTACTTACCTGCTGTATTCTGCAGTTCAGCGGTGGCTCGTTCCAAATCATGCGGGTCAACGCGATATCGAGCAGCGAGACGAGTAAGTTCCGGAGCTGCATTTTTCAATACCCCGTCGCGGGATGGTTCAAGATCTAGACACATCTCTCTGGTGATCTTGCGCTTTTGCAAATGATAGTACGCACTTGAGCAGGTGCGGATCTTTTCGTTTGACCTTGCCATGTCCACACAAGTACTAAGAGGAAGGGCAGGCTCAACCTGTTGCTTGGAGAGTTTCTCTGCACTTGTCAAGTAGTCTGTATACCACCAGTCATGGTGCACGCAGGCTTGAGCAAATCCCTCGGCTAATAGTCTTGCCTGTTTAAACTCCAACGCCATCCCAATGTGAATGATGCCATGCACGTATCCTAAATCACAAAAGTTAGTATAAACAGCGCTCTCACATTGCACCGCCGTGTGCTACCTCACTCACCCATATAGATTCGACAGAGGATATCATCAGCCAAAGCAGTCCCATTGACAAGGTACTTTTGTATAACCGCCTGGTACCCGATACGGTTGATCTCGTGTTCAAAGAAACGACAGAAATTCATAAAGTTCTCCTCTCTGCCAAGACACCGTTTGAAAACCAGTGGATCGCTCAAGTCATTCACTAGTGTGTCTTGGATGGTGAAAGCTTCTCGCTGGTAGAGACTATTACGATCATGCTGTGATCGAATTGTTTCTGGCTTTCCGCCCAAGGCCCAGACAGTAATATCATGATGAACAATATGATTGTGGAAGTAAACCTGTGGCGCCAGTGATCAGCCATCAACCCTTTTTGATATCCACAAAGGAGCAGTGAATCCTTATGACCTACCCCTTTGTGGTCTTCGGTAGTGGTGAAAATATGGTGGTTGTTGTGATTTTCTTCAAGAACTTGTTCGAGCATCCGGGACGACTCTTGGGTCAGATTTTTGGCATGGCGTAAACCAGCGTTGTTTACTGGATGAAAACGGAAGTGTGATGTTGATTCCAATTCGAGTGCCATTTTCAGTGGTGTTTGACGTAGGCTAACTCCAGGTAACAAATTACTTTCTAAAGACGCGACTAACAACCTTAGCGCTAAAGATATATTGATAACTATGAGGTACAAGAATTTGAGGTTGACTATACACGAGGAGTCTAGCAAGCATTATCTGATGTCCTTGATGCAACCAGGCTCAATAACAATTTTCTTTCGGCGATTATTGAATTCATTTGTAACGTGAATGGTACGTATGAGGGCTTTAGCCATTTGGATGAGCACGGGGAATTATCCCGGGGTTTCAAATATATAGAGGAAAATAATTGGAAATCGTTCGGTGATTTGTCAAAGTACTTGCTGGCGAGATCTTGATTACGCTTCATAAGCAATATGGCCTCTGCATGAAAAAAGTCGCCGGTTTGAGAGACAGAAGTATGCAGCAGGAAAACAAAACACCATGAAGATCTTTCAACGTCACTGGTAATCACTCAGAGCTGAGCTAAAGTACCATCTTTTATTCGCATAAATAGACTGGGTCCTAAAGAAAACCAAAAGGAAAAATACCTTTCACTCTTGAAAACTCATTCCTGATGCCACTGAAAAGTCATATTCGATTTCCCGATCCTGGAACCCCAACAGACCTCACAAAAATGAAGCCAACGTACCAGAAGCTACTCAACAAACACGTCCTCATCATCGGCGGGACGTCGGGCATGGGATACGCGGTCGCCGAGGCTAGTCTTGCATCCGGCGCAGACGTTACAATTTCGTCCTCGAACCAGGCCCGCATCAACGAGCGGGTCAAACAACTTCAAACCGATTACCCATCACGAAGAGTGCAAGGATTTGTCTGTGACTTGTCACGCGACACCCTCAAACAAGACATTGAAAACCTGTTCAAGAAAGTCGGCAAATTGGACCACATTGTTTTCACTGCGACGGAACCACCCAAGTTGTTTACGTACGACGAGTTCACGTTGGAGTATTGGCGCAATGCAGGCCAAATGCGACTTTTTGCGCCCTTTTTTGTTGCGCAGGTGGGATCCAAGTATCTGAATCTTGGACTTGAGTCATCGATCGTTTTGACGACGGGGACATCCTCTGAGAAACCTATTGCAGGCTGGCCGGTTGTTGCCTCATACGCAGCCAGCTTGAAAGGTCTTACTAGGAACTTGGCTTTGGATTTAAAGCCAATTCGAGTGAATATTGTTAGTCCTGGGTTTGTCGAGACGGAGTTGTGGGATCATCAGGACTCGGAGGCAAAGAAAGGTTTGTTTGAGTGGGTTAAGACTGCCACGGCATTGGAGAAGATTGGGAAGCCAGAAGAAATCGCTGAAGCCTTTCTGTGGCTTATGAAGGATACAAATGTCACCGGTAGTGTTGCGGAGACTAACTCTGGGATGAAGCTGGTCTAGGTCTGTGTACTTACTCTCTTCGTGTCGGGGTTCTGTATTTAGAATACTGGAGTAGTAAGACTTGGAACAGAACAAAGAATTGTTTAATTCTAATTAAGTAGGGATGCGAAGAGATCCTTATTGCAGTTCAAGACTCCCACTAGATGGAAAATTATTCTGGATTTGAGGTATCCCTAGACTGTTGTGGAGATGCTCAGGAATCTACCCGTGCCCTTTACATAGCTCACACCCATAGTTAGCAGTTTCTCTCTTGTCCCATCATCTTCACATAATTGATCACCTTTCTCCATTGTTATACTCGACCACCATATCTCCACCATAGACTGCACCAAACCCCGCAAATGGGTCGAGGCCCGCGACCAAGAGCCCGAACCCAACCCCCAATCCCATATGGGCTGCTCATCTCAATCCATCATAACCAACTCTCGCGGTAAAAGGTTACCCTACAGCAACATACGACAGCGATCATTCATTCATTTTCGCCATATGTCTCATATATTCCAGGGTGTGTTCATCCGGGTCCCACGCTAGTATTTGGCCTGCTTCCATCTCCTTGAGCTTCAGATTCACATGCTTTTCCATGAACCCTTGCTCTTCGGGTTTTAAGAGATGAAGTCTCTGCTTCCAATTGTCGCAATATTCGTCGTCGTCAGATTTCGTCGGTCCAAAGAATCGCTCGTCGATCTTTTGCTGATAGATCGCAAAATTATTCCTTGCAGCGTACATAATCCAAAAGTCTCCACTCTCCCAGCTCCTTCGCATCGCACTAGAGAGCCATTAGCTTTCTGCTGGCCGTCCTTTCTGGATCATCTCCCCTTCGCAATCCATCATTGCCCCGAGAAAGGTCTGCAGTCGTTTCTCATATTCTATACACCATTCGTTATGGCCTTCAGGATAATATTCTGGCTTTTCGAGAATAAGCCACCAAGGCGGCGCATGAGTGAACTCGACCGGGGCGGTATATTTAAACTCTCAGTCTACAACCCCGGTAATGTTGAGGTCGACATCCACTAGAACATTCCCTGGCCGGAAATCGTCACACCAGATTGGAAAGGGTACATTCTCAAAGAATATCCATTTTTCCCTAAGGTTCTGGTCTCGAATGAGTTTTCGGAAGAGAAGCCTAGCAACGAATTTGCGCCGACGGTCATCGGCCGAGTTCACGGCATCGTTCCTTTGGCTAACGAGATGTGAAATATGTAGCTCCGCTTGGGCTTCAAAGTAAGAGGACGCTGTATCGAATGAGGTATCTGCTGTCAGCTTCCAATGCAGCTCGCACCATGCCCTGGAACTTGCCGGGAATAGCCGCCAGATACTGCTGCCCAGCAATGACCATTTCCGCCCAAACAAGTCCGCAAACATCCTACGCTGGAATTGCCCGGACCGGCAGGATCCAGATGGAATATCTTCCGACGACTGACATGTTCGCCGATAGTCTCACGAAAGCTCTGGATTATTAGTGACCACAGCTTTTTCTTCAGGCAGATCTGACTTGTTGATGTCCAGGACAACTGAAAGTCAGACAACTTCAATCCATTGAGGAAGACAAACTCTTAGAAAGAATGACAGAGCTGGAGCTTGGAGACTGACAGTTTCTACCTGCTTGGCCTCAACTAGGGGTTGTGTTAGTTTGATCCTATTGCCTGGTTATAAAGGTCCTTCAAACCTGGTTTAAATATTGTCAAAGTCCAAGGTGAAATACATGATGGAAACGGTCAGATGACTACGGCCGGCTTTGAGTGTGGTCCCGAGCAGAGTCTAGGGCCTAGTATATATACCGCTGCAGTGACAATCGGAGGTTCCGATTGTCCCTATGATCTTTTAGCCGAGTGGTTAAATGCTCTTATGTAATCACACAGGTGCAGCGGCCTGAGTTCACGTCCGGATTACATGTCCCTATTAACGACCGTCGCATGGACCCTCTGTCTAGTTTTATAATTATTAACAATGTGTAGTGATCACCCATAGTGGTGAACTATCATTGAGCGAGCGAGGCCGGCAAGCCATACCAAAAAAAGAGTAATAAACAAACAAAAAGACTATTCATACATTCCGTTGCAAGATACCTCTCATCTGCCTGGGTTTGAAAATACAAAAATAAAAATAAAAATAAAAGCAACTCACCAACACCATGCACGCCGGGATATGAGGGGACAACAAATGAAACGGTAACTGCAAAGTGACGCAGAACAGAGGTCAAGCTAGCCGAGCATGGCCTCGGAAGGTCGAGGAGAAAAGGAGGAGCAAAGTAGGAGAAGGATAAAGAAGAGAGAAAAAGAAATACGCCGGCTAAGTACTGCCCTCGATAGTCGGCACCTCTGCCGACTTCACCAGCTGGTCCTGTTGATTTTGGAACTGCTGCTGCTGCTGTTGCAGCTTTTCAAGACTGGTTGTTAGATGCGCAGGTGGTACCGAGCCAACCATTGCACTGAACAGCCCAATCTCGGCGTCAATGAGGTCGTCAAAGATAGCCTCCTTCTCGCGCCATGCGCGCTCGCGCTGTGGGCGAATTGTCTCCCACTCGGCTTGCAGCCGTGTAGCCTCCTTGCCAGCCCACGCGATCTGTCGACGGAGAAGACGGTAGAGTTCGCGCGGGGGTAGGGCGAGCTCCGGTTCGTCGAAGTCGAGCTCCGGGCCAAACTCTGGCATCGAGGTCTCTTCAGGATCATGTGTGTCGGTTGTGACGGGGTGTGGAACAATGGTGATTGCCTCGGTGTGTGGCTCGGACTCGGTTCCCGGCTCCCTGGGCTGGGTCAGCTTCAAGCGGATGCGTTGCAGCTTCGAGGCTGGGGTGCCGGTGGTGCTGCCCGGGGTGCCGTGGACTTTTGAGATGGAGTCAATTGGGCGCATGGTGTCAGTTTCGTGAACAGAGCGCATGTGCTTGGTCAGGGCGTCGGAGCGGGTGAAGTTGCGGTCACATTCTGTAGTTCATTGTTAGTACTCGAGATCTATCAACATCATACCCCGTTTCGAGGGCTCGAGTCTGGGTCACAACGTACCGGGTAGAGTGCAGTAGAATGGCTTCTCGCGGGTGTGACTTCTCATATGTGCGCGAAGGGCATAGGCACTAGCATGGGTTTGACCTTTGCGGGTGCAATCGTTCCACTCGCACGAGTACCGCTTCTGTCGGCTCCCGATGTGCTCGTTGTGGAGGTGCTGCACCAACCCATCCATGTTGCCGAGGTCGCCAGCGCTACATCCATCCCATCGGCAGATAGTGACCTGGTCGGTACTCTGGCCGCTGTAGTCATCTTCTTGGTTGGTGCCAAGGAGGCTAAGGATGCTAGGGGAGTTGGGAATATCGCCAGAGCTATCGGAGGAGATCGAGGCAGTCGGGGAGGGAGGTGGGTGGATTTCGTCTTGAGCAGAGGAGAGAGGAGTCTGACGGTCCCAGGATGCGACACCGGTGCGACGACGCTTGGAGGGCGGCAAGTTGGACATCGAGGGCGAATGCGCGCGGCTTTCATGTTTCATGGATTCATGATCTGAAGTCTCGAGGGATCCCACCGAGGAGAGAGGAGAACCGGGAGAGTCTCGTGAAGCCATTGTGGATGGTATAGCTCGTACAGAAAAAGGGAAGTGTCAACAAACAAACTGGATCCGTCTATTAGCTATGCCGTAGATGTCGCGCGAGGGAGGCCATCGTATCACATCACGTGTTTCGGCCGAGGAGTATAAACCGGATCACGTGGTTGACTCGGAGCTGGCCACAACTGAACACCCTTCTCTCCCTCTGTCTTCCTCCATTGCTCTTACATGTATGGATTGACCATGTTTATTGTCTTTCTCATTCTAATTATAATCTCCTAGGACCTTGTATTGGTTTATTTACTAATGCACAGACCTCCTCTCTCTATTGGTGGACCGCACTAACCCAATGGTAAGCTTGCCTTTGCCCTCTATGCACACTACCCTCCCTATACAACGAACTTTACACAACACCGAATATCCTCAACTGCCCTACATACTACATGATGATCAGAGTCTAATGAATTTGCAATACTGACAATCACCAATTACTTGTGCGATTGTATGTTGACTCTTCTACACTTGATCTGACCTATACAACAACCCATTGCCATACGAAGATCTCTCATTTGCTATGATCTATTTCTAATAAATCGAAAGATATTCTGCAGGAAATCCCTAGTACCGAGGCCCAGAAACCGTGTGTTCCTCCAAAATCGCATCGATCTCAGCCATCTCGGAATCCGTCAGCGCCTGTGTACCACCCATGTTCTGAACCACCTTATCCTTCGTAGTACCACCAGGGATAGGAATAATAGTAGGCATGCCAGGCTTGTCACTCTTGGTCCGGATCCATGCCAATGCAACCTGAGCAGGAGCAACACCTTTGCGAGTAGCAAGGTCATTGACCTCGTTGATGAGCTTCAGGTTGTGTTTGAAGTTATCTTCCTGGAACCGGGACATGTGGTGCCGGATATCATCGTGGGGGATATCCGCCAGCGAGGTCACAGCTCCGGTCAGAACACCTCGGCCAAGTGGCGAGTAAGCGATGACGGGGATGTTGAGCTCCGCACAGGTTTTGGCAATGTCATTTTGGAGAATGTCAGTAGACCATAAGGACATTTCAACCTCGACAGCAGCAATTGGGTGCACCTTGTGTCTAGAGAAGCAATTAGAGTTGAGTTTGTCTATACGAAGTACCTATGAAGACCATAGAATCAAAAATAGAGACACATACGCTCGGCGGATCGTCTCGGCATCAACCTCGCTCAATCCAATTCCTCCAATCTTGCCCTCCTTGACATACTCTGCGAGAACCTTGATGGTCTCCTCAACGGGGATAGCAGGGTCTTGTCGCGCGCATTCGAAAATGTCGAGCTTCTTCTTGCCATCAAGCAGACGCAGACATTCGTCCACGCTACGACGGGTGTTCTGTTCCGAGCCATCCGGGACAAGCTCGCCCTTCTTCAAGCCACCCTTGACACTGAGAACAACCTTGTCTGCATTCTCAGGGTACTTGGCGAAGTACTTGTTAAGCAGGTGTAGAGAGTTGTACTCCGGAGTGCCGTACAACTCGCCAGCGTTCCAGAAGTTGGCACCCAGTTCCAGGGTAGTGTTAAGTGTCTCAAAGCACACCTCGTGGGATGGAGGCTGCGCGTTCCATGTCATTCCTGATTTGATGGTTAGCATAACGTCCGCCAGTTATGGTGTTTGCGTGGGAAATCGTACTCATGGTGCCATAGCCAATAGGGCCGACTTCCTTTCCAAGTAGAGAAGGCATTATCAAATATAAAGGTGAGTTTGGAAACTTTAGTGAGATGAGACAATTGGTTGAATGTCGAACTTGGTGGCGGGTTGGTCTTTTATGGTTTTCTAGTGCCCCGCCGTCGGGTTAGATTGATCGCAGTTAAGGATATTCCCAGGTTGTACCGTAAGTTTCGTGCGATCACTTAGTCCGTCTAGGTAAATCCTTATGATAATGACTTCTAATCCGAACTTCTCGTCTGTTCTCCGGGCATAGCCTGCGGAGTTGTACTGCTGATGTTCGGAGTTGTGACCGGAAAACGAACGGAGTTAAGGGAGTTTAGCGTTCAACTCCTTTTGAGGCAGCTAGCCACTCTTACGGTAAATTTAAAATTTTTGTCAAATTCTGCTCTTACCTGGAGGGAACTAGCTAATTAATGAATATTGAGTTTGATCAGAGTATTTTAGAAATAAGGGCCGAAAGCATGTTATGTTGGATTTGCTTGTCTATTCTGAAACAACCACAACAGTCGGGAGTTCGATCCCTATAAAACGTACTTTACATGTATCACTAGGAACTAGAACTAGAGCTATAACCTTTTTATAATATATCATAGTGATGAGCATGACATTGCGTTCTTGAGTAAAATAACCGCAATTATGGTTGGGAAGGTCTTTGCTAGAAACAAATAGAATTACATCCAACATAGTAGTACGAAGTATAAAATCAGAAACAAGCATAGCCTTTTAAGTTCACATTTTCCAGAATCAACATCAATGTCCATCATTTCCTTCTGTATTCGTAGCACTGAACATCCTCATCACAGAAAGCCATCCAATCCAATCTCATCAGAGCTATCAATCATATTATTCAATCGATGCTCCAACTCCCTATACAAAGTATCAAAGACAACAGGGATATCCTCAGTCGTAATCTTTTTATCCCCATTCCAACCCTGCCCAATCTGGACGTTCTCGATTGGTCTGTTGTTGCTGTGTACATGTTTCACGGTGTGAGTGTAGCCCGCCCCATTGCTGCTATAAGTGGGCGTGTAGCTGGTGGAGCTAGAGTAGACAATGTTCGTGGTTTGTGCTGGCTTCATGTTATCCAAGTCCTGTTTGGTCTCTACGCTGGCAGTAGGCGTGGCGGTTGGAGTTGATGTTGATGTTGCGGTTGCGGTTGCGGTTGCGGTTGCGGTTGCGGTTGCGGTTGCGGTTGCGGTTGCGGTTGCGGTTGGCTCTTCCAGGCCCAACCCTTGCAAGAGGTCATGGACGTACTTTTGGGTGTCTGGAATAAGTCTCTGTGTTTTTGTTAGCAGTGTGTTCTTTCAATGAAAGAGTGACATGTCTGAGTGACTAACCGGTGACCGATATTCAAGCTTGCTAGCTTTTCCTTTTTCCATCTCTTCATCTGTCTGGTGGATTGGATGCGCGTTGACAGTAGACACTGCCAGCAGTGTCACCACCAGGACTGAGAGCCATGATGCCCTTGGAATAACTTGCGGCATATTATACGGATTCAAGCGTATGCTGTGATGAAGTGGGTGCTTGAAACGGGGTACTTCCCTGCTAATATGGAGCAGGTAAATCTGAAGAGTCACGACTATTATAAGATTCAATGCCTGGGATGCCGATCTGCGACCCTATTTTGGGGACTACAGAAATTACCGAAATGCCAGTGCCAGTCTTTTATCGTTTGGAATGAGGCTTTACAGTACTTGAATGCTGATATTGATATACCTGGTGTATTTTCCACTTTTCCCTTGTCGATCAATTCAAACATTGTTTCCTTCAGCTGAGAGAGTTTGAAGGAGCTGTTTGTCTATTAACTTGTTTTAACACTGTATCAAAATAATAACTTCTTGAGCAAAGCGTTCCTTCTCGGATCTAGGGGCCTGTGTCGATCCCCTACAATGACAGAACACATTCCGGAGACAAATTCTCCTGTGAATCAAGTCCGCCCTTGTTAGATCATAATGATTCTGCCAAGACAAAATGACTCTCTGGAACTACAATCTAGAGTGACTGGAATGAGGGAGTGATACTGTCTTATGCTCGCATGCTCTTCTGTCTCAACTTGTCCCCTATGCAACTTTTGCCGAATCAGCGCGTTCTTTTTTACAGTCTTCCAAATTCCGTTTCAAAAGTAAAATTACATTGTGATTGGAGGCTTTTATGAACTACTTCAATCTTCAAATCGTCGAAGAAACCGTTCATAATAAAACAAAAACACTCTTGGCCCTGACTTGATGTTCGCTCTATTCCAGTAACACCCTATACGCCGTCGTTGAACGTATAAGAGTTAGTCCATCTCTGTAAAAAGAAAAGTATAAGTCACTCTCTCTCATTGCTTAGGCTTGCAGTAGAGTTTTCAATAAAACTGACCTCATCATAAGGCTTGGACGAGTCGCAGAACCGTAAATCTGTCGCAAGACGGATGACATTATCCGGATCATTGTTGACAGTGGAAGCATGGATCTTGAGCAAAAGGTCAGTAAAATCAGGCTTTCCATGTAAAGAATAAGAAACTTACCATATGAGGCTTGTGCAAAACCGCATCACCCGCCTCATACGCCGACACCATCCATCGTCGACCATGCTCCCGAGCGAACTCAGTCGGGAACTCTGATAACAGGCCAGTAGACATCATGTTGGAGTTGAAAGCTGACTTAGCCTCTTCATCGGTCAGCCCAGCCTGCTTCGCTTTGGTATAGAAGGCTTCTTCCATTTCAATTCCAATTTTGTCACCTGTTGTGCAAACCCAATTAGTATACAAAGTTTTCTCCAAGAAACCTTAACCAAAGACCGGGGCAAAAACAAACCATTTTCCAAATAGATCAATCCACCCCCATTGAGCTTGATATCTCCTATGGGGACCCAAGCAGTGATACTCGTCGGATCTCCATACCGGAGGAAGATCTGATCATAGTGCACACCAATCGGTTTCGATCCAGGGAGATTGTTCCTAAGGAGCGTACGACGCAAGCTCAATGTATTCTTTCCCCAATCTGAGAAGCGCGCAATAAAATCATACAGCGCTGGATGGTTACAGAATTCCTTCGCGTACCAGTCCTGGTAGTGTGCATCGAGAGCAAGGTCAACAAAAGCCGCTGCTCGCTCACCACCGGGCCTGCCGTTCCCGCCAATGTGTCCTGCTCCAATACCAGGGTAGTCTAAATGGTTCTTGGCGGGGTCGAAGACACCTTCGACGGGTGCTGTGCCGGGCTTCAGGACTCCTGTTGATTCCAGGGAGGAGAAGTATGCATCGCGGGCGGCGAGAACGTCCTCGCGGGGGAGAATTCCTTTTAGTAAGAGGTAGCCGTCCTCGTCGTATCGTTTTCGGAGCTCTTCGAGGGGGAGGGTTGGTTCTGAGGGGCGGAGGAGGGTGGCATTTTCTGATGACAAGGGGCCGTCATTGACAGCGAGGTTGTTTACTTGGACGCCGACCATGTTGGATATGATGAGGAAGTTTAATTCAAATACTCGGACAGGTAGGACGGTGCTATCTTATATTCCTCGCGCGCTGGTCGTCCGTGGTCATGGAGGGGTATACTATGAGTATCACGGAGTGAAAATATCCAACCAGAATCCAAATAAATCAATGCTGACACACTGATACCCCACATGGTTCGATTGTACGACTACATTGATGTCAGAAGGCTTGGGGATGCAATAGTAAAGAGTAATATTCCCCGTGATTGGGAGGAGGAGTTCATTACCCTTTTTGACGAAATGTGGAGGCGCCAATGTTCATTCGCGGGGAAAGTTGCTCTTTTGCTTTCCCGAGATTATCTTCCATGTCTTGTCCTATGACATGTGTAAACCATACAGAATTACAAGGAACATAGCTTTTTCTAAGTAAATTACTCTTTGCACTATGGAGACGGTGGTCTATTCTTCGCCATCCAAAGTTATAGCGTGCCCCCTCCTTCAAGTACTGCATCTTCTTGGGAGGTTATCAGTGATCACAGGGGACCTCACAAAAAGATAAGCATTATATCAATATGCTGCCGTTAGCCCTAGGAGATAATTCTGCTGCAAAAAGCACCGATATGGCGAGGTTCCCGATTCGTGCCTTTGGAGCACTCCGAGGCTCCAGGGCCACTCCCGTAAAACTGCTCACCGAGCAGACGCAACTGCATATGCATCAACCGGTTCCCCATTAAGACATTCAAGAAACTGAAAGCATTATGTACAGCAAACTGATGAAGGGGTGCTGTATTCCGTATGAAGTATCGAAAGGTACGCGACATCTCACCACGTAACTATTTGGAATCGGTGGCTATCGCCATATCCGATTCTTCTGCATGCCACCATTGAAATCGCAAGGCTGCAAAAACGGCGCGTAATTTGACCCGGGTGCTCGTTTGTGCATGTTTATTGCCACTCGCTCCTTGGTTCTCGAGGGGAAAGCTCAACTAGCCTTTTGCCTTGGGGATAGAGGATCCAAAAACAATGAAGCAACTGGCTGTCAGGCTCGCTCGGCCATTGTCTAGGCATATGCCATTAGTGTGGACCAGATATTAGGCGCGGTTGTCGATGCGACGAATAAACCCACGTGGACGTGGTGTCTCCTTGAAATACTAAGTGTGAATAATCACGGGGGTATATTAATACCTGGCCTTTCTGGTCTGAACTTTTTTTTTGGAATCACACGACCGGTGCCGACTCAGAGATTGTTACCCTCCTATATGCTATCGATGAATTGGCGTGCTTTGTTTTCTTCTTCTTTGTTTCCGTGCACGAAAAAGCCACATATGTGGCAGACCTGTCCAAATGGGTACCCGATTTGATCATCGCGAAGTAAGGCACTCATGTTGATGGATGTGTATGGCTGTGTACCTGTAGCCATCGCGGATAGCTATTAAATAATGTCCATACCGCATATAGTACTAACTGAACACGGTGTAGTAAGGGTCCGGACGATAAAAGATGACGGGTCGCTTGGAGCTGCTCATGCGTCGAACTATTTTCCCGTGCCCAAAGGAATGTGGATGTTTTCTCGATTGATATGGTGAATCTGAAAGTGTTGGCGCTTTGGAAGTCTCCACTTTCACCCATTTGAAGTCGACAGCATGTAGAGCTAGATTGCCATCCGTTCGTAGATATCAACCTTTTAACCAAGCCCTGACGTGCCCTAAAGGCTACATAGTAGATTGTTCACTACACACCGATAGTTTTGAACATATTTAGCACGTTATACTCGTGAACTTACTTGAGATGTTCAAGATGTCAAAAGACTCCGTAGCTCTGGTTACCTTTAGGGAACTATTGATGTCCTAGACTAGGTGTCTCAATAGCTGTATCTGCGAACTGAGTGAATGATACTTACCAACTGGTATTTAACTCTACTTTGTAGCTATCAAGAGGATAGCCCTATTGGTGATTGGACAGGGATGGCAAGGCTAACCTGATTCGCAGTCAGCTCGCACGCAATCTTTGGGTACCCCGCGCGTGATAAAGCAACCTTGGGAGATACTTCGATTTCCCTTACCATCTCTCCTTGCAACAAACTATTTACCTTTTGCCCGCATTATTCATATTTTATATAGATCTATATTTTTGATCAGAATGGGCTCAGCCGCTTCTAAGCCCGTACCGCTCAATGAGAAGCCTTCTCCGGCTAAGAGAGAGCCAGCCAGGACTGATATGACTGAAGAAGCATCCTGGGAATCATGTATGTCAAAGGATAACAAGTCGTCCTTTTTCCCTGATATTTGTAGCTGACGGGATCATAGCCCTACCGCCTTACCCGGCCCAGGAACGGATCATACCTCTGACACTTCTTCGCATAAATGATTGGAACCGGACTCTGCTAAGCGATCCAAAGGTTTGAACCCCGTTCCACTATTATCAACCCGAATAGACTCTATTTACTAACGCCAGCCCACACCGGGCAAGCGAGATAGAACCGCCTGGCGATCTCAAGTTTCGCAGATCACTCTTTTGCAGACATCCTCGTCAATCACAACGCCCTTCAACTCGATCAGCACATCTTTAACCTGACTGTACCGGTGGAAGGAACACCCATCACGAACCAGCGGTCCTCCGGACGCTGCTGGATCTTCGCCGCGACCAATATCTTCCGTCTGCCGCTGATCAAAGCCTACCAACTGAAGGACTTCGAGCTCAGTCAGGCGTATCTTTTCTATTGGGACAAGATCGAGAAAGCAAATTGGTTCTTCGAGCAGATCATCGCTACCGCCCACGAGGATCTCTCTAGCCGATTGGTACAGAAACTATGCGAAGCTCCAGTCACTGATGGTGGCCAATGGGATATGGTAGCCAATCTGGTGCAAAAATATGGATTGGTTCCGCACACGCTCTATCCGGATGCCTATCACGCGCAGAATAGTGCGAAGATGAACTGGCTCCTTACTACCAAGCTGCGAGACCAGGCCTTCGTCCTCCGCGAATTGGCAGCTAAAGACTCGCACTCGTTAGCCGCTGTGAAGGAGCAGTTTCTGCGGGAAATCCACTCGCTGGTTACTCTCCTTTTGGGACCCCCGCCGAGCCCGGACAAAAGGTTTGTCTGGCAATTCTCAGACGCTAATGGAACAGCTCGTGAAGTGCAATTGACCCCGATGGAATTCGCCCAACAAGCCCTCCGGCCTCGATCGATCTCTCGGGGCCATCCAACTGTCAGTACGGGGCGACTGTTCAGTCTGGTTAACGATCCGCGACACGAGTTCAACCGGCTGCTGACCATTGAGAGACTCGGGAACGTGGTAGAAGGGAGACCTATCACGTATATTAATGTAGAGATATATACACTCAAGACTGCAATCATCGCGATGCTCAGGGCTGGATATCCAGTCTTTTTTGGCTGCGACGTGGGCAAGTTCTACGATCGCGACCGAGGAGTCTTGGATACCGACCTCACCGATCTCGCGCTCGGATTCAATATCACGCTGAGTATGAGCAAGGCTCAGCGGGTTGCCAGCGGAGCCTCCTCGATGACCCACGCCATGGTCATCACGGGTGTGCATCTAGACGGCGACCGGCCGGTTCGATGGCGCGTGGAGAATTCTTGGGGCGAGGAGGCTGGGAAGGATGGATGGTTTGTTATGACCGATCGATGGATGGATGAGTACACCTTCCAGGCCGTTGTTGACTTCAACTTCGTCTCGGCCGACGTACAAGCTATCCTGGAGCAAAGTCCGAAGATTTTGCCTCGGTGGGATCCTATGGGGGTGCTTGCATGAGGGCGACAGCACCATTTCAAGTAATATGCAATCAGCAATTTGGATAGAAATCACCATTTTGTTTATCCTACCTTCTTTCCTATAGAGACTGTTTTGAATATCTCCCAATGTCACGTAAACCCATAGTAGATCAGATATCTCCTTCTCTCCTGTATTCATACTTCATACAACATACATCCCACAATATCATTACGTTGTGCTTATGATCTCATCTACTTTCCTGTAGACTCGAACACAGACGTTGAATTAATTTACATAGAAACACATCACCCGGCTTTTCACTCGCGCGTATTGACAGGCACAGCTCGAAGGCCTAACTATCCCAATGATCTTAGGAACGCCACCAGTTCTCAAATTCCACACGGTATGTGCCTATATACCCGGCCGGCTAAACAGGCTTGAGGTCCGTCACAGCTTGCCGTGGTGATTGGCCGCTACTGAAACTTTGTGAAGGGCATTCATTCTGATGGGAGGGTGATACCATGAAGTGAGGATTCCAACCTCTAGCGAGATACCCATTAACCCAATGAGCAAGATGTCTATCCCGGGAACTGCGGAAATCTGGTAAATATTTTCCAGCGCTTCCAGCATTCGATCTTGAGAAATGATAGTACATCCTGTTCTACGAGGATGCGTCTCGCCTCGTCATTTGCTTTGTTTCTCCTCAAACTGAATAAAACACGCATCAATACAGACAATCCTAGTGGTGAAAGCTCTGAATACCATGTTCAGATCAGTCAAAAGGGATTTGAAGATGACGAATACCATGGTTAAATATATAGTAGCCAGGATGGCTCCATATAAAGGTGGATATTATTGTTAGTCAGCCCGTCCCCTAGCCCTGGAGATTGCCCCGGATTCTTATCAGTTGGTCAGCCGTGATTTCCCCCTTTAACATGAATCAATGATATTTGGTATTTAGATGACCTTATTGAATACAAAAAATTGCAAGCGTCTATCTCTTGGCTTCAGATAATAGACGGGATAAGCGGAAGAGATCAATAATAGCTACTTTATACAGTGTCAAAAGTACCTTCTTTCTTTATTAGTTACTGCTTACGGCGCTTGCGCTAACTCAGGCTGTGATTGGGATGAATAATCTTCTTCACCCGCCACGCAACGTCAATAGTTGGTTATCCTTTCCCACCGATTCCACGACTTTATACATTCCCATCTCCATCTCCGTCTCCGTCTCATCTACCATGTCTGTGCCGCATGTGGCACCGTCGCATGACGCCTACGGGCAACCCAAACGGAGAAAGGTGCGCAAAGGCACCCACAGTTGTTGGGAATGCAAGCATGAAATGTAGATTCGATCCGCGCATTGCGAGTACCTCCTGCAACGGCTGTCGACGACGCGGCTCCCCCCTGTATCAGCCAGGAATTCCCCGAGGACCTCGAAAATGTCCTCATGAGCGTTGGAACCACCAGTGGTGATGACACTTCCTTTGACGGCAGAACTCGCCCTGCTACACCCAGTGCAAGGACAGAGCGTATTCGCACACCCGTATCAACGATCATGGAGACTTCACCATACGATAAATCTCCTGAAGTCCGCCTCTTCCCGCTCTTCTTTCCAATATTCTATTATTGTTACTGACGGCTTTCCGGCAATATCTCCCGACCACCAGGAATGATACCTCACAACGTAAATATGAGAAGCTGTCTCAGTTCCTACATAAATTACTCCCGTCGCGCGCAGATACCGAGAGTATCTGCAAATCCAGTAGCCACTCTTCCATCCTCTCCCACGAATTATTGACGACGCCATACACCACCCTCTACCAGAACGACCTCCAAACGCCTGAGAGTTTACTGTTGACCCCGCAACCAAATACGCATCCTGTTTTGATCGCGAGACACATGCTCCAGCTCGCCCTTTTCCTACAGCATCTTTCCCCAGATCTTCACAAGGAGATTAAAGGCTTGTCGAAACCACCTCGCGTCATCATGGAACGCTTAGCAGATGTTGCCAACTACCACGTCACGACGAACGAGGCACTGATCGGCAGCATCGAGAGCCTCGAGTGCATCATGCTTGAGAGCTTATACCAGGTGAACATTGGGAACCTTCGACGAAGTTGGGTCGCGGGCCGCAGAGCAATGAGTCTCGCCCAGTTGATGGGGTTTCATCGACCAGATAACCAGACCCTATACCAGGCGCTCGACCCTAAAGCAAAATACGATACACGGATCATGTGGCTCCGCATCATAATCCTCGACCGCCAGCTCTGCCTCCTCCTCGGTTTGCCCGAAGGCTGCATCGACCGTAGCATGGCCTCGGAGACCTACATGGCCAACGACTGCCCCATGGGCCGTCTCGAGCAGCTTCACTGTGTCGCCATGTCCCAAATTCTCGAACGGAACGCGTCCAAGCCCAGCGGCCGAGACCTTGCCGCCACGCGCGCCATCGACCCGGAGCTGCAGAAAGCCGCGGGCAGCCTCCCGAGCAAGTGGTGGCTAGCCCCCAAACTCGACAGTGCCTCCACCGACCTGCAAGCCGTGTTCTGGGATATGCGCCGCCTGGTGCTGCAGATCTGTCACTACAACCTTCTTAACCAACTGCATCTGCCGTACATGCTGCGCCCCTCCAACGAGTATTCGCGTATCACGTGCGTCACCGCGTCGCGGGATGTTCTCTCGCGCTACAACTTCCTCCGCAGCTTCAACCGCATCGCCTACAGCTGTCGCACGGTCGACTTCCTCGCTCTCATGGCGGCGATGGCCCTCCTTCTCGCACACATGGATGGCCATTGCGACGGGGCGGAAAATCTACTCGCGAACCAGTATTTGAGCGATCGCGGGATGATCGAACAGATGCAGGAACACATGAGCGAGATCAACCACCTGAATTCGGACGAATTGAGCGCGCAAAATGCAGATTTACTAAAGGCGTTGTTGGCGATTGACCTAGAGAAAGGGCATGGGCGGGTGAGTGTGCGGGAGGCGGGGAGTGAGGGTATCTTGCGGCAGGATGTCATGGGCTCGGAGGAAGAGAGCGCGGTGCGGGTGCATATTCCGTATTTTGGAATTATCCGAATTGCACGCGAGAAACAGCAGGCTGCGACGACGGGAACCAGCAGCAGTAGCATCTCCGAACCCCAAGTCCACCTCTCCTCCTTGACACACCCCAATGCTCCCCTCTCCACTGGTTCCCTCTCCACTAACAACACTCCCAACCCACTCTCCTTCCCCTTTGCCGACACAGCTGCTCCCCTTGAATTTACCGCCCCTTTCGCACACCAACAGCAGCAACAATGTCAGACCGCGTTCTACGACCCCGGTCTTTCTCTAACGCCATCCCCGCTAATGCAGGGCGGGCATCCCGGACTCGCTGCTGGCAGTGAGGACTGGGCGTTTCAGGGGGTGGACATGGCGTTTTTCGACAGCTTGATGAGGAATGTTGAGGACGATGTTTGACCCCTGCTTGCGTTTAGGGCGCGGTTGGATGCACTCCCGACCAATTCATCAACAAAGACCAAACAATCCAGTACATTAAACAATCTATGGATATAATAAGATATCCTGAATCTGGTATTTCATTTTACAAATTAACATGTTGGTTTTTGCCCCCACCCCGCCGAAGCTCACTCGCCTATAAGGTAGTCTGTCGTCTGCCATATCAGGTAGCAGCGCTAACCTAACCAACCTCTAAGATTTATTCTCTTTATCCCCATCAACAGTCCCCTCCGCCTTTTTATTCTGCTCCTCTGCAGCCTCCTGTGTCGCTGGCTTGTCCTTCTTCCCATGATCTGGCAGCCTCTTAAACGGAATAATCAGCGACAGGAGGACCGCAAACGCCGCACACGCCAGCGAAAAAGCAAACCCATCCTTGATACCGACCATATAGGCGGCGATCACCTCTTAAGATTATCACCACTGAACACGTCCTGGAGTTCGGAGGCGCCAGTACCCAGGACCAGGGTGGCATCGAGGTGAGCTGCACTGGAGAGAATCGTCTGGAGCATCCGGTTGGCGAAGAGGGATTGCGCGATGGCGACGAAGTAGGCGCCGCTGAGGTTGGCACACTGGTTGGTGGGGTTCGGTGTTAGCGCCCATATATACAAGCATACATGAGTAGTTACCCGAGTAGGTGCTCGGATGCGCATGACTTATATTGCGTAGGGGGCGGGGAGGAAATACTTACTAACCATGATTCCAGTCGCACTGGAAACGTCTTCAAGCTTCGAGAAGCCCTGCACGGCCGTCATAGGGATCTGGTTGCAGATCCCTATAAATCTATTCTTTCTAAGTTTATTTTGCTGAGCGAAGCTCGGCAAATAACAGATTTCTGCCGAATGCTAGGCTTCATGAGAAACCTAGTTTCAGGATCATTATCATCGATATCATTGATTCTTCTCCTGAGTGCATAGTTCCTCGGATGACATTACACATTGATCTCATGACAACTGCTTATGATAGACATAAATGAATTTACATCCCCAGACAAATGGCCTGGGGAACAAGTTTCTAAACCCAAACGCGATTCCGATGTTTTGCAAAACCTACCTTATTCGCTCGCCAAAAACACAATTTTCGTAGCATAGACAAAAGAAAGAGCAAAACCAAAAACATACAACAGCATGTGTAAGGTGGTGGTCACCTAGCGCCCACGGATCGGGCGTGGGCGGCTCGCCGCTCTATTCAGGGCACTCAGGGCGGATATTCAGCCTGTACAGCAAAAGGTACATTTCCTATAGGTAGCCTTCTTTTCACCTCGGTTTTCATCACTCTGACTTTACTTTGTCACGAGCAAGATACGTACCAAGCATGATCCAACTTCGAAATATCCAAGTCAATGTTGTGGATTTCGGGGAGCATAGCAATAATGAAATTCAACGGGCAGTGCTGCCACGCATGGAATCTCGTTATAGCCATAAATTGCTTAACTTCGACCAGTTCGTTCCAGCCCTAGGAACAGAGAAGCAAATCGCTAAATTGTCCCTATATCCCTAGGTTTATTAAATTATATCCATAGGCTAAGGTTCCGCTAGATATCAAAACATATATTTCCGCCTCTGCAGAGCGCCCGGTAGCCCAGAGCTAAAGCCAGATATAGGACCCCTTGGCGTGGACGTCGTGGACGATCTTCTGCCAGGCTTGAACTTGCTCCTGACTCCAGACCCTGGGGAAGTTTGGGAACACTTTAGCCTGGGAAGAGATAGCGGTGACTTCTGTGATCAGAAGGGTCGGGATAGCTCGAAGGAGAGGGCATTGTTGAGGAACAGCACTAGAAATGATGGTGGGGCCGTTTTATAACACAAGTCCTGTACAAACTAGCTGAGTAGGGAGAACTGGGCTAAAAATATTAGTGATTTACCTCTCGCTATTGGTCCTTATAATCAATTTTATAAGAACGAGGGTCTGTAGAAGTTTCCTCGATTGGGCCGTAATATGCTAGGATAAATGACATTAATCATACAAGTACAATCATACAAATACAATAACAAATAGATGACAGATCCCGTTCCATGTTACGACCCTTTACCTCCTCTTGTTCCCTTTCATCCCCATACCACCCATTGTGATGCCGGGGTTTGGTTAGACACCGGCCCATGCTGGCTTGCAAGGCCAGCGACATAAAACATGCACTGTCTCATAGAGACAGACGGAATAGAACCAGGACCCTGAGATGGTTCGTAGATGTCGGTTGACCACACTACTGGGGAATACTCCACATGCCATTGTCCATTTGCCAGCTGGGTCTGGTAGAGGAAGATAGTCTCTTCATAGGTGCTTAAAAAGCCATACGCGGATCCGAGATCCCTCATATATAAGAGAGGCTGTCCGAGGAGGCCCCGCAGACCTTTCGGTGTATGATACGCGTCACTTATAGAATGGGCTAGGACTCACGGAACTTTGAGTTCCCCTATCAAACTCAACTTGTCGTTGCCTTGGATAGTTCGGGACAGGCCAATGACGTCCGGGATATTTTCATAGATGATCCCGGAGCACTTAAAGTCCCCGAAAGACAGGTTTATTCCTTGGGCCTCCAAGGCCACTCCCAGTACTTGTCCTATAGCTTGTTGAAAGCGGCCTTGGAGACCATGCTCGTCCCCAACAGAGACAATGTCTGGCTCCACCTGGTGCGGGCCGGGGCTAACAGGACTTGTAGTACTGCGGCTAAAGGTCTGGGCATTATACGCTGCCTCGACCTGGTTCTGAAAGTTGGGCCACGGGCCCAAACTTCCGACATATCTGAGCCTGTGGAGGGCGGAGGAGGAGGTTTTAGAGGGCCCCTGGTTCAATGGGGGTAGGGGGGATTGCAGGATCTGCTTCACACGGATACGTGTTGTGGCCATTTCATCTAGCTGTGCATATCAAGCTGGAGTTAGTAGGGGTTGCCCACTATTACGTGTGAAAATATTAACACGCAATCTGCTCATTTTGGGTCATGACTTACTCAATTGGACTCGATGGCATGGAGGGTTTGATGTGGGGGGATGGCATAGAGGGTAGGGATAATCTGCCAACAACGCTTAAGGTTAGCATAAGATGTTGTTCTTATAATGAGTTGGTCTGGAATGTGACTTACCTTTCAACTGCTGGCAAAGAAACTCGTGAGAACTCGGAGTTAAGGTCGGGTGACAGGGAAAGGAGAGGGAAGCGAAGCGAAAGGGAAGGGAAAGAGAAAGGGGAAGGAAGGATAGTATACTGTAGAAAATATTTTATTGAAGTGTAGTCACTATTTAGCGAAATCCGTGTTGCCCAGAGAACTATCAACACGACACCGACACTAACCACCCCAATCTTGCTCTTCGGTTGAGCACTCTCGCGAATACTCTCTCATTCCGTTATGAGCAAACTGGGAACTTTGATGATTTGCAAAAGGCATTCTGCCTTGCCCAAGAAACAGTCGATATTACCCCCAAAGACCACCCTGATTTAGCCATACGATTATTGATCTATCTACCAACCCGATATTATCAGACAGGAGACTTGAATAACTTACAGCACAAAGTTGTTCGTTTTCTTAAAAGAGCCGCCTATACTACTCTATAAGACTATAATAACCCGGATGTAGCCCTCGTTTCTATTAATCTAGCTAGCTACTTCTTAACTCGGTATGACCGAACTGGAGATCCAGATGATTTGAAATAAGTAGTCCGGCTAGTAAAAACAGCTGTTAATACTCTCCTAGATAACTATCCCTGACCTAGGACACTAGCTATATATTTATCAATCTTTCTCTTAAGCTAGTATTATCCAACTAGAAACTTCAAAGATCTATAGGAGGTAACCCTAGTAGTTACTTAAAGGGCCGTCGATAATAGCCTAGAAGATCATCCTAATCTAGTATCCTATTTGAATTCTATCTATCTATCTTTCAGTATAATAGTAAGGCTATGGCTTTGATGCACTTCTCGTAAGCCCTCGATTTCTATAATGTAACTCCACAGCATCGTATCGAAGATGCCCGTCGAGCGATCGACCTCCTTGTTCTGGATAGTGACTTTGCTATAGCTTAATTGCTAGCTAGAAGAGCGCTAGATCTCCTACCTCTCGTATGCAGCCGTTATATCTCCCAGGGGGACTAGCAGTGTGCCATTCAGCAAATGTCAAGCCTAGCTATCAAAGTATCCCCTTTCCTCCACCAAACATACAACAAGCTAGCTTGTGCTTTAAAAAAAACCTAGAGCATAGGCGACGCCTCATTATTAGATACCTCATTGACAGCAAGGGTTTGTTTGGAGGAAGGGCTACGTGGTGCGTGTTGAAGTACTTGATACAATGTGAGATTGATAGATTGTTGAAGAAGTCAAGCCACAGAAGCTAAGAAAGAGACTATGCCCGATATGCTTTGTCACAAGGCTTTTATGCCCATTCGCCAAGACCCGCTTAAGACTCGCCAGTATTTCTTAGAAGACCGTGAAGAATCCGTGGCATGCTTAGGAGACTATGTAGCGGATATATGGAGACTAGAGGGGTCCAATCGATTCCTTCATCCCCATTCCTCCGAGGCCGAGGCCTTAGAAGAAAATGCCACCGACCGGCTGATTGTGGTTGTGAATATCTCATCCGTCAGTAGCGATTCCATATCCCGCGTTGATAGACGGAGAGTCAGGCCAGGGGATTCCTGGCTACATATACATCGTGCAGACCGAAGAACAAGCCCAGAAGCTTGCGTATTATAAGACAAATGGGTACAAGGAAGCACACTGTTTGATTTATTTTGTTGACAAGGAAGAGCTTGTCGAAGCCTCAAGAAAAACTTTCTTGTATGCCGGGAATGTAAATGCTTTTTGACAACAGCGATTCGACCGCAAACTGTGGCTGCATCAAATAAATGGGAAATTAGTGTGATCCGGCGGCTTTGGTTTCTATTTTGCATTCGCCTTCGAAAAATGCCTGAATAAAGTCACTTTGATTAAGAATACATAGCGTCAGACTTTTTTACTCTTACTGTATTGGCATCGAGAGCAACTACTATACGATCGGTCCGATAATACGGACAACCTCTTAGTTAACAAATTAGAAATCTTGGGCTATCATTCGATATTAATGAAATACCCGAAAGAAAAATTCAATGACATCAACTTCGATTCCTGTAATTGCAGCAAATATTCGATTCATTGGCGCAGCGCATTTGAGCTGGGGAAACGGACATCCATGATGATTACCAGGCCCACTTGGTAGAGTCTTTCTCCCAACCGGACTTTCTGGGTGGCCTAGTTAAACGCCAGAGGACAAAGGTCATGTCGGAAAATTTCTCGCCGGGATCGAAGCGGTCGGGGTCTCGGAAACCTGCAATATGCCTAAAGATAGTTAGCATATTCTGTTTTATAATAGGCGTATATCGTATATTACATACATATCCCCGGTTGACTCGTCGTAGATAATCTTCTGCAAAAGAGGGAGCCCTGGATGCCATCCATGACGCTTCAACTCTCTTAGGTTTGTCAGTTTCACTCTTAACACGCTAAAGGGGGTTCTATAAACATACTCCCAGATATCGCGGAACTTCGTGCGGACGGCTTCGCGTAATAGCGCCGATTCAGGCCTCCAGAACTGATCCGTATCAAGTGGCTTCCCGCTGACCATTTCCCACACAATATGTGTTATATAGCCGTCTGGAACCACGCCGTCCTTGCCTTGCTTTCCTTCTTTATAGGCGAGGAGAGCTGGGACCACAGTACATTGTTGTTTACTGAGATCCTTCAAAGCTTGTAGCTCTAAATGTTTATGGGATGGAGCTGCCTGTTGTTGTCGAAGCCGGGGGAGCTGGGACTCTGTTCCAGGGTTGGGAATCTGAAAGTAAATTCTCATAAATGCCTTCTTGCTACTGTCTGTCGCACTGTAGCAGAGGTACTTAGACACGGCGAAGGAAGGTCCACCACCTATCTTAAGTTCACCGTTGGTCATTTTTTGGAAATCCTCGGTGAGCTTCTCCTCGAGAACCCACTTCTGAGGCGAGGGAGTAGTGAAGGTCACTTGTGTGCCTAAGCAAAGATCTGAATATCCTATGATAGACATGTTGGTGTGGAGATTTGATGACAAGAGTGCAAAAAGAAAGAGGAAAAACTGATTAGAGATTAAATTTTATGGGTAGAATGAAGAAAATGAAAATGAGAAGGTGAAGGCGTAACAATGACTCTGTTGATTTCTCAGCCTCGTGGATCAGGCACCGAAACTTCATTTAACTAGTTATTCCAACCTTAGAGGTTTGTGTCAATATCATATTGTTGTTTGATCATCCCATTTATACCTGATTGTGCAGGCTCGTTTGCTTGCAGACACGAGTAAGATACGGACTAAGTATAACCTAGCGTTGAAATATATAGCTGATATTATAGATTTCGGGGAGTATAGTAACGATAAAATTTAGCGGAAGTACTACTATATATAAAATCTCGTTATAGTTATAAGTTACTTATCTTCGACGAGTACGACTTAGCCCTAAAAGTAGAAAAGTAAATCGATAAATTATACCTATATTTATGTGATCCTTGCGAGAAATTCATCTTTCAGCCGACCGAGCCTGGCCCGACGCACAGGGGCTCTTGTTTTATGGAGCTCTGGTTTTATGGGGCTCTTGTTTCATGGAGCTTTTGTTTCATGGACCGCTCTGGCACTTATTCCGGATAGAGGTTATTCTCACGGGATAGGAATCTATCGACGGCAGAATATGATGGGCTTTCATGGCCTTGATGTGGTATGACCACCTTCAATGTACTTTTTAGAACGCGAGAATAGCTTCAACTGTCAGATCCACTGCTATGTAGCTACAATCTACCCAGGCGACAGGCAGAATCTTAGCAGTATCACCTACGTAGGGGACTGTGTGCAGAGATTTCTGCCAAGCGAGGCCATTATCAGATAGTATTTGTTTGTTTGCTATCTAGATAACAACCCCACAAATTTTTCTTAACAACCGTGCATCCTCCATCCATCACCATCCTCACCCACCACATGATCAAGCGCTAACCCCAACTTCAAGCCGCCATGAAAAACTCCCAGGTCGCATCTGGAGCCAGAGAGCTACCAACACCCAGGGGCGCACCAACATGTCCTCCATCATAAGCTATGAACGAAACTGGCTTGGAGCATCCGGGGAAGTCCGCTCGAACGAAGCCGCCACTGCCAGATGCAGGCTTGCCGATGTTTGTTGGCTGGCACTTGTTGTTCTCAACAAACTTATTCGCCAGATTCACACCCCCATCAAATGGCAGAACTTGATCATTAATGCCATGAATACCCAAGTAAGCGATGGGGTCGTGGCCGCCCTCACATCCACTAATCACACCACCACTCAAGACACTTACGGCCTTGAACTCCTTTGCCCGCGAACAAGCAAGCGCGTAACTCATCCCACCGCCCCAACTGAAGCCCGTCGCGAAGCGAGAGCTCGGATCCACACAGAGGTCACCCTCGACCTGCTTGATAATGGCGTCGATAAGGGCAACATCTTCGCCATTAGTGTTGGCCCAGCCAGCATTCTTGCCATTGGGAGATACTAGGATAGCACTACCCTGTGCTCGGCTTTCGAGACCGTACCAGGGTTGAATGCTGTCACCGTTGGCAACAGAGTTCATATTTCCACCTCGCCAATGGAGGCCGAAGACGAGGTGATGTGGCTTGTTTGGATCGTAGTTGTCGGGGACTTTCAGGATGTACTCGCGGCCATTGATCTGGTGGACTCCGTTGGTGAGAGTAGGTTGTTTGCCGCAGCCCGAGGATGTGGCGGCATCGGCTGAAGATAGGAGCCCAAGGGCTAGAAGGGCAGGGAAGGTCTTCATTGTCAGGTATGGAAAGAACGATATATCAGAAGCAAGGGAATATTTCTGATTAAGTGCAAGATTGGAAGAGTGCCTCAATAGTCTGGATTTATCGAGGACAGGTGATAGTGAGGTTCATGGCTATCTCTAGGGCTTTATATCTATTATCTTGGAGTTGGATGATTAAGCTGCTAACACGACTTTAGGATCGTCGAATTTCGAGCTCTTCTACGACCCGTGTCTAATTCGACACGGCCATAGCACTGTTTCAACCCGTCCAGGTGAATACTACGTAACAACTAGGAATGGTTGTCACAGATTGCCATTCTATGAAGTGGAGGGGATGCCAAGCCGCAGGAATCCTGTTTCCTCAAACGGAGAGTTGCCAAAAGGGGATGTGGGTATTATTCAGGGTCCAAATCCCGAGGTCACTGGCCCCACTTGATGTGTGGGAATGATATCTAATTGGAGCAGACCCGACTAAGTATCGGGCTAAGCGTTTTAAATAAACAGCCCTATGCAAGCCTCATACCCTTTATTCCTGATTAGGCTAAATTTTGAAACTTTTTGTAACACACTTGGTGACTATAGGTCTAGATGACCGTGCCAAGACCGTCTATATCTCACTCGCCAATAATATCGCTTCCTGCCTCGTGAAATAACGTTATAGATTGACATGCCAAGCTTCTGTCGGCATATGGGATCAAGGTTTCTACCGAAATTCATGTTTCTTTGGGACCTCGGCTCTGACCGAGTAGCTAGGTAAGTCTGGTGGTTTACTCCATACTAGGTTATATTTAGACTTTAACCAGTCATTGCTGCAAGGCCTGTCTGCCCTAGCAAAACCATGCCAAGGCTTACTAGTTGGCCTTTGCCAATGCAACTTTAAGCCGTGTTTCAGGGTCTGATCTATAATAACGCCTTTGTCATTCTTGACTACATGATACCAAGCGGCCTAGATCTATCGTTTCGTTTCAGAAGGAAAAAAATACATCGGCATCATGCAATGGCTAGGGGTCATGATTTGTGCGTGATGTAAAATACCAAGAGAGTAAAAACTATATAAGGACAACATAACTACCTCACTGATGGCTCCAATACATTCCTCGTGAGCAGCTTCTTCCTTTCGTTCCTATCGCAGTACAATTCCTTTCGTTGGGCTTGGTCACTCATTTCGTTCTTTACAAAACCCAAACAATTCTTTCATTTATTTCAAAATGAAATTCTCCCTTGTGGCTCTCGCAGCAATTGCGCCTATGGTCTCGGCCCATTATTTCTTCGACGCCCTCGTTATTGACGGCCAGGAAGCTACCGAGTATGTCCGGTCCAATACCCGGCCCGCGAAGTACAACCCAACCAAGTGGATCAACACCCGCGACGACATGACCCCCGATATGCCTGACTTCCGCTGTAATAAGGGTGCCTTCACCTTCGCTGGTCAAACTGGTACTGCTGAGGTCAAGGCCGGATCCAAGATTGCCATGAAGCTTGCAGTTGGTGCTAAAATACAGCACCCTGGTCCTGCCCTTGTGTATATGTCCAAGGCTCCTACCACTGCCAAGGAATACGAGGGTGATGGCGAGTGGTTCAAGATCTACGAAGAGAGTGTCTGCGACAAGAGCAAGGACTTTACCAAGGATGCCTGGTGTGCTTATGACAAGGATCGTCTTGAGTTCAGCATTCCTGCGAATCTGCCTGATGGAGAGTATCTGATTCGGCCGGAGCACATTGGTATGTCTGTTATGTCATTGGTATAAGGAAATGATACTAATTCCTATAATAGGTATTCACGGTGCCGCGGGTGGTGAAGCCGAATTTTACAACTCGTAAGCGAAGCTTTCTTACACCTCTCCTTCTTTTTTTCTTCTAGCAAATGCTGATATAATCTTTAGTTGTGCTCAAGTCAAAGTTGTCGGTGGTGGCAATGGGAACCCCGGACCTACGGTCAAATTCCCCGGTGCTTACAAGAAAGACGACCCTTCGTTTAACTTTAGCATCTGGAATGGCTACAAGGAGTACCCTATGCCTGGTCCGGAAGTCTGGACTGGTGAGTCGGACTCAGCTTCTTCTAAGATAGCTACCAGCAACAGTTCGGTGGCTCCTACTACCTCCAATAAGCAAGCTGAGGACACTGACGCCTTCACTCGTTGCGCACGCTCGTGCTTCCAGTACCTATAAGGACTAAGCGCATTCCGGGTCTATTGTCGATTTGGGGGAGTTTGGGGACTTTGATATTTATCGATGCATCGAGCCTCATGCCACTCATATAAGTCGCTTCCAGATATTATCGGTTGTTGCTTGGCGGACCTTTTGTACCCTGTCTCCACCATGTATTTAACTTAGTATTCGACAGATATCTCTCTTTCCTCCTGTATCAGTACTTCATACATCTACACAAAACACAATACATCACATCACATTGTGCTTTCATGATACGTGGTCCGATAATAGATTATTTATCTGTATTCAAGTATAAGGATATGACTATTTTTATTGTGCTATAAGTTTCGGAAATTGTCAGTTGGTAGAAATGCTCCTAGACCAGTTTGGTAAATAAGGACGGAGCATATGCACCGGGATGGATGGCAAAGGCAATAACTTACTACACTTCTACCTCGAGGATAACTTATATTATCTAAACATAGTTCGTGTTCTTATAGATTATAGAGTGAACGTGAACTCTCTTAATGCCAAAGGAGATTCGCCCCTTAGTATATATTTACGGTTGTTCTACCTAGAGAACAAAGGGAAATTCTGCTAGCTATTAATACGAAATGGCGATAGAGAAACAGCTAGGGAGAAAACCTAGCTTATATCAGTCAATCAAAATGGATATATTTCAGTGAATGTGACCGGCCATTGGTAGACGTGAATACCTATGACTCTGCAAGCAGAGGACCGATTGGATCCTTCGCATTTCTCACCAAGCGAAGACTCGGACTGCGGTAGGTCATGCAATGATCAGCTTTTATTTTATATTTTGATTTTAAGACTGATCAGATGAGCAGAGACTTTGCGACAGTAGGTGCAATCGTTACTATTCTATCCATTGGCGTAGGGCCTTTGGTCCAGCAGATGGCTGTAATTAATAATGTTCGTGTTAGTTCGGATATTCCAGTCACTGTCCCTCGTGCTGAGGCTTTCTCGGGTGATAATTATATCTATCATATGCCTTCGTCTGGTCTCATATCTTCTATCTATGCATCTTTGTATGGTGTATCAAACTCCAGCACAAACTTGAACACTGTCATGCCCAATTGTCCCACCAGAAATTGCGATTTCTCCCGTTTTAAATCGTTGGGTGTTTGCTCCAAATGTACCAATATCACCAATTTGTTATCATTTTCTGTCGCCAACTCCTCATGCCCATCGATTTACCCTACAGTCAATCATACTCTGCCAAATGGAATTCACGCCCAGGTTGGAGGTGGCTCCAGTGATCACTCTATCAATCCTATTACTGCAGGTGAAGCCGATAAGGAGGCACTTTCAATGTTGGAAGAACTTGGCTTAAGCTCCTTTGTCAACTTCACGGCGATCTTCGTTGCCAATAATTCAAAGCTAAATCACGCTTCAGCCATTCAGTGTTCCTTGCTTTGGTGTGTCAATACTTATGAGGTCCACATGGAGAACAATATCGTACACGAGACCTTGGTCGACTCATACCATGATTCAAAATCTTGGTTCGACGATCAATTGCTCGAGTTACATCCCCAGACCCAAGGAAATCTAACGGCTTCTGTTTTTGCCGTTAGTCGAACGAGTCCAGGTATGATTTCGGACTGGTTCATCGATAAACTAGGTATGAATAACAGTATTGATGCCAGCGACAAAGTCTTCTTGTCAAGTCATGTCATCACCGGAAGACGCAGTTGTCACTGAATTTTCTCAGCATTTCAGTAGTCTAGTATCCCTGCTGTTTTCAATCAAATTGCCGCTGGGATGACTAGTTTTATCCGAAAGCAAGGGCAGGCACGATTGGAATTCAATATGGATCTGGGTACCCTCAAGACTTTCTCTGGTGAGCCTGTATAGGGTAAATCTTGAATGTTACAAACTCAAATTCGTGTCCGATGGGAATGGATTACCTTTCCAGCCGCGTTGCTTGTGTTGGTGTCGTTCTTCTTCGTGACAACAGCGTTGAGAAGTAACACTCGAAAGCTGAGGGTTTGGAAGTCGTCAAATATTCCCCTTCTTTGTTCAGGTCTAGATCAGGATATTCAGAGAAGTTTGTTGGAAAGCGGAAGCCCGGATCTGGCTGAGAAACTTGCGAACAATGTGCAAGTGAAACTATTGGACTGGGATGCGACTGAATGCCCGGAATAGATCATCCTACTGTTACTTGACTGGTATGCTTTAATGAATTCATGGAACTACCAAAGCTCGATTCTGACGACAATATGAATTAGATCATGTGTTAGAAGACACTAAAACACTTGGTAGTATGATGTATTCATTGCAATTAATGACTAACACACATTGAACTAGTTATACAGCTATTCGCAAGGGCTCTTGGAACACAACATCAGCAGGCCCCAAGCCATACAACCGAAAGAAGCCAGTAAAATCAATTCCCAAATGAACGGCTGTATCTGCTACAAGTCCAATTAGTGCAACATTAGGAGTGACATTATGGGAGACTCAATGGTTCAGACCCCAACTTTTTGCCAATCACTCAAGCATGAGGGTGGGCTTGAGGGCGTTCAAGTCCGCGTGGTAGATGCCTAGAGATTACAAGGTCTGGAAGAAGGCAAATGAGATTGCAACATAGATTCAGCTCAATATCCTACATGTGGATTGAAGGGCAGAAATTACTTGCATATGAAGTCAAGTGTGAATGAGAATGTCCACTCCCACCTACTCCTCTTCAATCTCTCCTTCCTCGCTGCCAGAGTGAATGGCCTTCTCGTCCTTCTCCTTCGCATCCTCGGTTTCTTCTTCCGGAATAGCAGAGCGTTCCCGTCGGGGGACTCTGGGGCCCTTGCTGCGCTCTCGCTCACGGCTATCACGTCGGTACCGCTTGGCAGACCGGCTAGCCACACTCTCGGTATCACTGTCACGTCGGCGTCGGCGGTCACCACTAGCCACACTGCGAGTGTCGACACCACCAGTACCACCACCATAATCAAGCTCATCACGACCTCCGCGGGGATCACCACGAGTGCGGTACAGGCGCTCGCGTTCGTCTTCACGTCGGTCTGGGTCTCTAGCACGGGAACGGTCAAAGTCACGGTCCCGGCTGCGATAACGGTCACGATCTCCACGCTCATCACGACGGTCACGGGGTGGGGAAATACCGCTGACCTTGCGGTAAGTTCGTTCGCGGTCGGCCTGTGCCTTGCGACGGTCTGCTTCGTATGCATCCATTTCAGGGGTGCGGTTGGACTGGCCGCTGGGTCCACGTCGTTCTCCTCGTCCACTGCGGTATTCACGATCACCACGGTCGTAATCCCGTCGACTTCCACGGCTTTGAGAGTGTGCTTCGCGATCCCTCTCTGCATCCTCATCTCTTTCTTTCAAGCGGCGAATTGCTTTTTCAAAGGCAGACTCCCGAAGTTCATCGGACTCGAGGGCCTTGTATTCTTCGTATTTCTCAAGGCGAGGTTGAACTTCAGCCCAGGTATCGGTGACCCGGACAGGGGGCTCCAGGCGTTTGATACGAGAGCGTAGTGCGTCCACGGCGCGGCGCTGTTGACGATCGGCGGCGTGCTTCTCATCCTCGGTGCGTCGGATTGCCTTTTCTTGGATACGCTGGAAGATGAGGTTGATGATCTCAGGGTCGATCTTGGAGGTGCGGCGGTCGGCGGACATGATAGAGTTGAATTCATCAAATGTCGTTTCGGTGGTAACTTCATATCGTTTGTCCTGGAATCAGTTAGTATATATAGTCAATGATTCGATTCAATCCGAGAGAACTTACATCCAGAACATCGAGAACGTCGTTCCGAGGTCCACGCAAAGCACGCTCTTCTTCTTCCACCATATCCCAGAACAAATCAAGTGGGGTCGAACCAGGCTGGCCCAGGATGCCATGGTATCTGGGATCATCCTTAATGATCGGGCAGATATTCATCCACTTGGCGCCCGCCTTGATCTTACCCTGAGCTCTGAGCTCCTTAAGGAGGGCCACAAACTGCTCTCGGTTCTTACGCTCTTTTCTGGCTCTGGCTGCCTTGTGCTGCTGGCGAGCATCGTTGAAAGCGCGCTCCAGGGACTTGATATGATTTTCGAAGGCAGTCAGAATGTCGCACTTGCTCAGAGATTTGAACTTGTCATCGCCTTGGAACTTGCTATCAGACTGAATGATAGCATGAGCCTCGGACCAGCGCGTGTATGGCTCTAGGTTAAGTGAGCCCAAAATGGTCATCAGCTCATCCATAGCGGCCTTGTGCGTGACAGACTCTTGCTCGAGATGAGCCTTCTTGAGTTCAAGGATGTACTCTTCAAAAAGCTGACGTCTCTCATCTTCCTCGTTGGTAGACCTGAATGTGGTCTCCCCCTCAATAATCGGGCGAATCGTCTTCCAGCGGCTGTAGTATTTGATTTCAGGGTGCCGCTTCAGCATAGTGTTGAAATCCGCGCGAAGCTTGGCGAATCGTTCTTTCGCGCGATCCTTTTCTTGCATGCGAACCTCGACCACGTATTTCTCGAATGCTGCCTTGCGGTCTCGCGGATCCTTGAGAGCTCGGTATTGCGGGTCCTTGATCGTAGCGCGCATTGTATCCTCCCAAGTCCAATCGGGCTGCACGTTGTGGCGTTTGAGGAGCTTCATGAAGGCGCTCTCGGCCTCCTCAAGAGAATGATAGTCGGGATCCATCTGTGATTTGTGTTCTGGGGCAGCAACCATTCCGTTTGTTTCATATGAGCCGTATCCACCGCGTCGGTCGCCGTATCCTCGATCACCGCGGTCACCGCGGTCAAAGTCTTCACGGTCACGCTGCTGGGGTTGCGAGAAAGAGGTTCCACCGGCCACAAAGGAAGGGGCACTATAATAGGATTAGAATTGAGTGGAGTTAATTCAGGAAGGAACTTACGCGGGGGGTGCCTGGGGGGCGGGCGCCTGTGCAAGCGCATCTTTGTAAACTGCAGGGATCTCCCATGTGCTCTGCTTGGTTTCTGCGTGGTACCAGTACTTGCGCCCAGCATCGGTGGTGTGTTCCTTCCATGGCTGGTTTGCGAGAGCAAGCTGCAAACAGGTCAGTTAAGCTCATAACATTTTGCGGTCAAATACAAACCTCAACCGGAGACATCAACTCTTGAGGCTTGGTCCATTGCGTGGCTTTGGTCTGGATATTGTAATAATAAACGCGCCCTTCTGCATTTTGTGCCTGCTGCCATATGGCGGAGCCTGGGTTAATGCTGGGATCCATGGTGAAGGGTGTTGAAGATACGAAGAGATAGAAGTGAAAACGGAGCTTCATGAATGATCTCCGCGCTTTCTGCGTCTTTGGCAATTCGCGTCGACCGTATCAACACTTATCGGTTATCTCCTGGGCTCCAAACAGCCACTTTATCGACTCCTTTGCGACATCCGTTGTCGCAATGCCTGGTCTGGTGATCCCGGGCGAATTCTTGCGTCATGCCATTCTTGATACGGTTGTCCCTCATGCTCCAGCACTCGATATTGAGGGCGCCCTCAGTTCGGCCCTAGAGAACGGAGCTGATGATCTCACCTCCGTTCTCTCGTCAATCCCTCAACGGTCTCTATTGTTCTTTGGTATGTACTCTCAAAGGCTCAGCAGGGTGTGCGTCTTACTCATTAATAGCTATTAGATGAATTTTTGCCCGTCCGTATCGTCTTAAGGCTGTCCGATTGCTCAGAACCGATCCTGAAACATTACCTGCCACGACTCGAAATCAAGCTCGATGTCTTTGCCGTCGATCCAGCGGAATCAGTTGGTGAAAACCTTACGCCAACTCGAGATATAATATTCTCGGGGCTTGTTAGTGGAGATGAGGATCCCTTGGTGGTTTTCAATGAATTTGAGGGCGATGAAGGCAATGGGAATCATGTCTATTTGGTTTGGAATATTGAAACCATACTACGTGAGTTGTTTGGATTTTTGGGCTGTACATCATGACTTGAACGTGACTAATGGGTTGATAGGACGTCCCCGTATTCGAATCCAACACCCGTCACTCTTATTCATTGCCTCTGCCAGTCTGAATCCGGCTGACGCTCGCCGCCAAGAGGATTCGGAGGATGACTATCTCCCCTCACTCGTCCCCGCATCGACCAACATGCTGCAATCTCTATCCACCGACAAATCCTTCAATCATAAAGAGCCTTTCCTCCCTGCTTCCAGACTGTTGAGGGTTGTACCGACGACGTATACCGAGGACCCGATATATCATATCCAGCAACAACATGGTCATCCCTTTCGCGTTGTGCCCGCCGCAAGTGCAAGGATTCGGTACTCTCGGCTGAGCTCCTACACTGCTATACCAATGACAGTGGCCAGTCTTGACTTTGAGGTCACCCCTTATCTGGCTTGCGAGGTCTCCTTTGACAAAGCGAGTCTTCACCTGTCCGAGGGAACGATTGAGTCGCTGTCAGACACCCCGGGCCTGACTCTTCCTATTACTTGCCGTCCGCGAGACGACGTGACCCTCATGTATAAACTCACACCGGAGTATGGCCCAGAGACCAATCCATCATCTACCGCATTGGTTAGCACTCTGGACATATCTCTGGAGGCAATGATTCTTGTGGATGATGCCTGCAAGCCACGTATTTCTATGCAGTGGAAAACCAACGTCGATTTCTCAGTTGCCCTAAATCCGACTTTTGGAGGGCCCAGTCCGGCACTGCAAAGAACTAACCGCCCTACCAGTCTATCGGTGTCAACTCAAGTGGGTGTGACACCTTCCCATCGAAGCTCATTACGAGAGCGAGCATATTCGGTCACCGATGTGGGTATCACAATTTCCTTCTCCGGACCTGTTCGTGTGCAAGTGGGTTCTGTCTTCTCTTGGGATGTCTTCATTGTCAATCGATCAAACGTTCCTCGCAAGTTTTCCTTGATTGCCATCCCCAAGCGGAAACGCGTAGACCCACGAGGTCATGTTGCTCGGCCTTCCTCATCATCTATTACTAGCCGGAAGGAGGACCAAGTGGCCGAGGCGGTGACTGACGATAATATCGTCCATGCGAGGCAAAAAAGTGTGGCTGGCCAGGAAGCGGAACTGATCAGCTTGAGCACGGATATTCGCGTGGGGTGAGCACTGTCTAATGTTTTTTTTTCCCCTATATTCCTCTAAACTGACATTTTTATTAGCCCTCTCCTTCCAGGAACTTGCCACTCGACCGAAATCAAACTCCTTCCTCTAGCCACGGGCCCACTTCATTTGGAGGCAGTCCGGCTTGTAGATGTGAACACGAACGAAACGACTGATATCCGAGATCTTCCGGACATTTTGGCGGATGATCAGCCCCGCTCTGGTTAAGAGCAGCCTAACACTGTACATATATATGACACGAATCTATAGCTACTTTCAAAGTGGCCTGCCCCTGACATATTATATTCCTACGTTCTTTTATCGTTTGTAACATAATTTTCTTTGAGGCTGACAACACCTTCAGCCCGGGTGATTGCGCTTTTTATGTCGAGATTCTACACGAGGTCGTTTCTATTTTATAACTTCTTTGTGTTCTTTCCAGTCTACTTTCTGGCAAACTCTCGAACAGCATGAAGCTGTTCTACACTGGCCACATCGTTGCAGACTATTCATTGAGGACTCAGGCTTGGGGCAATGTCGAAACGCCTGACGTGTTTTGGTTGTGGGAACAGGGTTTGGGTCTGAATCTTGATGTTATCCAGCCCTGTGGTACAGTAGTCCGGTGTATCCGAGACTAGAGATGCGTCTTCTTTGATAGTCTCAAAAGGACGTAGATATAGCAACAATCTACTGATTTTGTTGACTTCCCCAACACGTATTAAACCTACTGAAGTGAGCCGTCTTCCATGAGTTAGATGGCCTCTTCATATCTTTCACTCCAGAAATATTCTTCAATGCTCAACTCATCCCGAATTGCTTGTATTTGGTAACATTGGATATCATGTCTGGGGTGTCTGGGATGTCTGATCCGCATCCAGTTAACGTGCTCCATTTCTTGGATTTCCATGCTGGGATACCAGCTTCGAAAAGAAGATCCATCTGTTAAATCAGTAAGTGTGTGTTGCGATAAATGCGATGGCAATGTGCCGAGAATGATGGTTTTGAGAAAATCAAACTTACATCGGCACCCGAGAGCCCGGAGAGCTCTGGTACGTAAAAGTACGCCCATACAATTGAAATTACAACCATAGCAAGCCAGATAAAGCACACTTTAATTTTAAGATCTGCCGCAGTAGCATCGACGAGGTATGGTGTTACAAACCCAATCGCCCAAGTCGATAACCAATAGACCAGCATGGTGATAGTGGATTGATGAAGTCTTAGGCGCTGAGAGTAGGGCTCAGTCATAATAACCCAACCTAGAGATTGTCAGTAAAGACCGCTTGAAAGAACCATGGAGGGGGAAATTGGAAGATTGCTTTCATACCTATAGTACCCCAAGTCGCAGCGTAAGCTGCAATGAAGAGTACCGTACCCGTAATCAGAGCGTTATGACTGCTGGTGCTGTCTGGAGAGACCATGTTGATGACCGCGGGAACCAGCATTGCCACTCCCATGATCATACCTCCCCACAACAGACATGAACGTCGGCCAACCTTTTCCACCAAGAAGGTCGATAAGACCGTGAATATCGCGTTCACGAGTGCGAGAATCAGAGAAATCAAGTATGAGTTACTGACTCCAGCTTGTTGGAAAAATGTCGTTCCATAACCAAACCAAAATGTGATCCCAGTCGAAATGGTCAAAATCGCCATGCACACCCCAAGCAACTGGCGGCGTAGGTTTGATCCTTGGAAGCATTCAATGAGTCTAACACTGCTGTGCGTGCTTTGTTCTGTGACCCAGCTAGTAATTTCCTCATACTCTTGTGACATTTCTTCCGAGTTCATGCCAATGTTCCGAAGGACTGCAAGGGACTTGCGAGCCTCTTCGGGCTTACCCTTCTTCAATAACAAGACAGGTGACTCAGGGGCAACGATGGCTCCCATAAAGACTACCAAAGCAAGGAAAAGCTGAAAAGCGACCGTTATCCCTAGTTCAAGAAAAGGGTCAGTGGCTGATAATCTATTCTATCGGTGTCTTTGGTAACTTACGCCATGTGTTCGCACCAGATAGTTTGCTTGTCCCCATGCTAATTCCACATGCCAATACATTGCCACAGGTGAGAAGAAGAGTGTAGAATGCCACTAGTCGACCTCTTGTGTTTCCTTTTGAAGATTCGACCAAGTACATAGGCGACTGTGAAAGAATTGGCTCAATGTTAGTAACTTCTCTTCGCCACTTGGAGGCCTCCCAATGAGCTAGACTTACCACAACAGAGATAATTCCAAGTGCTGCGCCCAGGAATACACGCCCGACAGAAAACGCTGCTGGTGGTGGAGCGACGGTCTGCATTATGACGCCAATTGCGTAAACTACTGCTGCCAGGATCAAACTGCCCTTGCGACCAACTGCAGATCATTTGTCAATAGGGCACTGTGGAAAGTCGAAAGCAATCATTATGATATAGCTCAGGGAAAGAGACTTACTTCGATTGCCGGTGATAGAAGATATAATTGACCCTAGCATTGTCCCCACCGCCAAAATGGAAGTAAAAAGTGATCGGGTCTGAGGTTTTAGATACTTCGCTCCAGTTGAATGGTCTGTTGCCCCGTATCTGTCGATGAAATCCTCTGAGCCTAAGACACCATTCAAATAGCCTGAGTCATATCCAATCAACGCCCCTATAAGAATTCGTCAGACATTGATTGCCAGGATATTCAAATTCTATCGAAAACAGACCCGACGCAAATATCATTCCAAAAATGATGAATTGTCGAAAGGACCACATTTCAATATTATAATAATGTTTCAGTGAAGGTTTAGCAAAAAGAAAAGGAAAATTGCAAGGTTCCTTGTCCAAGCTAGATATGGAAATCAATTCAAGGGCTGCCTGGTTTGGACAAATAGGTATAATATCAAAAACGAAGTAATGGATAAAAGACGTTTTCTATATAAAGAAGATTTTTGTCTCGTGGGTGACCACCTTGAAGTTGGCGATAAGTATCTATGTAGGTAGATAACATCCTCAAGCCGGAAGCAAAGATATCTACCGCGGACAGAGAATTCCGTCCGGTCCTGTAGTCTTGTTGCCTCTTCTGATATCACTCTGTCTTTCAGAAATCAGGTGAGTCAATCTGTTATAGACAGCGTAGCCAATCATTTAGCCACAGCAAGTTATCTAACTAGTGAAAAACGTAGATAACCTTAGTTTCTCCACTCAATCTGAATTGTAACTAATCCCTTATCTACATAGTTAGAGATGTATACATATGCTCGACGGAACGTGAATTCCTCACCCTTTTACAAAGTTTAGCGGATAACCTTAGATTTTTGTTCCTCCCCAGGTTAACAAGAATACATTAACTATAATTAGCAATACTATACTTTTATTAAGCAATCATAACGTGAGCCTAGACCTCAGAGTCGATTGACTATCAGGAGTTGTCAAAGGTTATAGAATTCGTAACTACGACTCTCTGTTCTATGCCGAGTCTCGTCGTACTCGTCATATCCTCAGTCCACATGTTGAATCTGAGCACATTATAATTGGAGTAGTAGAACGATCGAAATTTTATTTTCTTCTACCGGAAGCCAACTCCGAATCAGCAATATCTTGAATCAAACATTCGATATACCCCGAGAAGAGGTTTTTCCATTTCTCTGGTGTTACCAAAGGAAGAAAGGAGGTGCAAGGATTCCACATCTTAAGTGATTGAGATTTTTCAAAATTTATAGACAATCAACTCTTCACGATGAACTAGCCGCTTTACTACCATTGGGATCATGAGCGACCACCTCAATTTCAACCCGCATATCATCTTCCCCTAACCGGGTGACACCAACACAAGTCCAGATGGGTTGATGGTCCGGCATGTACTTTTTGAAGTTTCGGACCATGGCTGCTAAAGCCTCGTTGTTGATTGGGACGTGGTAAGAGTTGACGCGGTACACTTGGGACCAACCTTCGCCGCCAGCATCTTTCAAGCAGCGCTCTACGTTGGCAAAGGCAAGATCAATTTGAGCATTTATTTCCAACTCAAATTCACCAGTCTTAGGGTCCCAGCCACCTACAAGTAATATTGCGTTCCAAGTTAGCGAATCTTCTGACAACCAAGAGTTGGCCAAATGGAAAGCTAATTGGACCTATGTCGGTATTTACTAACCCTGACCAGCACATTCAATACGATCGCCAACTCGAACTGCTTGACTGTACCAGAAATCCCGCTGTTTTTGTTGCCCGGCGCCTTCATATGCGTAGAACCTGAGGTGAGACATTTCCGAGTAGGTAGGCGCAATCGATGTTGGTAATTGGAAAGAAGAAACAAAGGAATAGATAGTGGACGGATTGCCAATTACGATATCAGAGAGACGTTTGAACTAAATAAAAGTGCGACGCAGAGACCGGTTAAATAACCTTGGAAATATTGGTCTACCGTCATAGGATCCGCATCGGGTTTGCTCCACATGCGGAATGTAAATTCCGCTCGCTTTATCTCTAGTCACGTAGACGACGATTCAATGTCAATAAGCTAAATCTTGGAGTATTGAAACCGACACTGAAAATATTTTTAATATTTGACCCTGTGAATTTGTCAATGGAGAGCCAGCCAGCTATTTCGCAACGGAATACATCCCCCGCAAGTGGAAAGCGAGCATCGACCCGGTCAAAGTACGCTTCGCGAGCTTGTCAAGAATGTCGCCGGCGCAGAGCAAAGGTAGGGCTGTCCTTGTCACCTGCGTCGTCCGATCTACCCCAGTTCTCCCCAAAAGCGGGGAAGCCATACATGGCGTGGAGATTTTAGAGATTCTGATGCCTCCGTTTCTGACCCATAAACCAATAGTGTGACGGCGAGAAGCCCTCGTGTGCAAGGTGCCTCCAACGTGGAATTGACTGTGTTTACAACACAGGGGACGAGAACCGGGGTACGGCACCCAGGTCCCTTGTTCGCCTACTCCAGGCTCGCATTAAGAAGCTGGAGGATATTCTCTGGCTACATTCCATCGACATCAATATCCCCATCGGTGATAACACCAGCCGAGATAATATCCCAGTGAACGACACACCAGCAAATTTAACACGCTCTACGGCTTCCCATCATGTACATACGAAATTTGATAACCCCTCTTGTACAGACGGGCATCTTAATTTTGGCGACCATGGAGAAGCATTCTATTTTGGCTCCAGCAGTGGACGGGCTGAGCTTTTGCGGCCGACAGGTGAGAAATCATTATCAGGAAAATATAGTTTGCCAAATTGCGCAACGCTACTTGTTAAAGACTAACGTACAGTCTTTTAGAGGGCGCAAATGAGGAGCCTGGCTTGTCCTTAGATGCATTCCCTCGATTCCCGCACAACATGTACTCCCAGGCAGTTGACTCCACAATGGAAATCTCTAAGGAGCTTCAAGAGCACCTAGTTTCTCTTTACTTTGAATGGGAGCAGCCATGGTTTCAGCTGGTCGATGAAACTTTGTTTCGGGAGAGCTGGAAGGAAAATGGGAGATATTGCAATCCACTGCTTCTTAACTGCATATTCGCCCTGGGGTCTCGCTACTCGGACAGAACAGAACTACGTTCCAACCCAGAAGATCCTAACACAGCAGGCCAGCTTTTTTTAGAGCTCGCCGAAGTGCTGTTACATTTTGATCTGAAGTCGCCAAGTATTATTACCATCCAATCCCTTGCCATGATGGCTATTCTTTATGTTGTAGGTTCTGGCATCGAATTTCAATTTTCCCTCATTATGTTCTTTTTTTAATTATTATTACAGGCCACAGGCTCTGATGCCAAAGGTTGGTTACGTCATGGCATGGCTATCCGTCTGGGATTAGACATGGGGTTCAATTTGGACTCTTCAACACTTGTTTCTTCAAATCGACTTCCAGCCACGGAGACTAGACTTCGGGGGCAATTATATTGGGCTCTATATTGCACCGATAAACTTTGGGCAACCTATACAGGCCGAATCTGTACCATGCTGGTAGGTAGATCTGTCGTATTGGAAGACTTGACATGAATCTAACGAATCTCAACTTTCAGGACTTTCAATCAACAGTGAGCCTTCCGCCACCAGCTTCTATACCTGCTGATCTTTCACCTGGTTCGTTGAGCCCTTCGGGTGGAAGTATACGGGAATCGCTCCATCATGCCCTCTGTACCCACTGCCAAATACTAGAAAAGATATTGACCAAGCTGTGGGTTCCTGATCCGACTACACACCTCTCGAGAAATAAATCTAACTTATTATTCTTTTTGCATAGTTATGCGCCCAGGAGCTTGCCTCAAGGAGCTCAAAGACGAAGTTTCTTTGATTCTTGTCTTCTTGAACTCAAAACCTGGAAGTATACCCTGCCGGCTGAGTTGAACACGAAGGTTGCAGGAGAAAGCAGCAACTACCCTCACTCATACGTCCTTAATATGGTTTATCATACATCTATCATCCTGCTGGCCAAGCCTTTTCTACCTCAAAGGCTAAACCCAGCCCTTGCCCAGACACATCCTCGTTCGAAGATAGAGGATGACGTCGCAAGTAAAGCGGCGTCATTATGCATGGATGCTGCGAAGAATGTCTGTCTGCTTGGCGAGCATTACCGCGAAACTTTTGGCAGCTTTCGAAGAGCCCCAATCACAGTCACTCACTGCACACTTTCCGCGGCGCTCATGTTATTATACGGCCCTGCCGAGGCAATGGGTCAACATTCAAATGCAGAGCTTATCCAATCCTGTGTGGTGACATTAAAAGAACTTTCGGATTCGTGGATGCCCGCGCAAGAGTATTGGTGCAGTGTCTTATGCATCTTTAGAGATCGCCAACGTACTTTTGGTACCCCAAAAGAGACCCCATCGACACGACCCGTCCCCAGATCTATTCACAAAGATGGAGAACCATTACATCAGCAAGATTTATCGGAGGCTTCACATCAGCTTTTTCAATCACCAGCGTCAGATTTGTGGGCAAATGACTCAAACTTTCCGGAGGTAGCTATTGGGGATTTAAATCTTGCTGGCATGTTTCCATTAGGATCTCTTTTTTCCTATGATGATTTTGAGGTGTTTAATATATCGTCTAGTCTTACGTCATAGGAAAATGACGATGATTGATACATAATGAATATAACTGGCTAGACATTTCTAGCTGCCACAATACGATGGAGATTTTGTATGGAGAAACAAGGTATGCGGATTCTTATGAAATGAGATGGACGAGAAGGAGAACGGAGATTGAGACAAAAAGTAAAATCTAGCTACCAAGACATCCAGCGTTTTCTTTTAATTGTGACCAGCTGACATACATACCACAATCTTGCCCGCAGTTTTGCAGTCCACAAGATGTTGCATCTGCTCCGGAATGTCTTCGAGTGCCACCTTGGTGATGCGAGGCTTTATCTGGCCTGTTGCAATATATTCCATAACCTCGAGTGCCTCCCGATGGCCCCCCATTAAATTCCCCGACATGTGCAAATTACGCTCCACGACAGAATGCAATGGAAGGCAGATATTATTATTGCCTTTGGGTACCCTGTAGTAAAGGATTCAAGAGATTAGCTATGAAGAATTGAGAAGAAGGGGATGACATGAAAGAAATTCCTTACCCTACACAGACGATCCTTCCACCATCACAGACATACTCGTCCAATCTCCGGAAAGCCGAAAAAGAGCTACTAGCAACTATGACTGCTTCAGCCGCACGCTGAAGGCTGTGTTTGCGTCGTAGCTTCTCGCAGCTCTGCATCAACATAGAATGAAAGTCTGCCCAGACGTCCCCGCTGTCGGTTTCGGGTGCACTAAGGAGGATGTCGCTGTAGTCACCATGATCTTGAAGTCGAACCACGTCGATCTTGGATTGAAGATCGATGCCGATCACTCGTGCTCCGAAAACTTGCTTTGCGATCGCCCCAGCCAGGTGGCCAATAGCTCCAGCTACCCCGACGACTATAACCACATCTCCTAGGCCTACCTTCGCTGATCGCACAGATACCAACCCGGTTGATCCGGAGCATAGTGCGGCTGTGCAGAAAGCCAGGTCAACGTCTCCCCGAAGGAATGCGTCAGGCAACGGTACAAGGCAGCTAGTTGGGACGGTTGTATATTCTTGAAAAGTGCCGGTGATATGCTTGGGCACGTTGAGCTGTGATGGGCATGATGTAAACAGGCCACGCATGCAATATGTGCAACATCCGCAGGACTTTCCTAGATAGCGGATTCCAAAAGCGCGGCCGATGATGAAGGGGTCGTGGGACTTGACGACACGGCCGATACCTTCGTGGCCAGCAATATGGTTTTGTTTGGGATAGCCAGATCCCGGCCCAACCGAGAAAGATGCGTCCTAAGAAAAGTCGGGTGTCAGCGAAATATTCATTGATTAAATACAGACAAGGTAGAGCCTGTTAATGATGCAAAATCTCAACTTACACTGCGGCAGATGCCTGTATAGAGAATTTGGATGACAGCCTCTCCATAATCTGGTTCTCGTACGGCAATCTTCCTTAGAACTAGGTTCAAATTCTTACCCATCTCGGGTGTGAGAATGGCTCTTTGCATCGAAGGGAAGGGTAGGCCAGGCAGCTCCGGCAACTTCGGCAAATTTACGACCATTGATTCGGACGAATTTGTCTCATACTGTAAAGATTCTTTGTCAAGGTTGATATCTGGTTCCACTGTATTGTGAATTCGGACTGCGGCTGCAGCATTTTTCTTTAATTCTCCATTGGGAGGCACTGTACTGTTGAATGGGTGCACGGCAATTTTTCCACCGAGGGACATACGAGATGTCCAAGTCGCTATCATAGTTCTCCTTGAAAATGTGTTGTAGATGTGAGTCTATGATGTATAGCCAAAGGGCTTTTGATGGCGCTTTTGAGAAAGGGATATCGATGCGAACGATGGCACCTCGGCATATGCATAATCAACAGCCGTCACTACATAAAGTACTTTCTCTTATTACGTGACTTGTGGATGACAATTTTGGGGTAGGAACCAGAATTCCGCTAGCATGCGGAATGCGTGTTCCTTTTCGTATCTAGCCCTGGAGTTACGATAGGAAGGTAAATTCCGCCTCCCCGATCCAGCCCTGGGGTGGTACCTATACGATCCCCACAAAATGATACTGGATACTGTTAGGAGAGGTCTACGTGGTGGACGTCGAAGTGCATGGTGCAATGTGAGATTGATTAAAAGAGTTTTAAAAGTTAAGTTACAGAGACTAAGAAATCTGACAGATACTAACAAAATAAGACGGGATATAAACTAAAAAAAGGCTGCTTCCTCATGCAAAGCAGCTGTACCATGTTGATACTGTTTTACAAACCCTGTGACGGTGGATTACGTGAATGACTCCATGGATGGACTGGGCCCAAATACGCAACTCATTATTGACCTGGTATCAAACTAGTTGCCGATGTCCGAAGCATTGATCGGAATGAGAGGTGCAGAGTTCCATTTGGAGTTTCGTGTGGGACGACGTGGAAAGGTTGATCGCTCAAGCTGCCTATCTTCGAGAGACGCGCACTATTCTGCAAGTAACACACGATCCCCAAGAACACCTTTGGGACCGGCCGGACATCGACAATGTTCCCCCAGCCACCCTCTCATCTGATGTCGACAGGGTCATTCAACGACTTTAAAGATCTGACTACCACACGATCGATAGCTCGGAAGCCTCTATACGCGTCATTGTCGAGCTGCTTATTCTTGACTGGCTTCATAACCATTGTGACAGCGGGGCACTGGGACGTCTACAGCTCTATCCAGAGGTAGACGTCGATTCATATCCTCAGTGATACGTACATCACTGGCCGTGCTGACTGGTCGCTTTGCCACGACGATCCTCAATGTGGCATTGATTCGACGTTACTTGCTAGAGGCCAAACGGAGTCGCGAATTTTCCTCTGCCGACTCTCAGATAGCTACGTACCTCGCAGCTGTGCAGGCGAGTCGGACCAAAGTCTTGAAAATCCACGCTATTGCTTTCGGAATCACAACAGATAGCAATAAATATCAGTTCTGGTTCATGGATTCGAGAATCGTGCTGTTGCTAATTGACGTCGGTTATGTAACATTGCAGCAACGGAATCTATATTTAAGAACGAAATCGATGTATAATTATTGTAGGGTAAGTTGTAGAGTACTACCTATGTTGTGTGTACCTAGGTAGAGATATATATACTCCGTACGGAGTACTAGTAGGCAGCAAAATAAAGTTCAAGCAATGTGATTGGTGGAAGGAGATCACGGGGTAATCGACTCGGCGTCGTAGTTGGCCAGGTGACTTTGTGCGGGAACTTGGAGAGGGTTATCTTCTTTCTTTGATATCATCTTTATCTACGATTTTCTTACGAACATTGGGGACTGGGTTTAATATCCAGCTTCTCAACTCTGCTTTTCAACTGCCCGGTGTTCCTGAACTTTGCGTCATACTGGCGCACCTGGTTCCTTCCCAGTAATCTTGCCTATCACTCTGCTCCAGTGACCAGAATCCTCTGACATGATCTGCTCTGTGAAGCGGAAAGTCCTGGATGGACTGAATAAGAGATACATCTACGGTCGCGTGGTATGTTTGATGCCCCTTGCTGACACTGGCATGTTGTCGCCTTCCAATTTGTTTACGGCGGCTAATCCTATTGTCATCATCTTCTAGCCTTTATTGCACACGATCATTTTCCTCGTCGAGATGGCAGTAGCAGCACGTCTCGCTGCCAAATTTAATACCTACTATGCTGAAAGGCCAGGTAAGCCTCTTGCCGCCGGTTCCCGCGGGATCACAGACTGACATCACTGCTATGAATAGTGCTCACGACGATGGTCACCAACGCTGTAAGCGCCCGCTATGTTGATTACCAAACTATGGACCGTCAGTTGACCAAATGGATGTTATAGGTGCTTGGTGGTGTTGCCGATACCGTTGCGCAGCTGATTACGGCCTTCCGGACCCGCCGGCTTCAGACAAGCGGAGACGACTTCCTTTCGATAGAGATCCCCGACATTGACAAGCACAAGACCCCTGCTGTAGGGGAACTGGGATATGTCCGGAGCTTGGTGCCGCCTTTCGATTTCGAGCGTCTGACGAGATTCATGGCTTATGGCTTCTTCATGGCGCCGGTGCAGTTCCAGTGGTTCGGATTCTTGTCCAGAGCATTCCCGCTCACCAAGAAGAATCCAACAGCTCCAGCTTTCAAGCGTGTCGCTTTTGACCAACTCATTTTTGCGCCATTTGGTATGCTCCCCCTCTAGCTACTTTGGGATGTTTTTGGACTGGGCTGATTTATTCTAGGTCTCGCGTGCTTTTTTACCTACATGACGATCGCCGAGGGTGGTGGTAGAAGGGCGTTGACACACAAGTTCCGCGATGTCTACCTACCAACCCTGAAGGCCAACTTTGTGCTCTGGCCGGCAGTGCAGATCCTAAACTTCCGGGTCATTCCCATTCAGTTCCAGATTGTGAGTCTCCCAGGTTGTGCGCGTTAAGATGGGGCCCGTGCTGACTTCCTAACTCAGCCATTCGTCTCAACCATTGGTATTGCGTGGACTGCATACCTTTCTCTGACTAACTCCTCCGAGGAGGCCTAATTAAACGCTATTGAACGCGAATATCATGATAACGATTCGGGCTATAAAGGCTATAAATTGCACTCTTTCTTCTGCCAAATTATTCGGGCGTTCCGGTTGATCAGTCTGACTTTCATGTACATGGTTCTGGTATTTGCCTACGGACAGGGTTTGCATTTCAAAAGGTCAGATTTTGCACATTTGGTAATACCAAGTCGGGGTTTTGCTATTAACAATTTTTATGATTTGACTTGGATGCTTCAGGAAAATTCACGCTTTTCAGCTATTTAGCTTTTCAACCCCTCGGAGCTTCTTCACATGAGACTCGGAAAACATCCAAGCATGTAGCGGCTATGGACATTTCCATTCGTAGAGGTAATTTTCCCAGAATTGTCCGACCCCGAGGCTAAAGAGGACCTTTATGGCCCGGCCTTCCCCGTATCAACAAGCAGCTCTGACATCAGTCCCGCGTCAGCCCGATCAGTTCTCCGGGGATAGTCGGGTACAGGCAATTGAGGTACCGACTTTATATAGATACTTAGGAAACACTACTTGCATCATACTTCAAATAAGTACCTCATGAGATTAAGTACATCATGGGTAGGTACCCAGGTTGCTACGGGTGCGACCTCTTCACCGGCCTGCCCCACCACAACTGACCCCTCCACTCTCGACTGATCGCGACTCACCGTGGCCTGATTAGTTCTTTCTCCTACTTCCATCCCTTTTCTTGCTTCTTTTCCCATTGTCATACCATCAACCACCTACAATGTCTCTCTCCAACAAGCTCCCCGTTACTGATGTCGACCTCAAGGGCAAGCGTGTCTTGATCCGGGTAAGCTCCCAGTCAATTGAGCTTCATTACTCGCAGCCCCTAACCGCTGATTGAAACAGGTTGACTTCAATGTCCCCCTCGATGAGAACAAGAACGTTACCAACCCCCAGCGTATCGTCGGTGCTCTGCCCACCATCAAGTATGCTATTGACAACGGTGCCAAGGCCGTTGTGCTCATGTCCCACCTCGGCCGCCCCGACGGCAAGGTCAACCCCAAGTACAGCCTGAAGCCCGTTGTTCCCGTGCTTGAGAAGCTTCTCGGCAAGAGCGTCACCTTCACTGAGGACTGCGTTGGTCCTCAGACTGAGGAGACCGTGAACAAGGCTTCCGATGGCCAGGTCATTCTGCTTGAGAACCTGCGTTTCCACGCTGAGGAGGAGGGCAGCTCCAAGGATGCCGAGGGCAAGAAGGTCAAGGCCGACAAGGCCGATGTTGATGCCTTCCGCAAGGGCCTCACTGCCCTCGGTGACGTTTACGTCAGTACGTAACCCCACGATTATGTTCCGATTTCCTGTTCTATTATTCCTAACATCAGCCCAGACGATGCTTTCGGTACCGCACACCGCGCTCACAGCTCCATGGTCGGCGTCGACCTCCCCCAGAAGGCCGCCGGTTTCCTCGTGAAGAAGGAGCTGGAGTACTTCGCCAAGGCTCTTGAGAGCCCTGCCCGTCCCTTCCTCGCCATCCTCGGTGGTGCCAAGGTGTCCGACAAGATCCAGCTGATCGATAACCTCCTCCCCAAGGTTAACAGCCTCATCATCACCGGTGGAATGGCCTTCACCTTCAAGAAGACTCTTGAGAACGTCAAGATCGGCAACAGTCTCTTCGATGAGGCCGGCAGCAAGATCGTCGGTGAGATCGTCGAGAAGGCCAAGAAGTACAACGTTGAGATTGTCCTCCCCGTTGACTACGTCACCGCCGATAAGTTCTCCGCCGATGCCACCGTTGGTGCTGCTACCGACGCCACCGGTATCCCCGACGGTTACATGGGTCTGGATGTTGGCCCCGAGAGTGTCAAGCTCTACCAGAAGACCATCGCTGAGGCCAAGACTATCCTCTGGAACGGTCCCCCCGGTGTCTTCGAGCTTAAGCCCTTCGCCAGCGCCACCGAGGCTACCCTCGATGCCGCTGTCAAGGCTGCCGAGTCCGGCTCCATCGTCATCATCGGTGGTGGTGATACCGCTACCGTGGCCGCTAAGTACAAGGTCGAGGACAAGATCTCCCACGTCTCGACTGGTGGCGGTGCTTCGCTCGAGCTTCTCGAGGGCAAGGAGCTTCCCGGTGTTGCTGCTCTGTCCAGTAAGTAAATGATGAAAAATAGTCGGCGAAGAGAGTCTACATTGGCTTTTCTTTCGCCCCGCATGTTTATGAAACTGTAATGTACACAGCCAATGAATTTCCTTTAATTACAAACACACATTTTTACTTAAAAAGAAAGACCTCCATTGTGCTCTTAGATCGGATAACTAAGTGTTGTGCCTAGGTACGAAACCGAAGCTTTAGTCGCGACATCCAGAGACCTCTCGTGGTCAATTGTCATGTATATAAAGACGAGAGCGGATACCCACGGTGAATGAATAGGATAGCAGCGCCACAGTGGCATGTATACCGAATTGAACCGTGCCGATGCAACTTCGACTGATACTTCCGTCCATCCCCTCCTACAAAATACCATTTTAGACATGGACAGAATGAGAAGCTTTGATATTGGTGAAACATCAAAGCGAACATCATGATAGTAATCCCGAAAGCAAGATCTGCGCTCCGAGTAATGAATCGTAAAAAAAGTCAAAAAGAACCGTGTCTCATTTCCTCCCCAACAAGCTCCCGACAAATGCATGCGGCAATTATGGTTTCTGAATCCTCCCATTGGTTCCAAAGACAGGGGGGTATAGTGTGCGAGATGAAATGGCCAGCCAACTCGATAATGAACCCATCCCGAAACCCGACGCGGGGGTTATCTCTTTTTGGTGCGCTTGTTCGGTTCCGTCTAGGTCTAAGCCGATGCTTCGACTTTCTTCAATTCTTCCCTGGATGAGGTGATGCGTATTAGTGGGTGCGGTGAATGATGGGAAACTGACAGCAGTGGCGGGGGATGTGGGATCGGGGGTGCGAGCGTCGGTGGCGGTGTAGATATGAAATGAAAGAGAATTTGAAGACAAGGAATATGGCATAAAGGGGATTCGAAGTGTAGGGAAGTGAATGTGAATGGGAAAGTCGAACTCACTGGAGCTGCTTTGAGAAGTCCTCCGCCGCATCATCGTCATCCCAGCTCTCTTCCCACAGGTGCTCGCTACCGTCATTTGCTGTCGAGCCATTGGTCTGTTCGGCTTCTTCTTGGGGCCAGTCTGGATGTCGTCGAGTTAGCTTCATTGCTCCGGGGAAGAGCTTGAGTGCTTGGTCGATACCTTCAACGGGGAAATCCTCGAACTCGTCGTCTTCCTCTAGGACTTGGGGCTTGGCTTGTGGCGGGGCCTGCTCTGTGGTATCGGTCTTCTGGGTAGTTGGGTTTGACATTGTGGTAGATGTGATAGACTGGGAGGATCAAACGTAGATAGGTGGAGATGCGGACGTGGATGTGGCAGCTTTGAGGTCGGAGGTCGGAGGTTTGACTTAGTAAGACCGCGATAAGGCGATAACGATGATGTAGTTGGGAGACAACGTTGGAAAACAGATACAGCGTTGGGATTTAAATAAAACGAAATGATTAAATAGAATAGTGATATTGAGGAAGAAGATAGAAAAGAGTAATATGCAACACAATAATGTAAAATAACCAGGTCAATGTGGAATTGACCTATAAAAGGAATTGCCACACGCGGAGCTGTCGGCGAAAAGAAACCATGGGAAGAGAGCCTCAGCCTAGACGTGTTGTTATATTACTTCTTGCCCCTCCCACCTCGACCTTTCCTCTTCCCCTCTCCACTTCTTTCTTTGTGTTTTCCCTTTTCTCTTTCTTACTCTCTCACATGAGTGATGTTCTCGTCCATCGTGTTTCCGCTATCGCACAGTTGACACATTGACATTCTTCCCGATCCGGCTCTCTCTCTTTTCGGCTTGATCGGATTGATCTGACCTGAGATCATCGTTGATTGTGTCCCAATTGAAATATTCATTCTTCATACTCACTGCCAGCGGTTTTCGCCATGTTGCGAGTCGGGTCCTGGTTGTACGGCAAAAAGCCGGCGGGGTCTGTGGACTCGCTGGTTGAGTCGAAAGACTGTGAGTGGTGCTATATACTCTAGCAAAGCCAATAGTGGTCGTTTGATTGAATGCTGACCGCGGTATTCTGAGCTAGTGCACGAGGCAATGACAGGTATGCCCTATGGGGAATGTCCGACCTTTAGGCACTGACTAATGCCATGTCCATCTAGCGGCAACGCGGATTCTCAATGATGATGTTGATGGTGCGGAGAGTGGTCTCTCCACGGGCACTTCGTCTTTTCACAATGTGAGTGATCGTCACTATGAGCTATGACGTAACACAAACCTCGAGAGGAAAGATGCTGACTCTCCGATCGAGTAGTTGGGTAAAGGCGTGGTCGCATTCGTCCGGGCAACATTAGGCTTTGAGCAGGAGATTATGCGACAAGGTCCATGCTCTTTTCATCCTCTAAATCCACTGTTTCTGACAATCCCGCAGCATCCGAACGCCTTTATGAAGCAGAAACCAGCGCGGCCCACGATCAAACCCGGTCCCAGCAAAACGCTCAAGCTCCCAATGCCTTTCACTCCGATATCTATGCTGCCGGCACCGAATATGCGCTGTGCCAAGCAATCGCTCAATTGATGAGTGCGGTGGTTGGGGTGCTGAATGAAAGCCTGACAGAAAGCATCAAGGCATTCTACCGGCTGAGAAAGGCTTATATCGCTCTAGATGCTATCATGAAGATGGAAGAGAAGTTTATGGAGCAGAGGAATATACAGAAAGTTCTACTGCCCGGCACGAGTGACCTCTCAGCCTCGAGCGCTGCATGCCCAGACACAAAATCGGAATCGTCCAGTCTTTTATCGAAAAACGGCACAAAAGAGGCTACAGTCGAGCAAGCCGAGCTCAATTCGTCAATGAATGGACTGGCCATCTCCCCCGAGGGTTGTCTCCAGATGCCTCAACGGGCACTTCCACACCTGCGAAGCATATCCACCACGACCCCGACTCCGACATCTTCAAGAATGAAATCGATATTTTTATTCACTCTGGTGCCAACTTCTGCTTTGGTATTCTTCTTTTGCTGATCTCCATGGTCCCACCAGCATTCAGCAAGCTTCTTTCCATCATTGGCTTCCACGGCGACAAGCAACGAGGGTTGAGAATGCTCTGGCAAGCTAGCAAGTTCCACAACTTTATCGGTGCCATGGCTGCTTTGGCATTGTTAGGATATTACAATGGCTTTGTCCGCTACTGCGATATTATGCCCGACCCAACTCCAGGCGAAACCGACGTCGAGGGATACCCACAGGAGAGGCTGGCTGCGTTGCTGGCGGAGATGCGGTCTCGGTTCCCTAACAGTCAACTTTGGCTGATCGAGGAATCGCGCATGTTAGGCGCGAATAAGGACCTAGGCAGCGCTCTGGAACTGTTGTCCACGGACAAGAAGAGCCCGCTCAAGCAGGTCGAGGCGCTGTGCGTGTTCGAAAAGAGCTTGAACGCACTGTTCCTCCATAAATACGAAGTTTGCGCTGAGGCATTCATCGAGGTAAGACTTTTTTATAGAGATTTTTGAACCATCAAGCTAATTCATTCAGTGTGTGGACCTCAACTCGTGGTCTCGTTCATTGTATTACTACATCGCTGGATCGTGCCATGTTGCCCTGTACCGGCAATCACTCAACGACCCAAAGCTTGCAGAGGAACATGCTAAGAAAGCTACTGTGTACATGCGGAAGGCACCCGACTTCGCCGGAAAGAAGAAATTCATGGCCCGACAACTGCCGTTCGACATCTTTGTGACTCGGAAGCTTGCCAAATGGGAGGCGCGCGCCAAAGAATGGAACGTGTCTCTCGTGGATGCGATTGGAGTTGACCCCATCGAAGAAATGATCTTCTTCTGGAACGGACACAGTCGCATGACCAACGAGCAGCTAGAAGAGTCCCTTGCCCGGCTTGAATGGTCCGAAAGCAAAAACAACAAGACATGGTCTCGCGAGGGGACCGAAGAAAAGGCGATCCTGGAGCTTCTCCGGGCTGCAATTTTCCGATCACTGCACAGACACCACGAGGCGAAAAATATCCTGCAGACTCGCGTCTTGAACCACGACAAGTCTGTGTTCAAGGGCCACCTGAAGGATGACTGGGTCCACCCAGTGGCGCATTTCGAGATGGCCGCCAACTTCTGGATGGAGCGTCCAACATACCAGGCCCTGCATGGGATTACTGATTCCCCCAAGGCGTCAGACGAAACGTCCGCAGGATCTGGGGAGACGATCACGGAGGCTGAGAGAAAACAGGTAGGCAACTGCAAGGAATACCTCGATCATGCAGCTCGCTGGGAGAGCTACGAGCTCGATGCTCGTATTGGACTCAAGGTTACTGCCGCGATGGAGGCAGTCCACAAATGGGAGAGCATGCACCCGACAATTTAATGGCCATTATTGTGTTTGTTTCAATCCTTGGGCATGTCTCTGTTCATAGCTGCCCCTGATACCTTGTGTTACATACACTTATAGAGTAAAAGTAGATGTTAGGGTTAAATGTTTTACGAAGTGTTTTTTTAGGTCTCTTTTTACTCCCTTTCCCATCAGCACAAGAATATCATGTGATAGGATAACTCAACCTCAAACTCCAACCCTCATTGAATCTACAATTTAGTTCCCGATCGACATGTCATTAAACGGCAACGTTTCAACTTGAATTTCATTGGCTCCGACAGACCCAGATGGAGTCGTTCGGCCCCATGGCCACTAAAGCCGAGCTCCCGTATCCCTCCCCAGGTCCTGGACTGGCATGATAAGTCTCGGTGCTTGAATGAGGATCCCGAGATCGAGCCATTCAGGGATCCCAGGAGTCATTAGGCACCGAGATCGGCAACGTGGCAGGGTCCGTACTAACCTTGGAAGTTCTCGGATAACACGGCTTTCCCATCGGACGTCCGACAAAAATCTCGAAAGCAGATAAAACAACTTCAGATCCCCGATATCTCTCAGCCTTACGGTTCCTAATCTCTAACATATCTCGGCTTGAGGCCTCTTTCGTCATATCAACCTCTTATCTCCGAAATTCATTTTTGTTCCACGGACTTTTCCACCGTAACTTAGTCGACTTCATAATATCTCGTCTCCTATATTCCACCTTACCCAGATCTAGCACTGGGCCTACCCAATGACTCGTGCGTGATAATGGCCGAACGGACAGAACATGACTATCCCACCAGCAAATCTAGCGAGGATATCGAATCTATCGAACCGCATCGCAGCGACGACGCGGCGGATGAAATCGCAAGATTGGAAAAGCAAAGTACAGCGGCATCGGGATATTCGGCCTTTGAACAGCGCACACGATCAATAGTCTCGCGCATTCGGAGCCGAGAGCCCGGCCAGACGGCGAAATTCAATCATCCACTCACCCACACCAAGACAAGTCCCGATGTTATCGTGGATTTCGACGGACCGGATGATCCTTACAGACCATTGAACTGGAGTTTCAGGAAGAAGGCTATCACGACGGTGTTGTATGGATTAACTACTATGGGTATGTCCGCGGGCAATGTCGGGGAAATGATGAGAACAACGCTAATCGCCGTTCTCAAATTGCAGGTGCTACGTGGGCGAGTTCAATGTATGTGCATTTTTTGCTTGCTTGACTTTTCGGGTTATAGATTCATTAAACTGACTACAAACTTAGTTACTCGACAGGCCAGGCGCAGATTAGCGAGGAGTTCGGCATCTCGAGTGAGGTCGCTACACTCGGTACCTCATTACTCTTGTTCGGCTTGGGATTAGGTCCCTTGCTCTGGGCACCTCTCTCTGAGCTCTATGGACGCAAAACGGCAGTTTTGCCGCCGTACTTTCTCGCGGCCATCTTTTCCTTCGCGACTGCCACCGCGAAAGACGTGCAGACCATCATGATCACCAGGTTCTTTACCGGCTTCTTCGGCTCCGCCCCTGTTACCAACACTGGCGGAGTCCTGGGTGATATCTGGACCCCCGAACAGCGTGGAGCTGCTATTGTTGGCTATGCCATGGCAGTGGTGGGCGGGCCTGTCATTGGACCCATCGCAGGTGGTGCCATTGTCCAGAGCAATTTGGGATGGCGCTGGACTGAATATGTAAGTTTTCCACGTCTCTGAAGTTGACACCATGCTAATACATACTAGATCACCGGTATCATGATGATGGTCTTTCTAGTAATGGACATCCTCTTTGTCGACGAGAGCTATCCACCAGTTCTACTGGTGTACAAGGCGCAACGACTCCGCTTCGAAAGTGGCAACTGGGCCCTCCATGCACGCCATGAAGAGTGGGATGTGACCCTCAAAGAGATAGGCAACAAGTACCTCATCCGTCCGTTTCAACTCCTCGCAACCCCAATCTGCTTCCTCGTCGCCCTTTACGCATCATTCGTCTACGGTATCCTCTATCTCAGTCTAGCAGCCTTCCCAATCGTCTTCCAGGAAATCCGCGGCTGGAACCAAGTCGTCGGCGCCCTCCCCTTCCTCGCCTACCTAGTCGGCATTCTAATGGGTGGGGGTATCAACCTTGCCAACCAGAAATTCTACCTCAAGCGCTTCAAAGCAAATAACAACCGCGCCATCCCTGAAGCTCGACTCCCGCCCATGATGCTCGGCTCTGTAATTTTCGCTGCCGGCTTGTTCGTCTTCGGTTGGACAAGTCCAAAAAGTTTCCACTGGGTCTGCCCGAATATCGGTGCGGTCATGATGGGCTTCGGCTTTTTCACGATCTTCCAGGCAGCTCTCAACTACCTCATTGATACATTCCAGAAATACGCCGCCAGCGCCATCGCTGCAAACACTTTCCTGCGCTCTATGTTCGCGGGCTGTTTCCCGCTCTTCACAAGCGCCATGTTCCATAATCTTGGTGTTCCTTGGGCTGCTAGCGTGCTGGGCTTCATTTCCGTTGCTCTGATTCCCATTCCATATCTGTTCTACAAGTTCGGGAAGCGGATCCGAGCGCGTGGGACGTGGTCTCGAGATTCTGTTTAAAATTACGCGAAATGATTGCCTATATGGTTTTATTGTACATGTTTTGCTGTTTAATATTAGCTGGGTTGTGGGCGGATTTAATCGCAACCTAGTTGCTCGTTGTGGCACGTCCATCCCTTACATTTGATACCCTCCGAGTTTCAGCCAACTCAGATTGACTCATGTTGTTTTATACAACCTTATAATACCAGGACGTGGTTTATAAGTTCTACTTTACTACTTTTCTACGGGGTGGAGAATATTCAATAGACAAGTTTCCGCGTATTAGAGTATAACAAAGAAGCAGCAAGCACAAAAATAACAGAGTAGACAGGAAAAAGGATGTAAAGAGAGAATATAGTGAGTAAAGACGATTGAATGCCAAATGTACCCAATCCAGAAGCCAAAATTCCAAAGCCATAGAATATAATGAAGACACCAAGGATACAAAACGTAGAACATAAACATGGAGACGTAAGAAAATGGCCAACGAGAGAGACTTTTTTGGGTGTTTTCTCTTTCGTTTTTGCCTTTCTCTGTTTTTCTTCGCGGATTCAAGCTCGATAGTCATAATATCAAGCTCGAGTTCGAGTGGTGACTGTGTTTCGCCCAGTCAACTTCCGCGCAATGGTCATGGCCGCCTTCGACCAGGTCTTCTTCTTTTCGATGCGAGCGACAGGATCAGGCGACGCAGCACCAGTAGCAACAATCTCTGTTGGCGTATCATCCTGGTGCTTGGCGTTAAACAAAGCTAGCACGGCCATTTGGCCCAGGAAAGAGGGATGTTCAATGAGATCCTCAAGGCGGACCTTGAGACCCTCTTGCTCAAGAAGCCAGGTAAGCTGAGCCAGATTAAAGACATCACCACCGAGGTCAAAGAAGGACGAGTCCAACTGGAAGGCGGATTGGCGGGTGGGCTTTTCAGCTTCTGGGTCGACTGGGGCCGTAGTGGTGCGGCTGGGGAGGACCTGGTGCCACGAGCGAGATAGAATGTCGGAATGCACAAGCAACTCTGCGATGGAGCGTGACTTGAGGTGTGCGCTGAGGAAGTGCTCATCTGTTGGTCGAGGCAGGTCGTCGATTGTCTGGGGTGGCAGGGAGCGCAGCATGCTTGCTGACGGCAGGGACGCTGTTGGGTTGGCTACGAGTGACTGCGCAATTTCACAAGCCATGTCGAGAACCTTGGATGCGAAGAACGGCATCACAGGTCCCTTTTCTGAGTAGCCGAGGGTGACATCGAGGCCACGTTCACCAGAGGGGCGGGAGACCATAGTGAGATCGGCCAGGTTGTCATTGACGCCAACACCGCCCATGCGGTACTTGTTGGTGTCAAGCTCCATGGATCCCTCGTAGTCGACGTTCTGGTGGAAGACCGAAGTAGTGAAGTAGGTCCAGTCAGGCCAGTCGGTACATTGCTTGATGATCTCGCGGAAGCCCAGAGACTCGAAAGGCATGTTGGAGACCTGCTGATCTTGGAGGTAGCGGAAGAGATCGACACCGGTCCATTTCTCGTCCAGCTTCACGCGCACCGGAATGACATTGACGCATGGGCCAACTGTGTTCTCAATGCCGGGCACTGTGGCGTTGCGACCGCTGATGGTGAGGCCAAAGACCACATCAGACTGAGCGGTTAGCTTAGCAAGGGCCAGAGCCCAGGCAGCTTGCATGACAGTTGCGATAGTGATATTTCCAAGGGCAGTGGGCGAGATCTCAATCTTTCTGTGAATCTCGGTGAATGCTCCAACGTTCTGGAACATGCTGGTACCCTTTCTGTGGATGACTTGGGTCATGCGAGAGCCCTTGAGAAGATCGGTCCAATGGCGGTAATGGTCTGGGGTGATTGTTCCTGGCAACTGTCGCAAGTAGCCAGCGAAGGGAGTAACCGGGGGCAGCGGGGTACCTTCATACCCGTGCTTAATGGCAGCCATGATCTTCGGCAAGCACACTCCATCGTATTGAGTGTGAGAAAGACGAACCAAGATACGGTGCTGGTCGCTACCCTTCTTCTTGACCACGTAGAACTGCACGTACTGCTCGCCTTCGCGGGGCCCATATTCGCGATCTCTCTGTTGGAGGGTCATGGTGAATTCATCAAGAGCACGGTCAGTCTCATAAACAAAGATGCTGGGACGGATCTTGCGCAGCACGACCTGGAAGAATTGGTCATGGAAGCACACAAAGACTGTCCGTAGAATATCAAAGGCATCGACCACCTTCAAGCAACTCTCACGAAGGCGTCTCAGGTCTAAAGGACCATTGCCCTCAAGATAGAAGTAGTTAAGCATCCATCGCGACTTGAAGAGAGTTGCGGTCAAAGACATCGCTTGGAAGTCTGTGACAGGTAGGACGTCGGCGATACCACCCTTGAAGACACCGATCTTAGGACAGATACCGCTCTGTACCGCGGCATCATCGATGCACGATGGCCTGAGAACCTCGAGGCTCTCAGTTGAGGGGCTGGGCCCCAGTGTCGTCGGGGTGATATTGAGCAAGTCACTATCAACCTCCCTGTGACCGCCGGATTTTAGATCGGCATTCAGCATCTGCTGAGTGACGTTCGCGGCTCGTACTGTTGTCAGCATGTCCTCGAAGACAGGGTTGTTGAAGACATCTGCAACAGTAAGGACCAGGCCCTCTTCGCGAGCGGCACTGACCATCTTCATCGCGGTGATACTATCACCACCCAACTTGAAGAAGCTGTCCTGGTGTCTCACCACGTTGGGTGAGAGACCAAGTGCTGTGCTCCAAAGATTCCACAATTTTCTTTCCACATCGGCCGACATCCCATCCTCACTGGATCGGGAAGTCGCCGAACAAACACCTGAATCATCTGCTCCTTGGATACCTAACTGGTACGGTGAGTCAGGTATGGTATCAGTGTGTCCACCATAGTTTGACAACCCTTCCGTACGGATGGGAGGCACCGTCAGTTTTCCATCTCTCAACATCTGACCAATAATCTCATGAACACGATCATCAATAATTTTCTGAATAGCACTGTTGTCAATCGCTTCTCCGGTCGACTTTGCCTTGTCAGCAAGTGTGGTTTGGGAGCGACCCCAATCCAGTGACTCGGGCTCAACCTCCGAACCGAATGTAGACTGCGACAGGGTCACAGCCGGGGATTCAATGAAGCCAGTGAACACTTTCGCGATGGTGTCAGCCAGAGTCTGGGCCTCTTCGTCAGACACAACATCGTTCCAGTATCTCAACATAATACCCTCCTGCCCCCGGGCAATCTCAACGTTCACAGTGACGGCATACTAAATTTAGTTAGTAGTTGCAAGAAATCATTGGAAGGACTGGTACTCACCTCGCTCGGATCATGTGCGTGTTGAAGATCGAAGGACAATCCTTTGTCCTTGGCACCACCCGCAACGGAGTGGTTTTGGATCGACAAGGTAGTATTAAACAGGGACTGTCCTTGCCAACCAAGCTCATGTTGGATACTGGCCAGAGAGCAGCTTTGGTGGGGAATGCATCGAACATGAGCTTCTTGAACATTCTTGGACACATCTGTCAAGGTCTGCTGATCGGAGAACTGGACTCGACAGCAAAGCATGTTAATAAAGATTCCAACCATGTCCTGAATGCCATTGACAGGGGCATCGCGACCGGCAGAAAGATATCCGAAACAAACGTCATCGGAGCGAGTGAACTGTCGCAGGACGATGGCCCAGGCGGAAAGGGTCAAGTTGGCGAGAGTCACCGAGCTGCGCTCGCAGAACTTAAGCAGCTCAGGGAATCGCTGGAAGTTCATCATAACACCCTTCAGTTCTCTCTTGGCTTCGAATACAACCGATGGAGCGAGGTGGCATGGGCGAACTCCGCCGAGGTATTGCTTCCAGTGATCGAGAGCGTCACTCTGGCTCTGAGTTCTGATAAACTTGATGTAGTCGCTGAAGCGAGGTCCTGAACCCTCGGTAATCTTTCGCTCGTAGGCGAGAGTCAGGTCACGGAGGAGTACATCAACCGACCCACCATCGATAATAGCATGGTTAATCTCCAGCTTGAGGATCACACGTCCGGTATTTGTTTTGCAGACAGTCAGTTGGTGAGAAAGCTTGGATTGGCGCATCGCGTTCCTATCACGAAGAGAGATAGCAGCCAACTTCTCCTCAACCTGTGAGTCTTGACATTCCACGCGGAGGATATTGTCAGAAAGTTTCTTGAGCACCAGTTGATCGAAGGATCCACCAGCGTAGTTACTGTCGACGAAAATAGTTCGCAGCACTGGGTGACGGTCGACGAGGGCTTGCCAGGCGCGTGCGACTCCTTCGGCATCAACCTTCCCAGATTTGGCATCTTTGATCTCAAACACAGTATGGAACATGTAGGCATTAGGATCGCGGAGCTGGCTGAGCAAGAGACCCTCCTGCATGGGAGAGCAGGGATAGATGTCCTCGACGTCATCCTTGTTCCGAATGCCGGCCTTGCGGAAGGTGCTGGCGGTGAGCATCTGGAGGCCATGATAGTTGATTGGGAGGAGGGGGTAGTCGCTGAGAGTGGGCTCGGGATTAGCCGTTTTCAGTGTGAGGATATCGTTCTCGAGAGTCTGCTTGCACTGCAGAATCCAGCGGCGGATTGAGCCCTCATGCTGCATTTTGTTGTTGTAGGTGAAAGCAACATTGAGGCGGTCTTTGATGACAATAGCAGATACTTCGAAGAGGCCGAAGCGAGCAGTCTGGGGGCCCATGTCACCTGCGACAGCAAAGTCCGAGCTGTCAAAGACGCTACCATGGTGGTGGAACAACGAATCGGCTCGCTCAAGCTGCTGCATTTTACCCAGGTAGTTGAAGAGGATTTCCAACGGGACAGGGAAATCAGCCGCCTGGTCCTGAAGCAGGCTTTTGGCGAAGTAAGGACGTCCATTGTCTGCAATCTTGCGCCTGGTGTCCTTGACACGCTTGATAATGTCGTTGAGGGCAACTTCTTGTGTTAGCTTTCTGTTGGCAAGATGAGGCAGGGTGAACTTACGAGCTTCGGAATCCACTAGCAAAGGTGTCATGGTGGTAAACCAGCCCACTGTTCGGGAAAGATCAATGTCGGCTTCCCAGGGTTCTCTGCCATGTCCTTCGTTGTAAATAGTCGGGACCTTGCGATCGGTGAAGGTGCGGCCGAAGGAATGGACGATAGCAGACAGCAGGATGTCAACAGTGTCAGTCCGGAAGACACTGTGGCAGTCATCCATGATAAATTGGGTAGTATCCTCGCTCAAGGTGAAGGATTCCATCTTGATATCTCCATACACATTGGGTGAGTCTTGCATGCCCCAGTAAAGCAAGTTCGGCTTATCGAGCGTGAAAGGCAGAGCAATAGCCGCATCATGCGTCTTCGCTCTCTCGGTCTGCATGGCACACCAGCTTTGGAAGGACAATGCCTTTTCGAGTGAAAGAGATCCAGAAACAACGAGCTCTTCCAGGTCCTGGAGCACGATGCGCCATGATACCATGTCAATGCAGAGATGGTGAGCGACGAGGAATAAGACCTGACCACCGGTGCGAAGGTTAAACATATCAGCTGCTAGGATAGGTCCATTGACAGGATCCAGGCAAGTTTGACTGTCAGCAATCTTTGGAACCATCGCCCGTGTGTCACCCACAGAGTGAACGCGGAATCGGAAAGATTCATCAACCTCCTGTGAGGATGGGTTAGAACATGTTCGACGAAGGTTTTTCGGTGAGCTTACCCCTGCGATTTTCTGTTTCCAGGTGCCGTCCTTAGATTTGCTGAAGCGTGCACGGAACATGCCATGCTGGCTAATAACAGCCTTGAGAGCGCGCTTGAGGACCTCGCCCTCACAACGGCGAGTGATGCGGACAGTGATGCTCTGGTTGAATCGAGCGGCGCCCTTGAAAGAGTCCGAGCTTTGGAAGTAGAGTCTCTGGACAGGCGAAAGGGCAAAGCCTACACCAGACTTCTCTTCGCGTCTAGCGACAGGTGCCTTGGCACTGGCGGTTTGAGCAAGTTCTTTCACTGATCTGCTCTGAAGGATGTCGTGCAGTGTCAGAACAAGTCCTTGTTTACGAGCGCGAGAAATGACGGCCATTCCAGTAATGCTGTCGCCGCCTGTGAGAACCAGTTAGTAGAGTGACTTGTTTGAGATGATTGTATTGGTACTTACCCAAGCTGACGAAAGAGCGGTCGACATTGACCTTCTGAAGGGAGATATTCAACACCTGCGCAAAGATGTCGCGGACGATGTCGAGGGATCCATTATTCTCTTGTTTGTCTTGCGGCTTTTCTTCTGTCTTGCCACGCTTGATGCGATCGTAATCCGCCATGATACGGTCATAGGACACATCATCAATATCCTCAACCCAAGCAGTGATCTTCTTTCGGTCGAGCTTTCCAGAAACTAGCATGGGAAGCTTCTTGATGAGAGCCCAAGTCTGCGGGACCATGTAAATGGGCAGCTGGTTCTCAAGATTCTGCTGGACTTCGACGAGCTCGTTGTAGGCATGACGCTCAAGCTCATCCTCATCAACAAGCTCACAGGGCTTGTCAGAAATCAGCTTGGTGTCGGCTGCGACACTGTTCAGAGACATGACAGTGACCAGGCGCTGCTTAAGTGGGCCATTCTTGGGGAGAACGACGACGGCGTGGCGGGTTTGAACATCCTCAGAAAGGCGGTGCTCTATCTCACCAAGCTCCATCCGCTGGCCATGCAATTTGACCTGGTGATCCTTCCGGCTGATGTACTGCACAGAACCATCAGGGTTGTAGTAGCAAAGATCGCCAGTCTTGTAGATTCGGCGAGGACCCGGGACTGTGGGCGTGAAGTCCTTGATCCAGGCAGGGTCCGTGGTGAACGCTTCTGCGTTTTTCTCAGGGTTCTTGAGGTACTCCCGGGCCAAGGGAGCGCCTTCAAGTGCAAGTTCGCCGACCGCGCCCAGAGGAGTCAGCTGATCGTGGTTGTCGGGGTCCACAATCCAGGTGAGAGTGCTGGGAATACCGTAACCGATACGGCCGGGGTCACGATTGGTGGCGACCGCATTATCAATCACTGCAAAGACACAGGTCTCGGTGGGTCCGTACCCGTTCATGAGGTGGACAGAATTGGCCCACTTGGTGATGACTTCATTCGACATCTTCTCACCACCACAAACGAGGTGCTTCAGGGAAGGCACCGACGATGGCTCAATGATGCTGGCAATCGAGGGGGTGAGGAAAGTCCAAGTAACATTTAGTCGACGGATTGCGCCGGCAACATCATTGAGACGGTCATCTTCGCTGGGAACACAGATGGTACCTCCGAGCATGAGAATTGCAAGCGTCTCCATAACAGCAGCATCGAAAGTGAGGGAGGCGAATTGGAATACTCTCGAGGTATGATCCATACGGACCCACGGCGCGAATGCCATGATACTGCTGACCACATTACGGTGCTCGACGATAATTCCCTTCGCTCGACCAGTACTACCAGAGGTGAACAGAGCGTAAGCCATATTGGTGGGTTCAACCTGAGTGTGGCGACGGCCAGATGATTTGAGGGCCCCATAGGCCTTGATGGTCTCCTTGCTGATGGGGATGGCAGTCTTCACAACTCGGCTATAGCGGTTCGTGTAGTTGGGAGTGCATAGTATCATGTTGGCGCCGACGTCGGCGAGAATTTCCTCGTGCCGCGAGGTAGGGTGGGAGGGATCCAAAGGCACATACCCACCGCCAGCGATGAGAACACTGATGAGGGTGACCATTGCCCAAGCCGACTTGTCCAAACACACTGGAACAAAGACCTCTGGGCCAACTCCGCGAGAGACCAAGTAGTTGGCGAAGCCGGATGCGAGGTTCCAGAATTCTCTGTAGGTGAGGTCGCCATCCCAGGCACACACAGCCTGGGCATTCGGAGTCTCGTCGCACTTCTCACGAATGAAATCTTGAACAGTGCGTTCCACTGTGAGCGGAATACGTTCATTCCATGTACCAATTTCAGCTTTGTCTGCGGGGCTGATCACCTCCAGGTCTCCGACCTTGCTCGTGCTGTTCTTCGGCAGGGCAATCAATTGCTGCAGAACATGCGCAAATTGTCCAGTGATGCGCTTAGTCTGCCATCCGTTGATGACAAGCTCATCGTGGTGAACAGTAAATGATATGTTGGTCTTGGTGACACCACATTCGACGACAAGGGGATGGGTAAAAAAGTCTTCGCTGGTTTCACGTTTCTCATCGATCCAGATCTTGTTGTCGAGCTCCCCATCGCCTGGCTGGATAACGAGCAGGTTCTTGAAATCGCAGCCGGTAGCGGTATCGTTGTTGAGCTGCCGGATACGTTGCAGACCAGAGTGCAAGTGTGGGATCATCTCGGTGGTAGACTGGTGGATCTTCTGCAAGTACTCCATAGTCGACACGGCGTTGTCAACCTGGACACGGGTGGGGATAGTGGTCAAAACAGGGCCAGCGATATCTCCAACACCGGGAAGATCGATGTTTCTGCCCGACAATGTCTCGCCGAAGCAGACATCACCAGATGCAGTGTGGGTCGCAATGACGATTGCCCATGCAGCGCGCATGAGGACAGGGATCGTAAAGTCGACGCTGTTGCGGGAGCGGGAAACCTTCATGGTGTGGTGCTGCGTGTTTCCAGCACGCATGGCATCAGGCACCGCATTCTTGTTGTGAGGGAAAGGAGTGCTAGACAGGTCCGTCAAATAAGACTTCCAGAAACCGTCAGACTCCTCCAAGTCCTTCTTGACTAGGTAGTCGATGAAGACACTGTAAGGCGTGCCAGCACGTTTGGTCTGGGAGACAAAGTAGTTCTCTTCGACCTTGCGGAATATCAAAGGAATACTCCAGCCATCATAAAGGGCGTGATGAACAGACCACACAAAGTAGCTATCAGAAGAGCCACGAGGTTGCACCATAGCGTAACCAGTGAGAGGCCCTCCATTTTGCTTAGGGAGATGAAGGAAGTCGTTGGGCAAAGCGTCGAACGACTCTGCTTCAACCCAGGAGATGGTTCCATCCCTCAGGACAACTTGAGCAAAATTCATAGCCTCGGTGTGGACAATGCGAGTGCGAAGGATTTCCAACTCAGCCACGGTTTGTTGCCAAGCCTGTTTGAATTTACCGACATCTATGCCAGGGGCGAGGCGGAATGAGGGCTGAGCAACATAAGCACCATTGTGCTTAATGGAAAGCGTCAGAAGACCCTCCTGCACAGCACTGCAGGGGTAGATATCGCTGACGAGGTCCTTGGATACTTCGCAGTTGTCAGTGACTTCATCTATCACATTTTCGAGAGAGACCCCAGAGGGCAGCAGAGAGAACGCCTTGATGTTTTCTTTCTCAACTTCAGAAACTGGATCAGACACGACGCAGCTCTTGGCCATGTCGATCAAGATTGGGGAGTTGAAGATGCTCGAGACGGTAAGTGCAATGCCTTCTGCTTGAGCAGCACCGACGAGGTTCATGGCAGACAAGGAATCACCACCCAGACCAAAGAAGCTGTCATCGGCGGTCACAGAGCCAGCTTCAAGTTCGAGTGTCTTTTCCACGAGGGCCACAAGCTGAGTCTCTAGGCCGGTGGCCAAGGAAGCCTCCCTTTTGTCGGAGGTGTTGAAGGTAATGTAAGACTTGAGAGTATCCTTGGACAAGGTCTGGACCATGGCCCTCAGTCTTCGGCGGTCGATCTTTCCCGAAGAAGTAAAGGGTAAGTTGCGGATAGGGAAGAAGAGCCGGGGCATCATGCTCTGAGGTAGAAGGTCGGGCAGAGAACTCTTCAACTCCTGAATAGCATCCATGTTCGACACAGAGATGGGCAGTAGAAGTGGATCGGCTCCAGAAAGGGTGCGGGCGAATTGATCGCTGCTCCCCCCGTTGGAATCTGGGTCGTGGACGGTGAAGAATGCGGCGAGGCCCTTCGCAATGGTCCGTTCCTCCGGAACAACGACATCAACAGCCACCTGAGAGTCCTCGGGTAGGCAGCGCAGACATTGTTGTTCGATCTCCTCGAGTTCAATTCGCTGGCCATTGAACTTAATCTGAGTGTCTTTGCGGGAGATGAAGGCCAGACTGCCGTCGCTGTTATAGCGAACCAGATCGCCAGTACGGTACATGCGATCATTCCGCTTGAACACGCCCTGCAAGCCAGCGTGACGGTTCCAAGTAGGATTCTCGAAGAAAGAGGCCTTGGTCTTTTCCTCATTAGCAAGGTATCCACGCGCAATGTTACTTCCTTCAAGAATCAGTTCGCCGACCGCGCCAACGGGCAGAAGACGGTTGGAGTTACTCGGATCCACAATCCAGATTCTGCAGTTTGGAGATGTTCCAATGGATGTAGGATCATCGTTGACACGGTTGCCATCCCAATCAACCTTGACACCAACTGTGGCAATGACAGTGGCCTCGGAGGGACCATAGGCATTGATGACGCACCGGTCTGCCCAGCGGTCAATGTGGTTGGCGGGCATCTTCTCGCCTCCTGTGATAATGACCTTGAGAGTGGGAACGTTCTTCGGCTCTAGGGTGTTGACAATGGCAGGAGGCGCCGAGATGTAGGTGGCTTCCATACGGCGAATGGCACCACCCAAGTTGTTCATACGTTCCTCCTCGCTGGGGATACAGACACAACCACCAGTCATAAGAATCATCATGATCTCAAGGATGCTGACGTCGAAGGTGTAGTTAGAGAATTGCAAAGCACGGGTTGTGGAGTTCATGTGGATGGAATCCATCAAAGCAATCGCTGTAGTGCTGAGGGCAGTATGCTCTACAACAGTTGCCTTCGGCTTTCCGGTAGTACCAGAGGTAAAGATAGCATATGCAGCATTATCCGGGGTAGGACGAACACCAGGCAAAGCCAAAGGAGAGTCAGGAAGTTGGGAGATTGAAGTCTGGCAGACAGCGAACGATTTCGCGCAGAGCTTCGAAACTTTGGTGTGGACCGAAGATGAGCACAAAACAAGGTTAGCGCCAATTTCATCGATGAGCATCTTCAATCTAGAGTCGGGGTGGGATGGGTCAATCGAGACGAAAGCTCCACCGGCCTTGAGAACAGCGAGCTGAGCAACAACAGCCCAGGCTGACTTCTCGAAGCACAGCACCACGAAGGCCTCCGGCTTGATTCCAAGACTGGAGAGATGGCGACCTAAGCGAGTGGAGACAATCTCAAGCTGCCCGTAGGTGAAATTCTTGTCCCAGGAGCAGACGGCTTCAGCACGGGGGTGAAGCAGTGCCTGCTGCTGAATCAGCTCGTCGGCACACTTCGCTACTCTAGGAGGGGATGCGGCATTCCAATCGCGGATTTGGCGAACTGAGCGCTCGGGGAATACATTGAGGTCGCCGACGGTACGGTCATGGAGGTTGTGGGCAATCAGATCATCCAAAACTTGGTCAAACATATCCATGACATGGTTGACCTGGAAGGAGGAAAGGGTTTCAGGGGAGTAGTTGAAGTGGATCTGGGCGTGTGAATGGGAGACTTCAGCCTCAACCAAGATCTTGTAAGCACTGCAGGTGCTTGGCTCACGGGTAATTCCTTTGGGGAGATTGGAAGCCGTGCGATAAATCAGGGATGTGTTAAAAAGCATCGTGTCATCAAGTCCGAGCTGGTGTTTAACGGCGTCCAAAGCAGCTACGTTCAATACACTGCTCTCGGAGTCCCTCTTTGCTTTTTGGAGAGTCTCCTGGAGCTGTTGCTCGTTCTGCACGAGGAAGCGGCAGGTTGCAATGCCATCGGCCTCCGATTTTGTCTCCGAGGCAGAGGCAGAATACCCAAAGCAGACATCGTCTGAGCCAGTGTACCACCGGAGGACAACGGCCCAGGCAAACTGGAAGATAGTTTCCGCAGGGAGGCCAGACAATCTGCTGAAGGCGTGGATGTTGGCTGTCTGCTTGTTGAGGGTGCGGGTGGAGCGTCCACTGTCGCTTGCCTCATGGGAGAGGGCCGGGAAAACACAGGGCTCAACATCAGCGAGATACTCCTTCCAGAAAGCGACGTTGGCCTCGGATAGACTGGCATGCCGAGAACCCCGGTTACCAGCCTTGGATCCGTTCCAACGCTTGATGTCGAAGGCCTGGAGGGCGCTGTTTGAAAGCGCGTGTGTTTCAGTTTTGAGGGCCTGGCGGTTTAGCTTTCCACATAGGGTCAAGGGGAGGGAAGAAATGGGGATGTAGAAACTCGGAACCTTGCTACCAGGAAGATTGGTACTCAGATTGGCGTGCAGGCTGGAAATGGCGTCTTTCAGTTGAGGAGCGGTGGACTGGAGGACGCAATCTCCAAAAGTGACCGGGTTGGTGTCTGAAGAAACCACGAAAGCAACAAGAGCATTGGTCTTCACATTATCACGTAGCAGTTGGATCCTCTCCACAACGCAGTTCCTCTTGTTGTCCAGGAAGGAATCGATACGCGCCTGAGTCTGAATAAGCTCACTAGCCAGGGCGGATTCTTTCTTATCGTTCTTGCGACCGACAAAAACCAGAGAGCCATCGGATTTGTACCGAACAAGATCCCCGGTCTTGAAGAGCCGGTGTTTACCCACGTCTCGTTGTCCAGAAAGCCAAGAAGCGTTGTCGAAGAAGTCTTCGCTCTCAACGGACTGGTCGTCAAGGTAGCCGCGGGCAAGAGCAGGCCCTTCGAGTACCAGCTCTCCAACACTGCCGATCGGAACAAGACAATCATGGTTGGAGGGGTCAACAACCCAAGAGACACAGGAGGTGCTCTTTCCAATAAGGGCAGCCTCGTTTTCATCCTGGGAGCAGAATACGTGGAAGGATGCAGCCGAGCTCTCACATGTTCCATACAAAACCTGCAGTTGGAGGTCGTCGGTCTGCCAGTGGTCGAGAACGCCCTTGGAAACAACTTCGCCGCCCAACGCAATCGATCGCAGTCCCGGAACGTCCTTGGGGGAGAAGAAGCTTGCGGCTGTGGGGGTGATGCTAGCAACATTAACATGAAATGCATTGATAGAGGCAGCCAAGTTCATGGGGTCAATATCAGCCGGAATGCAAATGCAACCACCCCACATGAAAGTGCCGAATGCCTCCACGATAAATGCATCAGATGTGTGCGTTGCGAACTGCAGGGTCCTGGAGACATCGGCAATTGCCATGGTTGTAGCGAATGCCTCGGCCCGGGTCATGACAGTTGAGTGGTCAAGGACGACACTCTTAGCCGGGCCTGAGGTTCCGGCAGTCATAGCAACGTATGCGATGTCGGATGATTGTGTCACGGGGTTAAGAACCTCGTCGGCGAGGTACTCGAGAAGAGACTCGCTTACAGGGATGACGTACGGGACGGCATCCTCGAGGACGTGAGCCTTCTCTGGGGCAGCCAGAGCGACTTGCACGACGTTGTCGACAATCCACTTCTCAACAATAGCGAGACTCTCAGGTGTGTCAACTGGAATGCAGCCACCACCGGCTTTCATAATTGCCAAGGTGGAGACGATGTTCCACACAGACTTTTCGAAGCAGACGGGGATCAGGGTTCCAGGACCGACACCGAAGGTGACAAGATAGCTTGCCAAGCGGGAGGAGAATTGATCCAACTTTGAGTAAGTCAAGTTCCCATCCCAAGCTATGACGGCCAACGCATCAGGGCGCTTCTTTGCCATCTCTTGGACAACGTGATGAGCACATTTCTCAAAGGGCTTGGGAGTCTTGCTGTTCCACGCCATGATCTGGGATCGGTTTTCGTCGCTCAAGTTGTCTAGCTGGCGGATTTCACCATCAATGTTCGAAACAATGTTCTCGAGGCAACGAAGATATGTATTGGCAACATTGGCAGCCTGTGAATCAGAGAGGTTGGTGGTCCAGTAGTTAAGGTCGATGCGAGCAGTACTGTCCATTGCTTCGATGTTGATGAAAACCGGGAACTCAGCGGGATCGTGGATTGAGCCAACCTCAACACATTCGATGTCACTGCTAACAGCATCCTTGGAACTGGGAAGTCGGCGATAGGAAACACCTGAATTGAACAAATTGGTGTCTGACAGCTTCAAAGCGTGCTGAATGTCAATGAGCGACGTGTGACGGTAAGCAAGGCTCTCCACGTAGTCATTCTGGATTTGATGCAGCACATCACTGAGCTTTGCATCATCGGCAACCTTCATACGGCAGACTAGAAGGTTAATAACCGGCCCAATAACCCACTGAACGCCCTCAGCAGACACATCACGCAGGGACGCCATGTAACTGAAGGAGACATCGTCGGATCCACAGAAGGCAGAGAGGGTGAGGCCCCATGCGGCATTGAAGACATTTGCGAGAGTGATTCCACGCTTCTCGCAGACATTTTGCAGGTCGTTGAGGGCTCCAAAGTTGACCGGAATGGATCGAAGGGCCTTGGCCGATTGTTGGCCGTCAGTGAGGGCAGGGAAGTGGCATGGCTTGGCTTGATACAAGTACGAGCGCCAGTAGTTGATGCTAGCTTCCTTTGGCGCATCCTGGAGGTACTGCATATAATCCTTAAACAAAGGCTGACGGCTTTCCTCGAGTCTGCCAGCGTATGCGAGCTGCAAGTCACGGAGGATGATTGAGATCGAGTTGCCGTCCATCGCAGCGTGACTTATCTCAATGCGCGCAAACAGTCTGCCACTGGGTGTCTGGCAAATAGTGAAGCGATACGCTGGCGTGGACTCGCTGTAATCCTTGGGGTCTTCCTTGTCAAAGGTGGCAAGCACATCGCCTTCCCCCGAAGTCTGCAAGAAGACTGGAGTGGCATCATACGTCTTCAGCACAACCTGGCAGAAGGGATCCCGAGGAGTGAGGTTCTCAACGAAGATGGTGCGGAACATCGCATGATGAGAGACGACCTGCTGCCATGCATTGACCAGGCGATCGAGATTCGGCTCGCTAGATCCGGTGGCCTTGATCTCAAAGGTGTCGTGGACAGCGTAGTAGGAGCTATCACGCTTGCGACCAAGGAGGATACCCTGCTGCATGCGAGAGCAAGGGTAGATATCCTCAACAAGGTCTGGGGAGTCAATACCGATAGCAGGCAACTTCTCGTTTAGCAAATTCTCCAAGGTAGGGTAGGTCAACGAAAGCATGGGGAATGAGCTGAGAGTCAAACGCGGGCCGAGGGTAGGAAGCTGCTCAGCGAAAGTTACCAGCAGCTGTTGGCATTCGGAAACCCATCTATGAATACGATTCTGGTGCTGCATAAACTTGTTGAAGGAGAAGTTGAATCGAACCTTTCCAGCAACGACCATCGCAGATATCTCGAACAGACCGAAGCGGGGAGTGTCAGTACCAAAGTCAGCGGCACCGCCTCCTTGGCCAGCTTCTCCAGCCATCTGGTCAACCAGCTGGAAGAGACCATCATTTCTCTGCAGATCGCGATGTTGACCGACGTAGTTGAACGACATCTCGAAGGGGTGTGGGTGTTCAGACTGTTGGCTGCCCTGGGCTGGCAGAACTCGGCTGGTGAAATCTGCGCGACCATTGTCCGAGACACGGCGGCGAAGATCCTTCACCTGGATGAGGGTATCAATGGGGCTATCTGACTTGTATGCAGACAAGAAGATTGGGTGCAGAATGGTGAACCAGCCGACAGTGTGCGAGATATCAATGGACGGATCCCAGACTTCTCGTCCGTGACCTTCATTGTAAATGGTTGGAAGAGAACGATCGGGAAAGGCGCGGCCAAATGAGTGGAGCATTGCTGCTAGGAAGAGGTCAATTGGCTCTGTGCCAAGAGCTTTGTGACATTCGAGGAGAATAGCGTTGGTGTGAGCGGGATCGATCTCAAACGAGGCACAATCCACATCACCATACGTGGTTTGAGTGTCCGTAAGCCCCCAGTAACCAAAGTTGGGTATTGCGAGAGCATCTGTTGCAACTTTATGCTCACCCCGGAGAGTGTTGCAGTGCTCATTCTGAAGGCGGCACCAGGTCTGGTAAGGCAACGAGGCATCACTGGTTCCTGTCTTCTCGGGGTTTAAGATGATATCTTCTAAATCTTCCAGAATGATTCTCCACGAGACAATGTCAACAACCAAGTGGTGGGCTGTCATGGACAGGACATTAGGCTGGCCCTTCACCAAGAAATAATCGACTGCAAGCAAGGGCCCCGAGAAGCAGTTGATAGAAGATTGGCTGTCGGCGACATGGATCTTGACCTCGTCCATGCTGCCAAGAGTGTGCATCCGCCATCTGTAAGATCCCTTGATATCCCGAGTGATATGTTGACTGGATGCGGTCGCGAATCCTGTGTCCGTGAATCGTGCGCGGAGCATGGAGTGGCGAGATACCAAAGTTTCGACGGCCTTGCGGAGGGTTGGCTCGTCGACAGGTTTGTTCAAACGAGTGAGGATTCCTTGATTGAAGTGGCCGTGGCCCTCTTTGCGTACACCAAAGTGGAGCGTCTGGATGGGTGACAAGCTGAATGGTTCATCAACAGCTTCTTCGTAAGTCGTAAGGTGATCGATTGTCTTTGCGCGAGTTGCGAGGTCGCGAATTGATTTGCTGCGCAGCAGCTCCTGTACAGAGAGGGAAACCCCGCGCTTCTTGCAAAGACCGATACATGTCATAGCTGCGATGGAATCACCACCAAGGGCGAGGAAGCCCTCGTTCAAATCGAGCTGGTTCTGGGGAATGTTGAGGACACGGCTATATACAGCAGCTAAAGCTTCCTCTCTGTCGTTGGCGGGCTGGGAAGCCTCTGTGTCGACGATTGCAACAGAGGCATTGTTCTGAAGATCTGGGTCGTTCTCCATACCTGCGACCCAAGTGGAAATACCCTTGCGGTCTAGTTTCCCTGATGGCAGAAGTGGCAGGGCTTCAACGCACAGCCAAACTGCAGGGACCATATAAGTGGGGAGACGAGCTGATAGACGCTCTCGAATTCCTGGGACAATCTCGGTCTTTTTCGAGGCAGAGACAAGTCGTAGGGGCTCCAAGTCCGAATCGGACTGTTCCGCAAGCAAGCCAGTGGAAGAGACAATTGCCGCCAGTCGTCCTTTGGAGAAACCAGTCTTGGGGAAGAAGACGGAGCAATGAGTGACGTTCAGATCTTTGCTGAGCTGATTCTCAATTTCGCCGAGCTCGATTCGTTGTCCGTGAACCTTGACCTGCGTATCCTTGCGACCGATGTAATTCAAGGCACCGGTGTCGGAGTTGTACCTGACGAGATCACCTGTCTTGTAGAATCTACGGTTAGGGCCACTTTCAGGCTCCAATGTAGTCCAAGCAGGGTCGTAGATGAACGATTCGTTTGTCTTTTCTGGATTATTCACGTAGCACCGGGCCAGGGGTGGGCCTTCCAAAAGTAGTTCTCCAGGGCAGCCCACGGGCACCAGTTCATCGTGGTTATCAGGGTTCACAAGCCAAGTTCTCACACCAATAGGCAGGCCGATATCTTTACAATCGGTGTCAGGTGTAACATTGGAATTCAGCACGGATGCCACGCTGGCCTCGGTAGGCCCATAGCCATTGACCAATTTGATTTTGGACCAGGTAGCCAGCTGTGACTGCGACATTGCCTCCCCGGCCAGAACTAAACTCTCCAGTCCTGGAACACTCTCAATTTCAATAAAGCCGATGAATGAGGGCGTGAAGCAGGCTTGGGTGACTCGCATCTCGTTGATGGTTGTCACTATATCGTTGAGTCGAGCTTCCTCGCTCGGGATACAGACACATGCACCATGAATGAGCGGCGTCAAAGACTCCGCCAAACTGGCATCGAAGGTGTGGGCGGCGAATTGAAGGCATCGCGACTCGCGATAAATCCGCAAACCGGGTCCATGCACAATTGCCCCAGACAGGAACGCGCGGTGCTCCAACAGAGTTCCCTACAGAACATGAGTCAGCTATTGCGGCAAAATTATATATTTTAATATTTATAAAAGGACTCACCTTGGGTTCTCCTGTTGATCCAGAGGTAAACAGAACATAAGCCGCATTTTGACTGGTGACACCTGATGCAAGATTGAGATTGTCGGCGGGGTCAGACAGAGGATCTAGAGTATCAGCACAGAGAGGTATTAAAGTGTTCACGATCGGACGAAGTTTATCAGCCAGATGCTGAGAGCACAATACAACCGGTGCCTGAACCGATTGGATGAGAGCTTGCAGTCGGGAAGTTGGGTGAGTCGGGTCCAATGGCACGAAGGCTCCCCCGGCTTTCATAACGCCAAGCATTGCGACAATGTTCCATTTCTGTGGAGTCAGCATACACAACTTATGGAATGTTGGAGTATGAATTCATCAAAACAATATTGCACTCACCGATTTATCGAAACACAAAGCCACGCGGACTTCCGGCCCGACTCCCTGCATGCGAAGATAGCATGCAAGCTTCGACGCTTGGTGATCCAACTCGGCGAACGTCAAACTTCCATCCCACGCACACACAGCCTCACGGTCGGGTCCACTCAACATCTGATCGTGGATGGCTTCGTGAATGCAGCGATCGTGGAGTTGTGGAGTGGTGGAGTTCCACTTGCGGATGCGTTGCCAGTCGTTCTCCGAGAACAAATTAAGCTGGCTAATAGCGGTGTTCTCAGCAGAAAGGACTTTGGCAAGCAACTGCTCAAAAATGCTTGCGATACTCTTCATCTGTTCCCCAGACATATCACCCTTGCGCCATTCCAGGAAGATGCTGATGTCTCCACGCAGCACCTTAACATGAAGACGGACTTGGCACTGCGGATTGTTAGCCAACTCGATTCTTGTCTAAAGACGGAAATCCCACCTCCAATTCATGGCGGAGTGTACTAACCTCGTCTGGAAGAGCTGTGGCCAAAATAGGTTTTGAAGGAGAAGAAGGCGGGTCATATGTGCGTAGCATGAAGATGGTGTTGAAAGGAAGGTATCCCTCGGAAGCACCCTCCGAGCTTCCATTCAGCTGGCGATTCGCACTGTTCGCGCGCACCTTATCTACAATTGCTGTGAGAGAGTCATTTTCGTTGATGGATATGCGGATCGTCGAAATGTTGACGCCGGTAGAACGCTGTACAGATGATTTGGGAGAGCGCGAGTCGCCCTCGAGATGTTGGTAACCGAAGCAAATATCCTCGGAGCGCATATAGTAATGCAACAAGAAAGCCCAAGTAGCTCGAAGCATTGGATCCAGACGGCCTTCGTTCCATGCGGTTAGTAACTGCGCATGTTGAGCAGCCGTTGGTCTCGTCTTCATCGACACTGGGCGCTTAGGCCCGTCAACCGTCGAAGCGAACCGGGGAAGATAGCACTTGGTGGATTGAGCCATCACGTCTAATGGTTGGGTATTACCAGGCTGATCCTCTGTGTTTCGTTTCGTGTTTTCCGGTCGATGGAGATATGTATGTATTGGCCTGAGGTATAGATAATGAACGACAATATGAATTCGACATTCAAGAGCGCTCGCGAACTCAGACGGTCTCGTCTTATTTTAAAGAAACAAAGTACAAGGTTTTTTTGTTTCCAAAAAAAAGTATTATTTGCTAAACACCTCGAAAATAGCTACGTCCGGCCGGAGACTGCATGGGCCACACATCTCCAAAATCCAGTAATAGGCGCTATATTCCTTGCATGGGATCTAGATGGAAGGGAGAGGGAGGGAGAGAAACCATACGTGGAGGTGTACTTGGCCCCCCCCCCCCTGTGGAACCAACTCAGACACTTTTTTCTGCTTTTTTTCTTTTTCTTTTTCTTTTTTTTTCCCTCTTTCCTATTTTTTATTTCCGATAGAATTGCTACATCAAATTTCTAATTTTCTATTTTGGACCAAGCTAACTAACCAACCCTTGGAAGTAGACTAGCTTACTCGAACTAGTACTAAAAGGTCATCATGCAGGGGAATGGTCCCTACTTTCTCTCTCTGCGTGCTCCGGAGTGTACCTCCGGAGCACTGCTCTTCCAAGCGAGATGCAATTCCCCCGATCAGGAACCCTTGCGGTCTGGAACGTGGCCGTGGCGGTTCAAAGCATCCCGTCAGGGGCGTTAGTCTTTTTAGCCCCGAATCACGTTTAGTTTGAATGGCGTTACTGTCTACACGATGTCTTTCCCCCCTCGAGCTTACAAGGTTTCAATTCTGACGTTACTGGCTTTGCTGGTCGTGTCAAGCCCGCTTAGTGCAAGCTCGCGAACAGGTACATGCCCAAAAAAAATAATACCCCATACCCTCACTTCATACTGCGGATATGGGGTTTTGCCTCTCCGGTGCATCGGGTATCTCCACAGGTATACGAGCCTCGTGAGGCTGTCATAGTTTACGGTGTACACCGACTGATGCACACATGGCACTGACCCCGGACTCGGCTTGCTCCTAGCTCACCTCTACTCTGGGAGCTCTGGTGATGGGAGCGCGTGGCATGGAGATCCGACAGCTGGGGTCTGCATCAGTAAGGTGTGGCGAGCTAAGACGGGTCGAACGAGGATTTACCGCGCAGTTCAGGCACTACCGCAGCGACGGTGTAGTGGAGGTGGCGATCCCGTCTGGTGATCGCGATGAGAAAAGTTAATTTGCTAGGATCTGACACGATCGTGTCTTAGGTGCCTTTCTGAGGTATAGGATGTTATTCAGGAGTCAGGCGAAAACTCAAAAGAAAGCCGGGTTGTGGTGGGGGGCACTCCCCGAGCTGATGTTATCACGCCCTTCATACTTCGGATCTCCCGGTCCATAAATCCGAATATACAGGGGTAGATATGACAAGCATCGGAGGAATGTTCGGTTAAAACTGAAATACTATTGGATCTAAGGATGATTCGATCTCAGAAATAAAATTTGAGCTAGTTTATAGAAATTTTCACACAAAGTACGGAGTATGGAGTACCTCGATGTAATCTAATATGTAAGACACACAGTGCGCTAATGATCGCTCTGCAAGGGCCACCAAGGGATGCGGGCGTAACCGAACCCGGCGACCTGTCTACTTGGCGTTTATTTATATATTAGTCACATCCACCACACTTCAATAGCTCGATACATTAGTAGAGAATTTGGGTTTTATAAATTCAAGCAAAAAGTGGGAATATCTGTTACAGGTATTATGATTATATTCAGTCGCATAAAAAAACATGGGTTCATGTGGTGCAGTATGTGCGTTGCTTTTTCTTCTTCACGTTTTCTTTTCTTTTCTTTTTTTTCTTGAATTTACCGTTTTCGTATAAGCACAAATCGGGAACGTACGTTTGTATATGTCCACTATTCTCACTAGTCAAGACGTGATGTGAAGTTAAGTAAGTGCATGTACGATGTACCTATAAGGAGGTGGGATTGTCTAGAGATCCACACAGCAAAGGCCGCCATTACTCGGCTTAGGCATCAAAAGAGATTCACAAACTAGGTGACACTTATGACGGGCTAACCTGACGGGCTAAACTAGCGCCCGCAGTTCGGGGTCGATTGTCAACTAGTAACAATGCAGAAACTTGACAGGTTGATCTCTTTGTCGATCACCGGATAGATCACTTTATATATTTCGGCACACTTGGAGCTTCCAAAGTTAGAGTAAAATACATTCCCATTTTCAAAGTATCTACAGGCATACGGGAGCACAAAATATACACAATATACGAAATACCGAAATGTCTCTACGCAGGATAATTTGGAATCAACTGCACATGTGAGCACAAATGTACATCGGTGGAGATCATTATGCACAGGATTTGCCACACATCGACCACGCTTCTAATTCTAAGACAAGGGGAAAAAAGAAAAGAAAGAGAAAAAACCGGCTTACCCTAGTCAGTTCGGCTCCATCGGGGACGGTTGTTCGTCAGGCACTATAGCTGTAGGTACAGATCCCGACTCATGCACATTGGCCCAGTGACCGCCACGCGAACCACACCACGTCTTGGAATATGCAGAGTTTCAGGATTGGCGGCCAGGATTGAAATCAGGAAGGCCGACGACAACCGAAAACTCCGAAAGGATTCAGTGTGGACCATAGCTAACAGTTTAGTCAAAAGGAACAATTGGCCCGGATGAATCGAATTGTGAATCCCTACCGCCACTACCGAGTCAATAGAAGGGAAACAAAAAAAAAAAAAAACGCCATAACAGGTGGAGATGGAGATTTGGAGATTCAATTTTGGGCAATTATAATCGCAACGAGAACTAGCAGAAACCGGTCGTAATCTATATTTCATTTGTTACTTTTTTTTTCTTCTCCGAATGTGGAAGATCCAAGCGATTTGCTTCACCGCGTCTGACACTTCAGCTTCTGCGGTCAAGCAGAGTTTATGAGAAATATATTTAAGATAGTTATATATATATACATGTAATGTGAGTTTTGAAGAGTAAGAATAAGGATAGAATTTAATTACGTTATATTAAATTAAATTAACAAATAATGTTTCAAGCCGAACGCGGCAGATCTCCTATCATACAGATGGAGGCTTGCGTCCCTCACATGAGGGGAAAGTTATTTCTTTGCCCTAAGTCGCCACAGGACTTGGGCCATATGCACTTAACATTCGCCATTGCAACTCATTGGACTCTAATCATTTTATTCCGGCAAGGTAGCACAACTCCCTCGTGTTGCTCGGGGTTTACTCAAGGTTTCCTTGACTCCAGGGGCGAACGGATCTAGTGATGCCACTCGTATCCCCCACATCCCCAAGGGGGGAAAGGTACCTATGCCGCATATTGACTTCAGAATCAGGACCACTATTGATGACTGAAGTGGAGTCATGAAATCACAGTGCAATCTCCAAGGTCTTATAGGGAAACAAAAGAAAAGAAAGAATAAAAAAGGAATATCCTAGAAAAGAAGAAAACAAACCGAAATAGATGCAGCTGACTGGATCCATACACACCTAGCCCGAGTCTAGATGAGCTCACAGGGCATTGCCAGTAATAGCAGTGTAAGATGGCTGCATCAAGTGTTGTATTCATGCCCACTTTGATGCAGCCAACCAGTAACAGGGTCATCAGGGTGAGCTCAGGGTTGTAGTTCTCCTAGATGTAATGAACTCCTGCCTAGAGGGATACGGACCTCAATTAGCCCTATGTACCTTTTACAATGATGTCTTAGAAGCCAAGGTGACTACACTTATGCCACTTTCTGATGCATCTCATCTAGACCAAAAAGCCGCAACTTCCCCGAGCTAATGCAAGTTCTTTTTAACCATACACTCTTTTGAATTCTAATTCCCCGTGCCGCTCGTTTGCCGTCTTTCTTTTCTTCAACCATCCTTCTGTCGCCAGGTGGTTCAAGAAACAGACATGACATCCTCTCGCTCTTCAGGGCCTTCGTGCCACGATCTAGATAATACCCTCCGTATTGACGCTGGGTCATGTCGGGGAGGATTCGATTTCTCTCTTTTGTTTGAGGAGACTATCCTCGAGATTTTACCTATTTTATTAATTCTAATCATTATTCCTATTCGTCTGTGGCAACTCTCACAAAAACGAAACAAAGTTGTACGATCATGGTTGGTCTTCGTGAAGCTTGTAAGTTGACTATGTTGCGATAATCTGGTTTCTGCAATTCGCATTCAACCCCGCGAACCTCGTGGTCATTGGAAGTGGCTATTTGGAACTGTTATCTAATAATGATCTGTGAACAGGGAGCTTGGTTGGGCCTACTAGGTCTTCAAATTGCACAAACAGCCCTATGGGCCCTTCCGGCAGCCGACAGCACCAAGGCCTCGGTTCCAGCCAATGTGATCTTGACAATCGGTGTACTCGCTCTCGTTCTGCTTTCATATGCAGAGCACACGCGCTCTGTGCGACCCTCCTTCATCTTGAACACTTATCTCTTCTGCAGCTTGCTTTTCGATATTGCACGGTCTAGAACTCTATGGCTACGCAGTGTGGACGCCTTTAATAATACCCTGGCCATTGTCGCTACAGTGGTGGTGGGTGTCAAACTGCTTCTGTTTGTGCTTGAGGCTGTAGAGAAAAGACATATTCTCAAATCGGAATACGCCGGTTATCCTCCAGAAGCCACTGCGGGATTCTATAACCGTGCTGTGTTCTGGTGGCTGAACCCACTGTTCAAGATCGGTTTCAACGGAGTCCTGCGTGTAGAGGATCTCTTTTCATTGGATGAAGAACTGAGCTCTGAGCGCTTACTGGCTCGATTTGATGAGAAATGGAGCAAACGTAATTACCGGTCCCAGTGATATGCGCTTTTTCTGACTCTTTACTAACATGTGTTCAGTGACAACTAAATCGCCGAACACTCTCCAATGGGAGTCAATCAAGGCTGTGAAATGGCCTCTACTTGCAGGTGTCCCTGCCAGAGCTTGCGTGGTAGCCTTCAATTTCTGCCAGCCTTTGCTCCTGGAGAGATCCCTCTCTTTCTTCAATTCGCCCGTCAACAAAGGTACCCAAAACATCGGATACGGACTCATTGGCGCCTATATCATGGTTTACGCCGGACTGGCGGTTTCAATGGGCCAGTATCAGCATCTCACCTACCGCGGGATTACCATGGTTCGTGGTGTTCTGGTTACGATGCTATACAAGAAAGCCAGCTGTCTGGGTCTCGGGGCGACTGATCCCGCAAACTCGCTCACTTTAATGAGCGCAGATGTCGAGCGCATCACACAGGGATGGCAGACCATGCATGAGATCTGGGCGAACTCGATTGAAATCGCTTTGGCTATCTATCTTCTCAAGATTCAACTCGGGATTTCCTGTGTTGTTCCAGTTTGCGTGGCTCTGTTTGCTCTGGTCGGATCGTTGGTCGGCATGTCCTTTGTTGTCGCACACCAAGCCAAGTGGCTGGAAGCTATCGAGAAGCGAATTTCCTCTACTTCTGGGATGCTTGGATCGATCAAGGGAGTCAAGATGCTTGGTTTGCAGGATTCCTTGATGAAGTTCGTTCATGGTCTTCGAATCAGCGAGCTGGATATCTCCAAGAAGTTCCGTACCCTTCTGGTTTACAACATGGCGTTTGCCTGGTTGACTCGCATTTTTGCCCCAATCTTCACCTTCGGTGTTTATGTCGGTATCTCAAGTGATCCTTTGAGTGTCTCCCGGGCTTTCACATCTCTGTCTCTGTTCTCGCTTCTGGCAGACCCTCTCTTGACCTTGGTCATGGCACTTATGTCTTTCGCTGGCGCAGTTGGATCTTTCCAGCGCATTCAACAGTTCTTGGATAAAGAGGACCACGCCGATCGCAGGGATAGCTCCTCGCAGACTTTGTTCCTCGATGATCTCGCTGAAAAGCGTGTACTGTCGAAGGCTAAGGAGCTTGAGCTGTCTTCCATTAACTCGGACTCTGTCGAGTCGCTCAAACGCTCCAGTGCTCCTCCTTCTTCAAATGCTGTCGTTGTCCAAAGTGGAAGCTTTGGATGGGAAGCCGACAAGGATCCAATTCTCACCGATATTACCATCACCATCCCCCAAGGCAGCTTCACTGTTCTCATTGGACCGTCTGGATGCGGCAAGTCTACTCTGCTCAAGGCTCTTCTTGGAGAAATCCCCTGTTCTGATGGCAAGGTTGCACTCGCATCCTCCAGTGTCGCATACTGTGACCAGACCCCGTGGCACATGAACGGCAGTATCAAAGACAGCATCGTTGCCATGTCTGATTATGATCCTCAATGGTATGCCTCTGTCATTCGGGCTTGCGCTCTGGAAGAAGATCTCGCACAGTTCCCTCGTGGGGATGCTGCTGTTATTGGAAGCAAAGGTATCGCCCTCAGTGGTGGTCAAAGCCAACGTATCGCACTTGCACGAGCAGTCTATGCCCGGAGAAAGATCATGATCCTCGATGATGCCCTCAGCGGTCTGGACGCTACAACAGAAACCCACATTTTCCACAGCCTTTTCGGGCCCAGAGGACTCCTAAAAGAGATTGAAGCTTCTGTTCTCGTGGCTTCATCTTCTGTCAAACGCCTTCCCTACGCCGACCACATCGTTGTCTTGGAGGCAGGTGGCCGGATTTGTGAACAAGGAAGCTTTGCTGCTCTGAACAAGACTGGTGGATATGTGGCAAGCTTCGGACTCGGATTGCCTGATTGGGAGTACAAGCCTAAGCGGTTCTCCGATTCTCCCAGTTACAGCACCATAGACACTATCCAGAAAGAAAAGGAAGCATCGATCGAGGAACCTGAGAATCACGACCGCGGTGGCGATCTCGGAATCTACACATACTACGTCGACGCCATCGGCTGGGTCCCTGCGATTATCTTCATGGTCGCAATGGCCGGTTTCGTGTTCTGTATCTCATTCCCCAGCATTTGGGTTAAATGGTGGGCCCAGTCTGACACCGCAAACCCCAAACGGGAGATCGGCCACTATCTCGGTATCTACGCGATGCTTGGTTGTATCGCTATGCTCGCACTGATTGTCGGCTGCTGGCAAATGATCATTACCATGGTCCCAAAGTCTGGCGAGAGCTTCCACCGCAAGCTGCTGACCACTGTCCTCAGCGCTCCGATGCTGTTCTTCTCTACTACCGACAGCGGTTCAATTCTCAACAGATTCAGTCAAGACTTGCAACTCATCGATATGGAGCTTCCTATTGCCGCGATCAACACTGTCGCTACATTCTTCCTCTGTCTGGCACAGATGGCTCTTATTGGAGTCTCCTCCAAATACGCTGCTATCTCCTTCCCGTTCGTGCTTGGTATCTTGTTCCTGATTCAAAAGATGTACCTGCGCACCTCCCGCCAGCTTCGTTACTTGGATATCGAGGCCAAGGCTCCGCTGTACTCGCACTTCACCGACTGTCTTCAAGGACTTGTGACTCTGCGGGCCTTCGGATGGCAACACGCTATGGAAAAGAAGAATATCGCTCTGCTTGACCACTCGCAACGCCCCTTCTACTTCATGTTCGCTATCCAGCGCTGGCTCACTCTGTCGCTGGACATGGTTGTAGCAGGAATTGCTGTTCTTCTGATTGTGCTAGTCGTTGCCCTACGTGGATCAACCCTCAGTGCAGGCTATGTTGGTGTCGCCCTGCTGAACGTTATCCAGTTCAGTCAGAGTATCAAGCTTCTGGTTACCTTCTGGACCAACTTGGAGACGCACATCGGTTCTATTCAGCGTATCAAGGACTTTACGTCAACTGTCGAGTCAGAAGACAAGCCCGGTGAAGACCAAGATGTGCCCCCTAACTGGCCCTCAAAGGGTGCAGTCGCCTTCAACTCCGTCTCTGCGGCCTACAGACCCTCCGAACCAGTTCTCAACGATGTCTCTCTTACTGTCCAGGCAGGCGAGAAAGTCGGTATCTGCGGACGCACCGGAAGGTAAGAAAACAATCTCCACTTTAGATTTCTATAGACTCTATTCTAACAAACCCACAGTGGAAAAACCTCGATGATCATGAGCATCTTCCGAATGATGGAACTCACCAGCGGCACCATCACAGTGGACGGAGTCGACATCAGCCGCCTACCCCGACGAGAGATCCGCTCGCGCATCAACGGCGTATCCCAAGACTCCGTCCTCTTCAAGGGCAGCGTCCGATTGAACGCCGATCCAACAGGCAACCACACCGACCGCGACATCTTGGCAGCCCTCAAGAGCGTCCAGCTCCTCCCTGCGATCGAAGAAAAGGGGGATCTAGACACAGACGTCGACGAGATCCACCTGTCTCACGGCCAAAAACAACTCTTCTGCCTTGCCCGCGCCCTGCTTCGCCCTGGCAACATCCTCATTTTGGATGAAGCAACTAGCAAGTAAGTCAACTCCCAGTCTCTTCCCCTCGCTTCGACCCACATCTCCACTTGGCAATTATTGTTTCTCAATCCCCCTGCATGGGCCTTCATCCGAGCGCGGGTCATTTCCTTTGCGTTTTGCGATCTGTACGATTCTCGGCCACTCACACCGATTCAACCCCTTGCTGCAACAACTGAGACTAACCACCTTTTTTGAAAATAGTATCGATACCAAAACAGATGAAATCATGCAGCATGTTATTAGAGAGAAATTCTGTAATCACACCATCATCGCTGTCGCTCACAAACTTGACACGATTCTTGACTTTGATCGTATTGTTGTCTTGGATGCTGGTCGCATTGTTGAGAATGGCGAACCTTATGCCCTTCTCACTGAGCCCAAGTCGCACTTTAGCCAACTTTATGCGAGTGCCATGGCGACGGAGGAATCAGATTAATCTCTCTGTTTTCTTTTATTTTCTTTTTTCGGGTCGGTTGTTTGATTGATTTTGGCACCTATCTATACAGGTTGAAGCGTCTGGTTGGTTTTTCTTTTGGCGTGACAATCTTCCACATTCCCTTTTTCGAGGTACATATCGACAACAACATACTTGTTCTTGGGCCTTTCTGGTGGAGTTATATATTGGTGTTCTTGTTTTGGTCCATGTTCATGTTACTTTTTTGTTCTGCTTTGATGATAATTATGCTCTTCTTGACTCTCTTTCAATACTTTTATAACCTTTTGAGGTGACACATGCATAACTCCTTTATTTGACTCTTGATCTTGATGTGTACGCTTTGTCTTGATAGTCTGGAGTATCAATTCAATACCAATTATGACTTTCAAACTCTTATTACAATTTTCTCTGTAGTAAATCAAAGGCATGGTTGCATTGGTTTTCCTCGTGTATGCCATTCTCTTTCTATGGTCGAGTAGTAGTACTTTACAACTCACGACATTTCTTCAGTATCATCAAACAATAATATATAAAGTATGTATATTGAGCTTGGATAGATCGCTCTATATTCTGCTTAAATTTTCATATGTTGCAGAAATATGACATTTGAAGGACTATATAGTTACTAGATATATATTTCGACGAACTCGCATCAATTTCAAAATTCGAACGCAATTAATCAAAAAATCATTGTATTAGATTAATATTTGCCTAATAATACCCAAATCTGTTCGAAACAAACCACTCACCACTATCTCTTGACTAACACTGGAATAAGCTTGGGGGGTCTGTCAAGTCAGCCCATATAGTAAGAGTAGTTCAAGTACCGCGGCATTATAAGTACACGCAAGGGTACATTCTATGATGTACCGAATACGTACTGATGGACCGTATAGAAATAATGGCTGCCCTACGTGGGTCAGGGCATTGGGGGGGAAAACCCCAGAGGGGTAAGAATTTTCTCTTCTTTTCGCCCCTTGCAAAATCTTCGCTACATAGTCTTTGAGTTATCTCTTTAAGATATAATTCCCACAGTGTTTTAACTAGATAATCGCCCTATTGATGTATAATGAACCGTAGACCAAGGGAATATGGCGTACGTTAAAGAAAAGCCATATCATAGAGAACAGGAATAGTCAGCCGCTTGCGCGGCCTTGTGATGTTTTATTGGTACTACTTTCTAGTAATTCTTTTTAGTTTTTAGTAGTTCTTTGTATAGATATTTTCTCCCTTATTGTGTGTATCATCTCTCAGATCGTCGTCATCTTCTTGGGAGGTCATGTGACCACATGTTTACTCCGTACTCCTATCTAGATCTCCGCAAGGCCCACAAATGGGCCCGGACCCCGGACCCCAGGCCCAAAGCCCAACCCACAGCCCATTAGCGGGGGCCCATAAGGCCCCCATTAAAACCCATCTCGGCGCTGATAAATCGGCCTCTATAATCGCTGTATTGCGACCTTCCACCGGTCGTATAAAGTTCAAAATTAAGAATCTAAGCTCAGAGTAGCTATATACGTATACATTGTAATTTTGAACAAAATCTGACAGGTAAGGGTCGAGATATCGCGGGAAAGATAAAAGTTAATATTTCAATATTGGATATATATCTGCGATTTATACGTGAGTATTAGTTACTACTTTCTAGTGAACCTATATAAATTTTAAAATTTCTAAATAAATGCGTTTTTTTTACTTTTTTAGACGTGATGTAGAGAGATAACTAGTAATTGATTCTAAATCATTTAAACTAATAAAATATTACCTTTGGGATAAGGCTTAGAAACGGGAGTAAAACGAAGGGTAATTTCAAAAACCCTAAAAGGGGGTTCAACTTTACTTGGCATCTGAATTCTCGGCATGTTTGGACTGTTTAGGGCCCAGTTGGGGGCCCGTTAACCCGCAGTGGGCTTCCACCTCAGGCCCAAAACCCAACCCATTTGCGGGTTGGGCCCGGGTTGGGCTTTGGGCTTTGTGGGCTCTGCGGAGGTCTTTTAGTTCGCACTCAAAATTGATAGCCCCGGTAGCCCTGGTAGCCATGGTGAAACCAAACGTGTTCTCTGAGGTCAACTACCCGAAAATAAACTCGTAATATCCCATCAACCCCTCCGATATTAGAATGAAATGAAAAAAAGCAAATCCTATTTTGCACCCATTATGGACTGACTACCCTAACAATAAAGAAATGAAAACACCCATGTCAAATACCATACATTGGAACAAAAGAAGATCAAAATCGACGGAGGCCGTGGCAACCCCCAGGGCCAAAATGCAAAGTCATAGATAATTCCTCCGCGGAGTACCAACTACAGAACCATCGTTTCATCATTATCCACATCCTTCTCTTCATCAAGACCAAATTCCCAGTCTCCACGCTCAATCCGGCTGACACGGTCAAGCTCAGACTGGAATTCGCGACGCAGATGCTCGAGCGTGACGATGATACGACGCTTGAGCAAATGGTTGGTGGCAGGGACTTCAAAGGACACGATGCTGTTACGCCGTTCGATGGCGGAAGATTTGCTGCTTCCTCTGCGGTGGACGGGTGCGAAAGCCACGGCATTGGATGATCTGCGCTTGCCTCCGAGTGGTGTGGGGGAGGCCGGGTCGACATCCTCCATAGAGACGTTTCCGTCTTCGTCGGCTTGTGTGCTTGGGCGTCTTTCGTGGGGAGAAATCGGAGCGGCGCTGATTGGGGGTCCGTTCTCCACGAGAATGTATGCTTCGCTTTTGTCGACACAGGCGAGGAGGTTGATTAGTGACAACAACTCCTGGCGGATTTCCTTGCTTTCGGCGTCGTCTTCCTCAACTGGTGACCGGGCTGCATCGTCCGCTTCCCTGCCTTTGAGAGCGAGGGCTGATGACGGCGCATCTCGTGCTTTGCGGAGGCGCTGGACGTTACGGTAGGCGATTTCGGCGGCGCCGCGGTAGTCACTGCGGGCAATGCGATAGGCTTGGAGAATGCGGGTGTAGTCGGGGGTGTCTGGGAAAATTTTGTTGTCCGCATCCAACCAGGATACATTGGTGGTCTGTTTGCGGGTCAGGTGAACGAGAATCTCGTCAATGAAAGATGCGATGTTGGGCACGAGTGAGGTGGGGAAACGGAGAATCTGCTTGAGACCAGCAGTGCCCGGTCCGGAGACTGCCAGGATGGTGGAGATGAGTTCGGAAAGCTCGGTTCTTTGTAATTTGAGATCCTGCAACCTAGCCAGAGCGGAGTATGCCTGGTCAAACTGGCAAGTCTTGAGGGCACCAGTAAACAGACGAGATAGCAGATCGTCGCGTACAGTCGGGTATTCGGAGTCTTGCTCAGCCCAAACTTCAGAGTCGAGGGCCTGCAGCGCCAGGCTGGCAAAGTCCGCGACATGGGAGTATGAGCGCACTTTTTCAAAAATCGAAAGAATGTGCTGGTAGTACTTGGCAAGACCGTTGTGGAAGCAGTCAACGTCGAGGAGGTCTAAAAGCTCTGCTGACATGTCGGAAAGATTGCCCATTGGCTTGCCGCAAGCTGCATTTGGGGTTAGCTGAGTTACACAAACAGGAGAAAATCACCGGGAGATACGTACAAAGCAAATAAGCTGCCTTCCGGAAGTAGATTGCTGCGGTATCGAATTCTGACATAGCCACATGCAAACGACCCTTGACATAGGTTGACCAGGAAGTACTTGCCTGGAAACGAAGGAAATCCCATGCAAGATCGATGTTGTTCTTTGCGATCAGGTCACACTGGATGTGGGCCACTGCGTTTTGATAGTTCACCTCACCTTCGCGGGTAATCCAGGCCACAACATCTCTAATTCCCAAAGTCAAGGTGTAGCTTTGTGGGGAGTCAATCGCTTGCTGGGGCTTGATATCGGTAACAAACAGATCCTCCAGAATGCTTGCAGTTCGTTGACTATTGGCCTTCGAGCTGTCTTTCGATGAATATCTCTGCAGTGGATCGACACGGGACTTGCTCGCGCTGTCGGGGCATTTGCGGACATTCGAGCTGAGCCAGGCCATCATCTCATATTCACGTAGGAGATCAACAAGCATTGAGAAAAGGTCGGAAGCATCGAAATCGGACTTGCTTGTTTGTTCCCATTCGCCATCCACGAATGTGACTAGGATGAGCAGATCGAAGAAGATTTGACGAGAAATAGAAATAGTCTCCTGCGCACCACTGACAAGAACTCGGGCGCCAAAACAGGTTGAAGAAAGCTCTGAGTCTTCTCCGCAGAAGTGAAGGGAGGCGGTCTGGATAATGGCAAGGAACGCATCCATGGACAAGCAGTCGGTTCTCATGTGTTCACTCAAGGCCGCGTCCAGGGTGTCAAAGGATTTGTTGGAAATTTGATTGGCAAAGTCAGAGCGCTCTCGGAAATTCTCCATGCGGTCCAAGATCGACGAAGAAGGTTCGGAAAAGATTTCGGCCTGGAGAGCGGCTCGGCACGCCCCCTCAAGCTCTGGGGAGAATCTTTTCCGGAAATCGGATGCCACTTTCAACAATCCAGAGGCTGTTTCGAAATTCTGGCCTAGCTCTCTTGAAACATTGCGATGCCTCCAGCGGTCCACCATCTTCGGCACTCCATCACTGAGCTCGGAGCTGGAATTGTGCAGGAACAATTCAGTAATGCTGCATTCCCGCACCACAGCGCAGGAGTCTGACAGAAGAAGCCATGGCATATCGGTGAATGAGTCGTAGGCGAGAGAAATTGGTTCGAACCGGCGTTTGTTAAGGTCTTCCGCAACTTGCCAGAACTGACGCCACTTTGAATCTGTATCTGAAGTATACCGAGAGTAGTCCATCTCCTCATCAGCAAATTTCCGAAGAGAGACTGCCGCTGCTATTGTCGAGCAGAGTCGTTCCGCCAAAGGCAAGCTCTTTTTCAGCCCTCCAGGTGAAGTCGACGAAAGTGGCTTGATTGCCTCCTGGTAAACGGCCAGGGCAGTCTCAAGGACTTCCGGCAGATATCTATTCGGCTGCAGGAGATACTGTAGCCATTTTTCAGTGGGGTCCACCACATCATCCACGACCAGAGGTGGTGGCGGTTCTTGTCGATGGGTTTCAAATGTTGTCGAAACCCAGTTGGAGGCCCAGTCCGTAACCAGAGTTTGGAGGTTGAAATGGAGGGTGTAGAGTTGGTAAAGACCGTGGTTTCTCCAGAGCACCCACAACTCCATCCCCTTACCCTCTTCCCGAGATTTGACTTGGAAATCAGCAATGCTCCAGAACATGTTGCCCGTGGCATCCGGGTCGACGGGTCGGAAGACATCATCGGCGAAGAGTTCCTCAATAATGAGTTCGGATGTCAGGCCACCCTTGACAGCCCAAAACTTGAACTTTCCGTCCTCAAATGGCGAATATGTGACGACATAGAAGCGATGTCCACCATCCATAGCTCGCTCAGCATTGAAAACGCGCATGAATGATGTCTCGGCGGGGTTCAGCGTGTAAGGTACAAGATCCGGGTCCTGAAGCGAGCGTCCCAGGAGATCCTTTGTGGCCGCTAGCTTGTTCGTCGCGAGGTTCCAAATCTTAAGAGTGTGGTTCAAACAAATCGCGAAGACATATGTCTCGTCGGAGGTAGTGGCAATGGCATTGGCGACATTCAAATCGAGGTTGCGTCCGTCGAGTTTGATCGAGGAGGGCGCATTCCATTTGACGAGGCCACGAATCGAAGAGCCCCATGTTCGTTCGTCAAAAGTGAGAGGAGACCAGTGAGAACCTAATTTCAGAAACAATTAATAAAATGAGTGTCGCAAGAGTAGCAAGACCGAGAAAAACCACTCACCATCATCGCCAGCTCTCCGGGTCAGTCGCAGGAGCGCGCCATTATCGAGAGAGATGAATAACTCCAGGGGACTGCTCGCATGTAGTCGGTGGGGGTTCGAAAAGGCCAAGGGAGCGGGGAGGCATGTCTTGCACCAATCCCTGACATTTTCATCGATTGAGGAGGTCCGGCGGAAGAATTCGGGGCGTAGAGACAGGGTGTGCAGGTGCTTGGATTCGGTGATCACAAAGACATTGATGAGTTCGTGATCCTCCGAGTCGGACAATTCAACACCAAAGGGGAGAATCCGCTCCTGGAAATCCAGTCGCAGGGTCACATTGTATTCATAAACTTCTGTCCCACTCTTCGTCACGTCCGCGCACTGGATCTCCAGCACTTTGTTGTCGTTGATGACCCTCCACAAGAATGTCCTCGGGTAGACCCTGCGCTTCCGGAAGTAGATCTCACCCTGTGTCGCGAGGTAACGTCTAGCGAATTCATCTTCATCTTTGGCGATTGGGAGATCCTGGTCGGAGGATGAGATCGAAAAGCGTGGACGACGGATCGCGGTCTCTTGAGTCGGAATTTGGATGTTGGCGACCGTGGTCGGCGAATAGGGCCGAAGGTCGACCCTTGAGTCTTTGTAAATTTTCGCCATGATCGATTGACGTGTGTCAACTTAGCACTCCATGGCCGGGGAAGTAGAAAGGTTGGAAGATCGAAGGGCGGGAAGCTGGAGCTCTCAAAAAACATGGGAAGTCTTGGCACGATAAAAGGCCTTAGATTGATGGCTTCCGCCTTCCTTTACTCTTAGTTAACTAGACTTGGATCACTTACATGTTTTACTCTATATTCCAATCCTTATATCATTACTGATCTTTCAAAAATTAAGAATAAACAGAGATTATTGCTTTCTAGGTCCGCTACTATCAAAAAAAAAAAAAGATCCCTCAATGCTGAGATGCCATGGGGCGCTCTAACCACATAAAACAGCTATTGAATGTAATGCTCATCAAGTCAATAACATCGTGTCGGAGAACAAAATAAACACAACCTTGAGAGCAAGGTTGACTCACTTATCCTCCAAGTCCTTTTCACTGGGATCACCAATACCATTATCGTTGATGGCGAAAAGGCAATCACTCTCTGGAAGACAAGGGCTATCATAAATCTTGCAAATTCGAGTCTCACCACGGCCCTTCTTCAGACTGAGTCGAGTGGTACTGGCATGAGCGATGATATTACCACCAATAGGTTTCTTAGGATCCGGGTTAAACATGGCACTGGGGCCACCATCGACTTGGGCAACGACCTGGTTTGTGATCACGACTGCGATGCCAAATTCATCCGCCAGGCGTTGCAATGTACGCATGAACTTAGCCAAATGAGTCTGCCGTGAGGCGAGCTCACCACGACCGTTGAAATCCGTTCGGTACAGAGATGTCGCCGAGTCAACCACCAAGAGAGAGAATCGCGTCTCACACATCATCTGGGAGGCCTGGTTAAGCAGCTGAAGTTGGTGGTCTGAGTTGTATGCTCGTGCATATGCCACATTATCGAGGACCTCCTCTCCAACAAGACCGTATCGCTGCGCGACCGCAAGCAATCGCACTGGACGGAAAGTTCCCTCTGTATCGATGTAAAGACACTTGCCCTCGCCGCCACCCATATCAAAAGGTAGCTGGCAGGTCACCGCAAGGGTGTGACAAATCTGACTCTTTCCCGTTCTGAACTCTCCGAAAATCTCCGTGATCGATCCCGTTTCAACTCCACCTCCGAGTAATGTGTCCAGTCGCTTGGATCCCGTTGTGATCGAGATGAGCTCGCTTCTTCGGGCATGCATTTCGGTTGCCGTTGTGAAACCCATGGGCACCAGTTTTGAGGCTAATTAGCACGTTCCCGTTAGCAACCCAATCTTCGATGTAGGGCTGTAGTCCATTGCAGAAAAGGAAGATTTACCTTCTACTAGGATCTTGGTGGCCTTTTGCTCCGAGATACCCTTGATCTGTTCCAACAACCGCTTGGGCCTAAAAGTCACAGTGGGTGTCAGCCATATTGATATGAAGATGACAATGGACATAGCAGAGCTGGTGCTGGGTGAAAAAAAAAAACCGCAATGAACGTGAAGATCATGGATACATACGTGTAGGCGACAGACTCGACAGTGTTATACCCTGCATCCACGAACAACTTAATGTCCCTAGCAGTCAAGCCAGAAACACCCTATCACAACGAAGTTAGTATAAAAGTCCAATATTCTGCAGCAAAAGTATATTGTCGTGGCATTCACTTACGTCGAGCGCAGAAAGCGGGGTTGGGGCACCAGGGCCAGGAAGCCCATTATCCTCGAATTGCTCTTCTCCCTCCATACTAGCAGTACTCTGCCTTGTTTCTTGATGTTATCGGGATCTTGATGCCTCTCTAGCAGGGTCTCTTGACTCGAAAGCACGGATGATGGATCCACTAAAAAAGACGCGTCGGGGTGAGATGAGTACTCGCTCTCCTCGATTCGAATACCAAACAAAGCCAGGGATCTCAATCAATCAGTCAACAAACAGGCAGTCTCTGGTTGTGCAAAGGTCTGAAAAGTCTGAAGTGTCTGTTTGTGGCAAAAAAAGGTCAGGATGACTCCGAGTCAACAAATCGGACGCGTCGAATGGATCGCGAGATCACGTGGGGTGCTGCCTGGAGCCTTTCCGGTTTTGGAAAAGCAACACTGTTTCTCTTTCAAATGGAAGCGAATGTATCTATTCCGTTTTTCTTATGCTACCTTACGATTAAGTGGTCAGCAAGGGTCTTCGTTGGGGTGGATCAATTACTGTATACCCGGTGGATCGGATGCCATTGGTTCAATATGCAATAATAAAAGGTGTAAGAATACAAATCTTGCACTGAACTGCATGCTGAAACCGCACCTGTCAATCAAACATGTTCTCTCGAGGTTCCTTTGAGTCATGAAACTAGTGCTGGAACACTGCCCAGCTACCGCAACGCCATATCCAAATCAATGCTAAATGTCCGAGCAAAAGCATGTGTCGAAGGTCTTCCAAGGTGTTGGTTCCGATAAATTCGGTTTCCTTGCGAGACAATGACCTTTTGTGAACCGCATCTCCTACTGTTGACTTCCAGGAGAATTAAGCCACGGACGAAAAGGACGAAGCAACGACTTCCGGAACCGTCTCTGGTACTGGTGCAGAGCCGGATTGAACTCCAGCTGCTCGGCTGGCAGCCCCATTTGGACATTGTCGTTGAATATCTGGCTCATCCTGCGTCGGAACTCTTCAGATGATCGCCGGCGAAGACGTTCTATGAATGAGGCACATTAGCTTCTCTGTTCAATCCCTACATCATGGCAAAATTCGACTTACTCATGGATCGTGAGCTCCGCTTGTTCTCTGATGAAAGACCAGAAGATGACTCACTCATGGCCGGGACATAGTCCATGTCCTCATCAGCGCCATCCAATCCTACTCGGTGGTCCTTCGGGTCGGGATTAGAGGATGTACCGAATATCTGCGTGTGGAAGCTAACACGCTTTTCCCTGCCTGGTGTGTCCCTCAAACCGATCAGTGACTCCTCCCGTGCAGGTGATATGCGCATGGCATTTGGATTGATGGGCAGACTGGCTCGACTATGGCGCCCAGCGGGTCTATGGTTCTCGTAGATGAAGCCTGCGGAGGCTAGGTCGAGCTCGGAAACGACCGCACGTCGGGCAGCCGGTGGCATAGGCTTTGGGCTGGTCATAGGACTCTGAGATCCTGCCGATGACCTGGAGGTGTCAACTTTTGTATGCAACGACCTTGGCGCGGGACTGGCCGGCTGGCTTGGAACTGGAGTAGCAGGCTGGCAGGGACTTTGCGTGGGTGTGTTGGGATCTGAAACCCAGATCCCTTCAACTTCTACTCCTCTTTCCAAAGCTCTGGCGCCGAAAGGGATGTCATCCTTGTGCAGCATTGGGTACACCTCAGCTTCCTCCTCTCGTTCCTTTGCCTCTGTCGCGGCGTATTTGCTGATCATCCAACGATTCCAGCCGAGGACGCAAAAAGCGTACAGGAGCACCAGGGCCTGCAAAGCTTGTTAGTGTTTGTCTTTGCGGCGTTACCATCGAGTTACATACAATCAGCATGGCTAGTACCTGTCAACGACAATAGTTAGTAGGAGATCTCCATGATCATCATTTGCATACTTACTACGCTCATCTTCTCCCATAGCTCCCAGTCCACCCAGAACGCCATAGTGGCTGGTTACTTTGAGATGTACCCGGGCTTTACCTAGGGGAAGGACATCCGAGTAAGAGTGTTCAGAGTTTGTTTTGGTGCATGAAAAATAATCACAGATAAAAAAAGACGCTAGGATGGGAAGTGTTCTTAGGTTCAGAGATGAGAGCGCGATCTGTTTGGGGAAACAGGGAAAGGACCCCAATGTAGGTGATGGTAGTGATGGCAGGAACGCCTGCTCATGCATGAATCTCTCTGCACTTTTTCCCATTCTTATCTTTCTCTTTTCCTTTCCTTTTCTGTTTTTTCGTATCCGTGGTCTTTATCTAAGACAAACATGTGAGTAGTTATACAATATCGGTTGCATACTTTAGTGCTTACATGGATGTAAATCTGAGTTGTAATTATCATATGAATCGCAGCTATGACAGCAGCTATCAAATGAAAGGACACTAAAAAGAATTCCTAGTATTGATTGGCATGCAAAATAAAAAGCAAAAAAGAAATCTCTCCCTCGGGGAATCGAACCCCGGTCTCCCGCGCTTATCGGTTTTAATGACAAGCGGAAATCATCACCACTAGACCAAGGAAGATGCGATGGTCGAGTTACTGCTCGACCACTTGGCTGGTTGATGGAAATAGCTGGTTGTCTATGTTATATGAGCCAAAACTTACCAGAAGTTATGACTAGTTATTCCGGGGGACAAAGACATGATGAGTTCAATTTTTTTTACCAGCATTTCTCTAGAATTTCAAGATTTTTAATGCACTTCTCTCTTTTCAATTATTACGATCTTGAATTCTAACCTAGGTGTGCTAAGGGGTGTGAAAAACGAATTGGCTCAGGCGCACTTTATTATATATATTGTTACTGACCACCTGGGCATAACCGACCATGGCTAACCACCTAAACAACATAAACCCATTAAGCACTACTCACGACTTGATATCAAAACACTGCAATGAACCCCAGGTCTTGCCTTTCGCAGGAGACATAAATCCAGTATTGTCAGTCTGACAGCCCTTGAAAGACGCATAGGTCTCTCCTAACCAATCATCGTAATCGCATTTCTTCCCCGAAAACATGGCACACTTGCCGCTTTTGATAAACCATGACTTGGGTTTTGTGAGTTTACTGGAGGCACAGGTGCCCCAGTTGAGACCACTGTCAGACCACCATCGACAGGATGTAGTACTATCCGAGATTTTGGTGTTGGTATCATCCGCGAGAACAATGCAGTGGCCGGCATATTGGTCTTCATGTCCCTGAACAGTGAAGTAATCACCTTCACACTTATCCTTTGCATAGACTGACATTTGCCAAGTTTGAGTCGGAGTAACACTGGTCGTGGTCTTGCTTGGAGGTGGGACTAATTTTATGCTAGTCAAGGTTACCATGTTTGCTTTCGCTGTAGTTTTTGAAGTAGTAGTCGTTTTGGAAGTAGTAGTTGTTTTTGACGCAGTAGTCTTTGGAGTAGTCGGTTTCAAAGTGCTAGTCTTTGAGGCAGTCGTCTTTGAACTAGTACTTTTGGTTGTGGCTTTGTTTTGTGTACTCTTCGGTCCACAGTTAAAGACACAACTGGCGCCTGCATCACAAAATGCCGAGCTAGTACCACATTGGCCCGACTTAGCACACTGTAAATATAGTTAGTAGAGGTCAACTAGATAGGCAATTTGGACAACTATAACACTCACGCATTGGTTTGAAGAGCACGGATTTAGGGAGGCGAGATCGCTATACTTGGCAGGGCGTTGTGTCCCAGGAACTTGGGGACCGCAGACAGCATGCGGGAGAGCAACTGGCATAGGAAGGGCACCGGAGCTGAGACAGACAAAATCGCCTTGCTTCAATCTGGCACAACCCAGCCAGCCCCAGGATCCCAGATTCCAAGTCTCGATATTGCTGGTAGTAATCTGGTATCGCTCAGCAAGTCTTGCGCAGGTATCGTGCTCCTGAATGATGTAGGTGTAGCAGATACCACCGCCACCCGGCGCAAGCGGACTGCGCTTGTTGAGTGAATGGCCATAGGAGTCGCCAAAGCCGTGCCCGGATTGGGCTGTTGCTATGTGAACAAGCAACAGAGAGAGGAGGATATGAATGGAATGCATTGCATTGAGAATACCCTTGAACATAACGCTCTATCGAGGATATCGACCCATCCTTTATAAATAGTTGAATATGTGGAAAAAATAAATATTTCGAGACTACCTAGTTTGATTCAGATAAACACTGTCGGAACATGAACATGAAACATAACCATCGAGTTCAGTTCATTGTTCAACTGCAGACCCCAGGAACCCTACAAGGTTCTATCCTATCATGTCTATCGACCGGCAGGTATAAACAATTAATTTTCAACAAAGAACGATATCACACCCAACATATCATCATCCTAGGTTTGCTCTTTGTTTCCTCACACACGAGGAGATCGAGGGGGTTTTGGAGGGTTAGAATCAATCCGTGATCCTCAAGTACGATGCGTGGAAAGTTGCGTATAGGCAAAACGCTCACATGCATCAAAATCCAAATATCAAAAGGACCAATACTAATAGAAAATCAACCCAAGTCTTGGGTAGAGATGTGTGGATGCAGATTTAAAAGAAGAAAAAAAGGACAAAGTGAAAGACCCCAGATCCCGGATAGAGTTGAAAGAAAGCCCGGGAGAAAACCCAGAGAGTCAAAGGACAAAGAGAATATTCAGAAGTGAATAGACTCATTGGCGCCCGCGCGTCTGGCCCGCGCGTCTGGCGGCACTATTGAGACTATATCCCCAAACAGTGCTCAATAGTGCTGATGGAGTCCTATATTTTCTATTCTAACACCGGAGGAAAAAAACTCTTTCAACTCCCAAGTCATGCAAGAGTCCATGAGACGATTCCCTTTGGTGCCATATTTTCCCCGGGGAGACTTGAATATCGGGGACAGGGGTTCCTTGTACTGACAACCTGTTCAATAGTGACGTGCCTGATACAGAGTAGTTATTAGGGTAAGCCAAGAGAAGTTGAAAGGAAAGCAGTCGAAGGGAGAAATAACCGAGAATACGAATGACAGTTGCCAAAACAGGCACGGGAACAGGGCTGACTGTAGAAGAACCGAGATACATCTGCGAATACGCTAGCAATAGTCCAAAAGTGGGCCTACGATCTGCGTGAGACAAGTTGCAGCAAATGGCATCTATCCGATAAGACTCGGAAATTCATCAACTGTTGCGAGGTTGGAATCATATGTTAAAGTTCAAGCGCCGGCTTGAGGACCCGGGGCATGAGGGAATTGTGCCGGACTCTTCATCTGAGGCATAATTTATTTCACGGCTTGTGATTTGTTAGGGAGGAATGGCGGCATCACTATCCAATGACCTCGAGTTAGATTCGGACATTATTATCAAATGAAGTTAGCGTGGACTAGCTTGTCTGCACACGAAGTCTGCACGAATCTGCACGAAGGAACTCCGATGCAGGGGTTCTGTTTTTCTCCTCATCCGGACTGAGGGGGAAATGTGGCTACCTTGTCTTGTTCCTGGATCCCAGTCTTCTTTTAATATGATACCCCGTAACCAGGTACACAATTCATAACCACGATATTCTGAGTATACATAATCTCTGGGTATTTAAATAGTTTTATCCAAATTATTCCCAGGTCCACATTTATACACCTCTCCCGTCTTTTCTCCTGGGCATTATTGCTTGTTGAAAGCTTGGCACTCTTATCACTGACAGGCTAATGGCTAGCGACAAGGCTATATTAGCTTGTAAGCCACAGTCACATCAAGTTGCCGCTGCTTACTTTGTACTAATAATTATCGCCGATGCGCCCTGAAGAGAGCGATCACTTCCCCATTAGTCCGGGGTTATCATTCCATCATTCCACGATGCTTGTTAATCTATACCAACACCTCTACTCCGTAGGCTCCGTCGGGAATCCGGAGGACTAGAGCTTGTATCATTTTAGCGTACATGGGAAATAGACAATGCCATTGGACTCATACCCTAGTGTTTGCTGATTATGCGTGGACCTGATGCCCGAAATAGGAGCAATTGAAAGATCTCGGTACTTGTGACCTGACCTTGCGAGAAATTGCGCGGATAAAGTGAAATTCTTCAGGCTACGGCCCATATTGGGGTTATCCATCGGTCTCCGACGGTATCAGAAGATATGAGGTGATGTTACATTGAGGGAGACGCATTGAATGTGCATTAGCTTGAGTACTTGGGGATTATTATCTTTTACAATATACTTTTCAACGAAGCTATGACTAGACACGACAGCTATATAAACGGCATTTTCCCCGCGATTATCTTGTTCTTCACACAGCCAAGCAACCTCCAGTTCTTTCCAACAAACAGTTCAATCATCCGACCTGCACCATGAAGTTCTCCGCTACCATCCTCAGCGCCGCGTTGCTCACAACTTCGGCCATTGCCGCTCCTCTCACCGAGCGCCGCGCAGCTCGCAACGCTGCCCGCGCTGCTCGAGCTGACCGTATCAGCCGTCCGGCTTACAAGCCAGACACCAAGGAGCTTCTCAACGTGAATGCGACAACCCAGGAGGAGTACAGCTCAAACTGGGCCGGTGCTGTCCTTATTGGCAGCCAATACACCTCAGTCAGCGGAGAGTTCACCGTCCCCACGCCGAAGCTTCCCTCGGGTTCTTCGTCTGGCGAGCAGTACTGCGCCTCTGCCTGGGTCGGTATTGACGGCGACACCTGCAGCAGCGCCATCCTCCAGACTGGAATTGATTTCTGTATCCAAGGAGGCGAGGTTTCCTACGATTCCTGGTACGAGTGGTTCCCGGATTATGCCCACGACTTCTCCGGCATCTCGATCTCCTCTGGAGATGTGATCAAGCTCACTGTGACCGCTACCTCCAAGACCTCCGGTTCTGCCGTCATCGAGAATGTCTCTTCAGGCAGGTCTGTCACCCACACTTTTAGCGGTGTTGATGATGGAGACCTCTGCGAGACCAACGCCGAATGGATTGTCGAGGACTTTGAGAGCAGCGGCGAGTTGGTTCCCTTCACCAACTTCGGAACCGTGACATTCAGAAATGCAGAGGCCACATCTGGCGGCGAGACTGTTGGCCCATCTGGATCTACTATCATGGATATCAAGCAGAGCGACAGCGTTTTGACCAAGTCTTCTGCTACTAGCAACAGTGTTACTGTGAGCTATGTCTAAAGTTAGACGGAATGGTTCAATCAACCCTTGCCGCAGAATTGGATGATTGGAAACGCAACACTGGACTGCACTGGTCTGTGAAGGAGGACTGGGAGGACGCAAAGGAAATAGACTTTTGGCAAACATCGAGAGATCATGTGTGCTTTCCTTTGTGGTAAATATATTGGAAGCAAATCGAAACCCATTTTGCATTGATTGATATCATGACCTTGTTCCAGGTAAAGAGGAGAGTTGTTGGCTTAGTCGTGTAGTAGCACCAGGTTGTACGTAGTCCTCAAAAATGGATATTGTAGGTGCAGTTTACCTAGACTAATTTTCTCCGGACTCATTCGTAGATGAATTGTTGAACAAAGTGTTAATCAAATAAATTGACTGGTTGAGACGCAAACCGCTTAGTATTAATATAACACTATTATATCTTTAATATTAAGGGTCATTATCCTAGGCTCCTGAACTATTTCCGTTATCGAGGCCTCTCATTATGCTGTCAAAGAAAGCCATATCGACACCCTGGAATGCCCAGTCGTCCACCCCGGCAGTTAGCCCAGGATCCTGATAGTTCTGCAGGAGGGTATCAGGAACGGTATCCTGATATCGCGATGTGAGTTGCGCAGGCGAACCATTAACACTACCGATAGAATTGTAATCCTCGGTCATTGAGCTAGGAAATGGATTTCCATCGAAGCGACCAGAGCCAAGATCACGCGCTGCAGCTTCCGAGCCGTCGGTGTTATGAATCCCAATTACCGGAGCGTAAGGTTGGCCATTACTTAAAGGAGGTTGTGCGTTGGCCATTTCCCTGGAAACAACGCCCTGACGTGCAACCCTGACGATGCCAAAGTAAGGTATTTGCACCCGAACAACGCCATTGTCGTTTTCGCTTGACTGCAACACTGCACTTTCTGGTGTCTGAACGCTGACGCTCTCCGTACTGACGCCATCTGCTGCTTCAGAATCGATGGCCAGCAACTTATGCAATAAGTCCGCACTTTGGGCACTTAGAGTATCTCCGTTAACACGACTGATTTGTTCCATGTTCACCTGCGCCTGCTCTATCATGGCACGATCACTAAGATATTGGTGCGCTAAGAGGTTGCTGGTCTGTGTAAAACGGTGGCTGTCAAGATGCCCCAGAAGTAGGGTAATGGCGGCCATGAGTGCAAAAAAGTCAACTGTCCGACAGCAGGAATTATTCCTGTTGTAGCCACGAAACATGATGAATCGCAAGAGAACCTCCCTTGAGGCATTCACGCAGGTCATTCTGGAATATTCATACTTCCGCTCAGTTGATGAACGAAGCATGTAAGGCAGATGGAGCTGATTGAGCAAGTTATAATGATACAATTGGCTGAACAGCCGTCCCATATCCAAAAAGAGAGCTTGTGGGTCATCCGTGACACTGTCTAGGTTTGGCATAAGCCACCATTTGCTAGCCATGCTTCTACCCGCTTTCTGTAGCTCCAAGTCCAGGATTTGTGTCAGGGCAAAGTCATTACCGCACGGGTCAGACTCGTTGCGCTCCAATATGCGAGACGCGAGAGTACAGTGCATCCTCTCTAGGCGGCCCATAGGGATGTCATTTCTGAATTCTGTGCCAGTGGACATGCTCTGATCAAAAGGAGCCTTGCGTAAGACCCAGCATGAGACACAAATTACGGTCGAGGGAGACAATTCGAAACCACATGAACTGTGGGTGAGCTTTCGTTTTGTGGTCAAGAACCTTGTACTTTGCTCGGCTTTGACTTTGGTGGAGGTTCATCATTTGCGCAATAGCCATAGCCCTCCGGTTCGCTATCCAGCTTCGTCGTAGATTTCCACCATTTTGGTAGTACATGCTTTCCACCATAACACACTCCAGTCCTTCAATGCTGCCAAAAAACTCGTCGTTTGTCGTGACCAAATTAATAGCAGTTCCTGTTAATCGTTCCATCAGGGTGGGGATGGATTCCGGGAAACCGTTTATCGCCCCAAGAACATTAGGGTGGAGATGCTGCAGGAAAGTAGCAATGTAAAGCATATGTCTTGCGATCAGCACTGGGTGCGAACTCGGACTAGGTATTTCGAGTAAACTGTCTGGCGACTTGAGGCCGTTCTGCTCGAGGACAGAATATGGAGTGTTTAGCATCTCGTAAAAAAGTATGGCTTTTCTACCGCAGGTATTGTATATCATCTCGATAACTTGTTGTGAGGGCAAGGACTCGTGCAATCTTTGAGATAGCTTTTCATATCTCCCCTCAGCTTCAGCCGGGCCATGATCCTGATAAAATAAGTGACAGTTCATTGGACACTGGACTTCAAAAAATATATACGTACATCCGAAGGTTTGCATAAAGACGAGAAACGTGAAGGTTGTTGGTCTATTGATGCAACATCTCGAGTAGAGATTCCATGACTAGGTGTCCTAGTTGCAGGTACTTCTATTCCCCCATGACGGTCCACTTTCCTGATCAGTTGCTCAACTAAGGCCTCAACCCTCGCAACACGGTCTTTATCTTTACCGCTCGTGTGGTGTCGTCCCTTCCTCTCGAGATGTCCTGCGTTCTTTCTTCCATCAACAAACTCAAACTCCTGGCTCAAGCATTTGGACCCTCGCTGCTGGCAGCCAATGCAGATGGCATCGGCATCGGCTGGAGAGCTGGGGTCTGCATACACACATTTCATTTTGCGCTTTTTGCATTCCCAGCAACTCTTAGTCCCTTTGCGAATCTTCCTCCGCTTCGGCTCTGATTCAGCAATAATCTTGTAATCCATATCCGCGTCTATGCATAGAGTCAGTCAGTCCGTCACGGTGTTTTGGCTGCGGAGGCCGTAAAAGATGATGGAAGGTGAACAGAGCGATCGGACCGCCGGCGGGGGAATGCCCGCGGGCTTGGGGACAGCTGACTCAGCGGATGTCATTCCCGAGGTCGACCGCCGCGAAATGCAACAGGCGGCGGACAAAAGCCCCTCTGTATTGACATTAATATATTACATTTTACATTTAGCGAGCCGGCGCAGGTGAATGATTTTGTTCCGGGGGGTTTCTGATACTCCATTATTTAGGAAGGAGTAATACAGGAGGAGGTGTCCATGTTCACAAAAGGTAACTACTAGTAGTAGTCACCTAGGTAGTTAGTAGCAACTTCATACCGAGTCAGAAACCACACACTTTAGACACTATGCTGACCTATATCCTATATCCAGCATTATTTGCCGCTAGGGGCCCCCGTATCCCGAGTCCCACTGTACGGCGATCGAAACGTGCTGCGGCGGGCCAGTGACTGTTTACTTACTCGTTCCTCCGTCCGAACGACTGGAAGTAGCTCCGCCGGGGACAGGCTTAAATTCGGGCGACATGTGTAATACATGCTTTTCAAAGTTATTAAACAAGTTCTAAAAAGCCTTGTCTCCATGTGAAACTATTATTATTTACTTCGATTTGTCCTGTCCTGTCGTGTCGAGACATTATATTATTCCTTTGCAATTATCGACCGGTAACATTCCATTACTATTAGCGGAAATGATTTCAACATTCGACGTGGAAAAGGAGCAGCAGAACACAAAATCGAGCGTGCAGTCATCAATAACCAATGCTCCTTCTGCGGCCGATTTAGAGAGCGAGAATCACAATGCTCCAAATGACCAAGAGACTTCTTACCTACCGGAGAAGGTAGATGCCGAAGAACCGGATCTGGACGACGAAGCACAGTATCCTCATGGTCTCAAACTACTCATCATTGTCGTGGCCCTTGGTATGAACATCTTTTTGGTTGCCCTCGACATGGTATGTCTCACAATCCCTCAGTGAGGAGAGGAGCCTCTCTTCAAAGTGCCATCATCATCTAATGTTAATATTAAATAAATAACTAGACGATTGTAGCGACGGCTATCCCCAAAATCACCGATCAGTTCCACAGCCTCGATGATGCCAGTTGGTATGGTTCGGCTTTCTTCATGACTACTGGAGGCTTCCAGTCAACCTGGGGAAAGGTATACAAATTCTTCCCGCTGAAAATCTCGTTCCTGCTTGCGGTTTTCATTTTCGAGCTTGGAAGCTTGATTTGTGGTGTGGCTCCAAATTCCGTGGCACTGATTGTCGGTCGTGCAATTGCTGGAATCGGTGCAGCTGGTATTGGGAGTGGAGCCTTCATTATCATCGCTTTCATTGCCAGTCCAAAAAGGCGGCCACTCTTCACCGGTATTATTGGCATGTCTTACGGTATAGCGTCGGTTGTTGGCCCCCTTGTTGGTGGTGCATTCGCTGATAAAGTAACTTGGAGGTGGTGTGAGTACTCCTGCTACTCACTCGATCAACTAAAGTAGTTGTTCTTCACTGGACCCTGGACTTCGCTGACATTTCTTTTTTCATCTAGGCTTTTACATAAATTTGCCTGTTGGAGGAGTTGCAGCCGCTTCCATTATTTTCTTCTTCCATACACCTGACAGAGCTTTGACAACCAAGGCTACATTCAAGGAGAAGCTCCTGCAGATAGATCCCATCGGTACGATCCTTCTAATCTGTACCATCACTTCATACATCTTGCCACTGCAGTTTGGTGGGCAGACGAAGGCATGGGACTCCAGTACTGTGATCGGTCTTCTTGTCGGCTTCCCTCTCATGGTTATTGCCTTTATGGCGTGGGAATGGTTACAAGGAGAACGGGCTGCCTTTCCGCCGCGCTTGATGTCGAACCGCCTCATCCTTGTGAATTCAATCTACGCATTTCTTTTCGCAGGTTCGTACTTTATCATAGTCTATTACCTTCCTTACTACTTCCAGAGCATTCAAAACGTCAATCCTACCATGTCTGGCGTACGCAACCTTCCTTTGATTGTCTCAATGTCGTTATCTATCATTGCCTCTGGTGGCAGCATCACCAAAACTGGTCATACTGCTCCTCTTATGGTTGTCGGTGGGGTCCTTGCAACCATCGGTTCGGGGCTGTTGTACTCGCTGGACATCGGTACAAGCACAGGCAAGTGGATTGGATACCAAATCGTCGGCGGGGTTGGATGGGGATTGGCCTACCAGGTTCCCATCAATGCGGTGCATGGTACAGTGGTTCCTAGTGATATTGCAACCGTGACGGGTGTTATCGTCTGTGAGTAGTTTGCCTACTACTTCTTGATTATCCGATAGAAACCCGCTAATACACCTCATCTCTCAGTCTTTCAAACTGTCGGGGGTGCGGTTTTCGTGGCTGCAGCACAAGCTGCCTTCGTCAACCAGATTATCATCAAAGTTGCCGCAACCGCACCGAGCATCAACTCGGCCTTAGTGGTCTCGACTGGGGCGAGTGAGCTGCGAGACGTCTTTACAGCTGAGCAGATGACTGCTATTTTGCCTGCTTACATGACTGGTCTCAAGGTCGCTTACGCCATTTCGATCGCTGCGGCGGGAATCGCTTTCTGTCTCAGCCCCTTCAACAACTTCAAGAAAATTGACGCCCATGCAGCAGCAGAAGGCTCTGAGAATGCCCCCATCGGTGCGGCTGTGGCTGTGTAATCGCCTTGCTCTTGTCAAGGTATTTCTACTTTCTGTGGCATATTTAGATCTGTGTTTGAGGTGCCTCGGGTTTGTGTCTGGCAGCCGAGCGCAGCCAGGGGCTTAGCCTAGTATGAGCTAGTGCGTCAGGCATGAATAAGGAGGGAACTTTGAAAATTAGCAATGTATCATAGGTGAATCAAGTGAAGCTGACCAGACGGTACGGAAATTCAGAGCTTTATACATTTCGTTGATTAACATACTAGGTTCCAGAGTGGACGAAGGGAGTGTAATGAACTATACACGTTGATTTCGAGACCAACACGGCAGAACTGCATTATCGCACGCTGCGGAGATTGGAAATGTTGAGACCGCGGAGTTACTACTTGAAAAAGGCGCTCTAGTATCAGCCCGGTAGTATAGCTCTAGTAACTAGCATCATCATAGCGGAAAGAGCCCAATACACTGGGCGGCAATGAAAGGACACAAACACATTGTCGAGCTACTTCTACGATATGGTGCCAATCCAAATGCGAGGAAAACATCTGGACGCACCCCCATACAAGAAGCTGCTGCTGCGAGTCACAATGAGCTTGTGGAATTTTTGGTGTCTAAAAAGGTGGACATTAACACCCAGGCTTACTCCGACGTATGTGCATGGTCTAATCCCCATAAAGAGTATCTAAAAAGCTAAAACTATTTTTGATAGGGCTGGTCATCTTTGCACGAGGTTGTTCATAGGCAAAATATCCAAGTGGTTAAGCTTTTAGTTGACCATGGTGCTCTCTTGAATGTTCGCTTGACAAGTTCCAAAGCACCACTCCATATGGCCGTGGTTCAACAAAACATTCCCATAATGGAGATACTACTCAAAGCGGCTGATCCAGATGTATTAATGAATGAAGATATCACGCCTCTTCATTTAGCTGGTGCCGCAGGATGGATTCCGGGAATTGAGCTGCTAATTCAGATCGGCGCTGAAGTTAATGCCAGAGATTCTTTAAAACTCGAGACACCGCTTCACAAGGCAGCGAGAAACCGTGAACTGCATGCCATAAAAAAGCTACTCGAACTGGGAGCGAATCAACTAGCGATAAATTGTGATGTGCAGAACCATGATGATATCTTGAACTGCGCTCAGTTGAATCCAAAAAACTGGGCTGTGGACAGCTTTTGGGGTGCATATCTCATGTCATTACACTCGGGTACTATAAATTGAAAGGTCATCTCTATGTTTTTCACTTTTCTCTACGCCCTACAGCAGTTCATAACCACCAAAATGGCATGGAATCGTCCAATGTGAGCCGATCATCCATATTATCGAAGCCTTGCACATTAAGAGTGACAGAATTGGAGTTCAACAGGTCCTCAGCCATCTTAAGGTCAACCACTGAAGACATAGCTAGCCATATGGGAATGTATCGATACTGAATATCATGTACCATTGACTTTCTCTCTCTGGGTGTGGATGTAAAGTCACAATGGAAACCTGACCGTAAGAAATGTTTCTATTGAGTAGGCAACACTGGCTATAGGCATTAGAGTGGGGATTCCCCTTCCAGGATACGGTTTCTATCCGGGCTTCTGTCCCCTGTCACTTTGCCAGGTGAACAACGACCGATCCAAAAGAAGGGTCGCTCAGATTATAAGCGACTACGCACATGACATATATAATGGAATCTGAGAGATATTACATAAAATCTGACTTGAATTCTGGCGGGAGTAGGGGGGAACCTTCCAGGAAACGCACAATATAGTCACCACTGAACGTAATTTCAATTCACCTTTACTTATAAAGATTCGTTCTCAAGAGCACTGTTTCAGATCTCCTTTAAATCTCAATTCTCGCTCACTATAAATTTTTAGCATATTCCTAAAGATATAACCTTGGAAGTTCGAACGCATAAGCGCTGACTATATTAGAGTATCCCTCTTGCCTCATGAGCGTTGCTCTTTCCCTTTTCGGGTGAGATATGGTAATTAGTTGCTCGTGAAAGCGCGTTTGCGTGTGTGGTTCTTTAATTTTAATCCTCCCAGTCAGTCCTTGTCTCTTCCTTCTCCCTTCAACTTTCACACTTCCTATCACAACCTTGGGTACCGTCCCAAAAGTAAGCTTCCTCAGCAGAATGACAATATTTGTGAGACAAAAAGCTGACTACTACTTGTCAAGTTACAGATCAAACCTCCAGATATTTTCAACAAACCCCATCATTATTCCCACCAACAGTGAGATACATCCCCGTCGACGACCACAATATAAGGCAAATCTGACAAGGAAAAGTGGCCGATACTCGGCCAATCCCAACGTTCACTGATGAGCAGCTTGACCTGCTCACCCAGTTACGAGTACGCGCAGATGACAGAGCATACGCCTACCAGAGCATCATGGGCGTCACAGCAGGCCTCATAAATCTTCACCTGGGAGACATCCCACACAGCTCTCACCTGGTCCCGGTCATGCTACAAACACTGGAGGATAGAATGCTAGGTCTCCTCGAAGAGCTATTTGAGCTGTTGGCTGAAGCGCAGATGGATGAATGGACTGAGTGATGGATCTTGCGGACCGTTGGCTGAAAGAGATATTCGAAGAACTAGTGCAGGGGCCTCTGGAAATACTGTGGATTTGACGTTACTTCCCACTGAGATCACTCTCCTAAGGGCCCTGTTTAAAATGCAGAAAATTTTACTTGTTGTAATGCCATTCCATTATCTACCTTTCTTTCATTGGTAAAGTTTTAAGATTAGCTTTGTAGGTCAAGCCAAACTAGAATAAGCTCATTTGGATTTCTACTACTATCAAGCTTATTGCCTCCTTGAGTGCCTCATGGTAGGTCATATTACATTTCAGGTTTCTTTGTTTCAGGCCTTAGTCTCACTTTGCTCTTACAGTTTGTTGATATTACTCTTCAACTTGCTCTCCATGAAATATAATTTTACTATCATTTATGGCTTACCTTCTTGGTCAATTGCACATCCTAAGTGACCTGAAGGTACTAATAATCCAAGGTGAAATTCTCGGCCTAATGAGTTGTATTTGTGACAAGACAAAAGGCTAACTAGCAGTGGTTGTTTTATAGTATCAACCCGCATTCTGACGCGAGGCAACAAACCAACTTCTAGCTGCCAACAGTGAGATAAGCCCTCTGGTAATAATCGCGTCTCAAACAAAAAGACCCCACGAAAGCGGTGACCCGCCCGGAAAGCCGGAGAGTCAAGCCAACAAGATGATGATCAGACAACATCCACGGGGTCGATCGGGGATCCTATCCAGTTGTCGGATTCAGTGGAAATCTCCAACCAATCGATCCAGTGCCGTTTATAGAACCAACGGCTATCACTAAGAAGGTGCCACCACGTCCCGCTGGAGATACAATTATCTCCGCTCGACCCATTCAATCCCAGATCCTACGACAAATGGAAGGACTGATCCACGGAAACCTATCACTTCGCGGCTCCCCAGCCGACATGCCCATTCTATTACCGACGAAGTCAAATGGAAGCCAAAGAACGTACACCTGGCGGATGACGCCGCCATTGTCTCCCTCTGCGTCCATGACAAAACCACGGAGCTACACACCTAGCCTGAGACTTCAATTCTAAGGGCGAAATCAGGAAGGTCAGGGTACCGATTGGACCGACCATGATGCTCGCAGAACGGGCTCTGGACCGTCCCAGTGTGGAGGGACTGGTACATTTTCGCCAGCGGCAACAACGGCGCAAGATAGATTCTCAACAACGACCCGAGCGCATCGGACCGATTCATGGGTGGCTTAGTACTACCGGGAAATGACCCGGTATTCACTGCAAACATGACCCGGTATTCACTGCAAACATGAAGCTAGACGGCTACGCCCACCTGAAGGTGAAGAAACCGAACAAAGCTCAGGATTGGGTCACGTACGCCAACCAGAACAAAATCTTCTTTGAAGGTAACTCTCACTGCCACGAACCAGTCATCATCCTAGATGACACCGAGGACGAGGGGATGATCACAACCTTACAGGAACAATTCCAGTAAATATAATTTCACTATCACTTGTGGAAACGATTGCTATTATGCGCACAGTGTACCGCATTATAGGGCGGTATGTCGGTTCGGAAGAAGCGCCTGCACCAGATATCCTACGGAATATGGAAGCGAAAATGACTCCGAGAGATGCACCCCGGGTAAAAACAAAAACATACAACAGTGAGGATTCGCTGGTGGTCACCCACCCAACTACTAACTCACCGGCGTGTGGCTTAAGTACGGCTGAGCGGACGGGAAGCCCTGTTTTCCACACCCTATGGTCGTATGTATCTATCATATTACGTGTAAGAGAGAAAGGTGACGTGAGAGCAAAGGCTCCACGGATATCGAAATACACAAGAAGGGTATGTGCAATGGTATAGGCGACGAAATCGAGAAGTCCGGGAGGGCTTGATATAGCGAGCCGGAGAGCGACATGGAAAAACAAAAGGCAAACGCAACTGTGGTGGCCATGGACTAAGAAACAAACTCACCGGTATGTGGCTGGAGCGACTTCGCGTACTTCTCATGCAAGTGCATGATCGGTCTTCTCTTCTGTATAGAGGCAATCCGGAGAATTCGCTCTTTAGCAAGTTTAGCGTGTGAACCACTAATTGATGAAGCGTATTAACATACCGGAAATTACCGTCGAATGCGCGATAGTCAGGCACCATCCAGTCAGCGGAGGGCAGCTCGATATTTAGATGTGTAGATGATGTCTCCATTTCAGGCATTTCTATTGCCCGTTATGCTGACGCGCAAGCCGACTTCACTTCCACTCGAGTCGCGAAGGCGGATTTGAAACCCGCAGATCCCATGTTCTACGAGAGTAATCTCAGCGATCCAAGCACGTTGCAATGTATATTGGGGAGAGAGAAATGGTTGCAGGGACCCCAGTGACAATCACGCCTGCTCGCTTCAGCGAAGAATACTGGGGAGAAGAGCAGTTCTGAACACAATGAAGGACGTGTTGGAATGATATTGGAAAGTTATAAATAACAGGGAATATTCTAAAGTAGCGCAACCCCCCCGGGGCTGTGAAAGATGAGATTATGTAATTGAGATGAGCCACGCCAAATAGTTATAATACAGGAATATGATACAAGAATGTCTAATGATCTCCCTCCCAAGAAAAAAGAAAAAGAACCAGATCTATCAGTAGTGTACAGAGTTGTGCTTTGACCTAAGCACCCGTAACTCTCAGCACAAATTCATATACGCCAAGCGTGATGATAGCTGAGGGTAAAGAACGGAGCATGTGAGGAGCGAGGCCTCCATACAAGCCCGCCATACCTTCTTCTTTAGCGATGGTACGGAAGCATTGTACTAGGCCTGTGTATTTGGGCTGGCCATGTTCCACAGGTGCCTGGCGCAATCGTGTTCGGATAACCTAAGAATGTAAGCGTGAGACCAAAATAATTGCCTTGGAGTGGCGTACCTCATGAGGATATGTGATTAGACCTGCCACTAGCTTAGCGGAAGACGCGGCACCACTAGTACTAACCCAATGGAAAACTTCGTTCCAGAAGGGAGTCCTTGGCCCCTCGGTAGCTTCTAATGACCGATTGAGCCGAGTTTTCAACTGTTCATAGAGCACCAAGTGTAGAGCCGTTTCAATCGAGCCCAGATAGCTTGCGCTCAATCCTCTGTAAAAGCCACCTAGCCCCTCAGTCCGCATGACTTGCCTGATGCAATCAATGCTATTGCGATATCGACGAGTCGAAGGACCACCGGTGTTTGTTTGTGTTTTGTCAAGTTGCAGTCGTGTTTTGACAAGCCATATTGGATTCGTTGCCGTAGAAGTTGCGAGACCTGCGCAGATTGCGGCTTGAGCGTGGACCATGGCGGAGTCTTCCGTGTGTCCCATGAGTTGAGCTCCAACACGTTTGCAATTCCCGTATACGTAAAACTTGATCGCGGTCGCCGGAACTACACCTGCCATGCTTGGACCGAGGCCCCGAAAGAAAGCTCGCCAGCCTTCAGCACGATAGATGGAATTGATAATGCGGAGCGTTTTATGATTTGATCGTTGAAGAGGCCGTGAGGAGGCATCGGAGCCCCTATTTTGTGGTTGGTAAAAATCGGACTGAAGACGTGTTCGTAAGACATCAAGAGGCGAAGTCACTATCGCAGTAGCCATTCCACCGCTCCTAGATAGATGTCAGAAGAATCAAAGATGATAGTAGCTGGAAAAGACATACGCGCCAGCAAGAAGGTGCACCCAAGAACTGACGGCCTTCTTTGTCGTGATAACAGGGATACTCTGTTCCTCTCCTTCTGTAGGACCATACCGAGCCTGAGCTTTACCCTCCATATTTGCGTAGTATTTTGATGAAGATTGAGATCGCGAAGGGCGAGTCTGGACACTTTTTTTCGGCGATATGCTTTTCCGCGATTCAGGATACAGGATCACGTGCATGGTCTTATCATCACGTGGTTGACCCTCCTATCACATCACATCTATTCAAATCCTAACAATTCCCCGGGGCCAACCTTGGAGATCTTGGAATATGTACCTACTAGGCCAAAAGATCATAATCAAGTTGTCTGGTTATCGATACAACTGTATATATATATGGGACTTATACATAAATCCCTGTCGGATAAATTGTGTGTGGCCCTGGTGCTGTAATCCAGACGGGAACTCAGGCCGCTGCCCAGGTGCAGCTGTGTGATTACATAAGAGCATTTAACCACTCGGCCAAAAGATCATAGAGACAATCTGAACCTCCGATTGTCTTAGAATAGATAATGAGCTTAGTTTACTCTCATAGCATTTGGCTAGAGAGAATTGCATTTTGATAATGTAGACTAGGTTGGGGCTCCTTGTGAAACAGCAGTCGGCACCGTTCATGCAACTTAGTGGAGTGACGGTTCACTTTTCGTACAACGGCGATACTGACGTCCACTCCTTACGTCCGAATCCCACTTGTTCTTTTTGGTAACCCACGAACCACCGCTCGAATGCTTGTCGGGTGTACAAACGCTCAGGTGCTCCTTCTCCTTCTCCAAAGTAATCGAGGATACGATCGCAGTACATCCAGATTGCCTCGTAGTGCTCTGGGGAGAGATCTTTCTTGTCTTTGCGTGCGACGATCACAGTACCGATCCCACTTTGCCAGGCAGGGGGCGCAAACCCGGTGTTTGGGTCTACATGGATGTATGTGATAGCCTGGTTATCGAGATAACCAGTTGTCCCATTGTCCACAGTTCCGACGCGGTGGACGACGATGGGGAAGTCCAGCAAAGCTGGCACTGGCGGGACACTATTGGTGAAGATAGGGTGGTTCGAGGGGATGGTAGTTGCCGAACATGGGAGACCTTTATCGCCCTGGCATCGGACTGTCACCGCTTTGATTGTGTCTCCCGGAGAAGAGGGTGTTTGGTTGGAGGGTGTGGCCTGGTTAGCTGTAGATGGGGCTGTAGGAGAAGGCACGGGGGGCTTGGACACTTGAGGACGCGGCATTGAGCTTGTGTCTGGCTCCGAGTCTGAATCTGTGTCAATGTTGTCCCATTTCGAGTAGTCAATTGGAGGCATCGTGGTGGATTTGGCTTGTGCGAGAATCCGGTCAACCTGGTGATTGATTGATTCTTGACAAACGGAGATGGGTAGCTGTGGTAGCTGTAGTATTGATCAATGAGATGTGATTGGTGGAGAGGAAAGGCTCTAAAAGTTTTTAAAATATGTGGAGATAAGATAAGAAGCACGTGACTGAATTCATTTCCAAGGTTACCAGACCGCTCAGCTTTTGAGACGGTCTTTCTGCCTTGGGCAGATGGGACCTCTGCTTCTCACCTACTTCTGGTCTTCCACTCTCTCGGTTGGTTCGCTCAATACAACCTATAGTTTCTTTCCCGCCTTACGATTCTCATCAGTAGCAAGCTGGACCGCGGGGTGAGAATAGACGAAAGAAAAAGAGAGTACGCAATGTGGAGAGAGAGACTACGGAGGCTGCTATACTTCAATAAGACGGACATTGCCGGGTGATCCATTGAAGGCCGCAGCGCATGATTTCAGGAGCTCCTGATACAACGCCTGCCAACTTCAGATCGATGAGGTTTTTAGGTCAACCGCAGGAATGGTGCCATTGCAAATTTGGAGGTCTTCATTCTTAGGTTCTCTTCGCAATTCCTATGCTAGTCAGGGCTCCTCTCAACCCCCCCAACCCAATTGTTGTTTGAACTCAGGCTCCCCATAGATTTGGACTGAACTTTGAGATATTTTCACATAATCATACAAGAATCTGGGCCGAATGGGACTTTATCACCAGATTTGAAAGTCTCTGTGGCCTTCTTGGTATCCATCAAGTCATCCCAGTAGATATGGTGTATGAAACCGCCTCTCATCTCCTCGAATACGTCTGCCATGATTCCGAGGCACTCGGGATCCGCTTCTGCCAACGCAAACACAGTAAGTGATAAGCGTTTCTGCTCGGTCAATTTGGAATTCCCTTCATAAGTTTGCACCCATGTTGGATTCCTGCACTTCTTCAAATTGTCTTCAATCTCCATGAACAACATATAGCAGCGTGCGAGGACAACTATGTAGTTCAGACTTGATAGCGGCCTCATTTCACCACAAATGTCGCTTATGAAGTCGAGCCTGAGTACACTCAAGTACGCTATAAGGTCAAACTCGCCTTCGGGATGTGTATTGCTCCAATTTCCAACCGTATAGCCCTCTGGTGCAGTTGTTTGAAGAGCATTCATGACTCCAGCGGTATGGGGATCCTTTGACTCAGATGGCAACTTAGATGAGGCTGCGATGATGTCCTCATCACTCCATCCACGGGATCTGGCACGTTTAACGAGGTCAGTATCGGCCAAAGTAACCTTTCCGGTCACGCGGTCTCTGCTTTGCTTGACCTTAGCGAGCCGCATAAATGCTAGTCCTGTAGAGATAGGGAGCTCTTCGTCGGGGATTCGAGCCGGGGCCCAGTTTGCACGATTAAAGACCTGCAGTAATGTCCTTTCCTTGTAAAATCGATTGACACTCGGGTCTAACAGGTCATGCAAGTCCGTTGCGTTTCGGGCAAACCGTCTTTTCTGTGCTCGGCTCTGGAAGAACTCGCGACGAGAGCGTTGCTCGCCAACCAAACCCTCGAAAGCCTCCACAAAATGGGAGGTTGGTGCCTTTCCATCCACAAAGACGGTGTTCTGGAACAATTCCACAACGGAGTTCCACAGCCCTACAGGTCGCGAAAGAAGGCCTTTCTGGACCAGCATATTGTGTAAATGAATGACGCACATGGGCTCAGGGACGGAATCCCAAATACGCAGAGCCATGCTGTGTGTCAGCTCGAGTGCCTCTGAAAGGCCCGCACCGCAGAGAAATGGACAATATTCCCACAGACCGTTGGTGTTGGTGTTTGAAGAACGCGATGGCGGGATATCCGTCAAGCCGTACATGTACTTGCTCTCCCCAAGCCAGTTGATCAAGTCCATACGAACGTCAATCATGAATTCTTTAAGTGATTTGTTCCGACTGGGGTCTCCATGAAGCGTAGCATCCTTGTCGAACAATTGAGAAAGGATGTCCACTGAGCTGCAGAATCCCTTGCCGAATCTTTTGTTCTCGCGATCCATGAAAAGATCTACATCTCTTCGAGGCCGAAAGTTTTTGGCAGCTGGCTTCAAGACATGGCCGGTTAAAACACTGATCGACCAGCCACGAGAGACTGCGAGGGAGTCTACGATGCACTGTAGTTCAAAAACATGATGTGGAAGAACTTTTGACCTGATCTCGGTCCCAGGCTTCTGTACCGCGAGGTGAGTGATGTCTCCAGCAAAGTCATTCATTCCAAACAACCGTCGATGTTGATTCCAGGGGCCGGTTCTGGACCAGTCAACCGTCTCAAGTGGAATGTTTTGTCCCCTCATTGTCCGACGCTGAACAACAATTGATGAAAACACATTGACTAAGTCGTATAGCCAATTAATGGTAAAGGACCGGCGCCATTTTAAACGTTGGTCTTTGCTCGCTCGTAAGAGGTTGAGATATGGGTCCCAATCTTGGATACTTTTGAGCATGGGCTTGGTAGGCTTCCCGCTGCGCGTCCTTTGATAGTCGGTGATAAAGTCGACGAGATCCTGATAGGTGTACATCAAAAATTCTTCTCTCACATCAATATTGGATTGCGGGGACGTTTGGTCAAGAGTTCCATCTGGATTGAATCGATTGATTGACAGACCGAACATACCATTAGCCTTGTCAGGATCTCCACGTGTGAGGGTTTGCATGACAGTATCAAAAGAGTCATGCCCAGGGAACTCAACAAAGATCTGCGACTGAGCATCCTTGATCATTCCGATGGCAACCTTGCATAGACTTGAAGCAACGGAAGTATTCATGTCTTGATAGGCCACACTGTACCAGGCGCCCTGCAATTCATGGCGGAGCCGTACTAGCTGCTGGGTGATTGAATAAACAGCCATCAAATAATCGGTGATCATGCCGGTTTCATCTTCAATGATGCGATAACTCTCCAGGGGAATATCCTGTGGATCTGAACCAGAGGTGCTCTCCACTGCCTTCTCTTTCCTCTTCGGCTTTCGTCCCCGTTTATTTTTCTTTCCTTTCTTGCTGGGCTTTTGTTTCGCACGCCTGGCTGCCTGGCGAATGGCAGCCTCGGGGGTGCCAGGTTCCTCTTCGCCGCCATCGTCAGCATCTGCATCCGCATCCATCTCGCCCCCGCCTTCCGTTTGGCCGTCCAGGCTCAACATCGAAAATGTGTTGGCAAAGATAACCTGCTCCTCATCTTCATCGAATGTGCCAGACGTGTCAGATGAGCCTTCCTTTACCTTCTGCCACGTCTTCCCCCCAAGAAGATCGAAAGCGTCCGACAGGCCTTCTATCCAATGTTGATGTGACGCATTGCTCTTTTGGATTTCTGGATCTGGATTAGAAGCGGTGCTGTGGAGATAAAAGTGCTGTGTTCTTTTCCTAGCATCAATGACTGATTCAAATAGCCGAAAAATGGTCGTCGGAATCGGGTAAATATGCTTCGCGATGAGCTGCGAGAGTGACTTCAGCGTTGACAGGGAGATAGCTGCGGTGAGGATTGTGCCCTCCGTGCTGTTAGACGGAAACTTTTTCATGATATGAGCGGATGCATGGATGATCCAGTAGACGAGATATCTCTCGTCCCGTTTGTACTTGAGATATGTGTTGTGGTCGGCCATGGTTAGATGGTATCAGGGATCAAGTAGCCCGACGAGACCTTGAGTGAAAGCAGGTACACAATAGCTTTGGGGAATCAGGGTTCAAAACCCCTTATCTAGGTGCAATGATGCCTGAGTGCCTTATTTTAAAAAGGCAGAAAAATTACAATACCTAAATTACTATTACACATGCCTAAATAATCAAAGTACCCTTATTCTCCTGGCGTTCTCAAGTCCAAGAAATGAAGCATTTGAACACCATACAAATCGATGTATCTCCATATTTCTAGGTGGTTGCCAGTCCAAAAAAAAAATGAAATATGGAGATACCTGATTTGTATGGTGGCCAAAGGCTTCGTTTTTCTGCAATAATAATTTACATACAGTACACTGTAGAGAGCGATGTAAAGAGCGGTGCTGCTTCAGGCATTCAGGCACCCAACTGCACCTACATAAGGGGTTTTGAACCCTGGGTCCTATAAGTCTTCGTACGTGATCAGCAGATTCACAACGGAGAGAAGTCGCTGCAACTTTTGATTGACGCGCGGACTGCAAATTATTATATAATGATATTCCTCTAAGCGGATTTTCATTAAGTCATAACAGGCTATAGTGTTCACAAGCATAGTCCCGAATTATGTACGATATATCACAGCGCCAACATCACATTGTCAACTAGCCTGGATATGTAGTCTACGTCTACCATCGAATACATAAGCAATCTCCGTTCACTGCCATGCTCCAATTCCCCTTAAGTTATCTGTGTTTTGCGTCCATATTGTCGTATATTGCGACTACTTCTGTATTTAATACCCTGGAATTCAGAGACCTTCCACTATACTATTTGGTACTACCTCCTCATTCCGTTTACGCAGGTCCAATCCGATTATTAACAAGAATCGATACGAGAAGAAAATAGTACGGAGTATGTATTTAGATAAAATAAAGACCATAAAGTGAGAAGAAAGAAGAGACCGAATTGACCAAAACAATTTCCAGGTGCGCACATACTAACAACATTATACAGAGCCCGAGATAATCTAAACAGATCAAAGTTTGCTGGAGACAAGGTAGGGAATGTTCTTAGCCTTATATAAATCCTTGTGCTCAGATTTGATGATATCCGCACCCTAGTTATGCGTTAGTTTCGTTCTAGGAGCCCGTGGATTCTCACTAACCTTCTCGCCAATCATGTAGACCGAGTTTTGGATACGGCAATCAGGAATCACAGGGATGACAGAAGCATCTGCAATTCTAAGGTTGCGCACTCCATGAACTCGCAGCTTTGAGTCAACAACACCCTGGTGGATGCTCTTCGAGAGACGTGCGGTGCCGCATGGATCTATAAAGTAAATCGTTAAGACATGTTTCGAGAAATTGGAAGGAATAATCTTACGGAAGCCAGTCTGGCTGCGGTCCAAAACAGCCCGGTTCATATCATCATCGGAATCAAGGGGCATCTTCCAGGGGTACTCCGAGATAACAATGTCCTTGAACCTAGCACCCTTGGTCAAGAGATCGTATGTCCAGCGCACACCCTCCCGCATGGCCAGAATATCCAAGTCATTGCCAAAGAAGTTGAGGTTGATATTCGGCTGGACCTGCGCATTGGAGTTGTTCAGGGTGACTTCACCCTCGGAAAGTGGTCGCAGCAGATCAACAATGACAGTCATGTGATTGCCCTTCTCGGGCATGGGGTAATGCCACTGGAATGCGGAGCTGAACAGGCCGACGAAGTCCAACTCGAAGTGAGGTTGCCCTGCTGGGCCGAAAGGATCCAGTCCCCCGTTGGCAGCCTTGGCCTCGCGGTAGGCAGGGTACTTCTCCAGACGTTCGTCAATTCGAGGGAATCCAACAAGTTCCAAGAATCCGGAGCTTGCGGGGCCAGTCTTGTCCTTCTGGTAAGTGGACAATGCCTTGTTATTGAGAGGACCGGCGCGGAGGATATGGTTATCCAGGCTGTACCCTTCCTTGACTTCAAGAACGAAAGGCACAATCGGGTGGTCCAAAAGATGCTGGCCGACGTGAGGGGACTCCACAATGGGAGTGATTCCGTGTTTGGCCAGTTCCCCTGCTGGACCGACTCCACTGAGCATGAGAAGCTTAGGAGTCTCAAAGACACCCTGAGACAGGATGACTTCTCGGCTGGCGTAGACGTTGATCTCGTGATCGAGGGTATCGCTTATCACAGTAACACCGGAGCAGATGCGGGTGGCAGGGTCGATGAGGAGCTTCTTCGAGTGAACGCCGTAGAGGATTGTCACGTTAGGCTTGTTCTTAAGGTAGAGGAAGCTACCCTGGCGCTCGCCGTGGTGGATGGTATCAACACAGTGGGTGAGACCCTTCATCTCGCCAGAGTAGATGTCCTCGGTCAGAGGCTCACCCTTGGAAACCCAGGCCTCAGTGAGCGCATCACGGAACGGCTTCATTTCCGGAACCAAGTCGGCATGGGAGATCTGCACAGGGCCTCCGGTTCCAATATTGCTCAGTTCGGCCGGATACAGCTTCTCGTCGTCATGGTAGGTGGCGCATTTGCGGAGGTACTCCACACAGGAGTCCCAGTTCCAATCGCGGCCACCGAAGGCCTCCCAGTCGTCAAATGTAGGCTTCGATCCAGGAATCCAGGTGAAGTAGTTGGCGCACGAACTGCCACCAAGGGCCTTTCCTCGGGTGTTGGGCTTTTCAACCCGCTCATAATCATCGCGCTTGATCATGGTTGTCTTGTAAGACCAGTCGTACTTGCTTCCGCGAAGGGTGAAAGCCTTCGACGGCGTGGTGATTTGCTCGATCTGATCAGGGTTGGGAATGCCGGCTTCGACAACAAGAATACGGACGTCTGGGTTCTCAGCAAGGCGACCAGCAATTGCATTGCCAGCGGTACCACCGCCGACAATGATAAAGTCGTACTCAGAGCCGTTCGAAACGAAAGCCATGGTTTGAGATTGGCTGTTCTTGATGATGAGAATAGGTTGAGAGTGAGGTTTGTTCAAGGGCTGTGAGATTGTGAGATTGTGTTTGTGTGTGTTGAATAGAAATGGACGAGGGATCGCCTCGATTTTATATTCCGCTCTTCATCGCGAGAATGTTTCCAAACCGTCTTGCCGCTCTTCCGAGTTACTAGGAACATCTTGGCTAGAGCAGGTCCTGGAACCTTGAACTGGTAGGGCTGGATGGAAGGGTGGCTTGCATGTAACCGTGCATGGAGGTGAAGAAAGGTGTTCTAGAAGGAATGTAAGCTGTTTTCGACCCCTCATGAGGGGGAAACCCTCCCCGCACGAGTTAGTCAGATCCTCTGGCCAATCAGAGTCGCGGTAAAAGTTATCGGGAACGGCCAGAACTCGGCATTGGCTCGGTAACCGCCTTTGGCGCCCGATCGGCATGAGGCTTTTCAAAAACGCCCGTTCAACTTTGATTTTGTCTCAAGCCCCTCACGTCAAGATGTAACGGACGGACTTTGGAGACGGATTTGAGGTTTCCCTCATGAGGGGGGTGGCGTCAAGGTCTTGACTCCTCTCTGAGGACCAACCTAATAAAAGGAAGGCTGTTTCCCAGAAGATGGACCATTTATAGCATACATAATACCAATTGAAGTCGAATTCCCCAGAGAAACAATTCCAATGACGAACCATACTTTTACGTTGGCAGAAGGTATAGTACCAAATATATTAAGACATTTAAACAACGTTCCGACTCTGACACCAGACAGGCCAGCCAATTGCGGACCCGTCCGTCAGCACCACGTTGCCTACTTTTGGTGGCGGCGGCCTCACGACACTGGGTGACACGCTTCTCATTGAGACACTTTCCCATTTCAACCGCGAGCGTATCCCCGAAAGGTATGAGACCATTGAATTTGATACTTGGAAGGAAAATATGTTCTAATGCTACACAGAGTGGTTCATGCTAAAGCTGCGGGCGCTTGGGGAGAATTTGAGGTTACAAATGACATTTCTTCCCTCACGTCAGCCAAATTCCTCAATGGTGTTGGAAAGAAAACCCCCGTTTTATTCCGTTTAAGCACTACTGGTGGTGAAAAGGGTAGCGCAGACACTGTCCGCGATGTGCGAGGCTTTTCTGTCAAATTCTTCACTGAGGAAGGTAATCATGATATTGTAGGGAACCACATTGTAAGTGCTCACCCCCGACTCTTACATTCTATATTCTAATGTCCCCGAAGCCAGTGTTCTTTGTTCGCGATCCTGTTAGGTTTCCTTCTCTCAACAGAAGTCATAAGAGACATCCTGCCACCAACCGGCCGGATTGGACCATGGTGAGTGCTAATTGAAGGGTTCATATTTCTGATGAAGCTAACTATTTAGTTCTGGGATTTCCACACCAACCAACCGGAAAGTGTTCATGCTTTGATGCACCTTTTTGGCAATCGGGGTATTCCTGATTCCATCCGTCGAGTGACAGGCTTCGGTGTACATACCTTCAAGATGGTGTCGGCTGATGGTGGCTTCCGCTACTGCAAGTTCCACTTCCGCCCGACCCAGAGTATCACACACTTTTCTGGCCAGGAAGGTACTCGCATGGCTGGCGCAAACGCCGACTTCCACAATCAGGATTTATGGGATGCTATTGCTCGGGGAGATATGCCAGCCTGGAAACTTTACGTGCAGGTTATGGAGCCTGAGCAGGCTGAAACTTACGGCCGTGCTCTATTTGATATCACCAAAGTTTGGCCCCACAAGGAGTTCCCCTTGATCGAAGTTGGTCAGATGACTCTCAACAAGAATGTGGGTGGCTCTTTATCTTAGACACGAAGCAAGTGCTAACAACAGCCCCAGCCCGAGAACTATTTTGCCGAGATCGAGCAAGCCGCATTTTCCCCTTCTAACATGGTGTCTGGAATTGCAATGACACCTGATCCTAGTAAGTACACACTAATGTTGTCGTCAGAGTGGGACAGGGCACTAACGAGTTTCGTCCGTGCAGTGTTGCAGGCGCGCATGTTCGCTTACCCCGACGCTCAGCGATACCGTCTGGGAGCGAACTACACACAGCTTCCTCCAAACCGCGCAATCTGCCCTGTATACGCGCCATTCGAGCGCGACGGCATGGGAACTGTGACCCGAAACTATGGTGGTGACCCAAACTATGTAAGGAGTTCGCTGAGCTCTGGTATCCCCAGCCAGACTGTTTCCAACGTACGACACACTGAGCGCATCTTGCGCAACGCTGTTCTCGGCCAGAATGAAATTCTAGTTGATGACGAGGATTTCCTTCAGCCACGAGAGCTGTGGAACAGGGTCTTTGATGGGACCGAGCGAAGGCAGTGGGTGTCAAATGTGTCGGAGACTTTGGAAGACGTGCCTGAACAGCTCAAGGATGCTGTGACTGCCATGTTCAGCAAGGTCGATCCCCGTATTGGTCAATTGTTGGAAGCGAAGGCCAAGAACAGTTCGCGTCTTTAACTGTTTGATTCTTTAGACTTTAGACCTTGTTCCGTTATATATATAGATTATATTACATAGATTATGCTACTAAACGCCTTAACATACCCTTCTTACCCTCCTACCACCGAACTACTTACATTCTATGTTTCTCTCTCACACGTAACATGGTACATACGACCATAGGGTGTGGAAAACAGGGCTTCCCATCCGCTCAGCTGTACTTAAGCCCATTATTCTGTACGGTCAATACTTAATGCGCCCTTAGTACCTAAGTGGCATTCTAGGGTGAGTGCGGGTAATATAGGTGAGAAGTCTAGAGATTTGGGTGAGAGAGGTGAGAATGGGGTGACAATTCTCACCTGGTGGGTGGTAGGGACTAACTCATTCAGAACTTATGCTCGCCCTAAGCAAAAGAAATAAAACCAATATCCAGAGTCCTTCTTTTGCTCTACTTAGGTTTGCTTTAATTTGTTTTGTTTTAGAAAAATGTTCACCTAAAAGACTTCCAGAATGCACTCGAAGAGTTTATAGCATTTGTCCTTTTACGTGTATTTAGACGTGAATATCAAAACAAGAAGGAACGCGAAGATGGTACCATTTGTCACCACGAGCTAGCGCCCACTACGCCAGAAAATTCAACCCTTATCTAGACTGTAGTGGCCATATTTTGTAACCAGAACTGTGTTTAGTTTGCTCCTCCTCCTGTCCTCGTTGTTTTCCCTAGTCCTCTGTTGATAGCAATAAAAGTTGTACTATCCTCCCTTTCTTCTTCCTGCCTCTTGAAGAATTACCCTCCCATCCTGTTCCTTCTGATCTAGTGTATTCTTACACCAAACATTCGAATATATCATAGGAGAAAAATATCATTCGGGAAGGAACCTACACTCAATCAGGAAGAGAATGGAGAGTCCTAAAATGGCGGTCACCTTCGTAGGATGATACGCTGCCAGCCACATACAAGCACACGAGAACGCTATACGGGTACTACCTAAGAGCCGAGTCTACCTCCTTATACAGCTATGCACATAACACTATTAACATGACACTATTAGTTATTGGCACATGCGAAGGCTTTCCAATTCCGCGACGATTATCCGCGCATCTGTGGAAACTGGGAAGACGGGAACCATACGTGGCAGCTAGCGTATCGCTTATACGTATCGCTTATACATTGGCGTTTTCCATGACACTTCATAGCTCAATTACAGTAGAATTGGTCACATTTGGGTAAGTTGCTAACCCTGCACAAACGGACACCCGCTACTGCTAATCTGGTCCTCTTTGCTAATTTGGCGAAACATTGCCATCGGGTCATACCAGATATCAAGACTCTGTACCTGTAGTTTATCGTTGACCTTAGCTACTGTAAGTCCTTCAATATCAATCGGGCCACCGTGCGCTTGAATCTTGACCTTTTCAGAGGAGCTAGGATTGTAAGCATAAAATCAAATGATCATGGAAAGTAGTGACCAGATACCTATTGTATCCCACGTAATCGTGCTTCATCTCGCCCCAATGTCTCCACCGAAAGGCAACAACGGGAGGACCAGAGTATACTTCAAGTACCTCCCAAGCAAACGTTGGCATCATCCGCTTGAATGACTTGTGCGAATCGTTGAAATTGTTGTGTGCAGGATCATAATACTGGCTCGCGGTCAGGAGAGCATTATAGGTCCCCACTTCTAACATATGGTGACCTGTTCGTCGTTCACCACCATTCACGGAAACTGTGTATACGTCGTGATCGACGGTACGCCAGTCGGATAGGTTTGTCTTGAAGGAGGCTTCGATTTCCCAGTTCTTCACGAGATTTTCGACTAGGAAAGGGAGACTGCCGGGTTCGTGGGTCTTTGTCTTAGCTGTATGATGTAAGTAATAGAATTCAGATGATTAGGAACAAGAGGGGGGTACTTTTTTCATAAAAGGCTCTTGTCTTGGAGTAATCCGGAGCATTGCCATGGCGCCAGGCTGCACTGATGTCTTTAAGGACAGCATCTGGATCAAGCACGTAGTCAGGTAATTCACTCATTATGAAGTTTATTAGAGTGAGAACCAAGTAAGAAAATGAGACAAAAAGGAATGAGACTGGGAAATGTCGGTTTTATATGGCCCCTCTCCCATTACTCCCCGAGTCAATGAGCAATCTCAGCTCAGACAGGGATATGGCCCCCCGCTAGGCCTTAAGCAGGAACTGAGGCTTTTGTTATGGTCTAGTGGTAAAATTGGCTGTATCTTTTTCCCACAGTTATAGGCCCAGATTGTTCTAAATGCCCTTGAGTACTAGTCGGTTTGAATCGAAGCATACACAATGTTAGGTTCCCTCACACTTGTACGAGCCTATAATCGATCCTGAGGATATATAATGGACGGAAGAGCCACGCCCGGATTCGTTTAGATGACTAAAAAAGGAGTGGCCCGATGAACCTGATTTGAAGACAATAGTATGTATACACATGTTACAGAGAGTCCCGATAAATTGACATCCCCTAGGGGATTTGTCAGACTGAGATATGGTCTAGTGTTAAAATTTGCTGTAATTTTTCGCGCATCTTAGTCCACGATATTTTTGGTTAGTAGGATCTCGAAATGAACCAATCAGGTTAAATCTAACAAGGGTTATATATGGTCTATATGGAACATAGTATTTCCGCCTTATCCGCCCCGGTTTATATATTAAATCTCGTATCACCCCGTTTGTATCTCGTTCTTAATTTGTTCATAATTCGTTCTTACCTCTTATTACCCACACTCACTATAAGACAGACTTTCTTGCCACTTATTATTCAAGGATCCTCGAGAATTAACCGTGTAGAGTAATAGGCTTGTATGTACGGAGTAGTTAGTAGTCGGGTAAGCACCGCCTTGGCGTGGAACAGGGTGAGAATCAGGGGTGAGAATCACCCAAGCCGCGAGTCACACTGCACTGACCTATCTATAGCGCACGTGCACCTTTCTCGCCCCGCTCGCACAACTCCGAACCCCTAATTAATTCTCAACCTAATGTACTCTATAATACTCTTTCATTCTAAATCTAGCACATACGACCATAGGGTGTGGAAAACAGGGCTTCCCGTCCGCTCAGCCGTACTTAAGCCACACGCCGGTGAGTTAGTAGTTGGGTGGGTGACCACCAGCGAATCCTCACTGTTGTATGTTTTTACTATTTATTTATTTTTAATTATTTGATTCGTGGAAAGTCCCCTTTGCCGGCCTACTCAGCACCTTAGGGTATACCAGAGGCATTTGGCACATATTATTATAGATTCCTTTGGTTTATCAAATTATTCTAGGGTTGATACTTATTATAGAATAGGAAATTGCTAGACCGTGCGGAACACGCGCACGCGGCTCCCAGAAGGCTTTGGTGGTACTTTTATTTCAGCCAAGACATCTTGGTCCTCGAATAAGCTAGTCATGAATAGACGATTATGATAAAGAATGACTGTAAAAAGTTATAATAGTAAGGCAATGACACGAAGAATAAAACAAAAGAATGACACGAGGGACAGAGTAAAGGAATGACAAGTAAGAATGAGTCCACACCATGACGGCCGCGACATTAGCGAGACACTAGAAGTTATCAGTATCATAGATTTATTCATACTTGCCGCAGGCTGCACTCACAGATAAACCACAAGTTCCAAGCACCAGTTCTCGTGGAGCGCTTCAACTCCACCTTTAGCTTCAATCATTCTTTGTAAGCCATCACGGTGGATTTTCCAATCTGCCTCTGTACCCCAGTATCGCTGTGTGAACGTGATTAGCCAGTTTCCCACAGAAATACTCGCATTTGGCTAACATACCTCAAACGTGAGCAGGCGAATAACAGCAGCAAAAGAGTCGTCGCTTAACTCCTTCTCGGGATCACCAAGCCAGAGGCGTAGACTACGTAGTATCATAAGCCCTTTACCAGTCCCTACTAGGAGCTATCTTTCTCGCTAGTTGGGTATTGGTATTCCCAGATGTGACTTGCAAGCTCGTCCATATCTGTTGCCGTCAGAAGGAAATTGCTCTCCCCGTCTCTCTTGTCCCTTAAACAAACATCCGAAAATTGTATCTCTAGTTGGCCATTGACTCGAGGACATCCTGGACGGGGGTTGCGGACAATTTCAATCTTTTGGCTGGGCGATGGAGGCTTGTCATCGGCCCTTTCCCAGCTCTCCACCATTATCTTATTGCGGAGCACACTGATGGTGATGGCGGCATTGACGGTACTATCTGGATCGTCCAGCCAGAACTTCATGTCTTCGTGGAGCTTGGTGCGACGCTCCGACCACGCAACCTCGCCAACGAAAGTTGGCCACTTATGCGATCGTCCATTTGGCACCTCTCTTGGGCTCCAAGAGATATCGGCCTTCTTGGTTCGGGACTGGCCACGGACAGTTCTCATACCTGTGGGGGAGAGAAGGGGGTCGGCCACTCTTCTGGCCCAAGCAGAGAAGATGGCGTTAAACGCTCCGATGGCAACGGCATGGGCTGAAGACTCCATTTTTAACAGAACGGATTGAGAGATATGATCGTAGATTTCCCATGACAGCATCAGTAGTTTATCTCCCGAATTTACAAAATACTTAAGGAAGGAGAATTCGTCAATATCCATAATGAAATATGGGTTATATGAGCATCCAAATAGAACTTCTTCACGTTCCCATCTCTCGGACTCTTGTTCCAAAACCCTAAGACATTGATGGTACCCCTCATATCTGTATCTCCGTGTAGTTGGAGGAAGAACATCTTGAAAAGACATCATTTTCGCAGCTGAAGAGATGGAAAATGGAAACTCCCAAACGGCCGTAAGCTTGCCGTATTTTGTGGGTTCTATTATTAATTATGACGACAATCGCAGTTACTAATATACTAACATGGCTACCATGGGATATATGCACCTTCGTGCTTAAAGAGGGCTGATAGGGTGAATGTGTTGATAAAAAGCGACAACTTTATTTTCCCTTAAGATATATCGACATGTGCGAGGTGCAGGTGGTGGCCAGGGATGCCGAAGTGTCCGGGTCTCCTCCGGTCATCCGTCGCATTTATGCCATTGTCGGATATGCGGAAGACCCATAAGACCAGCAGATCAGACCCGATCTTTTCACACAGCCCACTAATAGCCCAAAAAATAAAGCATGTCATTTCCTTCTTGAAGGTGGACTTTCTGAGACTGCCATTGGTGCCCTCCGCACCATCGCCCAAAACGGTTGTCTTGAGTTATAGACAAAGCAAGGTTTATGAAGACTTACAAGATTGTCCTCGGCTTGTCTATGTTGAGCTTCGAAGAGATAGTTCACAATCCGGAGGATATTAATGCCGTCGATACCATGGGTCGCACTGCGTTAGCCTGGGCAGCCGCCCGGGGGGATACGCGAGCCACTGTCACACTCCTTAGTCACGGCGGCGACCCGAATATCGCGGATGTTCAATTATCGGGTCCTCTCTCAAATGCTGCTTCTCAGGGCCACGCCGTTGCAGTCCGTCTACTTCTGGAGGTGGGAGAACAACCGGATTTATGTCATCCTAGTGGTGAAAGGAAGGGCAGTCCGCTCAATTGTGCTACCCGAAATGCGACCGATATTCTGCTTCTGACATCTCTGCTCGACTTTGGCGCAGATGTGGATGCAAGTGGAAATGACGGGAGACCGGGCTTATTCATGCGGCAAGGATTGATAATACTGGGTTTGCTATGCTGTTATTGGAATACGGCGCCAACATCAACCCAATATTGGCTGACGGGTCAGCTCCTTTGACCACCGCAATCATCTACAGCAGTCATAGTGTTCCATGATTTTTTCCTTGATTGATGGCATGAGTACTCAATCTGCCCCCGTATGAAGGGCCCCAACCTTCTCCAGATCGCGGCACTATACGCTGATCCTGCCACGCTACAAATCCTGGCGGCGACGGATCATTTCCGAAGAAACTACGACAAACAATACACTCTTGGTGATTTTGGAAATCACATAAAGCAGCGTCCTGATTTTACAGAAAGGTTGGCATTGGCATTTGATGAACTACTAAGTGTTGTTAACCAGGTACCAGAACTGAGGAAGGTAGCCTCTCCGATATTTGCTGACTCTGGATTTGTCTCTTGGTGTCTATCTCGATCTAACTCGGTGTTGAAGCATCATCCCAAGCATGATTGCTTGTTTCCTTGATTGCTTAATAGTTATTTGCTATAGACTGAGCCCTTTGTTGGCCTTTGTTAGTATGTTTGCTTGATTGCTTGTTTGCTATAGATTGAGGCTTTGTTTAGATGGTTTTAGTAGGGTATATAAACCCCTAGATTTCTAGTTATAATAAATCATGATTCTTCCTTTTCTTTCTCCCTACCTAGTAGTAATCTCTACTCTCTATAACAACCCCTACCATCATTTTACTGGCCGGTGAGAACATATAGCGAGAACTTGAATAACAGCGACACTTGATTTCTTTGGTACACGTGTGATGATAGTGGATATAGGTTTGTGGGTCCTATCTATAACTCCTCCATTGAAACCGGACCTTGCCCTACCACAGGTTCAATAAATTCAAGCTGAATTATAAAGATGGAAAACTTTGCCGATAATCTGCCACTGGCCATCGAGCTTGATTAGCAAGTGGAAGTCGGTGTAGTCCAGACCGATTGCATCCTTCTCCATATCGACGCGAACGACGGCCGTAGTAGGAGTAATCGCCAGGACATCTATCCGAGCATTAATCTCCGAAGCACTACCGTGCTCATCGATAAAGTCGTACAGGGTCTTGATATCACGTAGAAAATTTGGGCCATGGAAGCCGTACATGATGGCATCGGAGTGAAAAGCTCGGGCTACTTCGGAAGAGCTGCCGACACGCATGCCATCGACATAATGTTTCTCGGTAGCGGCTACCGCGTCGTACTCGGAGGTTGGAATTGGTTTGATGTTGTTCGACATCGTGTTAGATCGTCGCGTTGATATATCTGAAGCTATTAGATTGTCTCAGTCATCAGCTTGCATCCAGTATTTTCCGCTAGGGTATCATTACCAAATGGGAGTTGATAAATGCGGCAGGGAGTATGGATTTGCTCAAACAGTGCATATTGCTGAGAATGGACTTCTTATGAAAGCTTCAATACCTATTTGTTCTTGGATTTAGACGGGGAGGCCAATCATATGTATTTGCGCCACACGACACAGAGCAACAATTACGAAGGTCTCTAAGCGGGGCTGGGCCAATAATATGTAATTGCGCAGATGACGCAGGTACCAACTTCGAAGATCTCTGAGTCGTGCTGGGCCAATAATATGTAATTGCGCAGATGACGCAGGTACCAACTTCGAAGATCTCTGAGCCGTGCTGGGCCAATAATATGTAATTGCGCAGATGACACAGCGGCGGCAACTTTCGGGAGTCCTAAGTGGGGCCGTACGGACTGTTATGGAATGCGCAATTAGTCGCGGTTGGGTTGCCTTCCAACAGTAGTACTTGTATACCGGGTCCTGACCCTGCTTAAGCCGAAGCCAGTGATTAAGTTATCTCAAGGTAACTGTAAATTTGCGACGCGCAGGACTTTTAAATGCCGTGAACGGTTGCCGCTAGGCCATTGTGAGTTGAACCGTCCCGGATCTTGGGAACTCCGCAGTAAAAGGTCACTAAATTTAACGAATGAGTGGTTGCAGATGGTATCATCTAGTATTAACGAGACCAATCGGAATCGTGTATTGATTGATAGTTTCGTTGTGAGATATTGAGCCAAGGACATGGTGTAGTGTCACATTGTGGCACCTGATTCCCGAGATAACACGATTACCATGCAGAACAATGGGCAGGAAGGGCCGGTGCTGAATGTTGATTTAGCTTGCGAGAAAAGATCCACTCGGTATCTGTGGGGCAGCAACTGGATTGCAGGTGAGCTTTGTTGCACTTCCTCCAATATATATATAACAGCTACACTGATTCTGCAGTTATACCTGGTTTCTTACACCTTACCCGCACAATATTGCCTAATCCAACCAATCCTTATCACTGATCGAGTATACGTTTTTCTACATCAATATGGACCGCGAACACTCCTGGGAAGAGATTGCCATTCAGAAACGAAAGCGCAGGGACAGCCTGATCCCGGAAGCCTGGCAGCTGAAGAGTACCTATCCTCCTGGCTCCAGCGTGCTTGATGTGCCCCGGACGTGTGGCATTCTGACACACACTGAACTCTCCATCACATCGGACTACGATACTGTTGACTTGGTGCAGCGGATGAAGGAAGGCCTACTGTCATGTGAAGCGGTGACGGTGGCATTTTGCAAACGGGCAGCGATTGCGCAGCAGTTGGTATAAACGCCTGGATGCTCACTATAGAGAGCAAGGCTAATGATTCCACCCAGACGAACTGCCTAACCGAGATATTCTTCGATTTGGCGATCGAACGTGCAAAGCACCTTGATGCAGAGCGCAAAACTAACCCTAGTAAATCACTTGGTCCACTTTTCGGCCTCCCAATTTCCCTCAAGGATTCCTTCAACCTACCCGGCATCGACACCACAATCGGCCTGACCTATTTCGCTAACAAGCCCGTGACCGAAACCTCCACCTTGGCGGAGATTCTACTCGAGCTAGGGGCAATTTTATACTGCAAGACTAATGTACCGCAGACGGTGATGACGGTGGATTCGGACAACCATATTTTTGGCCGGACAGTCAACCCGGCTAATACGAAATTCACTGCTGGCGGATCAAGCGGTGGTGAAGGGGCTCTTATCGCTATGCGGGGCAGTGTCCTGGGCGTGGGAACTGACATTGGGGGCTCTATCCGAATGCCTGCTATGTGCTGCGGTATCTACGGACTGAAGCCCTGCGCACACCTCCTCTCATACAGGAGGAAGCGCAGTCCCGTCCATCCGGGATTTCTAGGCCACGCGCCGAGCGTCGGCCCGATGGCAACATCAGCTCGCGCGTGCCGATATTTCCTGGAAGTGGTCATGAAGGCTGAGCCCTGGAGGCGCGATGGCAACTGCTATCGTCTTCCCTGGCAGCCCGGCACCGAAGACATTAGCCTACGGCGGCTGCGGGTCGGGGTAGTAGCTAGCGTTGGCAAATTTTCCGTGACACCACCGATGCGGCGGGCATTACAGGAGAGCAGTGAGAAGCTCTCCCGGGCCGGACACACAGTGATTCCTATAGAGCTGCCAGATGTTGCCGGCCTGGAGCGCAGTTTCAAGGGGTCGTTCGCGCTGGATGGTAACGAAGTAAGTCTTGCAGTCCTCGCTTGCAGAGTTCTAGTACACCCGTCCTCTAATCCACTTCCCTTCCAGTATCTCAAAGAGCTTCTAGCTGCCACAGGAGAGCCACCCGTCCCCTCAGTGAAGGCCTTCGGTATTTTAGACGGCCAGCCCATGCCACTGAAGGATATTCTTGATATCAATGCTTCTCGTGCCTACTACCTGCAGTTGTACAACGACCTCTGGGAAACACATAATCTAGACCTGATCATGCTCCCACCCGCACCACACACCGCAATTCCACATGATGCATGGCAATTCATCGTTTATACAGGCATTTGGAACTTCGTCGATTGTCCTGCAATGGTGTTGCCAGTAGGGGCCGTCGATGAGCGCGATGTTCTGGATGATCGTTCGCAGTTTGGTGAGCTGGACGAGGCGTACTATTCGCTTTGTAGGTCTTATTCTTCTTGCGCTCCGTTATTGCCCGAATCTTTCTTGCTCTTGCTGATAAATAGCCAGATACGGGGCCCGAGGAGTATCGTGGCGTACCAATCTCCGTTCAATTGGTTGCCCAGAGATACAATGACCAAGGCTTGGCCATGATGGCGGAGCATGTGGACAGAATTTTGAATGGCGGCGAATGCTCTTCGTCTTGACCCGATTTTCCCAGATCATGTCGTCGACCTGCCCTTATTCCATATACTCTTCCACACTGGACGATTGTTGAGGAGGCGGACGGAAAATATATGGAGTTGCAGTGGGAAAATAGGAAGTAGAAGTCGTACTTGAATTCAGACCCAGAATTGATGTACTTTAGAGTGCGAATTGACGTTATAAATTGAGAAGGAGCCTAACTAGTCGCCTCATATAAGACTGGTTATTCTGGGTTGACCTTACGCTTAGATGATATAGAACGGAAGGAGATAGGGTATGCTCCCGGAGAAACGATATCATAGCCAATTGCCAGAGAGGAAATAGGGCGAGGAGCGACCAATCGTTTTCTAATTTTTAAGTTACCATGCAGTGACTAAACTATCTGGTCATAACGTAATTGATTATAGTTAGCGGATCCGTAACTACAACTGTACCTTATCTGTCCCTTCCGGTTTCTCACCTGCGTCCCCAGACTCCCCACACCAGGTTCCGGTGACAAACCGGAAGAGAAAGATACAGCTCACCCACTACGGGCGACTAAGTTTGCCACCGGCACATAACTCTCTCATTGGTTCATATTGCCAGCAGTAATATAGATCCACTCTCACTTTACAAAAACTAATTTTGTAACTAGTTAACGTATTCGGTAAACGAGCTACGCACGCAAACGAGCTGCGCACCCCACCCAAAACGCGTCAATTAATTTAACCCCTTATTCTTCAACTACCTACCATGCCACCAACTTACTCTCGATCCTCTCAAAATTCAATGGAGAGAGAGGGTAGGATCTTATTAGCTATCCAGGCTATTAAGAAGCAAGAAATCAGCGCTATTCGGGAAGCAGCCCGTCGTTTTAACGTACCCGAATCAACCCTCCGGTCGCGTCTTCGTAGGACTACCTTTCGCGCGAATTCATACGCCAATTTATATAAATTGACTACAATTAAAGAGGAATCTCTTAAAAAATAGATTCTCTCTATAGATCTACGTAGAGTAGCCCCCCGGCCCTCTATAGTACGAGAAATAGTAGATCTTCTTCTTTAAAAGCGTAGAACTACCCCGGTTCTTTTAGTCGGTAAAAAATAGGTTTATAACTTTGTGAAATAGTATCCTCTCCTTTCCTCCCGATTCTCGAAACGGTATAACTACGAGCGTACGAAATACGAAGACCCGAAAATCATTAAGGAGTAGTTTGATCTAGTTTAAAAGATAATCCTTTAATTTAGAATCGACCCTAACGATATCTATAACTTTAATAAGACTAGTTTTACGATAGGGTTAATAGTAACTACGAAGGTTATAACAAGGAGTAAATACTATAGTCGGCGAGCACTTTTATAACCTAGAAATCGAGAGTAGGTGACTATTATTAAGTATACGAATACTTCTAGCTAGGCCCTTCCTCCGTATATGATTTTTAAAGGCAAAGTCTTTCTTAAATCATGGTTCGAGGGCCTCCTAGAGGATTAGCGCTTCGAGGTTAGTCCTAACGGCTAGACCTCTAATGAAATTGGCCTTCGTTAGCTTAAGAAGCTCTTTATTCCTAGTATTTCTTTATATATAAAGGGGGGGTACCGGCTTTTGATACTCGATAGCCATAGAAGTCATTTAACGCCTAAATTTGACGAAATTTGCGAGTAAAATAAGGTGATACTAATCTATATGCTAGCGTATTTATCTCATCTTTTATAACCTTTTGATATAGGCTATTTTGCGGTATTAAAACGATCGTACGGTCGGATGGTTAAGACTAAGATACGGAACGGGATCAACTATATCGACAAACTTGACTTCCTCGAAGTATACCCTCTCGCACGAATTGAAGCTTTTAAATCGGAGACAATTAAAAATAGTTTCTTAGCTACTAGTTTAGTACCATTTAGACCCGACCGAGTGATTTCAAAGCTTAATATCCGGCTTCGAACCCCAACCCCCCTCCGAGTAGGGGGAGTAAATTAAGCCTAAATTTTACCCCAAAAAACCCTTCTACAGAGAAAGAACTACGTCGGTAGGCTTCGTCAATTAAAGCTTTGCTTCGTACAAGATCTCGAAGCCCGCCTAGCCCGTTAGATCGTACATTAAACTAGCTTATAAAAGGCTTCCGTGTGAAGCCCCACTATGTAGGGCTTAATTGGATTGATCAGAGTGACAGGGATTACTATACGACATACATATACTACTGCGAATGCAATGCAACTAGTACTGCGTGTGTATTCAAACTGAACTCTGAGCTGCTAAACATGCTCCGAGTCCCACTGGTATAGTTGTGCGCGGGTAAGCGAGGTCATATGACTCTCTGTCTATATGCCTCCATAATATATGGATCCATCTGGGATCCACCTCGAGTCCTACGATCCTCTCTGGGAGAGCGGGACGTGACATTACCTCCCTTCTTTATACACGCCGCCCTCGGCGTGCTCTTGGTTCTTATTATGCCCTGGCATCATATCGCTTTCTCGCTTTGTTTAACGATGCTTTGACCGAGTCCTACGATGGCGTTGATCCTTTGTTTTGGTGATATAGGGGTCGGTGTGCGAAGTGATCCTTTGTCTCTAGGTACGATATACGAATTCCTCGGGGGTTTTTAGAGCCGTATACCCCCCTTCTTTAGAGAGTATACCCTTATACTCTCCTTCTTACGATGTCGTTTAACTAGGGTAATACTAACTAGGTTATAGTGGCCGTACCTACTACGCCTACCGAGGCGTAGTATATACGGTGTGTTAATTCTATTTTGGCTATCCCTACTAGGGCTTATTATGTTTCCGCGGCTAGTCTTAAGTACTAGTACTACTATCGCTAATATCAGAGTTGTATTATAGTATGCTTCTTCCGCCTTCCTACTTACTCTCTCTTCTAACGTTATATAGGTTAATCCCCGTCTCGACGCCGAGGCAAATGCTATTATCCTCGTTCCGACTCTCGCCTCTCGTCGCCTTACTTTAACGGCGTTTAAGAGTACCCACAACACTCTAGGTCATCGTATTAAGACTGGTCTTACGCCTCCTATCGTACCTCGCGCTCTACTACCTCCTCCTCCGCCGCCCCTACCGCCGCCTACTCCGGTTAAAGTACTATATACATGGTTCGAAGGGCTCTTAATCGGGATAATATAGCGTATTATAGGTTTTTGGAGGGGTGTTCTAGCTAAGTTTCGAGTGATCTTAGGTATATTTGTAATAGGTGGTTCGCTACTCTTTAGCGTATTGCGTAATCTTTATATTTAGGTTTTCTTTAAATTTGTTTTCTTGATAGTCGTTTAGGAACTCCTTCGCGATAAACTTCGTCCCTATACTCCTTCTACTCTAACCGAGGCTATCTACCCTTTATTAGTTTATTTAAGGATTCGCGCTCCTTACTAAACCTAGGGATAGTATCTACTTCGCTTACTCGGACGTTAGGGTCCTAGTTCACGTAATACGTTAGTTTTAGATTAACGGGTACGTTATAGGATAGCTATAGCGAGGTCCTCGGCGAGGTTATCTACGCTCCTACGTATCCGTTTCCCTTAACTAGTGATCGAGTGGTAGAAGGTATTTATAGAATTAGTAGAGCGTTATTTTCCCTTTATGAATCGTACTAAACCGTCTATCGTAGGTTCTTCCGAGCCCTTTTTGTAAGGTTTTCTTTCTCTATTAGTCTACTTTTCTCGAATTTATCTAATGCTACTATGTCTTCAAGGATACTTCTCGGTTCCTAGGTATTCTCGCTATCTCTGTAGCCTTACTAGCGAACTAGGTATTGTAGGCCTCTGCCCCTTTTCCTAGTCTCTAGGATCCGGTCGATATTAAATTCGAGTTCTCTATCGATCTCGACTAGGTCTAGGCGTTCACTCCGAATCGGGTTGCCTTTATAGGGTTCGAGTATAGAGACGTACTGCGTAGTATAGATCTACCGGTATAGTGGCGTTAGTAATAGCTAGTATACTTGCTAGCCTACTTTCTATATAATCTAGAAGGGTCCTTCGTAACGATTCTCTAGCTTCTTATATAGTCGCCCTGAGTCGATATAGGTATTCCGAAGTAGTACCTAGTCGGTTATATAGAAGGATTTTTCTATATAGTTCTTGTCCGCGGCTCTCTTTATAACCTCCTTTGTTCTTTATAGCCTTTTAGAGAGTTCTTCTCGCCTCTCTACGAGCTCGGTTATACGTGCTTTTATATCCTAGTAGACTTCTTTCTCGTTGTCTTCGACGCTCGAGTGTAGTTCTAGCCGGATTCCTATCAATACTTCGCTTAGGGAGACCCCTATTGCTAAGTACGTAGTTATATTATATACGAACTACGCGAGGGGAATCTATTTAGTCTAATCGTCCTAGTGCTAGCTAACGTAGTTCTGTAAGTAGTATTTAATTGACTGGTTCTACCTCTCTGTCTGCCTATCTATCTAGGGATGGTACGCCGTCGACAATCGTCGTCTTATTGCGAGGTAGAAATAGAAACTAGCCTAGAAAGCACTAGTAAATAGACTCCCTCGGTTACTAACTAAGTTCTCTAGTATCCCGAGCTATAGGACGACTTTCGTATATATTATAGATACAAGCCCTTCTACCGTTATGTCCTTTTGATATAGGATATAGATCGAGAACTTTGTAAATAGGTCGACTACTACTAAGATTATATTGTATACCTTATTCTTCTACTTCGAAGGAGGTAGGCTAGTGATAAAGTCTATACTTATCTACTATAATAGCCTCTATAGTACTAGTAACGGTTCTAATAGTCTATATAGTTTATATCTATATATTACGTTCCTTTAGTATATATTATATTCTTCTACGTACTTAATAATCTCCTAGTATATATTATACTATAGATACTTACTACGAATCCTTTTTAAGGTTCGCTTCTTCCTATAGTATCCTACCTATAGATCACTATAGTAGATTTGTATAATCTTATACGTTACTGCGGGGTCTCTTGGTATATAGACTTTTCCGCTATACTTAAGTAGCCTATCTTCGATAGTTACTGCCTATAGCGTACCGCTAAGGCGTCTATTATTCCCTACTTCGTCTATCTCCCAGCGTTTCTCCTTTAAAAAGCGGTCCTAGCTCTAGATCCGTTTAATAAGGTTTACTATAGACTCTATAGAAGTATCTTTTAGCGTTGTTTCTCCTACTAGGCCGACTACTACCTCTACTCGGGTGATATACTATTCCGGACCGTTATTATTACTAATAACCTAGTACTTATCTATATATAGCTTTTGTACTGCGTAGGGGGTTTCGAGGGTACTACTATACTCCTCTAGGGTAGTTATAAGCTCCCTACGTACCTATAAGTTCTTTTCTCTAGGGCTTTGGTCCTCTTTTTAGGACTCTAGTATTTTGGTACCCGTTACGCCCTTAGTCTTAGGGTTTAATACAGCTTTTACGCGTGTGATAACGTTTAATTAAACCGTTTCTACCTCCTTTATATCTTTTGTAAAGGGGCCTTTTAGTAGACTCTATCTAATTTATAAGAATAGTTTATCCTCTATAGGGTCTACCGACTCTACCCCCCTTACTTCTTTAGTATAGTCGGACCTCCGACTTAGCGTATCGGCTAGGTTCTTTGAACCTACTTTATACTATATTACGAAGTCGAATGATATAAGTCTTATCGCCTATCGCGCCTATCTCCTACTAAGATTCTATAGTACGAGGTTTATAAAACCCTTTAGGTTTTTATAGTCTAATAATACTAGGATATCCGTGGCTCCTTTAAGGTAGTATCTCTACGTTTTAAATGCCTCTATAATAGCTAGTAGCTTACTGTTATAGGTCTTATATCGGGTTTCTAGCCTATTAAGCTTTCGCGAATAGAAAGCGATTAGGTACTATTGTCTATCTTCCTCTAACTGCGAGATGATCGCCGCTAGTACGAATCCTAACGCGTCTGTCTCTACTAGTAGCCTTTAGCCTAGTCGGAAGTGGGTAAGAAGGGGTACGCTTATAAAGTACTGTTTTAGGGCGGCGAATACCTCTCTCGCCTCTATTGTAAAGACGAAGCCCCGAGTCTTCTTATTCGCACCCTTCTTATAGGCGTCTAGCCCTTTTACTAACGTATTGAGTAGTACGTAGATTTTTGAGAATAATACGATAAACCTTCTATAGAAGTTCGTATATCCCGTAAATATCTAAATATCGTGAATGTTCTTTGGCTCTAGCTAATCTAAGATAGTCTCTATTTTCTTCCGATTTATCTCTACTCCCTTTAGGGTGACGATAAAGCCGAGAAATTCTACCCGTTCGGTATAGAAAGCGTATTTTAATCTCTTTACGTAGAGTTTATATTTACAGAGCCTCTCTAAGACTCTTCGGATATACCCTACGTAGGTCTTAATATCCGCTAAGAAGATCAGGATATTATCTAAGTAGATAACCATGAAAATATTAATAAAGTCTACGAGGGCTCTGTTGATATAACTTTAGAATATTACTAGAGCATTAGAAAGGCCGAATAGTATAACCCTATATTTATAGAGCTTATATCTAGTACGAAATGCCGTTTTCTATTTATCTCCCCGCTTAATACGAAGGCGATAGTATATATCTATAAGATCTAGCTAGGTGAATATCCCGGCCCCTACGAGGCGGTCTAACAATTCTCCTATAAGTGGTAATAGGTATTTATTCTTAATAGTGATATCGTTTAGTCCCCGGTAATCTACGTATAGGCGTAGTCCTCTATCTTTCTTAGGTACGAATAGTACTAACGCCCCTATTGGGCTCTGTGAGGGTTGTATCTATCCCTTCTTTATAGCTACTTCGAGGTATTCTTTTAGTATCTAAAGTTGTTCTCTCGAGAGTAGGTAGATAGGTTTCTATAGTGGTTGCGATCCTTCTTTAAGATAGATAGTATAATCTATATTAGAGTACGATACCACGATCCCCGCTTCTACTAGGTCGAATATATCTGCGAAATCTGTATACTCCTTAGGTAGGGTATCATCTTGTATTGCTCCTAACCTTATTACTCCCCCTATATCTACCCGGAGGTAGGCTAAGGTATATTGTGAGCCTCCTAAGAGTTCTTAGGCGTATATTTGGGCTATGATCTTTTCTACGTCGGCTTTATTTTATATACTACGATACTGCTATAATGCCTCTCTCTAATCTATAATAGGGTTTTCGCTAGTTAACTAGTCGAATCCTAGGATTATATCGTAACTCTATATCTCTACTACCTCTATGGTAATAGTATGACTTTTCGTCTTACCTATACTATTAGTTAGGCTTAACTTGATTTCTCTTACCCTATAGGACTTAATATACTGCCCGTTAATAGCTTTTATTATTCGTAGAGGGTATTACGAATCCTCTAGATACTCTTTCGCCTATTTTTGGCTGATAAAAGATCCTTCTGCTCCGTAATCTATAAGGGTATATATAGTGACGTTTTCTCGTCTAATATTTATAAGTGCCTCGCTTACAAGGGCCTTATATATCTACGGCCTTAATACGATAACTCCTAATATAGCTATAGCTTAAAGTATTAGGGCCTCTATTTTTTTGATCTATCCTTAGATCTACCTAGCTGCTTCTGCTCGCCTAGTTTACTATAGAGACTCTAATAGGTATCTTTCCTATAGCCTAGTATATTGTAGTACTTATATATAGATAGTTTTTTTCTATCCTTCTTACGCTTAGTACTTAGGTATTCCGAGTCCTCTTACGCTCGATATGACTTTTCGTTTTAATCTCGCGTCTTTAAGTACTTCCTCTTATTCTTATACGCCGGCTTCTCCGCCTTCTCTAGCTTAGAGTACTCTAGTTTCGAACTAGATCGAGCCTTCTTCGAGGACTAGAGATCTAATTTAATTGATTAGTACCGCTCTAAGAGGGTATTGTATATATAGTCTAGATCTAGCTCTACTCGGCGTCGTTCTTCGGCCTAGAGCTCTACGAGTACTCTAGCTGTTAAGCGAAGCTTACGGATATCCTCTATTAGAGTAATACGTATATTCTTCGCGATTTAGTCTAGGTAGAGAGAGTATGCTATTACTAATTGTCCTAGTTTCTACGTATACCTAAACTATTGTATTCTAGCTTCTCTATATATAACTCGGGGGTTATCTACTAGACTTTATATAAAGCGAGTGAACTCCGAATAGGTCTTAGGGACCCCTAGCTTTGTGAAGTAGGATTCCTAGGCTAATATTATTTCTGTATCGAGTACTTCGAACCCTCGGGTGATCTTCGTTACGTCGTCTACGAAGTAGTGCGGGTGTTAACGGAAATAATTGTTCAATTGAGCTTACTAGAGCGTATATTCTTAGATTGATTTCCTACTATACTTACTAATAGTCGAGGGGTAGGTAGGATACCTCGCATTAGTAATATAGCGTCCTAGAGGCACTTTAATTGTTGAATTGTTCTCTCCGTCTTCGGTATTACTCGTGATCGAGTCTTCTCTCGAGGTTCGTACCGGTATAGAATAGGTTGACCTCGGTAGCGTCTTCGCCGCTATAGTGACCTTCGCAATACGCTCCTTAAATTAGGCTTGTTGCTCTATTAACTCTACGAGCTCGGCGAGGTGCCTCGTTTTGGCCCTTACTTCTTCGAGCTCCCTAGTCTATTAGCTTAGGTATACGATGCTCGTGATAGATAGATCTTCTATAGTAGGATTAGTAAGGTTCGTAGGTTTATTTTACTCTCTAGTAGTCCTTGCTAGTCTTCCTCGCTCACTCCTATGGTCTCTTCTAGGGTCATCTGACCTATCGATGTCGATGTCGAAATCGTCTTCGGTTATATCTTTATAGATTCCTCTGTTATACTCCGTAACTACGCGGGTTCGATATGCCGGTGCCATTGTTACCCCTGACGGTCCGATCAAAGATGTAGAGAGTTTAGAATATAAAGCCCCACTATATAGGGCTTAATTGGATTGATCAGAGTGATAGGGATTACTATACGACATATATATACTACTGCGAATGCAATGCAACTAGTACTACGTGTGTATTCAAACTGAACTCTGAGCTACTAAACATGCTCCGAGTCCCACTGGTATAGTTGTGCGCGGGTAAGCGAGGTCACATGACTCTCTGTCTATATGCCTCCATAATACATGGATCCATCTGGGATCCACCTCGAGTCCTGCGATCCTCTCTGGGAGAGCGGGACGTGACATTCCGTCTTACAATATAAGGTCCTATCTTACTCGCCAAAGAAAACAAGGAATTACGTGCCGCTAACGAGAAGTAGAAGCAAAAGCGTACTCGATCCCGAAGGTAGATACCTACTAAAGAATGTGAAGGAACGAAGCCAAATTGATTCAATACTGACTAAGTCGACATGCTGTTTACAAAAAGCTTGGAGAAGGGAAGGAATGAAGCAAGCGGGACGATAATAAGGATGACGGGCAAGGCGGTGGCAGAACGGGAGCGTGCGGAGACGGAAGGCTATATGGCAGGGCCATATAGTAGGAAGCGGGTCTAACCCGTTACAATACCCCCCCTCTTAGGGTCGTTGTATGACGATGTGCTCCTCCGGGTGAGGCGGCCATCGCCGTGGAGGACTAGTGGGTAACGGAGATCGATAGGATTAGTACGGGCCGTGGCGGCCTTAATCCTTTGCTTCGGGGGCGATTCGGTGTCGGAAAGGGACGATATCGATGATGATGACAATGATGAACGGCGGTTACGATGCTGTGGGTTCCATGTAGGATCGTTACATTGATCAATGTAGTGGTCGGGGCTACCACAGTACCGACAGAGACCTTCCTGTTGACGATGTCTCTGGCGAGCCTGGCGGCTGATTCCGGTACGATTTACCGATAGATCCATTGGTTCTGTGGCTAGTTGGCGTTGACGTTGAGAAGAAGGCGAGGGTTGACGTTGACGTTGAGGTTGAAAAGGTCGCGGCTGGCGACGGTCGTATCGTTGTAGAACCGCTAGGTACTCTTCGTATGATAGCTCAAAGAGTGTATCACTGGCTTGTTCTAAAACCTCACGGAGAGGGCGGCGGAGGCCTCGGTGAAGTGTCGTTGTGGCGAAAACTGATTGTGCTAGGCCTTGGATCTCTACGCTCGCTTCGTGTGCGAGGCGTTCGAAACGGGCAAGGTACGCAATGAGGCTTTCATCGTCCTTCTGACGAACGTTGGCGAATCGGAGGATACTCTCTTGTTTTTCGCGTGGGTTATAACAAATACGTTGGAAGTATTGGAAGATCTGATCTGGGTCGTTGGTTTCTCTGAGGTGTAGTACTGATGCTTGCTGAGGTGTCTCGAGACGGTTGTATACGTAGTCGAATGCTTGCTGGCCGGTAAGGCCGTCGGCGTTAAGCTTTGATTGTATTGAGGGGAGCCACGTACGGAGCGAAAACGGTTTGCCGTCGAATCGGGGAGGATCAGGGAGGCGGAAACGGGGCTGGTCGGGTTGTTGACTCTGGCGTGATGCGAGAGAAAGGAGCTGGCTCTGCTGATCGGCAAGTTGCTGCTGCATCTGTTGTAGAAGCGCTAAGAGCGCGCTCTGGTCGGGTTGCTGGTTCATCGTTGCGTTGAAGAAAAAGGAGAATTAGGGGTGATTCGTTAACGTTGCGTTGCGTTGCGTTGCGTACGACTCGGTAACGAGAAGGAAGCTTTTTGTATGTGAAGGAACGAAGCCAAATTGATTCAATACTGACTAAGTCGACATGCTGTTTACAAAAAGCTTGGAGAAGGGAAGGAATGAAGCAAGCGGGACGATAATAAGGATGACGGGCAAGGCGGTGGCAGAACGGGAGCGTGCGGAGACGGAAGGCTATATGGCAGGGCCATATAGTAGGAAGCGGGTCTAACCCGTTACAAAGAAGGCCTCTTAGTTCAAGAAGCATCTATATTAATTATATAGCAATAGGAAGCAACTAAAGCACCTCCCCCCGGCCCTAGTATACCTAGAGAATCGACTATTCAGCCACGTATACGGCCCCCCCCGGGGGTATAGAATATATAGATTACTAGGGCATAGAAGAGAAATATATCCAGATAGACTAGTTAGTTAGTTAAATTAATTTAATAGCGTTATGGTTAAGATAAATATATTTAAATTTAATAGGTTAGGTTAGGTATCTAGCAATAGGGTATATCTAGCAATAGGGTGAAATACGTTAGTTAACGTATTCGGTAAACGAGCTACGCACACAAACGAGCTATATACCCTACCTAACTTATTAAATTTAAATGCATTTATCTTAACTATAACGCTATTAAATTAAGTTAGCTAACTAAGTAGTCTATCTAGATATATTTCTCTTCTATACCCTAGCAATCTATATATACTATACCCCCGGGGGGCCGCGTACGTAGCTAAATAGTCGATTCTCTAGGTATACCGGGGCCGGGGGAGGTACTTTAGTTGCTTCCTATTGCTACGTAATTAATATGGATACTTCTTAAACCGAGAGGCCTTCTTCTATAGGTATCTACCTCCGGGATCTAGCCCGCTTTTGCTTCTGCTTCTCGTTAGCGGCCTATAATTCGCCTACTTCTTTCTCGAGAAAGGCGGCGGATTGTATAGTGATCTAGTATACCTTTAAAACCTAGTTTATAGCGGAATTGAGAGGACTTAGAGGGCTCCTTAATCTTATACGAAGTAAAGCTTTAATTAACGAAGCTTGCTTTTGTAATTAGACGTAATTCGAGGGGGTTTTTAGGTCCTAATTACTACCCCGGCTCGGAGAGGGGGTCGGGGTTCGAAGCCGGATATTAAGCTTTAAAATCACTCGGTCGGGTCTAAATAGTACTAAACCGGTAGCTAAAAAGCTATTTTTAATCGTCTCCGATTTAAAAGCTTTAATTCGTATAGAGGGGTATACTTCGAGGAAGTTAAGTTTGTTAATATAGTTAATCCCGACCCGTATCTTAGTCTTAACTATCCGACTATACGATCGTTTTAATACCGTAAAATAACCTATATTAAGAGGTTATAAAAGATAAGATAAATACGCTAGTATATAGATTAGTATTACCTTATTTTACTTACAAATTTCGTTAAATTTAGGTATTAAATAACTTCCGTAGCCGTTAAGTATTAAAAGCCGGTACCCCCCCTTTGTATATAAAGAAGTACTAGGAATAAAGAGCTTCTTAAGCTAACGAAGGCTAATTTTATTAGAGGTCTAGCTATTAGGACTAACCTCGAAGCGCTAATCCTCCGGGAGGCCCTCGAACTATAATTTAAAAAAGACTTTGCCTTTAAAAATCATATACGGAGGAAGGGCCTAGCTAGAAGTATTTGTATACTTAATAATAGTTATCTACTCTCGATTTCTAGGTTATAAAAGTACTCGCCGACTATAGTATTTACTCCTCGTTATAACCTTCGTAGTTACTATTAACCCTATCGTAAAACTAGTCTTATCAAAGTTATAGATATCGTCGGGGTCGATTCTAAATTAAAGGATTATCTTTTAAACTAGATCAAACCACTCCCTAATGATTTTCGGGTCTTCGTATTTTGTACGCTCGTAGTTATACCGTTTCGAGAATCGGGAGGAAAGGAGAGGATACCGTTTTACAAAGTTATAAACCTATTTTTTACCGACTAAAAGAACCGGGGTAGTTCTACGCTTTTAAAGAAGAAGATCTACTATTTCTCGTACTATAGAGGGCCGGGGGGCTACTCTACGTAGATCTATAGAGAGAATCCATTTTTTAAGAGATTCCTCTTTAATTATAGTCAATTTATATAAATTAGCGCGTGAATTCGCGCGAAAGGTAGTCCTACGAAGACGCGACCGGAGGGTTGATTCGGGTACGTTAAAACGACGGGCTGCTTCCCGAATAGCGCTGATTTCTTGCTTCTTAATAGCCTAGATAGCTAATAAGATCCTACCCTCTCTCTCCATTGAATTTTGAGAGGATCGAGAGTAAGTTGGTGGCATAGTAGGTAGTTGAAGAATAAGGGGTTAAATTAATTGACGCGTTTTGGGTGGGGTGCGCAGCTCGTTTGCGTGCGTAGCTCGTTTACCGAATACGTTAGTTAACTAGTTAACTAACTAACTAACCCTCTGTAACGTGCGAGGAGTCGAGGACTAATATAAAAGCCTTCAGTCTCAAGAGTTATAGTAATCTGCTTGTCGGAAAGGCCAAATTAGAAGATAAGCGTCTTCAGCCGTTTATATAAAGTATTATTTGTAGTAGTGGGTAGTGGTTTTGGATGCTTTATTCTCTATGTTTCGAGGCGTCTCCTTATTGTCATAGGAGTAACAGTGAGGCAATGTGTCTCGCATAGAGATTTGCGTATAGAATTGGAAGATACGCCAGCTTCAAAAAGAGAGATAATCTCACCTTTGTGGGGTTCAAGATCGATGGTTGGTCGTACCATTGTAATGTATACAAATAAAAGAGAAGTAAAAATCAGTACTCCGTAGTGTATATGTTTCAAGAAGGCGGTGATGAAAGAGGCGGTGAGGCAGTAACCAATGACAGAGTTATGTGCCGGTGGCATACTTAGTCGCCCGTACACCCACACCGCTTTCGATAAGGAACAGGTAAGACTGATAGAGCCTTTGGGCCACGGAAAGATTTCCGCAGCGTTCCGGCTTACCACCAAGAGGAAACTATGTGAAGGCTTTTCGGGTTGAGTTCACCGTTCCCCTCTCTGCACTTGGATTGAATTCCGACCGTGTTGCATTCATTCCATCGTGTTGCATTTATTCCATCGTGTTGCATTTATTCCATCGTGTTGCATTTATTCCATCTCGAGACGACTGGCCAGGTCTTCCTCATCTGGCTTAACAATGGTGCAAACGCTTCGAACTAAAACTGGCTGTTTGACATGTGTGTAGCCTACTAAAATGACAGCTGATCTTAACGTTGGAACATAGCGGGTGTGCTGATTCGGTCTGGTCTTTGTAGGTAGAAGCCGGCGCAAAAAATGCGACGAGAAATTACCGCGATGCCAACGATGCACTGGCTCCGCACGTGCCTGCATATGGCCATCAACAGCAGTCCTCTGTGACAGGAGATACCGTCCTCCACACTCAGCTTTGCCGCCGATCTCTGCGGAATTAGATCCCATTCTAAAAGCCTCATCGGAAATGTCATACCGGTCAAAAAGGGCGACATTTTCACGGGCGTACGTTGAAGCTGCGTTATATGAACATTTCTTCAATGTCTTACGTCCGCTACTCGTCCTACCCGGCTGCAGGTCGCAATTAATAGATGAGTTATACGAAGAGCTAGAAGAGTTGGTCCTCAACTGTGATAGCTTCAGACACGCAATTCTGGCTTGTAGTGCAGTTCATATGGACATTTCTGGCGTCGGCCTCTCCTCCCAAGCAGCACTTACCCATTACTCTCAGTCAATCTCACTTGTGAAGCAGTCCCTCGCGATAATGGACAAGACACAAGTTGGAAACGATAATGGACTACTGTTCTCAATCATTTTTCTCTATGTTTATAGCGTAAGTCGTGATTTCCTCTGCTCCGTCTACTGCAGCCTTTCCACGCCTGTGATCTAGCACACTTGCCTCTTCCTCGACGATGGCTGACCAAAAAGATCTGTGGCCCGGACATAAATGGCTTCGCGCATCATCTTGCAGCTGCAATCCAGCTTCTGAAACTGCGCTATGCGAGCAATTCTGAACCAACATATTCGATAACTGCCTTGGAAATGGCTGCCATAGAAAGTACAGTGGTGCACGCTTTCCGCAAAAGAATATGGTGTCCTAGCTCATGTAGCGTTCAACCCGACGAAGCATTCTGGTCACTTGCACACCGTCTCCTCAATCACTCGCAAGGCAATAACAACACTATTGTCATTTCCAGGTGTCTTGTTCTTGGTATTCCCCTGCCTTTGCTGAGGCTACTAAGTCACCTTGTTCACTATTTTCGAAGCCCTACCTATATGGGCCAGCAAACACGTTCCTTATTCATGGCGGAAGTTGCTTTTTGGGAGAGCACATTATGTGAAACTTGCATTTCAAATTCACATGACAAACCGCATGGAGGCAATAACGACGGTCTCGAAAGAGCCTATCGGGACACTACAACCTTATGCATTTTAGCGGCGTCTTTCCTACTTCATTGCTGCTGCGCAGAAGTAAACCAAGATTGTCAGGGTAACTTGGATCCGCCCTTCACTCATTTTTGGCAGATTGAGAAAGGTCTTGGAATTCTCCGTGAGGCGAAGGAAAATAATAAGTGGGTTGAATGTTACATTGGCAGCTGGCCAGTGTTCTTCCTCGGTTACGGTGTCGTGCGATGTGAAGATATTGAGTTGGTAAGGGCTGACCTACGCGAGCGATGGTCGCTCACATCGCTTTGGGAATTCAGAAGGATGATTGATGAGCTTGAAACGTTTTGGTCTCCTTCGCAATAGATTGTTGTCTTAGAGCATCAAAGAGAATCAAAGTAGTTAGTCCTTACCCTTAGATTATTCACAAAATAGAAGGCATTGCAGGTTGAGATCAATCCTGCCTGTGTAGGAGACGGACCTGATGCAGCTGGTTGTAGAAGTAAGCGTGGAAGTGCTTGTTGTTTTGGTAGTAGTGCTCGTTGCCTTGGTGGTCGTTAATTTGACTGCAGGAGCCTCCACGCAATAACTCCATCCCTCAGTCAGAGTATATAGTATAGTATGTGGAAAAGAATATATTCAAAACCGTCATTATGTACTAGTCTCTATTTCAGTTCTGTCCCCGCTTAATTGGACTAAGAGACCTTTGTTAAGGAATAGTTAAATAAGTTAGAAAATTTGTAGTAATTGAAGCCGAGGGAAAATATCGGAGTTTCTAAAGAGGCGGAAGGAACGTAGTATATACCTCGTAAGCTTAGGCCTGGCATTACACCACCCAGAGGTGCAGGACCTCCGCACCTAACCCGAACCTAAGGGTCGATAGGTTCGGTACAGGGTTACCCTTATCAACCCGTATATGCATAAACTTTTGACGCCTTATCCTTTTCGGCTGGATAAAATGGATAAAATGGATGATTTATCTCTGTTTTTTACACCTGTTCCGTTAGCCTAAAGCTATATCATTGAATACTCTATCAATATAAGGAATTATAAATAAAGAGTTATGTAAAAGTAACTAGGACGTATTATTACCTATAAATTCTAAGTATTATCTAGTTAACTAATACTTTCGACGTTAGATATAGTTTAGGCTTCCGCACGACCCATTTTGGGTCGAAGGTCTCGGCCCAGAACCCAACCCAGTCTAAGGTCTGGGTCGAAAGCTCATAACCCAGGCCCAACCCAGACCCAGTGACTGGGGCCCCAGAAAACCCAGTTTAGGCCCAGTTCGACCTAGTTTTAGTATAAATTATATAAATGGTATTGCCTAATACAAATGATATTACCTATTATATTTAAGAATATTATATTATAATATAAATCTTCTGGGGCAAAAGTATTTGGAGAGTACATCAACGCGCCAGGGAAGGTAAGCATGATGACCCACATCACACCCACATGGCCAAGCACTACAAGGACACTCCATGGTGGTGCTTTGCTGGTATTATCATCATCAGCTTTGTTCTTGGTCTTGTTGTGGTGATCAAAGAGAATATCACTCTTCCGGTCTGGGCGTACATTGTCGCGCGCTAGCACTAGGAATCTTTATTTCGCCTTTCGTGAGTATCCTCGAAGACACAGCTTTAGAATTATTCTGACCAATATTATGTTCCAGAGCGTCATTCTCTTTGCTCCCTTCGGCAACGGCATTCCTACCAATAACCTGTCGAAGATGCTGGCTGGGCTCATGCTTCCCGGGTGCCCAGTTGGTAATATGTACTTTGCTGCTTGGTCGCACAATGTTGTCATGTCTTCAGTCTCCGTATCGACTGATCTCAAACTAGGCGAATACCTGAAAATACCCCCCAGAATCATGCTTTTGACCCAAATGTATGGCATCGTACTTGGTGGATTCGTCAACTATGCTATTTTGCCTTCCATCATCTCAGCCAACCGGAATCGAATCTTTTTGCTGAAGGCAATGGGAACTCCTCCTGGAGTGGTGCGACGATGCAAGCTTCCAACACAAAGGCGGCCTCCTGGGCCTTGGCTCCCTATTTGTACAAGCTCGGTGCAAAGTACGATATGATTCCTATTGCCCTAGCCGTTGGTGCTGCTGCGGTGACTGTCCATCGGCTTTTCTATCAGGTCAGCGAGCGCAAAACAGTCCAGGATTCTTCAATTAGCTGATCCTGACCTATTTTTGCGTTTTAGTTTGTTCCTAAAATCGGAGGGTTCGACCTTTCGGAAATTAACATCCCACAATTCATCCAGTATGCTGGCAATATCTCAACCCAGCCACAGACGTGCACTACTCTTAGTGGGCTACTATGTGGCTTGTTTACACTACCTTCGGAATTACCACCCACGCATCTTCAGAGACTACTCATACATCATTGCGGGGGCCTTCGACGCCGGGAGCCTCTTTGTTGTCTTCACTCTCTTTCGCCGTGTACGGAACTGGTGGACCATCTCATCCATTCCCGTTGTGGTGGGGAAACAACCAGGAGGGACATGTTGACTGGTGTCCCGTCTCGAAATGAGAGGTCTCAGCAAACGGCATGTGATGGGCGAGTAAAGTCATGAAATGCCTTCAGCACATATATCTTTTTCTCATGCCTTCAAAGTTGTTTTATCTTCCTAAAAACCTGGCCGTGACGGCAAGCCTTCAGTGAATGGATCCTCGATGGATCCTGAGCCTTAACATGATGCATCCACCATGGTTATCATTTTATGATGAATGAACTGTCTCATCGCTATAGTCGTCTTTCCTAGGCCCATATTTGATGACATATTGTGAGCATGTAGCGTTCCTTATGCTACGACGCCAACTTTGTACGCATTGTAGGATAGTCTTCCGTATCAACTTCGGTGCAGTACGTGAAAACTGAATATTAGGAAGCCTGAGAAACAGCTAGGGAATCTACCGGAAGCAACTACCGATGAACCAATTATTACTTTCGATATGCAGTAGGCGTGCGTGGACTGTGTAGAATTTTTCCGGTGAGTGAAAGGCGAGGTTGGTCCTTTAGGGATCACGCAACGGTTGCAGTAGAAGGCGAATCTCAAAACGAGATAAGCATCAAGTGACGGTATTGAAGCAATGTTGAAGAACCAATAACAAGAGATTAGTTGAATGATAAGACATTAGTCCAAATGGCGTGTCTAAATTTCCGAATGACGCAAGTCGCTTGGACTCCGCCTAAAGCTAACCCGGCATATATCAGGATTATCCCACAAACCATACATACTCATTGCCGGAAGAATATGCAAGTATTTGTGACGCTAATTGTATAAGCTGGACGCTGTTCTAGAGCTAGGTCGTTTAAGTTGCAATTGTCTCATTCACGCTCGTGGGCACAACATAACAACTCTTCCTAGGGCAGAATTGCGTGACGGCAATTGCGACAATGCGTACTTTCTCCAGAACTATAAAGGCCGAAGTAAAAAAACATCTTCATGATGCTACTCGCAATGAGTTTCGACAAGGTTCCGCCTTTGGCTCTTCCTGAAATTCTGGAGGATGTCTACAGAGGAAATAAAGACAGCGCAGGTTGCTGCTAGTAGTGCAGATGGCTCAGACGAAGAGTGGCAGAAGAGTGAACTACACAAAGGAGAAGGAACCTTTGAGGCCAGCGAAGGCCATCACTTCTACCGGCCCATTGACAGCTATGAGGGACTCCATCGCTGGGATCCCAACTTTCAATGGACGGAGACGGAAGAGAGGAAAATTGTCAGGAAGGTCAGTTAATTATTCCATGTCACGACCCAATTGCCAATTAACCCATTTTGGATAGATCGATGCTCGTGTCTGCACGTTTGCCTGTGTCACCTTCTTTGCATTGCAGCTTGATCGAGGAAACATTGGCCAGGCACTGGCCAGTACGCTTCTAGAAGATCTTAAAATGACCAGCAACGATTACAACTTGGGTCAGACAATCTTTCTGGTCTGCTTCTTGTTGGCTGAGATGCCCTCCCAGCTACTCTCCAAGAGAATCGGGCCAGATCGTTGGATTCCCATTCAAATTGTTTCGTGGAGTCTCGTCGCGGCTTGCCAGGCCTTTTTAACAGGGCGTGCCTCATATCTGGCCTGTCGAGCTCTGCTGGGGTTCCTAGAAGGCGGCTTGTGAGTATTCGTATCTCACACAATCTTAACATGGAACTAACCGCCGGTTGTAGTATACCTGACACAATTCTTTTCTTGTCGTTCTTCTACAAATCCAGTGAGCTGCCGAGAAGATTGACAGCGTTCTGGACTTCCTTAACCATCGCTGGAATTGTTGGTTCATTCCTAGCCTTTGGATTCCTTCACATCACCGATGCCGAGGGCAGCGGTGCCTGGAGATATCTATTTGCGTATGAGGGTCTCATTACCGGCTTGATTGGAATCGTTGCGTATTTCTGGATGCCAGCATCACCCGTGCAAACCAAGGGGGGTTTCCGCGGAAAGGACGGATGGTTTACGGAGCATGAAGAGAAGATCATAGTGAACCGGGTTATTCGGGACGATCCCAGTAAGGGAAGTATGCACAACCGACAAGCTGTCACCTTAGGGCTCTTTTGGGAGTCGCTCAAGGATTACCATATGTGGCCAATTTATGCTCTCGGTCTAATCTGGATGATTCCGGGGACTCCGGCGCAAGGTTACCTCTCGCTACAACTGCGATCCCAGGGATTCACAACGTTCCAGACCAATTTGTTGGTAATTCCATCGGCTGTCGTTACGATTATCACCATGATAGCCATTACCTGGGTTGCGGAGCGCACAAATCAGCGCCTTCTTTGGGGCGTGGGAGTGCAATTCTGGAACCTAGTCCTGCTGATTGCACTGGAGGTACTTCCTGAAAAAAGCATGCCCTGGCCCCGTTGGTCGATACTTACACTTCTTGTTGGTTCGCCGAGTATTCATCCTGTTGTGGTGGCGTTGACTTCGCGGAATGCCGGATCTGTGCGGACTCGCACTGTTGCTTCTGCATTGTATAATATGTCTGTACAATTGGGCGGCATTGCTGCTGCTAATGTGAGTTCCAATCCTTGTCTTTCGGGCCTTTCATTTTCGGCTACCTATGGGTAAAAAATACGTTCACGATTTGGGATACTAAAAATGCTGAACAGGTGTACCAATCCAAGGATGCGCCATACTACAAAAATGGAAACAAAGTTCTTATCGCATTGGCTGTCGCCAGTGGATTCCTTTTCGTGTTAGCCAGTTTCTACTACGATTGGTGGAATAAGTACATATCCCAAACTTGCAAACATTAACATGGAGCATACTTGCCAACTTACATACAGACATAATTCTACAAAATGGAACGCTATGACGAGCGAGCAAAGAGAGATTTATTTGCGTGAAAACCCGGTATTGACTAACAAGAGGTACGTTAACGCTTTAGGGAATAACTACTTCCAGTGCCTCCCAACTAACCATCTTGTATAGAATTGACTTCCGATTTGCTCGTTAGAGATTTAAATCTCCGGGATGAATTCGAAAAATTCGAGATTATTAGACATCTCAGTGTTGCGATGGAATAAACTTCAGGTTGGTCCCTAACGAGAGGGACAAACATGCGTCGTTCATAGCAAATCGATTAGAACATAATGACTTTATCAAAAAAGCAAATTCATTTACCTTCTGATTATCAATAAGAGAATTTTTACCCCTGGAATAACAGGAAATAATTAACTTGACAAGAACTTCATATGCAAGCTCGTGAAGTTAGTCACATATTGCACGATTATGCCTCAAATGAGGTTGTCCGCGGCTATCTTAGCGCCATGCATTCATATTATAGTATGTCGTCAGTGAGGGGCTTGGATACGTTTTTCTTCAGAGATTCTATATTTCCCAACAAAATCACAATTTACCCAAAGTGGGTAAATCCTTGTGTATGGATGATTCTAAACTAGGCTTGTTGAAACGAAGCAAGTACGATTATATGAACCCTGTATTCTCTCGAATTATTTGAATATGTATCTAATAGAAGCTTAAGCCTTGGATTCACTCTCCTGTGTGACGTAAGGTGTCTCATAAGGGCGTTCGGCCTGGGGGGTAATGCGCGCCAAGTGGCGACGCTCCCCAGTCGTCCAGTCAATAATCGCAGAATGGGCCGTGACACGGTTCTATATTGCATACACATTAGTATTCTGAATCGTTGATCAATAGTTCAGGAAACCACTCACATCCCAGACAACAACAGTCTTTGGGGCCCATCGAATACGAGCTTGGTAGTCAATGCCACGACCCACGTGGGCCAGTAGGAACCCTAGAAGGGCATCGCTCTCTTCCTTCTTGAGTCCGACAATACTGCGAGTAACTAGTCTTGGTGTAAGCACTGATTCCTTTTTCTAATAACACGAGAGGATACTTACAGCCACTATTGACGAAAAGCGCTTTCTCGCCAGTTACCGGATGCGTTCGAACAAGAGGATGCTCGCTTTTCACCGGCTCTCGTCTATCAACCCCACCACGTTTCAGACTAAACTCAGCCTGCTCAAACCCGGAATGCACAGCCTTCAAGCCGTGAAGACGCTCCTTAAGCGCTGGCGAAAGCCGGTTATAAGCCTCAACTTGGTTGACGAAGGCAGTGTCCCCACCCACTTCAGGGCTATCAAGCACATATAGGAACGTTGTACCAGGTGGCTGCTGCTCATATGTGACATCGGAATGCCATGCGACACTGCTGTTCTTTGTCGCGAGATATTCATCAAATTCCCACGCATTGTCTTTCCGGTGAACGAGATGAATCTCAGGATATCCCTCTGGAGCTCCGCTAGTTGGGTGGATATGATGGCGGCCAAAGTAGCCTCCAAAATCGAGGGCCTCTTGAATTGGCAGATCGGCGAGATCTTGGTCTCTGAAGGCAACAACTTTACGTTGGGCGACGAGCAGAGCGAGCTGATCTTTTCCGGCAGCAGTGAGCTTGCTTAGCTGAACGCCTGTAACCTCAGACCCGGTAGTCGGAGTCAATTTTTGAATCTTGGAACCCTCAGTGAGGAGATCCTTGAAGGAGTGGTCGGCGTCTTTCCCGTGATCGACGTGGGTAAAGGGTTCAAGAGGCGGGTATTCCTCGCCATAGTCATATACAGGCAGGTAGTTCGGATACTGCATCGTTGTCAGGTCAAGCTATATGCGGAGAGACTCAAAGGCCTAGCCATGCCTACGCTGGCAGTAGTGTTTTCCCCTTCCTCGTCAATAATTCTTCTCACTCTGGCTTTAGTCTCGGTTGTTCCAGGAGCGGCCTTTACAGGAACAACAACTTCCGCAGTGGAGGTTTGGGCAATAGATGGTGCCATGTTATGCTGAGACCAATAGTAAGTTGTGTGGTTATCAAGTTTGAGCAATTATTCCTCGAGATCTGTGAACAGCCACTGCTTAAATACCAACGATTCTGGATTTCTATTAGCTTCGCGCCATTTTATTGTAGAATCACGTATGAATTCCTTCGTGTCCGATACAGGCAACAGTCACAAGCCATTGTGTGAAAAGGTCGGGTACACAGAACAGATCAACATTAATGCCGTAATATCCGTCCTATAGAATGCCAAATACAACATTGTAACACGAGAACCGACCAAGCCTGACGTGCTATCTCTGACAATAACACCATGCGCTTGATAATGGTTGGGGAAGGTATCGAGTGGTCTTGGGTGCATTGATAATGCTGACATGGCGTGATATGATGCAAGTGACAACCCCGCAAAACTCTGCCGTGGACTATATATCCATAATTATGCATATCAGGGTCTGCCATAGCAATAACAGATGTGGCATAGATATCTAGAGAAGTAAAAATGCGATCGTAGGTATTATTTGCTTCATTGTTCCGTAAAACAGGCAAAGCTGTGAGCTATAATGCAACTTACCTTGTGAATAAATAACTTAAGCTTTCTAATCTTTTCGTTTCTATAGACAGGGAAGTACGAATAGAGAAGAATAATCTTGACGGGAGGCTTTGTCACTTAGACTGAGAGACCGCACAGCGATGACCAGTCAGATATTTTAACACGTACATTTAAAAGTAGGTCAAGTAGCCAAAGTATCGAAAACTTTCATTATCGAGCTACATTAGGATGTTACCTTTGTCTAGTGTGTCATGAGTGGGCATCGACCCTTGCCTAGGCCTTATGAGAAGATATTCAAGGTAAACAGGCACACATTCGGTGGAGTAAATAGGCGCGGAATGACCGGGATCATCGGATCTAGCAGTTCTGCCATTCGAAATGGTTGAAGGACAGACACGTCTGATACCGTCAGTTGAAGTCTGTCGGCTACTGAGATTACTACTGGCTACCCGTCAAGATATCTAGTCTGACGATTGGAGAAACCAGTCCGTCAAACGGCTCCTTCCCGTCCGATGAAATCATTAGACTGCGTTTCGCGTCCCCTTCGAATTTCATGTTATACGCTAGACGAGTCATTTCGACGTCAGTTTGGCGGGGTCGACTCTCGGCCTTCTTGGGGAAGAATTAGGGGAGAGGTTTTGTGATGCTGGATGGGACCAGTGGGGTCAATAGGTTTGCGTATGGCTAGACTGTCACTTTTCGATCGCGTCGCGAGTTTCATTTTCTTACGGGGTAGGCGGCATGGGATTCAATCAGGTATAGGGACCGAATGGAGAGGATACCGAGAAAACAGGTGAAGTACTGAAAAGTTTCCAATTGCATTGAGAGGGGGTTGGAAAGGTGACTTGATGATTGAGAGGTGTAAAAGGGCTCAGGGGATCGGGTCGTTTCCCCAGGTTCTATTAATTCAGTCACGTGATTACCGCCATCATTATTTGTACTAGAAAACGAGATAAAGAAACGATTTTTCTTTTTCTTTTTTTAAAAAAGAAATATCTGGATTCCTATCACTCTACTCGGTTTTGAACCGGAAATTTGTTTACCTGGGTTATAGAAACTTCAACTCCGATCCCATTTCACGGTTGTCAAAAATAGAACCATAGTCAACCCTTTACTTGCTCCACTGGTCTAAATATACATCTTTCTCAACTTTTCTTTCTCTGATCTTATGTTAACTTCTAGCTTCTTTTTACTCTTTAATGTTGGGGAAAGCATCTTCAGGTTGAGCATCAAAGCTTTCCGATCATTCATTCAAGTTTTTCCACAATGAAAGCGAGCGAAAAGAGTATAGAGAAACATAGTTGTAAGAAACAAGTCTTGTGGCTTACAGCCATCCCCTCCAAGGATATATTCTTTGTTGTGCTATACCGACCGTGTCTTTGAAGCCTTGGCCCTAAATCCACTCCATCCCAAGTGTACGTTTTCTCTCATTCTCTGAAATATTGCTTTATTTTCCTCGTTAGCTTGGCTCTATTCCTTCAGGTATTTATATATTTATATCCTCCGACTCGGTTGTGCATTCGCATCAAGGCATTTTTAATTTGCGAGACTCAATTTTTATATTGTCTTCAACATGTCAGACCGGTATAACTTTCGACGTAGTACTCGCGTGAAGCAACTACCGCCCCACCGCCATAGGGGCCCGCCACAAGATCCAACTCCACGCATAGCGCTCAAGATAGAAGAGCTAGACCTTGAAAAATCCTACGTTGGCACTTTCGTGCTACCTAAACGACAAAGGCCAAAGAAAAGCAGACCATGGGCCAACCGGATAGGAACCGACCCCATTACCGACCCATCTAAGCTTCCTCGTGGGTGGCATATGAAGGAAGACGATCTTGAACTTGAGTGAGAGGACATTGAACTTAATTTTTCATGCAAACAACATGCTAATTGGAATCCAATAGCGATATCGACGGTCAAATCGAAAGATGTCATGAGAGAATTGCTGAAAACATAATGCCCCATGTTTTTCAGCAAAGGTTACAGGACTATACAGCTGCAAAGGTCAAAGAGGAGTGAGTCAGCTATCTTGATATTGATTCTGCACAGATTCTTACCTTGTTATACTATAGCGAGATGAGGTTCCCGGGGTCTGAAGAGCTCAGCTGGGAGACCGTTCAACGGGTGCATGAATTGGAAACGATGAAGACAGATCTGGCGAGCACTACGGATGACTACGAGCAGCTTCCAAACATCGAGGCTCTCTTGGAACAATATAAATCGGGCGAGCTTGATTGGAATACCGGTCTTGTTACATATTGGTTGAAGGGAGCCCAGGTTTCTCAACCAAGACCATTTGACTGGGATGAATTTGAAGCGATTAATTCCCACCACCAGGGTTACAAAGGCTTTTGGGTGGAAGGGGTAATTGATTTCCTTAATCTTTCCACAGCGACTCGCTAATGCATAATATCAGATCTGCGGCCTTGAAAATGAGAGCTCCTATGCAGCGATGACACTATTTCCACATTCACAATATCAAAAGCTGATTGGCGTAAGATCCATCCTCATGACTCAACCCTCTTCCAAGTTTTGCTAACTTTTTTATCTAGTTGACTTTAGCAGTCCGTCTTCCAGGAATAGCGTGGTTTGCCGAGTTGGAATTTATCCACGATACTGGGTGCAGTAGGATGACCATGTTCCAGGCGGATCTTAGTGCGCTTCTTGGTCCTTTTGGCGCAGCTGTTGGGCCAAGAGTACCGGTTATCTGCATGTCAACATCTAATACTGGTAATGGCCTCGTAACTAGGGAAGTGATTGAAGTAGAAGTCACAATACTTGATGGAAATCGTCAAAGAATGATCGCTTGGACTAGAACCTTATGCAATCTCGTTCCAGGAGGCTGGTCACCAAATGGCGCCCCCCGACTAGATGGCCCAATTGTGTCAGATTTGTTATACGTGGCAAGCGTACCTAATGGCGTCCATCAGCTATATGTCTCAACCACGAGATTTGAACTTGGCCTGCCAGACTTGAATCTTGCTATCAACCCTGGACAGCATATTCCAACAGTACTCAATCCCTTGCCCCCAGGAACGTTCGCCACTACACATGGCCCTTGGTTACCCGCGGTGGGAGGAAATTTCGGGTTCCCGCCAGCAGCACCTGGAGTTCCTTGAGAGACTGACAAACCTGTCATTGATTTGCCGGACTGTCGCTCGTGCTGGAACCCACTCCTCACCTTTTATTCCTTTTTCTTTCTTCTGTATTGCTTGGGGTGTATCGCTGTCCCGATTTAGTCTAGTTTTCGATGTTTTGTTGAGTTTTCCTCTTGTTATATATGTGTTTTAATCGCGCAACCTAATAATACTAATAAACACTTAATTTTTTATGTTAATGTAATAATTTGTTAGTTTATATCCAATCTAGGGCCGGAATACCCATGTCATCAATTTCCATTTCATCTAGTGACGTGCATCGCTTGTATGATTTTCTGATACTGGTCATATCTAGTTAGTCAGACTTCGGAATGAGTCGTTAATGCTATAATCATTCATAAACAAGAATATAAGGTTCATAGGCTCATTTAGCAGACCTGGCTGTGAAAAGGGAATTTCTTTGTAGTTCGTTTTCTTAATATGTATGCTCTTTCATTGCTGGGGAGCAGCAATATTGCATGCTAGTGGATGCCGATCTAACCAATATCTAGGGCAAAGTGGCCCATGCAGATCGTCGGATACCTGTCGCTCATTCCTTTTCCTCCCTTGTCCCTCCCTTGTCCCTCCCCTTCCCCTCCCTTCTTAGACTAAAGCCCACTATCATGGGTTACTTCTAGAAAGTTCCTGTAAGAGAAAATGGGTTTAGACACCAAAAGTGCCACTCGGTAAACAAATGTATAATAATTATTTTATTCCTCCGTAGTCCTCAGTAGTTGCTGCTATGGCTCCGGTCACGATCGACACACGTGGTAGGACCCACATCAGGTAGTTCTCTCTCTCCCTTCTATCCCTGCTCTCCCGTCTGCTTGTTCTATATTAAAAGGCAGTCGCAATTTATTATAACCTGTATTGTCCACATGGAGCAAGCCTTGAACAGTGAAAAGTTTGTCGCATCCGAAAATTATGACTTGAGAGACAGCTAGTCTTGCGGTCCGCGCCAATATGCCTGAAACTATGGAGTACTCCGTAGCTACGCTGTGACTGGGTTCCAGAACGCAAGCCCGATCATTTGTGGTCACATTTAGCCCCACGCCACTTCTCATGTCCTGCGGGTCGCTTATATGGATTAGAGAAACAGCGAGATGGACAGCGAGATGGCAGCCACTTCATCTTTTTTCTCTTTTTTTCCAAAATTTCTAAGAAAACATCCCTGGCCACAGGCATAGAGGAAAAAAAGAAGATTCCGAGTGATGTGATTTTAGCTATTCAGGAAAATTTTGTGACTATTGGAAATATAGACTAACTGCAAATAAGCGCGGATGAGGAATACTAGTGTATTGCAACTAGTGCTAATTTATCAACGTTTGCACTGCAGGGCCCACAGTTAATTACCACCATGGGAGGTCCCTAAGACAGATAGAACAATACCTTTGTAGCAATTTTTTCCCTTCCCCCGGAGCTTTCCATTTTTAAACTCTACCTTTCCCACAGGCTGCAATTTTCGAGCCAAACTCAACCATCCATCATGACTATCAATGAGAAGGGAAGCGTGGATGACACAGAGCTGGGAAGCCCTAGGGACTCCACTGAGGAGCACGAAGTCTTCAAGAAGACCGAGGATGGCGTCAGCTTCCGCGGTGTTGGCTGGTTCAAGGCTTGTATTATCTTCGTGAAGGTCCTCTTCGCGACGGGTGTTCTGTCGCTGCCAGCTTCGCTGTACTCCCTCGGTGCAGTGGGTGGCTCGATCAGTATCGTCGCATGGGGCGCGTTTAACACTTACTCTTTCGTGATTCTGGGCAACTTCCGCAAGAAGCATCCTCACTGCCACTCTATCGCCGACATGGCGGAAGTTGCTGGCGGTTTCTTCGCGAAGGAGCTTACCGGCATCCTCTTTCTCATCGGCTACGTCCTTGTCACGGGCAGTGGTATCATCGGAGTTTCAACTGCGCTAAACGCCCTATCGCACCACTCTGCGTGCACTGTCTGGTGGTCTTTGATAGGAGCGGTGGTGATCATCGCGACAGCTTCGGTGCGCAAACTCCAGCATGTGGGCTGGCTCACATATGCAGGATTTATTTCGATCTATGCTGCAGTTCTGATCGTTGTCATCGGAGTTACGACGCGCGACCGGCCGGCCGCCGCACCCCAGGAGGGCCCTTATGACCTCGGCTACGTGGCTATCAACAACCCCGGATTTGCTGCTGGCATGGTTGCTTCCAGTACTATCTTCGTCTCCACAGCTGGTACCAGCGCCTTCATCCCGGTGATGTCGGAGATGCGCAACCCAAAGGACTACAAGAAGGCGTTGTACCTGTGCATGATTGTGGTGAATGCGTCGTATCTTGCCTTCAGCTTGGTTGTCTATCGTTGGTGTGGACAGTGGGTGGCTAGTCCGTCTTTGGGTGTATGTACTATTATCTCTCTGATGGCAGTATCGGGTACAGCTAACTGATTCTATTTTATCTACAGAGCGCTGGACAGACGATCAAGATGGTATCGTATGGTGTTGCACTGCTGGGACTAGTTGTGAGCGCCACGATCTACTTGCATGTGAGTATCTCCCTCGCAACTCATGCGTTCAGAACTGACTCTGCAATTTAGATCGCTGCCAAGTACATCTTTGTGCGTATCTTGGGTAACACGCGTCATTTGCAAGCCAACACTGTCGTTCATTGGGTCACTTGGATGAGCTGCACAATCGGCCTCGGTGCTATTTCCTTCATCCTTAGCGAGACTATCCCCATCTTCAACTACCTGGTTGCCCTGATTGGGTCTGTTTGCTTCGCCCCGCTGGCCATGTGCCTTCCTGGTTTCTTGTGGCTACACAGCAACAGTCACTACCGGAAGGGTACACTTGTGCAGAAGGTGATCTACTTGCTGCACTGGGGAATGGTACTTCTCGGAATCTTCTTCCTTGTTGGTGCAACTTACGGTGTCATCATCCAGATCATTGATGCCTATGCAACGGGAATGATTGGTATGTTTGGTGTATCCTAACAGTGGAGAAATTGCGACTAACTCTTTTTTTACCAGGCTCCTCTTTCAGCTGCCTAGACAACTCGAACTCCTCGTGAGCATTGGCTTTCGGGAAAATACTATTTGTTTGGTTGAGCTGTTTGGGGATTGGCTCCTAATGGAGTATTGATATATACGCTTAACACCTGGTGTGAACGGTTATAATGAGTGGTAATGAGAGGATTCTATAATGAGGGGCCCGGGTGGTCATAATGTAATGAGTTGTTATGGAATGGTATCAAATTCTGTTTTTTTCGCCTAACACACACACTTAGTGCCGCCATGACAAACGCTAGTCCCCCGCTAATGTAGGTCCCGTCTCCACTTTCACCCAAACCTTGTCATCGTGTGGTTCACGGACGGAGTTCCGCGAGCTCGGGAAACCAGTTCTAACCGCATTAGGGATGGCTTTTGTCTATCAAAACTTTGATTCCTTCCCGCTTCCTTTTTTTGGGCCGCCCTCGTGGCCTCCGATGTGGGGACTGAAATTCGTGTCTTTGCGATGCCTTATCGCAGCTGCCAGCCGCTGCTGATCTTGAGTACCTTGAGCAGCTCGCGATACGACTGGTTCATCCCGAGTTGCGCGACGCTGAGGTGGTGCTCGCTATCAAGTACTCCGTACAGGTTTTCGATAACCAATACTTAAATGTCATTGTCCACTGCAATATCGAGTTCAACATATACAAAAACAGCTTTTGAAGGGGTGGAAGCTAGAGGTCCCCGCCCGTTCTGCGCCTACACGTGTGTGAGTTAGTAGGTCATCACCAACAAATCTTGGGGGGTGGTCCCTAGGCAAAGACGTCCACGTGTATTCCATATCTGCAATCGTCTCGTCTGCGCTCAACTTGGGACATAAACTCGATTCGACTATTACATACACTCACAGTCAAAAAACCGTGGACCTTGACTGGGCTCCACTTTTCACAAGTCAGGGTTCTTGCTAGGAGGAGCACGTTTGCTCATTTCGAGTCTCCTTTTATACCTTCCTTGCCCTTACAACGGGGAATTATGTTAATTATTATTAATATTCGAATGACCGAAAGCTTTTATTATTCTACTACCCCGGTTATGGTCGGTTGTCCCCTTTTAGGTTACCGGCTTGGCAATGATCTCGGCAGCAATCCTTTGTTAGGGCGAACGCGGGGTATCCTATACTGGCCTACCATAGAAACGAAAAATTACCTCGGATATGTTGTAGATACAGCGAGACAGGCTGGTGCTATAAGTGACATAACTAAGGCCTCATGTCAACGCGACATTTTTAGAATCAACCAACACCCCCAATTATACTCTGTACACCTACAGTCTAGTTGACAATGCCTCTTCCTAAATATACCTACAACGGCCCAATCGACCACACTGTAGTGCCTGATCCAGCCAATGCCAAAGGCAAATCCGTCATCATTACCGGAGGCGCAAATGGGATGGGCGAGGCCATGGTGCGCGCCTTCACTGAGGCCGGCGCCTTTGTCACCTTTGGCGACCTTCACCCCAGAGGAGACGATCTCGCTAAGGAATTGAACGCCAATGGTGAAACCGCTGCGTTTGTCAAATGCGACATTACAGACTGGGTCAGTTTGATTACACTGTTCGAGACGGCCAAATCCAAGAGTCCGCATAACAGCGTTGATATTGTCATTGCCAATGCGGGAATCTCGCGTGCCTCGGGTGACAGTCTGTGGACCCTCGATGGTAAGTTTGTCTATATATCTGGTAACTTCAAGTTCAAGATACTTGAAATTTGACAGTCCATAGACCCTAACGGGGCGCCAACCAAGCCCAAACTCAATATTGTCCGTGTCAATATGGACGGGACATTCTATACATGGAAACTTGCGGTTCATTATTTTAGGAAACAACCCGATACCGAGGACCGAGACCGATGCTTCATCATGACTGGAAGCATGGTCGCGTACACAGCGACTAAGTATGGCCTCCGTGGCTTCATGAAGACCGTGCGTCGAAACAGCTGGGAGCAAGGAATTCGAATCAACTATGTCGCGCCATGCTGGATCAAAAGCGCCATTCGTACCAAGGAATACGAGAATTGGCCGATTGAGCGTGGTGTCGAGTTTGGCGAACAGGCTGATTGCGCTGGTGCAATGATGCGGATCGCCTGCGATAAATCTATCAACGGTATGTCGACTTACAGCCGTTTTCTTTGTACCTTGTCTTTAGACAAGATATATCGCGGTATCATTGCTAATGCTACGCTACCAGGACGCTCACTCATGATTACCCCGAGGTCCTTTGCCAAGGAGGGATTCGTGGATGTAAACAAGGAAGACTATTCCAACCCCAAAGACGAGTACTTTGCCAAGAAGCAAGCGTCGCAGTTGGTCATTATCGAGGATAAATGGATGGACGATTATAAAGTGAGGATTTACAAAGATTGAGTCGCGTTTCACTGCTGACTCGGAACAGAGGCAGGGTCAAGGGCGGAAATTGTGAGTAGCAGGTTTTAGTTACTATAGTGCCACATCTGGTTTACTCTTGGAATCAAATTCAGTTTCCATTTTTAAATTCCTTTGTTACATAGTAATTATCATGCGCCGATATTTTCTATTTGTAATATATCTCCGCAATCGCCCTATCGGTGTGTTTAATACGTTCATATAGTAGCTCCATACGATAATCTGGAGAATGCTTCGGTACAAAGTAAACAGCCGTTCGGTATGTCCGGCTATGTCACCAGCACACGGCCGAACGGAGGATCCCACTAAAAAGTAGTAATTAGGACGACTCTAGTTCATATACATATAAAGCGACCATAATTGGGATATTGACACACACCAACTCATACAATATAGATCAGTACATCATGACAGTTTCTGCAAGCATTAGTATCCCGTCGTCTCTGTACGCGTGGAGGAAGCATAAGGGAAACCCCGATCCTGTGAGAAGCCGCATATTCACTCGGAGTAACCGTTGCTAATAATCACGCTGGTCTGGGAAGAGGTCCCGGTCCCTGTAACTCCCAAGGGAGGATTCTTAGTGAAGTTGCTAGCCTCTGGGGGTGAGTATTTGACGGCTGTTCTTGGGTTCCAATATCACCTCTTCTGGAGATCCTAATACCTGCTTGATAGTGTGCCATAGCGACCATTCACTTCTCACGAGTGAAAAGCAGCGCCCTTGGTTTCAAGAGAAATACACTCTGGTATGAAGATCATCATGTCTTGTGAATCAATACAGGAAATTCAAAATGCTGACCAGATTTCCTGGTTTTAAGGGTCATGAAGGATGTGGCGAGATTGTACAGATAGACGACCAAGTGAAAGACGCCGGTTTTGGCGTGGTAGGTTCTCCAAAGAGACTTCTAGGAGATACATTAGACCTAACAACATGTATCGGGAGATCGAGTCGCGACTATCGCTGTCCCTGGCTGTGGATCAGAGAACTGCGCAGAGTGCTCACGGGATCTCGCTCAGCTATGTGAGCAAGCCCACCATTCCGGTATTGGTCAGGACGGCTTCTATGCACCATATGCCGCGCTTGACCTTCGAGCAATAGTTCACGTCCCGGAAGGTTTGTTTCCAGGATGGTGTTCTGTGGCTTGATCTAACAAAACCAGCAGGAATCCCGTCATCCGTAGCAGCAGTGGCGACGGATGCAGTCAAAACGAGCTATCACGCCATTGTAAGACGTGCAGAGGTCAAGTCTAATGAGACTGTTTTTCTGTTTGGCCTTGGGGTCCTCGGGTTTAATGCGTTGCGAATTGTTCTGCATATCGAGGCTCGAGTCATCGTTTCTGATATTCGACAAGAACGGTTTGAGGAGGCTGCAAGATGGGGAATTCCTCGACAGGATCTAGTACCAGCTGGAAAGTCAGTACGGGATTTTGTGCGCGAAAATGGGTTGCAGGGCAGGATTGACACCACCCTGGATTTTGTGGGAACACACCAGACTTTCCAGGATGCACAAAACATTGGTAAGTATTCTGTTACGGAACAGTTTGACGGCGTTGACCATTTTTTTAGTTCGCAGAGGAAAGCTTCTGTGTGTTGGTACTCTTGATGAGGAGAATACAGTCGACATGAAGATTGGCATTCAGAAAAGACTGGGAATTATCTTTACATACGGCGGGCAATGGGGAGATCTGAAGGAAGTCCTGGAATTGATCTCGAAGGGAATAATTCAGCCGCAGGTTGAGACTGCTGGTTTGAGGGAATTCCCCAATATCTTGAAGAGTGTTTGCGATGGAAAGGTCAAAGCCCGCATTGCCTTGTTACATGAGTAGCACCCCAACCATAGCACATTGAACTACATTGATCTACTCTACAAATTGATTACGCTACTTCTTAGGCACCTCCCGGCGCGCGTTTTCCTTCACGTCCACGTCCTCTAGTCTCAGTCTTAGTATCACTACTCTTAGTACTACTTTCGGCACCCGAAGTCATAGTTATACTAGCTCCACGTCTACGTCCACGTCTACGTGTTATGTGACAAAAGTCACTTATTTTTGTATGGGGTTTGTATACAAATTGTAGGTATCTACCGTCTTGCTAGTATTATATGGGTTATTTGACATAAAGGCGGTGTATGAAATTGGAAGGCGGTGTGGCCAGCGGTATATAGAAGTAGGTATCAATTTAGTGTCGCACCCGATGGGGAAGGCGGTACTGAAATTTCAGGCAGGGGGGGTGTTGGTTGAAGTGGTATCGTAAAACTAGTGGGTTCTGTCAATAGTTATACAGTAAACCCCCGTTATAACGATACCGGATATAACGATAACCCGGTTATAACGATCGGAATCCGGTGCTTGAATTAATCCGCCATACAAAAATCGTTAAAACCTCTTTTCTACGATTATCGTTAATTTATCTGCTCCCCTACGCAAAATATCGTTATATCCAGTGCTTTATTAAGCATTTCAACCAATTAAAAATGCCTCGCCGATCCATCCAAACCTCCCAAAAGATCGCTCTTCGACAGTACTACTGAAGCCACCCCTTGCTTACATATAAGCAGTTGGCTAATTGGTTCTACGAGACTTATAACCATCGTATTTCTCAATCTACAATCTCTGAAATCCTTTCCTCCCGATACCTTTATCTTGACGCGGAGCTCTCGAAGCATCAATTTAACGCAAAGCGGGCTCGGATAGCGCGGTGGCCAGACCTCGAAAAGGCCCTTATTCACTGGATAAAACTCGCTAAATCTCATATTCCTATAACCCAGGAGGTTATACGTGAAAAAGCACGCTTTTTCTAGGGCTAGTTACCTATTTATATAGGTATTGAAATGCCTATATTTAGTAATAGCTAGCTTGCTAGGTTTCAGTACCGTGAATCAATACGCAATCGTGTATACCATGGTGAAGATAGAAGCACTCCGGAGCTTACTTCTGAGGCTATGGTTTCAATTCGTCAAGCTCTTCAATCATATAGCCCTCGGGATATATTCAATTGTAACGAAACTGGCCTTTTTTGGAAGCGTGTCCCTGACCGAGGCCTTTCAACTCGATCTTTACCTAGAAGAAAGAAGGAGAAGGCTAGGATTACAGCCTTATTTTGTTGTAATACAGATGGATCTGAGAAGCTAAAACCATGGTTTATTGGTATGTATTCTTACTCCCTACGCTATTGCTAGCTATACTTGCTATTGCTAGCTATGCTTGCTATACTTGCTATGCTTGCTATTGCTAGCTATGCTTGCTATTGCTTGCTATGCTTGCTATACTTGCTATGCTTGCTATGCTTGCTATATTATTACTTCCTATACTAATAACTACTATATAGGCACAGCTAAGAAGCCCCGCGCTTTTACTACTTCCCACGTTAATATTAATAATCTTAATATACGCTGGAACTCGAATAGTAAAGCCTGGATGACTAGTAAGATCTTCGAAGACTAGCTTCGGTGGTTTGACGCTATAATGATTCATAGGAAGGTAGTACTTCTTATGGATAATTTCTCTGCGCACGAATCTATAGTAAAGGCTATTAATAATAGTACTTTACCACTACGAAATACCTTGATTATATGGCTTCTACCGAATTCAACCTCCCGTTTTCAACCACTTGATCAAGGTATTATTAATACGTAGAAAGCGTATTGGAAGCGCTAATGGGTTAAATTCATACTTTATAAGTTTGACGGGGGTCGAGATCCTATAGCTTCAATGAATGTGCTAAGAGCTATTCAATGGGGTATTCAAGCTTGGGATCTTGATATATCAGCTCTTACAATTAAGAACTGCTTCCAAAAAGGACTCTCAATGTCGTTTAGTATTCCAGATCTAGATACTACTACTGTTAGTAGTAGTATTCAGTCGCTAGCTAATGAGATATCTTCTGATATACTTATTATACGGCCTTGGGTACTAAACCCAATGGATATTGAGCACTTTCTTAACCTAGTTGATGAGCTTGTACAAGATAGTATTGATACTATTGATGATGTTGTACTAAGCGAGTTCCTTGGAGAGATTGATGAGGATGATATAGTGGTTGAAGAGCCCCAGATTCAACACTATGAAGCTATTCAGGCTTTGAAAACCCTTCAGTTATATGAAGAGCAGCAGGAACAGGGTGAAACCAAGTTAATTACTGCTCTATCTAGACATGGGAGGTTAATTGAAGCAAGGAAAATAGGAGGGCAGAAGCAGAGCGATATTAGGAGCTTTTTTAGTGCCTAGATTTGTATGTAAACCAGAAATATATGGCACCTTGATTTAACGATAACCCGGATATAACGATATTTTTTTCGTGTCTGTATTATATCGTTATAACGGGGGTTTACTGTATGTCATTTGTACCATACATTGTTCGTACCACAGATTTCTGTCAGGTTCCAATCAATGGAGTTCAAGTCCCTTTTATTTCTGTATCGGCTCCGCTGGCAATTTATATGGAGCCTTGATTACATAACATTAATTACAAAACATGTAGGATTAATGAATCCTCCGGTATGCCGGTCTTCATACTCCGACAGGGGGTAGTCTGATCCAAAGGTGTATCAACACCCTATATTTATCTCATGATCCTTGTGAATCCTACGATAAGCTCGTAATCTTGGGTATCCTCTTTCGTTTGTTTTTCTTTTTCTTTTTTCAACTTTTCTGTTGACATTATGGAGCGCTGTCAAAATTATGTGACTTCAATCGCCAACTCCCAATTGCCCCAAATCTTGCTACATAGGTAGTTACATCTTTAGTTAAATCTTCGAATGATATTGTAGCATTTGTTTTGTCAAAGATGGAGAGCGTACGCAGACAAATGTGGTATATATTTCGACACTTCCTGGTGGAACGCCCGAACATTTTGACATACTGACAGAAATCTATCGTATTGAAATGTATGGTCAAAATGACTGATATTGAGAACTCTAACTAAACTAAAATGACATGAATCCGCAATTTAACCAATCTGTACGGACCCTGCTGACTAACTGTAATATGCACTTTTGTATGGTATGCCGAGTACCAAGGGTCACATGACTTTCTGGTATCATACCTTGTTTCTGCCATGTAATCCACCTTGCACTTTGACACATACTTATAATCCTCATTTAAATAATTGAGATTGTCCCTTTTACAAGCCCTTCGACTTCCAAAAGGGTTCCAGATCCCGGAACCAAGTCCACTTGACATTCTGGGCCCATCCCTTCTCCTTCCAATTGTTAAGACTTAATGGGAAGTGATCCACCCCATCTCTAACACTTGCATCATGTGCAATGATAACAAATATGTTCTCGTCGCAGTCCAATTCTTGTAATTGGTCACGAGTCTTTTGTGCAAGTCGGATATCATGACCGAAGCACATTTCGTACACTGTATCTGTTGGTTTCCTTCCTCTGGTGTGTTGCAAATCATCGAAAACACTTCCGGGGCAAAAAGGTACATCGCTTTGTGTATTATACGGATGCGGAGAGATTTCCGGGGGCACGGGAAGATATTTCGAAGGTCGAAAGATGCCTGCATAATGACAAATGTCTCCTCCCATCATCACGAAAGTAGGTGGGTTCGTAGTTGTTCGCGCTAGACCGCAAAGATGCGCAATTGCATGTCCTGGACTACCTAAGAGGTAGAATGACCCATCACCGAAGTAATCGACGGCCGGGAATTTCCCAATACGCAGGGCATCAGGACCATGAAATCGAATCTCGCGCAGGGATCGACCACTACAATAAGTTAGATTGAAAATCTGGAAGGTATTCAAGATTGTCCCATGATGGCACCAGAACTTACGCATAATCACTCTCCCGGATAGGGGATTTGGGGTTAGCAGGATAACCAGGTAACATGGCATCCTTGAACCCGGAGCCAACAATCAAATCAGTGCTGCTAGGGAAACTTGACGGGTCACCTATGTGATCCCAATGCCAATGGCTATAAAGTCATTGTTAGTTTTCTATTGAAAGGTTGCGATGATTTGGAAACAAAATACCTCCAGATAACCGCATTAATGCTCTCTCCAGGGATGCCGTTCTCTTCCAGGATATCGACCACGTTCTTTGATACTTGTATATCATAATTTGTTGTTGGTATATAGTTCGCCACAATGGGAGCATAGTTTTGATAATCCTTGCGGATTCCAAGATCAAACACCAATTTTTGACCCGAGGGATGTTCCAAAAGGAACGTCAAGACCGGCCCAGGTTTCTTTGTTTCCACACCAGGCACAGGAGGCTCCATGAACCGTTTGATGATAGCTGGACCAAAATTGACGGGGACAATCATTTTCACGCTCACCACATCCTTGCCAGGAGGCAGCTCGATAAGCGGTCGACTAGTTGCCATGTTTATTTGAAGTTAGGATCTTCTTTCGATCTCAAGAAATATGATACATATGTCCTTTCTTTATGAGACCTGCAGTCCACGCGATGTGGGACCCCGCTCCGGGGCGGTATCGGCCGTGTTCTGATACTATCGGTATTTCCGGATTTGGATAACCATCGCGAGTCTCCCCCCACATATTCGGCTCTCATTTCCTCCGTTGTACTCGTTATTCCCCCATATTCCAGCCTTCCATGGTTTGGCCTCGTATCCATACGCGCTTCCCCGCATTTATAACCCCACGTTTTCGGGGGCTAAACGCTCGTAGCATCACCTGCTCATCATGGACGGCTGTAAAGCTTTAATAAACATTCCGGCTATCCCATCGGTAATCCTGCTAGGGAGTTTCCGTCGGCTGGCTGATTATGCCTACATGATAATGACAATATTACGCACACGACGGAGGTAAATCATGCCCAGAGATTGGCACTCAACAGATCGATATGGATCTCTTCCCCAGGAATTCAGTACGATATGTCCGGAGATAAAAAGGGGCTCCCAGCCATCGCCGTGAGGGCTGCTTTGGTCTTCTAACACACAAGCTAATTATATTCAGACATTTACTATGACCTCAGTTAAGGAAGATCTCTCCCACATTTCGAATGGCGAAGAGGGAGAATTGAAAAGGCTCGACACCGCACACGGCGATGAAGCGATCAAGGTCCTCGCTGTATATGATGGCGATCAGACCTGGACTCCAGAGGAGGAGAACAGACTGCGCAGGAAGATCGACATGAAGCTGCTCCCTGTCCTGTGTGTCACCTATGCATTTCTTTATGCTGACAAGGTTCTTCTTGGACAAGCGGTATGATCATCTCCTGGGCTACAATACTCCACAAACTGATGGTCTTTCTAGGCTCTCTTTGGGATAAAGGATGACCTGGGCTTGAACAGCGGAAATCGCTTCTCCATGGCTTCTTCTATCTTCTACCTTGGATTTATCTTGGGCGCTTATCCAGTCACTTTGCTCGCTCAGAGATTTCCCATTGAACGCGTTGCTTCTCTCGCCATCATAGTTTGGGGAACTACTTTGATCCTCACACCCGCTTGTACGAACTTCCAGGGATTATACGCGCAAAGATTCTTTCTCGGCTTCACTGAGGCTGGCATCAGTCCGATTTTCATGATGATCGTCGTACGTAACCTTTTTTACTCCCGCCAAGTGATATCGGCTAACCGCGATCTAGGGTGGATGGTACAAAAAGGATGAACAATCTTTGAGAATGGGGTATGTTCTCGCATCAACACCGTGTCGATTTGACCTTTAGCTGACTCGCTTCTAGTGCCTGGTACTCATGCACAGGTTACGTGTCCATCTTCTCGCCTCTTGTTAACTACGCACTTGGGCATCTCGGAGGAAGTCTTGCCCCTTGGTTCTATATGTACTTTTTCGCCGGTGCTCTCACCATCATCTGCGGTATTCTGATTTACTTTGTCCTCCCATCCGATCCTATCAGAGCCAAGGGTTTCAACGACAGGGAATGATTTATTGCGGTATCTCGCATGAGGACGAACAACTCTGGAGTCAGAAACACTCATTTCAAAGGTGGTCAGGCCATTGAGCTCGTGACTGATATCAAGTTTTGGCTTATTTTCTTCTACGCTCTGTGTGGTATGTTCGCTAATGCCCCGATCTCGACTTTCCAGGCTATCATTATTGATGGCTTTGGCTTTAACCCACTCAACTCGTTGCTTCTCATGATACCTTCTGGGGTTTATGCTGGTACCATGATGTTGATCACAACATACCTAGCTTACAAATTCCCTGGATGGCGTGCGTATATCATCGTTATCTGCCAATTGGTTACGATGGCTGCCGCTCTCATGCTCTGGCTTCTGCCTCGGTCGGAACTCGGAGGACTCGTTTTTGCTTGCTACATCCTCACGACCACGGGCGCTGGGTATGCAGTGACGATGGGCCTTTTCCTCGCGAACAACGCTGGCTATACCAAACGATCACTTGCATCCTCGGCCTTGTATATTGGATACTCCCTTGGTAGGTTATCATCCACAAATGTGAAAGTGCTGTCACTGATCTTCAATAGGAAATTTCGCAGGACCCCAGGTCTTCCGATACGAAGATCCACCTCGTTATAACCTGGGATTCATCGTAGTGGTTATCACGGCAGTTATTGCGGGTTCTTTTGTTCTGGTATACCGAATCCTCTGTTCAATGGAGAACCGCCGGCGCGACAAGACAGGGACCGTGGAAGGCTTTGAACATGCTTACGAGGATGACTTGACTGATAAGATGGTGAGTAAACTGAGTTCTAGTTTGATCCCATTTATTGATAGACCGGCAGAATATGCAATTCCGGTATTCGTTGTGAGAGAACGACGATCGGCGGGTCAAGGGGTGGTTTGGGGAAACTTGAAGTACAACAGCTAGTTCAGTCTTAACCTCAGGAGAATACAATTGTTTTCTACGGTGGATCTACCCAGAATCTACTTAAATCTAGGTACAATTGATCGTCATCCCTCAAGGGCTTGTCGCCGATCCTTTCCAATACCTTGTTGCTCGGACAGTCCACATATACCTCTTCAAAGTACCGGCGCTGACAATTACATTTATACTGTATCCATGCAATATATCTGGATATGTGACATCCAATAGATTAGTATTTACAGAAGCCTGATTGGGGTGCAGATGTCATCAACGAAATCTAGCTCAGTATGGAGTTGTACTAACGAGGAAAGGGGCAAAAGAGAATGCATATGGTTCGATTCTCGACGCTACTTGCTCTAATGGTAATTTTTACCTAAGTAGGCAAATTTATCATAAAAGCAAAAACAATTCCAATAGAATAAGCGTAGGAAAGTGTATATTCAAGTTGCAGACTATATAAAACAAACCTCATGAACCAAATAAAGAAATATCGACGGCAGGGGCGCGCCCTCGGGTATGTACGTATCTATCTATTTCGCTACCCAGCTCTTATCATCTCCAGAATAGGCCTCTGGTCCCGGTTTAGCAACCTGCACGAACCATCCCAGATCGGCGTCCTCCTTCATTTCCCACTCAGTAAATCCATTGCCCAGGAAGCGGAAGGAATTACCTGAGTTGTAAGCAATGCCATAGTGTTCTGAGCGGATCTCGCCGAGCAGCCGGTGGAACAGGATAGCACTACCTGCAAAAAGATGTGTGACTCTTCCGTCCACAGTGCCTCTCTTATACCAGCTGCGACAGGAGCCGGACCAGACCAATGTCTTGTGGATTTCGTCTTGGTATTTGCCAAATGCGTGCACGGAGGACGCCTTTGGGACCATGTATTTGATGTCTTCTGTGGCGATCTTCTTGATCATTTTTACGAAGTAGTCCCCTGTCCAGTTCAATGCCTCAACGAGGGATCCATGGCCGCATAGGCAGTTGGGGCCGGCCATTATGAAATAGTTAGGGAAGTCATCGGTTCCCACTGACAGATAGGAGGTAGGTTCATCCTTCCATTTCTGAGCAAGGTTGACTCCGTTCTGGCCGACCAGAGGATATTGGGGGCATTTAGAGACGTCGAAGCCAGTGGCACAAACCACTAGGACACTCTATTAGAAATGAAGTGAAAGGTGGATCAAGGAATGAACTTACAAACATCGCACTCAAACTCCTGCCCGTCAGCTGTGACAATTCCTTTCTCGGTAATCTTCATAATTGGGCTCGAGGTGAGACTGCAATTCGGCTTTGAGAATGACTCTAGGTATCCAGGACCGGGGGTCACTCGACGGCAACCGAACTCCCACTTAGGGATAAGTTGTTCGCACAACACGGGGTCATGATTGAGCTTCTCGGCCATCTGAGCTGATGCTAGTGCCACGGTAGTTTCGTTGGGCTCTCCTTTCATGAACTATATGATGGCCCCCATTAGCTTTCGTTACGCAGAGTTAAAGGCTGCGACCTCACCAAGCGGAATGCCTTGTTGGTACGGTGGATAATTCCTTTACGGTATTCCCAATGTTGGACAGGATCGCGGAACCGCTCTTTCTCTTCTTCCAAGAATTCAGGATTAGTATCCTCGGTTTCTCTCCCAAGATGCTTGGAGGGCGGGACACGATAATAGACCCAAGCTGGACCACGAATAAAGTTGCGCACCGTCGTACCCGGCAGTTTGACCATTTGAGGCACAATCTGGATGCCAGATGATCCGTTGCCGATGACAGCTATCCGCTTATTGGAGTAATCGAAGTTATGGTCCCATCGTGCAGAGTGCGTAACATGGCCCTTGAAATCGGAAAGTCCGGCAATCTTTGGCCAGGAAGGGCTCCTATCGGGGTTTTAGTTCAGCTTGTTCTCGAGTTTAGACACTAGTTGAGTACTTACACCAAGTTACCTTGGCCTGAGATCAAAATATCACAGTACTCATCCCGTTCGACTCCACCGTGCTTCACAGTAATCTTCCATTTTCCTGAATCTTCCTGCCAGTAGGCGCCAACGACCTGGGTTTCTAATTGAACATCACGGTCAAGGTTCCACTTCTTTACTGTTGTCTTGATGTACTCTTGAATTGCAGGTCCGCTGGAATAGAAGCGGGGCCAGTCTGGGTTAGGGTCAAATGGGAAGGCCTGGGCATGTCAGCAGAGCATCCAAATCGAGAACAGTTATCGTATACTTACATAGATATGAGAAGGCACATCGCATTGCACGCCGGGGTAGGTATTGACTAGCCATGTTCCTCCTATATCGCTTCGGCCTTCGAAGATTGTGTGATCAACAAAGTCCTGAAGCTCCGGGTAGGCATGTTGGAATTTGTGCGCAAGCACTAGCCCAGAGAAGCCGGCGCCGATCGTGATAATACGGAGTTTTCGAGGGTTTAGGGCGTATTGGTCATAGAATGGAACTGAATGTTCCTTGAACCCGTCGCTAGTTGTGGATTTCGGACCATCATCCGTGATTTTACCATTGATACGGTCTGCGAAATGCGAAAGCAAGGTCTCTGGAAGGTCCTTCGCGTCTTGGGTGGTGAAAGCCGCAGGGACCTTACCTTCCGCCACGTATGACGGTGGTAGGTTTGGAGTCACGATTGAGGGTGCCATTGTCGTGGGAAAGTGGGTTCGATGAAGGTTGGAGAGTGGTTAGAAGATCCTAGTTGAACCTATTGATGTATTTCGTTGTCGAGAATCCCCAACTTTATACTAGAACAGGAATGCGGGAGAGAACACACGCGACGCCTCCACCCCTTCCTGCGCAGGCCACCAAGAGGACGTTCCGTGCCGACAGAGCGACCCATTCTGCCCCACCAACCGCCGTGACCTCAGTGAAACAAATTGCATGCCGAAGGGTTCAATCGTATGTACGGAGTACAATCAAGGTGAAGGCTGGGTAGCCGAGATGACCTGGCTGAACAGGGCTAGCGTGACACGTGCCTACGGGAGTCCGCTTTTGGAAACACCGACATCGTCTGTTTCTCGTGTCTCGGCTGTGGGGGATAATTAATTGAACCCAAAGTGGATTCCGAGTCATTCTTTGCATTGTGAAGATCGTTAGTCGCCCAAATAGGAATTTCCCGCACGGCACTGATTGGCCTACAACAATCTGCCGTGCAAGTGCGAGAATGGAAACGAAATATCCGTCGACCGATTGGAAGGGTACACAAATAGTTTAAAGCTAAGTTAGGGATTGGAACACCCCCTTGAATGTTCGTTGTCACTACATACCTTGAGCTCGATCCGACCTCGGGAAGCACCCTACGGCCTGCGATCACCGCATTGCACAGCACCAGCTTTGTCTCGGCGATCTTCAAATAATATTGACGAATGATGCGGATGAGACCAACTTCTGCCACCACGTTCTGTGGCCGCCACGATGACTGAGCTGCATGGATTCCAACGATTCGGTGAGAGATTGCCGGTTTGCAAGCAATGGGATCAGACCTTGGAAGACGGAATTAAATGGGCTTCAGCAAAGAGTTTGTCATTCAGGAATGTTGTAGAGAGTAGAGATTACTACTATGTGGGGATAAAGCAGAAGAGGAATCATGATTTATTGTAACTAGAAATCTAGGGGTTTATATACCATAGTAAAACCATCTGAACATAGGCTCAATCTTGTAACAAATAAACAATTAAGCAAACAACTAAACAAAGGCTCAGTCTGTAGCAAATAACTATTAAGCAAACAAGCAATCATACTTGGGATGATGCTCTAACAAGGAACATTAATTGGGTTCTGGCATACCGATATATCAGTGGGACTAGAATGTTGTTCAATAGATACATGTATCTATGTGTTTCAAATATATCTTCTCATAGGATCTTTGATAGTCAGCTTAATCGGGATTTTCGAATGTCATTTGTTTTATTAACTAGCTATCTACTGTATGAAGGCATCATGACACCTAGTAGACATTTCAGACCAGAAAGAGGTGACTCTCCCACACTTTGAGACTTACCTCGCGTGACCGTGTACCAATAACGATTGCTCACAACCTCCAAATCAATTCCGAACATCGGCTTTCCCACTTTGTATTTCCAACTTTGAAATGTCCCCCCCCCCCAAGTGAACGCGGGGTAAATAGACCGATGTCGCACCGCGTCCTCGGCTGTGTATATCGGTTATCCTAATCTACAAACCCGGGGTAGAGTATTTCGGGTTATGTTCCGAAACTATCACACCTTCTCCGTTTCATTTGGATTTTAGAATCCAAGCCGGAGATTCGGCAAGAATACCCCTCCAATATGTATCGCAAATGTTTACATATTACAAACTTTCCTCTGGAAGACTGAGATAATCATAGACACCAGACTTAGAGACATCAAGTTACTTATAACACAAGGTTGCACCCAGCATTGTCTCTGCTTTGAGCCATGTCAGCACCCGCAGCAACTATAGAGCCTATGGCTTCAGTCATGAAGCCGGGTCTCCAGAATGGCTTTATCAATAAGACCACCGCCAGCACTCATCAGCATCGCCTCGACACCGGGTATACCATTGTTGAACAGCCCATCGGCACCCGGTGGCCACTTCGCGTCGTCTGCCTTGGCGCAGGGTACTCGGGTCTTATGATTGGTATTGTCTTCAATGAGCGCATGAAGGATGCCAATGCAGAATTTGTTATTTATGAGCGAAATGCCGATTTGGGAGGAACTTGGTATGAGAACCGGTAAGTTCGATGAGCCCTGGGCTAAATCTAGGATTCCATTTTAGCTAATGCGTCGATTATAGATACCCGGGATGTCAGTGTGATATTCCAGCGCATAATTATGCCTACAGCTTTGCCGCCAACCCCGAGTGGCCGAATTATTACGCGACATCAGAGCAGATCCATTCCTACATGAAAGATGTGGCCAAGCAATACGAGGTTGAGAAATATATTCACCTTCAACATTCAGTCGAATCAGCTATTTGGAATGAAGAAAAGGGAAAATGGGACCTCCTGATCAGGAATGGCTCTACCCTTATCCGAGATGAATGTGATGTCTTCATCAATGCCAGCGGTGTATTGAAGTATGTATTTCCTTTCCTGTCTTTTGTCATGTGGGTGCTGATAAAATGGCATTACAGCAATTGGAAGTGGCCCTCAATTGAGGGACTAAACAGTTTTAGAGGAAGACTCATGCATTCGGCGCACTGGGATTCCAGCTACGACTTCACCGGAAAACGTGTTGCATGTATTGGAATCGGATCATCGGGCATCCAGATTGTCCCTAAACTTGCCAGTGGTACGCTCATACGCCTTGTCCATCAAGTCTATCAGATAACTGACCTTTCTAGTCGTCGGGAATATGGACTGCTACGTACGGAGCCAAACGTGGATCAGCCCGGCTCCTGGAATCAACGAGCCTACAGCAAATGATCCAGAAATGGACAAGGATTATAATTTCGCAGAAAGCACTTTAGAGCTGTTGAAGGACCCCAAAGTCCTTCGTGACTATCGCGCTGCCATTATGAATCGAAGGGCAGAAAACTTCAATCGGGTGATTGCTGATTGTGACCTCCAACAACAAGCTCAAGATCTCTTCCGAACGTCGATGGCCGACCGGTTGGGTAACAGTGAGAAGGGAAAGCGCGCGGCTGAACTTTTAGTGCCCTCCTTCCCAGTTGGATGCCGTCGCCAAACACCGGGACCTGGGTTCCTGGAAGCTATTATCCAGGACAATATCGAGTTGAGATGGGACGATGTCTCAAAGATTACCGAGCGAGGAATTCTCACGCGAAGCGGCGTTGAGTTAGAATATGACATTATTGTCTGTGCGACTGGCTTTGACACTTCATTCAAGCCTTCATTCCCACTTGTGGGCCGTAACGGAGTCAACATGGCCGAGAAATGGGAAAAGGACGTCCCAAAGGCATACATGGGCATGTGCGTTCCAAAATTTCCAAACTACTTCTGTAAATCTTTCCCTTTTTTCTCCCTTCTACGGTGATTCTTTTTTACTGACATGTTTTTAGGCTTCGTGGGACCCAATTCACCGCTGGCGAACGGGTCACTGATTCTCGGCATTCAAGCAACCGCCATCTATATCTACAAATGGATGGAAAAGATGCAAACAGAAGGTATTCGCAGCTTCGAGGTCGACGACGAGGTCAATGAGGAGTACAATCAGCATATCCAGGAGTACCTTGAACGTACAGTTTGGACTCGAGATTGCCGCAGTTGGTACAAACGTGGTACCATCGATGGCCCGGTTATCGCCATCTACGGCGGATCTATCTTCCACCTCTTGGAAGCTATGAAGAACCCGCGCTGGGAGGACTTCAAAATGGATCGGACGCCAGAAGCAAAGATTAACCGGTTCTCATATCTGGGTAATGGAACTACTCTGAGAGAGGTCAAGGGAGGCGACATCGGTGCCACGCAAACGCTAGACTTCGATGAGTTCTGGAACTTGTTTGTCCTCCCACAGGTCCACGACTAGAAGGGGTATGGGGAATTTTGTATATAACTCCAAAGCTCTTGTCCATTTTCCATCCTGAAACTTTTCAGTACATAGACTCTAGATAGTGAAGAGGGGAACGCTCAAGGCTATATGCTCAATGGCATATAGGTTGATTCAGCACTCACAATCCAGCTTCATATCCAACCTTGCATACAAAGGAACCCAGGCGTACAGCCCAAAAACTGAGATCAGAGAGGTGTAGAAGTGTGTATTGTCAATCTGTAACTATCTGCTACTTGTATCCTCTCCCCGTTACAACAATAATTACATGATGAATCGTGCAATAAAAGGACCTTAACTAACTAACTAACTAACTAGAAAGGACAAGCAAGGCTAACTAATATAGCCAGAACCCAACCCAGCCTGGGTTGGGCCCGGGTTGAGCTAGGTTCTGCGGAAGTCTACTAATTAGGAGATCATAGAAAAAGCATTCCCGGGAGCATCTATCATAGAATGGTAATGCTGATCGGGTCGTCAAGTAGCAGGCTCCATTGGGGGGCAATTAGTTACAGCCAGTTTACCAGGATGAATGGTCACAGTGATGATGCAGGCCTTTTTTGATGGGACGATGGAGGCCATCTAAAAGAGGAGGGTTGCACGTGATGGGGCTAGCGTGTTGCATATTATTGATGTCGCTTACTTAGGCCGCTCACCCCTAGGCTCAGCTCAGACTCAGTCAGCGAACCAGGGCGCTCAGATGATGCTCAGTTCTACTCAGTGAGCAAAAGGCGGCAAGGCCTGAGCACTAAAGCGGAAAGGGAAAGCCAAGAAGTGGCAGAGGAAATCAAGTACACAGGTACGTTCTTTCGATTCGTCACAAATAGCAAATTTGGGGTTCTTCTTTTCTTCCTGAATAGTCTCACAAATTGCGGTAGCCGTATTCGGATATTCACGGGCTACTATCGTCATGTTCCAAGTGTATCAAGGAATAGTAACACAGTTTGGGTGTTGAGCACCAACCCACGAGGCGGGGTAAACGGGCACGGATACATCCATAAGACGAATGGCTGACATCATTTCAACTTCTACTTTACCCTTTTATTTACTTATTGTGCTGATGTAGTGTTTTGGTTATCCTCTTATTATATGAGACCCAGGCAAAAGAAGACCAAGAAGGGAAGCAACCAAGACGTGCATGGCAGATATATTTCGAGCATGTATTAAATGAAAGAACATGATCATATACTGAACGAGCAACCTTGGAAGTATAAGACCAATCACTCATATCAATTAACACCCGTGGACCCCTAGTTAGCCAAGTCAACACGGCGGATAATCCTTTTCTCAATGGCACGATCAATTGCACCTATAGGAACTCAGCAACGTATTTATAATCAACTATGAGGACCCCTACTACCGCGGAATTGATTCCGATGGTGTATATTACTGCCGAGCTCTGACTCGAGCAAATCTTATATCGCATCTTATAGGTATGGTCAGGAACCTTAGAAGGTCACTAAAGGTCAATTAGGAAGCTGTCCCACTGCTTAAAGTTATCTACTCACCATGCTTCACCACAGTAGGGTTAAAAGCTCTATATCCGCATTGTCGGGGCTATAAGTATGTTATTCTATCAATACCCGACGTGGAGAAAACGTGGCGAATTGCCGACGCATGGGGGTATGTGCACGCTTACATAGATGCCGAACTGCCGACCCGCCCCCGCGAAAAGCAGTGCATATCTGGGGGCCCCAGACTTAGCATCTTGGCAAAATCCCAAATACCATCATCAACATACATAAAATACTGCACAAATTGCCTCATAGTTGACCGTCCACATGCCAAGCTAATCAATCACCGATATGGAGGTAGTTGATATCTCAATTGCCGGCATACTGACTAGAAAAAGTAGTATATATATCTGATGAACTTGCTAGCTATCATGCTTCAATCAGTTCAGAACGGAGTTTATATCACGAGTGACCGTTGCACGCCTCAGTCAATAACGTACGAGATTCCGTCGCCATGAAGTTGCTAGCGGGATTGTCATTGCTGTCCCTTATTCCTTCTTCGTTTGCTGTTCCTACAGCCAGCAAGCACCCTCGCAATGAGTTAGCTCAAGCTGAGCAGCCCTTGATCAAGCTAAAGCCCCAGCGAACTTCTTCCCGTGATCTTATGAACCTCGATGGTCTGTGGAAATTCACCCTTGCTTCCGGTGCCAACGACACGGCCCAACCCTGGACCGCGCCATTTCCCAGAGGTGCTCTCGAATGTCCGGTCCCAGCGTCGTACAACGATATTTTCGTCGATCGGGACATCCACGACCATGTCGGGTGGGTTTACTACCAGCGCGAGGTTTTCGTCCCAAAGGGCTGGTCTAAGGAGCAGTATTTCGTGCGAGCTGAATCTGCCACCCATCACGGTCGTATCTATGTGAATGACCGTTTGCTCGCCGAGCACGTCGGCGGTTACACACCTTTCGAAGCCGATATCACCGAGTTTGTCACTGCTGGAGAGCAGTTCCGCTTGACAATTGGTGTCAACAACGAGCTTACCCATGAGACAATCCCACCTGGAAAAATCGAGATCGGTGAGGGTACCGGCAAGCGAATCCAGACTTACAACCACGACTTTTACAATTATGCCGGTCTTTCTCGCTCCATTTGGTTATACTCTGTGCCTCGTCAGCATATCGAGGACATCACTGTTGTCACTGATGTCGATAGCGAGACAGGACTCATCAACTATAACATCAAGGTGGCCAAGAACTCGACTGAGAATATCAAGATCTCTGTTATCGACGAGGACGGAGTCGTTGTTGCAACTGCCTCTGGAGCTCAAGGTACCGTGAAGATCAACTCGGTCAAGTTGTGGCAACCCGGTGCGGCCTACCTTTACCAATTCCAGGCCAACATTGTGGATGGCCGCAACGAGGTGGTCGACACCTACAGCGTGGCCACTGGTGTTCGCACTGTAAAGGTTGACGGGTCGAAGTTCCTCATCAACGGCAAGCCCTTCTACTTTACCGGATTCGGAAGACACGAGGACACCTCAGTTCGCGGTAAAGGACACGACCAAGCCTACATGGTTCACGATTTCCAACTGATGGACTGGATCGGCGCCAACTCTTTCCGCACCTCGCACTACCCTTACGCTGAAGAAGTCATGGATTTTGCAGACCGACAGGGAATTGTCGTGATCGATGAAACACCCGCCGTGGGTATGAACATTGGTTTGCTGGGTGTGTCTGGAAGCGAAGCCCCAAAAACCTGGTCCGAGGAGAACATCAACAACAACACCCAGAGGGCCCACAAGCAAGCCATCCGTGAACTCATTAGCCGGGACAAGAACCATGCCAGTGTTGTTATGTGGTCGATTGCCAACGAGCCTGCCTCCGAAGAAGAAGGGGCACGCGAATACTTCGAGCCGCTGGCCAAGTTGACTCGCGAGCTTGATCCAGCTCGTCCTATTACATTCGCCAACGTCGGCATGGCCACATACGAGTTGGATCTAATCTCGGACCTGTTTGATGTCACTTGCCTCAACCGGTACTTCGGGTGGTACTCGGAGACAGGGGACCTCGAGGAAGCAGAGCCTGCTCTTGTCAAGGAACTACAAGGGTGGGAAAAGAAATTCAACAAGCCAATTATCATGAGTGAATACGGCGCTGATACCATTGCCGGTCTTCACTCCACTCTTGGTCTCCCTTGGAGTGAGGAGTTCCAGGAGGATATGCTCGCCATGTATCACCGGGTCTTTGACAGTATCGAGTCCATGGCTGGTGAGCATGTTTGGAACTTTGCTGACTTCCAGACCACTCTGGGTACCCGGCGGGTGGATGGTAATAAGAAGGGTGTGTTTACCAGGGACCGCAAGCCTAAGATGGCAGCCCATGGTTTGAAGGCGAGATGGACCAATATGACCACAAGTGGGTAAAGTCATATTTGCTCAATATATTCGTTCAGCTTCGTGTTATTGTTCAGATTTGTGACTGTTCAGGCATCCATCTCAACAGGTATATAGGATTATATGCAGTTCTCAATTGCAATCAGTCAATGTCAACTAAAGTCCACCCAAGTGTGCACCTTTGATATTTTTTATCTATTCGCGCATAGTCTATATTGCCTGAGTACCAAGCAAACAATTTCAGTACCCGTTCCCAATCCGATTACATTGAAATATTGTTGAAATGACCAAATTGGCTGGGTATCATATGGACAAATCTGCAACAGGAAATAAATTCCCGTGTTAAGATGGCTCAAGTCGTACGTACCGTAAGGGCATTTGCTGACCCCTTCACGGTAGCTAGATCCCTAGGCATACATGTGGATTTAATAAAACACTGCTCGTAGTTACATTCATGCCGAGTTTCCCTCAGCAGACCGCCGAGGTTGAGACACAGAATGCGATCGCTTATCGTTGCCGCCTTTGATGCGCCCAATCCCGACCATCTGCAACACTTCTCGCCAGAAGCCAGTAGGCGGGTCAAGGAAGCTATCCTCGTACGCATCGATCAAGGGTCGCTCCCAGACCAAGTCGGCTTCATGAGCCTTAACGAACTTGGTTTTCTTGATGATTTTCCAGATGAGGAAGAGAGGAGGGATGACGATCTGCATGGTGTAGTTCGACCAGAAGGTGGACACTGACCAGGGCTTGTATGCGGGGTAGCCGTAGACGATGGTCACGACGATCATCCAAACCAACGCAATGTAGGCGCAGTAGGGTTGAAGGTGTCCGAAATAGGACAGGGTTCGGCGGTCAAACCCTTGCGCCTTGCAAGCGCGGTGGAAGAAGATGTACGTCAGAGTGATGACGATATAATTGATGAGACCTAGGTTATGTTGTCAGTATTGTAATGGGGTCCGAGGGTTAATTCCATCGTGATTTCTTACCTCCAGCAGTAACTAGGTTAGCGAACCACGTGATGACGATGGACGAGCTACTGGAACATTGCAAAAAGGAAAGCATAGGGAAGATCATCACGATTCCGAAGCAATAGATCGGTACACCGTTGCGCGTGGTGTACGTGAGAACTCTTGGGGCTCTTCCTTCTAGCGCCAAGCCGTACAGAGTACGGATAGCGCAGTAAGTGTAGGTATTGCCAGCAGAGAAAATCGAAGTTAGCAAGAGACTAAAAATAGTATGGTCAGTATTCTGATCGCCAAGCTTATGTTTTGTTTTTGTTTTTTTATGGCACTCACGCGTTGACGATCGAAGGGAAAATTGAAATGCCCAAGTTTCGCATGCCAATAACATATGGCGATGCCGAAGCAGAACCAGAGGAGCCGCCCGTCACAACTGCGACTAGTTGCGGATCATTAGCGGCACAAACGATACCCACGGCCAAGGCGCCGCCGATAAAGAAGAGACCGAATCGAATATAGACTGTCTTGAACGCATTCTTGATATAGATGCGGGGACGCTTTGCTTCAGCTGCGACCATGGAGATGTACTCAGGACCGACGACGGCAAAGCAAGCCGACCAAAGAGATCCCAGGAAGCCTTCAAAGCGACCGAGGGCACCGGTATCCAGATACTCCATGAAAGAGCCCGGGTTATTCCAGTGGCGGAAGCCATAGGCATCATGGGCCGGGTTTCCACCAACCATGGTGATGAAGGTGAAAAAGAACAAGGAGAAGATCAGAATGACCTTTCCACCAGACAGCCAGAATTCGGCTTCACCATAAGCTTTCACAGCCAAGACATTAAGGAAGCTATGCAAGAATCAGTATTTGGATAAAATCTCACGTGCACGCAAATGGCCGAAATGGGCGGAAGAGGTTCTCACCCATAGACCAGGATGACACCAATGCAGACGCCTGCAACTGGCCCAGGTTCAGTAATCTTATCACTCCAGAAAGACAAGACGAGCGTGAAAGCTGAGATCTCAAAAGGAATCAAAAGAGCCTCATAGAAGCTAAAAGGAGTGTTAGCAAGGATAGCAGGGAGGATTTCGGCTAAGCCGAAAAGAGAACGGACAAAAAGTTCCAGCCGACCATGAAACCAAGAGCATCGTCAACCCATTTTCCAGCCAAGCGAATAAAACCACCACTGACAGGGAAGGCAGTGGTCATTTCAGCGAGACAGTTATTCACCATGGCCAAAAAGATACATTGAACGGTAAAGGCAATAAACAAGCTGCCGGGTCCACCATGGTAAAGACCCGAGCCGATGCTCACGAAAAGGGCCGTTCCAATAGAGCCACCAATGGCAATCAGCTGGATCTGACGGTTTCCAAGATGACGTTGAAGGTTGTCGGCATTTTCAGCCATCACACCTTCTTGTACATCACGGCCGCCCTCATGCTTGAGCCCGAGTGTTTCCGACACACTGCCGCTCGTGTCCTTGTCCTTATCACTTAGGATAGCCATTTTGTTTGCATTCCTGTCTGGGATGTTTAGTGGCTGATACGGTGTGGGTAAGGCGCGGTGGAAAGAAACTGGATGGGCTGGTGTCGCTTATTCGTCTAGAGTCCGGGGTATAGGCTGTAAATGTTGGGGTGGGATCGGCGGATAATCCGGGGGTGGATCTGCTACAGAAAGGTGGGATGTCGGGCTATGTTGCGAGGGCCTGGGAATCGATCACGTTGGCAAAGATATTGTTGCTATGGATGTTGAAATGTTGGAAGGTGCAATGGCAAGGGCAAATGTCGGAGACTTCGAGTCTCTAAGGTGGGATTTCCGTAGTACGGAGTTTAGCGGAGAGACTTTGCAATTTCGAAAGAAAGAGGATATTTGGAAAAGTAAAAAGGAGAATGCAGTCAGAATCATAAGATGTAAGATGCCAAAAACATCTATTAAAGAAAGAAGGTAAAAAAACGTGGGAGTAAAAAAGAGAACTTAAAAGGGTAGAGATTTGCCTCGAGACAAGATTAGCCAGATTAGCGCAATAAGCCCCATGTAAGCCCATGTAAGCCATTCAAGCCATAGAAAATCCATACCAAGACCATTATGACGCAGTTCAGTTGGTCAGTTTTGGTCAGTTTTGCTTCCTTTTGCTTCCTTTTGGTTTCATTTGGATAACTTCCATGGTTGATTGGCTTGGAATCTATTTTATCGCCCCCGCACGGGCTGTGACTTAACCCGCATCCGGACACGAGCCGGGGGATCTTCTACGTTTTTATCTTGGATTCTACTGGATCACACTACCTAAATGGTCCTAGAACGTCCCACCGGTTACCTAGGTATGCCTCCTAACTCAGTTATTCCATTTAGCTTAGGTTCGGTGAGTCCGACTGACCGTGCACGTTCCCCTCGGCCAAGACTACATTTCAACAACAGATTTTGCGAGTTACGCTAAACTACAAATGTACAAAGTAACCCGTATGTTTATTCAACTCTCGGCAACCTTGGTCAATTTGTCCTTATCTCGTGTTCTCGCTAGCCCTTTCCAGCTTCGAAGCTTGGGGGAAATGGGGTCGAATCCTATATGTTACGTAACCTGGGAGATAACCCTGGAACGGTCATGATAAGTACCAAGTTAATCAATTCACAGCCCTAGGTAGAGTATTCATAACTATTCCAAGATTCTGCCTAAAAGGACACTCCGGAAAACGTAATACAGATCTAATCGGGCGAATTTTCATGTCACACTAACTGAAGACGTGCATATGCCAAGAAACGGTGCCATCACGTTTGATTGGTCAACCAGTTCTACCATCTCCCTCTATGAATAACAATTCTACTTCCCCCAAGGTCATCTTCTTTCGGATATCATACTAGTAGACCTTTTCTTGGGGCTTCAACAAACGTAGCCAACGTAGCCAACGTAGCCAACGTAGCCATTCTCGAAAAATACTTTCAAGGTTGGCTCGGGAACTAGCCGGATTTACAAAAGAGAAAGCTTTTTTCCTCGCCTCAAACATCAATATATATTTCCTATGAGTTTGGCTAGTGTAGCTCCATCTCTCTTTCTGTCTTTTCCTCTCATTTCTTCTCTTTTGATTTTGAAAAAAGATGCGCATGCTTGCTGGTATTCTCCCCGACCGAGTAACTCTAGTATATATTGTGTGCCTGTATCTGCATCTAGAATTCACGACCATGATCAATGGGTTCAGGTCGTAGAGCAAGTCCCAATTACCCTGGTCTACCACATAGGTAAGGCGGTTGGATATTCCTATAGCGAATGTTTAGTCGCACAAATCTTGAGTCATCGGTTTAACCCACCCAATTTCTGCATTGCCCTGCTAGTAATGATGTATGTTGTACTGTCTCTCGAGAAAAAGATGGGGATTAATTTTCATATCACGTGCTTTGGCATTTCCGGGGTGGCTTTGAAATCCTCTCGCCACAAGAGGCCGACCCCCGGAACACGAAATCACGTGATACCGTTCCTGGTCAACTCCCGAGGTCGGCATCTAGGAAAAGTTTGCTTAAGAGTCACTCACCAATGTCTCCGTGTTCGATGTTGTTGAAGCGCGTGGCTAGGCCTCCGGCCGCCATGATGTGCAGACCGGTGAGTACACCTTCCTCTCACGATCACCCAATTGTATCTGACTCCCCCAGGTTCGGCCTCGGTGGACTCCGAGCTTCGGCGTCCTAAGCAGGACAATTCATCATCCCTTGCGATCGGTCTCGAACTCCCTCTCTTCTCGCTCGCTGAGCACGACAGCCTCCGCTCGGGTCGAAGGCTTCCACTCACAGCACGAGAATGCCTCAATTACTCTCTCTGAGACTCCCTCCGAGAAGCGCACGCCGCAAACATTGACGGAGAAGATTGTACAACGTTATGCCGTTGGTCTTCCCGAAGGCAAGCTCGTTCGGAGCGGCGACTACATCAGTCTCGCCCCCGGGTATTGCATGACTCACGACAACTCGTGGCCCGTCGCCCTCAAGTTCATGTCTATGGGAGCCACGAAGGTGCATTGCCCGGAGCAGATCGTCATGACCCTCGACCACGACGTTCAAAACACCAGCGCAGCGAACCTTAAGAAATACGAGCAGATCGAGACTTTTGCTGGACAGCATGGAATCGACTTCTATCCTGCGGGCCGGGGTATTGGGCACCAGGTCATGGTGGAAGAAGGATATGCGTGGCCGGGTACCATGGCGGTAGCCTCAGACAGCCACAGTAACCACTACGGTGGAGTTGGTTGCCTTGGAACTGCTGTTGTGCGGACCGACGCTGCTAGTATTTGGGCCACGTCGCGGACATGGTGGCAGATTCCCCCTGTTGCGCGGGTAACGTTCACCGGAACGCTACCAGTAGGCGTGACAGGTAAGGATGTGATTGTCGCATTGTGCGGTCTCTTCAACAGTGATGTGTTGAACCATGCAATTGAGTTCACCGGCTCTGAAGAGACTATGGAAAGTCTGCTTGTGGATAGCCGTTTGACAATTGCCAACATGACGACTGAGTGGGGCGCACTCACGGGTCTGTTCCCAATCGACCGAACCCTGAAGCGCTGGCTGCGATACAAGGCTACTGAGGCTGCGATGTCTGACGACCGCACCACCCGGAAGCGTATCACACATGAAAGAATCGACGAGTTGTTCGCCAACCCCCTCACAGCTGACCCCGATGCTCAGTACGCCAAGCAGCTCTACCTCAACCTCTCTACTCTTTCGCCTTACGTCTCAGGTCCTAATTCAGTGAAGATCGCGACACCACTCAACGAGCTCGTCCAACAGGACATCAAGGTCAACCGCGCTTATATCGTCTCCTGCACCAACTCGCGTGCTTCCGACCTCGCGGCGGCCGCCAAGGTCTTCAAAGACGCCGCCAAGGCCAACCCCAACACAACTCCCAAGATTGCCGACGGTGTCAAACTCTATATCGCGGCTGCTTCCGTGCCCGAACAAGAGGCCGCCGAATCCACCGGCGACTGGCAGGCTCTCCTCGATGCTGGTGCGCAGCCGCTCCCCGCTGGTTGCGGACCTTGCATTGGTCTCGGAACAGGTCTTCTGGAACCCGGTGAGGTTGGCATCAGTGCCAGCAACCGTAACTTCAAGGGACGCATGGGCTCCAGAGACGCCCTGGCATACCTGGCAAGTCCCGAAGTCGTGGCTGCTAGCGCTCTCAGCGGTGTTATCTCTGGCCCCGGCGCCTACCAAGTGCCAGAGAACTGGTCTGGCGTGGAACACGGATTCGGCACCGGCCTCGAACCCACCACCGAGAATGAGCTCACCAACCTTCTCCAACAGATGGAATCTCTGATTGACCGGGTTGAGTCCGCCGGAGACGAGGCCAAACCTGCCACCGAGATTCTGCCCGGCTTCCCCGAACGCATCAGCGGCGAAATCGTCTTCCTCGATGCCGACAATCTCGACACTGATAGCATCTACCCCGGTAAATTGACATACCAAGACAACGTCTCGAAGGATGATATGGCGGCCGCTTGTATGTCAAACTACGATCCAGAGTTCAAGGGCATCGCTAAGCCCAGTGACATCCTCGTCGCCGGCTTCAACTTCGGTTGCGGATCCTCAAGAGAACAGGCCGCGACCGCAATTCTGGCCAAGCAGATTCCCCTGGTCGTCGCTGGCAGTTTCGGTAACATTTTCTCCCGAAACAGTATCAACAACGCGCTCATGGGCCTTGAAGTCCCGAGACTTATTGAGCGTCTGCGTGCCAGCTTCGCTCAGCCATCCTCTGGTGATGTTAAGGGGCGCCAGCTGACGCGCCGTACAGGCTGGACTTTGACGTGGGACGTGAAGCGTTCCGTTGTTGAGGTTAAGGAGGGCGAGACAGGAGAGAGCTGGACCGAGCAGGTCGGCGAGCTGCCAGCCAATGTACAGGAGATCATTGCGGAAGGTGGCCTAGAGGCGTGGGTCAAGGGTAAAGTTGCGGAGTCCGGGTGAGGACACATTAACCAGGCCAGGCGAATGGCGATGGGAAACACCAGTTCAACGAACACGTTGATGTGTTCGTGTTCCGGGTAACCACCGCCATACGTTTTGGCTGTATGTTTTTGCGTATTTACTTTTTGTACTATTTTTCCATCATTATCAGGTACCATAGAGACTGGCTTCTGACTGTTCAACAAGGGCATGTCTTCAAAAAGAATAAGAATACACTAGAACACTTTCACCAGAGATGATCTTTCTTTTCTTCCTGAAAACAAATATTTAAGACCATCCAACAGCCAGAGGTACGATGGTGTTTGCTGGGAACATGAGTACCCCACCGTGTTTCCTTAGTCAGACAACCCTTACTCGGTCACTCCATCAATTCTTCCTATTATCAAACAGTTCAAGGTTCTATTTTGAAAATGCTAGACACATTTTCGACTACTTCAATTGTAGGCTTTTAGGTCGAATTGGAAACTCCAACACTATTCCTTACTCATACAACGTGGAAAAGGAGAGCACATATAGTGCCGGGCAGTTCCAAGCTCGGCATTCCCGCTGTCTGATTCCACGAGAATGCTCCGTACGCAAATGGCACCTGCTTTACTTTGGACCAGGTCGATGATGAAAGAATCAGGGCGAGAATATCCGAAGGCGCTAACTACTCACCCATTGGCACGGGGTTAGCAGATGATGACAGAAATCTGTTGTATAGAAATGTATGGTACAAAATGACTGATATTGAGAACTCTAACTAACTAAAATGACATGATCCGCAATTTAACCAATCTGTACGGACCTTGCTGACTAACTGTAATATGCATTTTTTTTGTATGGTATGCCGAGTACCAAGGGTCACATGACTTTCCAGTATCATACCTTGTTTCTGCCATGTAATCCACCTTGCACTTTGACAGATGAGAAACAACCGATTTGACCCCGCTTTCGAGGTACACATTCTCTTGGAGATACCATCTCCTGGTTTATTGCTTTCGTTCTAGGTAAAACTTTAGGTTCGGAGATACGTACCTATACTGGAGGGGTGGGGAAGCCTGGCGTCCCAGGCTCATGGTTTATCTCCGCCCCCTCACGGGTTTCCCGGGCATGCTTTGGTGCAACTTTCTAAGGCGAATCAGGAACCTTGGAATCCTTCCAAGAAATTCAGATCCGGGGCAAGTGGAGTCGCGCTATTGGATTAATCCGGGGAGTTTGCATTCTGTCCTAGTACGTGCAGATCCGGGGTGAGGCCATTCAAAGAAGCCACAGATTGAGAACTGTTCTCCAGTATAATGGAACCACAACGAGGCTTTGATAATCGACCCCATTGGTGACTGTGCGTCCATCCTCCTTTCATATCCTCTAATCAGGCCAGAGTTGTCGAGGAAGTAAACATGGAAGCATGGAAGAGAAGAAACATGCCACCGAGCACGTGAAATCTCCCTGGATTGTCGATAAACCTTGGAACGATTATACGAAGTTGTAAGCGAAGTCACGAGCTCCGCCTTTTTCTTACCTAAATAGGCTTAGTCTCCGTTTATCTCAAACCCCAAACAGACAGGTGGACACGCCCAAACCTTGGGACTGTCGGAGAAATCCCGGTGTTATATTTTATACTCAAGAGATGTTACAGACTAACCGGCCCTTTCATAAATTACATTTATTACAGACCCTCGCAAGCGAGGGTCTGCCACCCAAACGGAGGGATCACCCATATGCAATTGTACCTTTTACTAGGCGAACCATACAAAAGGTACATATGTAAATGCTCATTTTTAGTACTATAAAAGTCTCTAGAATCTTATTATAACTTAGCATGTATAACAATCTGCTCTATTTAGATACTATATTCAAGTTTCAGCCTAGGTTTCAGGGAGCCCTCTCAAAGTATTACAATTTGAAAATTTAACCTACTATCGCGTCTAATATAAGATATTCAACTATCATGGCGTCACAGAAACTTGCCCTTAGAAGTTAATAGAAGTATTAGGGTAGTATTAGAATATTAGTGCTACACTTAAAACAGAAAGTCTTTGTATAATTTAGTCGAGAAAAACGAGCATTTACGTATGTACCTTTTGTATGGTTCGCCTAGTAAAAGGTACAATTGCATATGGGTGATCCCCTCCGTTTGGGTGGCGGACCCTCCGTTAGGAGGGTCTGTAATTTTTGTAAAAAAATTGTAAGGGCCGGTTAGTTGTAAAAAGTGGACTAAGGGGCCACATGGTATTCATTGGATAGTTGTGAGAAGAGTACTTGAGTGGGAATTACCTATGAATAACATATCCATACGGAATACAATGTATTGAAAAAAAAAACTGCCCCTTGAACAAGCTGAATCCCCGCATTGGTTGTTCCAAGGTTCTCACCTGCTGCATATGTTGGGTAAAACGGGGGCCGGGAAAACCCGTGGACTAGGCTCTTTCTATCCCCACACATCCTTTTATCTTTTATCTTTTGTATGATCTTTCTTCTTTTCAGGCACGTCGAATTTTTACCCCGCATCTGATTGTAAATTTTATATCATGTTTATCGCGTTCAAGGCTCAGGACGGCGAAGAGGGTTTGCGGAACCCGAAGCATAAAAGGCGCAGTGAACGACTCAGCCGACGGGGATCCACACCGCGAGCCTGCACTTCGTGTCGTCGTCGCAAAATTAAATGTGATGGCGAGAAGCCCTGTGAAGCTTGTCGATGGTACAAGAAGCCGGAGCTGTGTGGCTACACAGGACCTCGAGCCTCGCAAAGGTAAACAAGAAAATTGACACATGAAACCCAGGAGGTTTGGCGACAAAACTGATCAAATTAGCCAGCCGGAGAAATTGACAATACCCTCGCCCGACTACAAAAGCACACTTGAAAGGCTTTTTCCGGACACTGCCCCCGAGAACATCGCGCATTTCTCAAGGGACAAATTGTTAGATTTGATGACCGCAGGCGGCGGGTCCCAATATTCTCAGCACCAGGACTCATCGATTGTTGCAGCGTCCCTCGATACCCACGACTCTGCACTGTCGGGAGAAATGCCTGGTCTGGAATCACTACATACAATACCCGGAGAGCAACTCGATCAAATTCACTGCCCCAGTGCCTCGGAATCAGTCGGACATATCTCAGACGACGTCAACGCCTTATCCCTCTCGGCTCGGCACCCAACGTCCTATCTAGGCGTTTCGTCTATTCAGGCCGCATTGAAGGTCATTGCGTGGCTCAATCCAGCAGTTAACTCATATTTTGCTCAGTCCTTATGTAAAGACCAAGGACCACAGCCAACCAACTCGTTGCCCCCGTCGCAAGCTACGCCTCAAGCTGACCCCCCACCCACGGAACATCAAATTTTAGATGCGTACTTTATCAACTTCCAGCCATTTTCACCAATCATAGACGAGGAAGCCTTTCGCACAACTTACTTACTTGGCCGTCGGAAGGATGATCGATGGCTTGCACTACTCAACATAGTTCTCGCGTTGGGAAGTATTACAGCCCCAGGCGCAGATAACCATACCCATCATGTGTATTTTGAGCGTTCAATGAATTACCTAAATCTACGTTCGCTCGGGAATCCTAGCCTTGAAGTCGTCCAGGCTCTAGGACTCATGGGTGGCTGGTACTGTCACTATACCAGCCAGCCGAATCTCGCATACTCCCTTGTGGGCGCGTCACTGCGGATGGCGGTTACTTTAGGCCTGCAGCGGGAACCTTCAGATATTCATTCGATACTCGATCCCAAGAAGTCCGGAATCCAGGAATTCAAACGTCGCGTCTGGTGGTCACTTTGCTGTTTGGAGACCTGGGGCCACGAAACGCTCGGCCGGCCAAGCATGGATTACTTTGGCCCGAGCATCACAGTCAATTTGCCTAGTCGGCTTGACAAGGTGCACATCCCCTGACCCAATTTTCTTTTCCCGGGGAACTATTCTAGGTTCTCTTCCTAAATTGACTCTTGATAGGAATCATATTTCGAGGTCCTCCTCTTGACGGAAAATGTCCAATTTGTGAAAATTGCGTTAAAAATTCAAGAATCCTTAGCTGCGCTACCAACGCTGTCGCACACAGAGATGTTCGATCTGGACTCACAGCTTGTTCGGTGGTGGCATGACCTGCCACCGGTCCTTAAGGATTACGAACCATGTCCCGAATCACTATATGCAGTGCGCACTGTGATGCGTTGGCGATTCTACAATCATCGCATGTTACTTTATCGCCCAACTCTACTCAACTACGCAATGCGACGAGTTCCCTTCATGGCCATCCGAGTTGAAGAACGCACTGCTATCCAGAAATGCCAGGAAATCGCAGCGATTTCCATCCAAGATATCTCCTCAACAACAAAATTGAATCAAATGATCGGCTGGAACGCGGTTTGGATGTTATTCCAAGCTACTATGGTTTCCTTGATTTGTCTGTCCGCTGGCGTCGCAGACCACGATCCCGCTGCTTCATTCGAAACTTGTAAGACGCAGGTTGAAACAGCCATGTTGACCCTTGGCCGCATGAAACCTTACGGGCACACCGCGGGACGCTCCCTTGAAGTCATTTCGGGCATTCTGGAATGTAATCTTCATGCTCCCAGGGCAGCGCCGCTGGATACAAGTGGAGACGGTCTCGACCACCAAAACTTCCCTCCTCCGAATGTTTTCAACACCGGCCAACAAGTGGCTCGTGATCGTGTTTCAGATTGGACTGCGACATCCTTTGAGACACTGTCGTCTCAGTACATGTGGGAGTACCTGAGTTGGGACCACAGCAACCTCTGGCCTGAGATTTTTGACCTCAATGCCCAGAATGAAGATGCGTCAATGTCTTTCTTGAATTCCCATTCCCCTGCAGGAAATACGTGAGATCGTTGTCACATTGCCTCCCATGTTTATAATTTTTATCGCACAAATGATACCAATCTGATCTGCATCAGAATACATATCTATGTACGGAGAACCGTACTCCGTACCTGGCTTTATCATAATGATGAAATATAGACTAGAAGCATTTGTTTTCGGTCACTCCGTACCCACTAGCTCGTTTTTCATGCATCATGCCATGATCTCGACCTTGTTGTCGGATCGGCAGGACTATTAAAATTTTCAAGGGTGGAAAGGCCCACCTGATGAAGGACATGTCTCAAATTTGCCTCTTGCTGTAGGAGATTAGAGCCAATCAATTTTCAACCCCCACGAGAAAATATTTTGGTAGATCTCGTTCTCCCGTGTGCTGTGGATGATCGTCAGATGATCGTCGGAGTGTTGATCAATATGAGCACAACATTGGGCATTTCCATAACATGAATATGATATAATATTCGTGACTACTAAAAAGAACACTGGAAAAGACTGGCTTGAGTTACCTATGCACCCTTAACTTCCACCACCTGGTTTGCAGTTTCAGAAACCAAGACCTGCTGTGATTCCGTACTCTTCTTCCGAGGGTTGGGCGCTTCAAAAATTTCCGATAGTTCTTCCAGGGTCCGATTGTTCGTTTCAACAGCGAAGAAGTAGATAAACACTCCCTGGACGATGTTCCAGCCGGCCAAGATGATGTATGTGTGCCAGCCAATGACGTCGATAGCATTTCCGACTCCGAACTGATTCACCAACAAGGCAATATTGGTGAAGACAGAGTACATCGCCATACCTTTGGCACGAGTCTCGTACGAAAGACATTCGACGGCGTACATGGCTTGCAATGGGGTCCAGCCGAAGCTGAAGCAAGCACCGATCAAGAAGATAAACACAATAGAAGCAGTAGCTGCTCCTGTTTCCAGTGTCTTTGTGTACACTCCGGTTGTGGCTGCAAAACATGCAAAGCAGATCTGCATAATCAAAACGTTAGCGTAGAACATTGATAAAAAAAGAACCACGCGGGACGTATATACGTACACTGCAAGCAATAGACGCGCCAATCATCATAGGTCTGCGTCGGAATTTGGGGCCTAAATAACTTCCCAGATAGGCTAAGCCAGCAGAAAGAACTGTGTTGCCAAGATTGACGTCCAGCACTCGGGTTGTATCAGTGATACCAGCTGTGGCTAAAAGTCCGCCAATGTAGTAGGTTGTGACACCAGCCTGCGCCCACTGACTCATAAAAGATGCGATAGCCACACACATGAGGCGCCATCTGGCGGCCTTTGTGTTAACGAGACCTCTAAAGTCCCAAGCCTTCTTATCCGAGCCTTCCAGGTTGATCGCCTCTTCATATTCTCGGACCTGCAGATGAACATAGGCATTATCCCGGATACCCTCGCCGTGATATTTGGTGATAACATCCCAGGCTTCCTCGCGGCGCCCATGGCTGTAGAGCCATCGAGGTGATTCGGGTATAAACCAAACACTCAACACCACCATGCTGGACGAAATCAACTGACACCAAATGGGGATGCGCCACGCGAGCGAACTCGCAATCTTAGACATCCACGACAAGCACCAGCAGCGGCAATAGCGCCGACGAAGTACTGGCAATTGTATAAACCAGTCAGAACGTCACGGTAGGCGGGATGGCTCATCTCGACGACGTAGGCTGGTGCGGCAGCGGAGGCCAAGGAATATCCCCACCCTGAGATATGTTAACAATGTCATCCAGAATGGGGCAAGGTGTTAGACACGTACCAAGGAAGAATCGACTGGCGAGCAATTGATCCATGTGGTTGGCAGTACCGCCGATAATTGTACCCAGGATGACAGCGCAGGATCCAATAAACATACCGCACCGTCGACCCCAAGTATCTAGGAACACTCCGACGAACGGCAGCGCGCAGACACCTCCAATGGTGTACATTCCCTGAATCAAGGAGGCCTTGGAACCGACCAAGCCGGAGCCGAAAGTTTCACGGAACTGCTCTATGGGAAGCAGAGCACCCATCAGGGAGCCATCAAATCCTGAACTAGTTAGTGGTGAAAATTTTTCATCAACTATCAAGTGTCTTTCTCGTACCGTTTACAGCTGAGCAAAGGTATGCCACAGTCAAAAATAAATATAGCTTTCTCATCTGAACGCTCCAGGGGTTCGGGGGTTCGTCCGCCTGGCGATGTCGAGAGCCAGTGAGCCCTGAACAGTCTCAACCTTGACGCCGTCCTTGTGCTCTTGATGCATGGCGTCGGCGGCACCTTCTTTCTCGACCAATTGATCTAGATTTGTATTATCTGTCATGTTGAAAAGGTCGTATTCTCCACGCCGGATGCGATCCGCGAAAATATTGACTCAATCCATGGGGAAAAAGATGGCTGTGGCATGATATTTATTGTTGTCACGGGAATTACTTTTCTCTTCCTTGTCCGCATGAAGTGGTACGTTTGTGAATGTCTCGGACATCCTTGGCTGAAACGGATTCTGATCAAATTCCTTGCCCTCAGTTCGTCCAATCATGAGAGGCCTTTCGGCTCCTCGGTGGGGATATGAGTTACCCCGAACGAGTGATCGAAGCCGGTCGCTACCTAGAAAACCGGGGTAACTCGTACTATACCGAAAATGACTCGGCTTCCCCGCCTACTCCTCGACTAAAAAGGTAATACTCCGCCTTTACTTCCCCGGATTGACGGGAATTTCGGCCCCAATATTGCGGACGTCTCCGTGAAAACGACTTTTGCGGGTTTGCGGGTTTTCGGGTTTGCAGATGTGGAGTACCAGTCACAGTCGTGATTTCAATCTTTTACTCTCTCGGCTATTTACTTGTAGAATATTAGGGAGCAGGTGATGCACACAAACAGAGATGCTTTCAGCCTGAGGCAGACGCAACAAGCATTGAATTTAACAAGCCCCTTAACTGTTGTGGCAAAAGATACATGACAGAAATCTGTAGTATTGAAATGTATGGTACAAAATGACTGATATTGAGAACTCACTAAATAAAATGACACGAAACCGCAATTTAACCAATCTGTGCGGACCTTGCTGACTAACTGTAATATGCACTTTTGTATGGTATGTTGAGTACCAATGGCCACATGATTTTCCGGTATCATACCTTGTTTCCACCATGTATTCCACCTTGCACTTTGACAATACACGCTATTTTTCCACCTCGGTTCCTGTTTAGGGCATAGTGGGGCTTATTCTAGTCTGACAATAGGAGTGAAATCAAAATCAGATCAGTCACATATCAAGACATTCTCAAGGTATAGATTCATTTTGTACAAGAGTTGCCATGCGAAGTCAGAGCCCATTTTTCTCTCACAGTAAGTACACTTGAGTAGTTAATCTCACAATTCTTTCCCACTGGTGAAATATTCCTACAGCAGAAATTTCTCTATTTTCAAATTGTTATCCATCTCATAACCGGGCACTCAGGAAACTTCCATTGTATCACAGCCCTTATTTTAAAATGGTTGAAAAAAAGAATCTACTGGCCAAAAATAACGATAACCCAACGGTGGATCACT